>CM059187.1:93026984-93681641 GCA_030323885.1 Branchipolynoe longqiensis
CTAAACAACAAAAATAGCTGATGTTAAACAGGGCATAGATAAGGACGACAAAGGAATAGTCACATACACGTCAGTGGATGCAGTTGAACGTAGTGGAGGCTAACATAGTTGAACGTGGTTGAACGTAGTTGAATGTAGTTGAACGTAGTTGAACGTAGTTGAACGTAGTTGAAGTACCTTCATCCTACTTCTCTGGTAGGTTCAACTACCTTCAACGACGTTCAACTACTTTCAACTACATTAGCCACCACTACGTTAATATACGTTCACTAATGGCTGTGTGACTGGGCCTTAAGAGACATGAAACGAAAGCAGATGAAAAGATTATCTGGACTACGCTTTGTGGGGAAACAAGGGGGGGGGGGGATTGCAGGAACACAGGGTGGAAGACAAACACAATAAATATATGCTTGTAGAAATAACAATGAGAATAGTATTTTGCTTAGAAAAGAAGATGATATGAGCAGAAACAAGAATAGAAGGACTAAAACAAATAATAGGCGAAACACAAGAGATGAAGAAATAAAAGTAATAATATACAGAGCAAGCCAACGATTTCTTCCAGGATTAAGAGAAATAATGATTATAAGAAGAGAAGAAAATGAAGAAGGAAATGGAGAAGAAATCCTTTTTTATTCTCAATGACGAAGATAATGATGAAGAAAATAAATTTGAACATGACGAAGAAAATGATAAGGCAATGTAAAAGAACAAGAATAAGACCATGAAACAAACAACGAAGAAAAGAGATGCGGAAGGAAAATGAAGAAACGGAAGAAGAAAAGGAAGAACATGAAGAAGAACATGAAGAATAAAATGAAGAAGAACATGAACAATAAATTGAAGAAGAACATGAAGAAGAACTGGAAGAACAATATGAAAAACAAAAGGAAGACCAACATGAAGAAGAAAGTAAAGAGCAAAATGAAGAACAACTGGAAGAAGATGAATACCACAATGAAGAACAACATGCAGCACAACCTGAAGAACAAAATGAAGACCACAAAGAAGAACAAAATGAAGAACACAATGAAGAACAACATGAATAGCAAAATGAAGAACAACATGAAGAACAAAATGAAGAACACAATGCAGAACAAAATAAAGAGCAAAAGCAAAATACCGAGGAGAAAATATTTCTTCACTAGGGAAAACTATTATAGCGAAGAAAATACGTCAGAGAAAATAAGCAGAACAAAATTTAGGCACACCAGCCACAGGGAGGGGTCGGGACATAAAAGGCTCATCGATACCTCGGAAATACTCCACGGCACACATTATGCTGGTGGGGTGGAAGAAGTCTCAGCAAACTTTAGAAGTCGTACAAACGCAAAGGGTTTCTTCACATAGAACCTGGGCTGCCAAGTTTCTTTCATCGTATTGATTGCCGCACCCTGTGAAGGTGAGCACTTCACAGCGTCCGGCCGTACTTAATTATAACAAGGCTGGTAAATAATGGAAACAGTGCAAATAGACGGTCGAGCTGTTGTGACAGACAGAGAGAGAGAGAGACACGCCACTCGAGCGTGAAGCAGTACCCAGCCACTCACCCACCCTTCTGCAATATCTACCTGATTGTTTGTATCTGGGAATAGGAAGCCAGGGCTGCTGATGGTGTTTCGATAAGATGGACACGCAGTATTGGGTGTCGCATTGGATGTGGGGGCTCTTTGAGGACGCTCTTTTAATTTGGGCAGATTGGGCAGATTGATGTTTTTTTTTATTGGTGTTGTTCTTTGGTGGTTATAATTTCTTTTTCAAATATCAGGTAAATTATCGATTAAGTATTATTTATTTTGCGTGCCTTTTTTTGTCGTGCTTTGATCCTTATTATAATTGATATTTTATTCAAATATGAAGTAAATAACGATTAAATGTTATTTATTTTGTGTGGCTTCTTTTTTAGTTCTTTGATTCTGATTGATATACATTTGAGTCAAATATTAGGTAAATAAGAAGTAAAATGTAATTGTTATTTACTTCATATTTGAATAAAGGTAAGCCACACAAATGTGACATTTTATTTAAATGCTACATTTATGTGTCTTTTCCTAGTTCTTTCATTCTGATTATAATTAATTTATATTCAAATATCAAGTCAATACAAATTAAATGATATACTGGTTTGTGCATGTGATTATATTCCATTTGGAATAAAATATCCGTTAAATAACGATTATATATTGCAATTTTGTGGCCAATGATAGTGCTTTGATTGGATTATAATTAATTTGAATTCAAATATTAGTTCAATAATAATTAAATGCTGCAGTTAGGTGGTGATTTCCGTGAACGTGATCTCAGATGTCACTTTCTACTGTTTACATTTGTGTGTTAAGAAAGAAGAATTTAACTCACAAAATTACCTGTCACTATGGGATACAATAATATATATTTGTTGTTGAGGTACATATAGGTTATTAATCTGAACTCGTATTTTTTCTTTTGACTGGTCTTCCAGCCGTTGAAGCTATGACATTAGGTATATTATTTAGTCTCATAATTATTTAGTTATTATTTAGCTATTATTAATATATCATTTTGTACGTATCACTAGGACATGTAGAATATGATGGGCCTGTAAAAGTATTGCATGTTTTTTTACATTAAATAACAGCCGGTGCTAGCCCGTGAAATCTACACATTCGAGTAAAATGTGTCCGATTCTAAATGGAATGTATGTAGGGGTTGTTTTTCCCTTGAATGACAATTCAAGGGGGACCCTCCCCCCGAATAAGTCCTATAGCAAATTATATTGAGTGACATAGAAGACATGGGTGTGCCTTGTATGAACCAGGCCTATGAACCCTTTATTACCTGATAGGAATCTAGATATGAAAAGTCCAGGCGCAAACCCCCATAAACCCCAATCCAGAAATTGAATTAAAATAAGAAATACTTACCTGAAGCTAATTTTAATTCTCATTAATTCCACCTTTCTTCCGAAGAATTGATTATGGAGCAATACAAATGTAGACAAAATAACTTTTTGAATGTTTAATTCAAATTTGTAGCTGAATCGTTGGATTGGCGTATACAGGTATTTGCACCTGAACTCTTGATATATAGATTTTTAAGCACATAATAACTTTCTCACCATATGGGAAATGCGAACCTCCAGCTATTGTTCCTCGCCTCTTCCAGGATGACACTGTGGGAGAGATAAGAAAAAACAGCGATATACATATCAGGATCAACTTCATTTCTTTGTCTGGATTAGTCAATACGGGCTATAACCTTTGTAGGAGCATCCCCGACAACCAGGACACTCACTATTCGGCTTAAAGCCGAATGCAAATTAAAAACCAATTATATTATCTGAATAGCAATACAATTTAAGAAAAATAACAAGGTTACATTATTTTATGGTTTTGGGAATTGTACCATACATTTGAGATATATCTATATAAATATAGTAATAATCTAAATTATTTAATTTTAGAGAAAAGCATATTTTCAAAGGTTCCTGTCTAAATAGTTGGGAGAACATGTGCTGTATTGATGCGCGAGAAGGAAGAACAGAGGCGGAGGTGGGAAAACTGAGGCGTTTATTGTGACGCCTCGGGCAACATACAGAGAAACAGTGAGAATAACAATAAATGACAAAGTAAGGTACAAACAGGGTAACTGAGGAGGTAAACAGGCTGAGGAGGCACAGAGCAATACAGGGGGCTCATGAGGAGCAGGGGGCTCGCGAGGAGCAAAGAGTCAGGGGCTCATGAGGAGCAGAGGATAAATAGTGAGGGGCTCATAAGGAGCAGTGTCAGAGTTGGTAGAGGGGGGGCCGAGGAGCCCTCCGCCGCAGAGGGGGGAGGGTAGAGGAGGGAGAGTTGGGTGGGTGGGTGGAGAAGAAAAAGGGGGAGAGAGCTGGAGGCGGCTGGAGGCTGAGTGCCTGAGGGAGGCCGGCGGGCGGCCTTATAAGGGGGGAAGTGAGCAGAGGCAGGAGGGGGGTGAGTGGCTCAGGGGGGAGGTGAGCAGTGGCAGGGGTGAGTCGCTCAGGGGTGGGGGGAGGTGAGCAGTGGCAGGAGGGGGGGGGGTGAGTCGCTCAGGGCCGGGTGAGTCGCTCTCCCTCCCCTCGCATCAAACGAAATGCTTCGCATTACGACCGATGCGCGAGAAGGAAGAACAGAGGCGGAGGTGGGAAAACTGAGGCGTTTATTGTGACGCCTCGGGCAACATACAGAGAAACAGTGAGAATAACAATAAATGACAAAGTAAGGTACAAACAGGGTAACTGAGGAGGTAAACAGGCTGAGGAGGCACAGAGCAATACAGGGGGCTCATGAGGAGCAGGGGGCTCGCGAGGAGCAAAGAGTCAGGGGCTCATGAGGAGCAGAGGATAAATAGTGAGGGGCTCATAAGGAGCAGTGTCAGAGTTGGTAGAGGGGGGGCCGAGGAGCCCTCCGCCAAAGAGTAAGGAGAGGGCTCGAGGCACGCCCGAGGCGGGGGGCGCGGGGCGCCCGAGGCGGGGCCCGGAGAGGCAGGCCTGGATGAGAGGAGGGTCCGGGGTCTAGGTGGAGGGGGAGCGGGCGGCCAAAAAAGAAGGGTAGGCCCGCTCCTGAGGGCTGGGGGAGGAGGTCCGGCGAGGGTCGAGCCGGGGGGCCGCGAACTCCTCAGGGCTGGGCTGGGTGGGGTCGGGCGGCTTCATGAAGGCGGTGTCGTGAAGGTCGGAGCCGTGGAGGCCGGTGGCTGGGCTGTCTGGGGGGGGTCTCCCGTGAGGCTGGGCTGAGTCGTCTGAGGTGTGAGGTGCGGGGTGATGATCCTCGGCTTCGTCTGGGCGGCGTTTCGATCGGTGTTCGCTGGGGGACCGTCGGTGGGCGTTGCGGGGCTGTCGGGAATGGTGGGGGTGGGGCGCCGGGCTATGCCCCCCGGGCCAACCGGGGGGAGGCCGGCGGATCAAAAATCCGCCGAGGTGGCGGGGGTCTGGCGCTCACGGGCTTGCTTGGTGCGGCATGCGGCCTCGCTGTGCATTGTTAATATGCGCCGGACGTTGGCGCAATATGCACAGACGTGCCGGTGCCTGTTTCCCACCTCGCCGTGAGCCTCTCCGAGGGGTGCCCGATCGCACGAGGTGGGATCGCGGTTCCAAGCGGAGCAGGGAGCCCCGTGAGCGTGCCTATCGTAGGCGGTGCGGGGTGTCGACTTGCTGCCGGGGCAAGTGTGCGCCTCGGGCCCCCTCGTCGCCTCGGGGAGCTGGTGTTGGCGGGGTGGTGGGCGTGGTGAGGGAGTCGAGCCTGACCGCGTTGAGGGCCACAGGGTCATGCCACCCCTGGGGGAGCCTTCCGTCCGCGATCCAGGAAAATATGGTCTCTGAGTACTGGCGGACGGTCGGCCAGGGGTGGATGAGGATGTCCCTCATGACGGTGAGGTGGTGGTGGTGTAGGCCCTGGAGGGAGTGGGCCGGGAAGGCAGGGTGGTTCACCAGTGAGAGGAGGGCGAGGCTATACTCGTCCCTGGTCGCCTCCCCGAGTTTAACCGCCTTGCGCCCCGGACCCCTCTCCACAAGATCAGAAGGAAAAACATAGTCAGCAGGAATACCTCGGCGCCGTACGGTGTGCTGCGCCTCGGCGGATGCGAGGATGTCGCGGACTGCGTCGGCCGCGGAGGTGGGGGTGTGCTCCGCGGGATGCTGGCGGTAGGTGGGCGGCGCTGTCGGTGTCGAGCTGGCGTGTACGCGGGAGTACTGCTCGTACTCCGGGTGTAGGCCTCCGGGCCGCGTCGCCTGAGGTGGAGGCGGCGGCCGGCTCCCGGGTGCGGCGTGCGCCCGAGGGGCCGGGGCGGGCGCCAGGCTGTATGCGGGCTCCTGCCGTGGCGCGGGTGCAGGCTCCTCGGGAGCCCCTCGGGCGATCCCCGTCTCGACGGCCTCCACGCGGCAAGTGAGGCGGTTGATGGACTCGATGAGGAGGGCGATCTCGCTGCTGGCGTGGCCCGAGGGTGCTGCGGGCGAGGACGGGGCCGTGGAGGGGAGGGATCCCCCCGGGGAGCCCGAGGACGGCCCGGGTGTGGCCATACCGGAGATCTTGGCTGCTTTCCGGCTCTTGCCTTTTCCGCGTCCGGGCATGGTGGAGGTCGGCAGAGGTGCAGCGGTCCGAGGAGAAGGAATGCCAAAGTAGAAGAAAAAGGGCAGAGAGCTGGAAGGCGGCTGGAGGCTGAGTGCCTGAGGGAGGCCGGCGGGCGGCCTTATAAGGGGGGGAAGTGAGCAGAGGCAGGAGGGGGGTGAGTCGCTCAGGGGGGAGGTGAGCAGTGGCAGGGGTGAGTCGCTCAGGGGTGGGGGGAGGTGAGCAGTGGCAGGAGGGGGGGGTGAGTCGCTCAGGGCCGGGTGAGTCGCTCTCCCTCCCCTCGCATCAAACGAAATGCTTCGCATTACGACCAATTGTGGCGTGCATCTGAGTGAGTGAATTGGAGGTTTTAGGCCATGTCGGCAGTTATGTCAATATTCATCTTAATTGCGAGCGGCTTGCATCTAAATCTGAGATGCATGTTTTGCATAAAGTTAAACGTCTTCAACAACAACAGCGGCATACCACAGAAACACCGAAGAACAATAAACAAACGGTAGTGACTACTTTGTTAGGGCCTATTGGGATCTTCCGTCCTGGCACCTTCTAAGGTCAGCTAAGGACGGGTTCCGACATGAGACAATAGGGCTGTCCAACTGCAACTAACGCCATGACCCTATTTCCTGCTCAGTCATATTACCTGACCCTATCTTGATAGGGCCATAGATGTTGCTAGGACCCAACACCTCAACCGACAAACGAACTATTATCCTAAGACTGAGCGAACCGGTCATTGCCCTATCCTAGTAATGCCCAATGCAAGGCTAGATAGCAACAGGTATATATTTTAGTTAAGTCATTAGTTTTAATCATCCAGGATTCGAACATCAGACCTTCCGCATGGGAACCCAAAAGGTCTTACCGAATCGGCTATCGCGTCCAATCCCATCAGTATGTACACAGAGCGTATGAAGGATAAATATAGTTAAGTATCTTGATTAAGACAGATTTAATCTTCGACCAGATTATGCTGCTTTAATATGTCATAGGTTAGATAATATTTGTTGGATATCCAGATCAATGCAAAGGAAACAAAACGAAACAGAACGCCTAATACAGTAAAACCGATGTAACCGACCACATCCACAAATCGACCACCCCCTATATTGATCGCTTTATTTGGGTGCCAAGGTCGGACGAGTTAAAGAGGTCTTACTCTATATAACTACATAAATGTATATGCACGATGGTAGTAATGCAAAAGTGGTCCGACAGTTGCTGTCATGAATGTGCAAAAAAATGCTTTCCTCTCATAATTCTCTTTGGCCCATGAATTGACGGGATGCCACTAAGAGAATTAGTCATCCTCATTTAACAGCACCTCCATTGTTGACTTCAGACGCTAAGCGTTGCACGGGAAATTTGGTGATCAATCTATCTGTTTACGATGTTTTTTTCTTAATCATGAGGTGAGTTGTAACTACATTGCTTTATGAGTAGTAATAACTAGTGAATATATTATTAGGAAATACAGAAAATATAGCTCCTAATGGGAAAAACCAAGCTCGGTTAAACCAAATGATCGGTTAATCCAAACAAACTTGTCAGACCCCATGCCACTCTAGTATGATTAAACCAAACTTGTGTGTGGTTATAAGGTCATCTGAGACCCCATCAACTTGTTTATCTTATAAAAGGTAGTATTTCACTGGGCCGCCGAAAAAAGTTTGGATTAACCGATCCTTTGATTTAACCAAGCTTTGTTTAACGTGGTTATACTGTATACATAACAAAGCAATAATCAAAGTGTCCACATACATTGTGTATTACATGTGCAATACACGCTTACTCAACGTAAAAGTCAAACCAAAGCTTGGTTAAACTAATGATCGGATAATTCAAACACATTTCTAGGGTCCCTTCAAGTTTGCTTTAACGAAGTTATACTGTATTGTTGTAGATCATGGATAAAGGGTTACAATGATGAGATACATTAGGTTTTGATTTCGGGTGAACCCTTAATTGCTTATCTATATAATGGTCTTATCACTATCCATATAACAAATATATACGTACATAAATCTAACCCAAATAGATAACCTATGAAGGTATTTATTAGATGAAGAATATATTGAGGTAAAATATTCATATATATGTATCATTCTATTCTCATACGATTCTATGTAATATACCAACGTGCATTTGTCATAGTTAGTCTATTGCTGTCAGTATATGAATAGTTCAGGCGCAAAACCAAGTAAACGCCAACCCAAAAATGTATTTTAAATACAAGATTGTTACCTGAAAATAATTGTAATTCTCACTAATTCCACTTTTCATATGATCACAAGGTTAGGGAGCAATGCACAACAGGAATATAACAGAAATAACTTGTTGGTGGTTTGATTTCATTGTTTATCGCCATTTTTGGATCGGCGTTGACGCGGTTTTGCATGAACTCTTCATATTTAACCTTCAAAGTATAATCTCTGGCTGAGGAGGCGCTTGTACACTATGGCAGATACAGGTAGTGGTCGGTCGGTGCAATAAACGAGCAAATCACCAAGGTGAGCTTTTGATTCAGGGGGAAGTGAGTAGAAAAATCAGTGAAGCATGAACTGCCTTCTTGGCTTCTACTTCCACGCATCACAGCACACATATTGCCAGCCACTAGAACTCGGGAGATCAGGGCTGCAGTGACCCCTTCGGCAGGTACTTGTGTTCCTTTGTCTTTAGTTATATTTAGAAAACTAAGTCAACAATACAAGCAACAAACATCTCACGAAATGACTAGATTTTGTGAAGAGCACTGATGATGTATGTAGCAAGAAGGTACTTCCCCGGAACCAGATACGCTAAGTACTGCAATATTCCTTATATATATCCTGTATATATGGATATACACATGTGCTATATAAGCAATTCTACGAGTATAATTATCCGTTAACTGATTATCCATGACTGCGTCTTTAGTTGGGAGCAGAATGATACTACACAACTAATGACACTCAACTACTCAAGCGACTGGTCAGGCCTCCTACCTCGCCTCGTGCCGCCACCTATGCATATATATGTGATGCATTACGCATTATACAACCATAAATGCTAGAGGAACGCATACTTCTCACTATATTCCTCTATGTGTGCATCTGTGGCGTCAACTGAGAAGCTCTATCGAACATGATGCAACCGACATAACTCCCTGTTCTGGTGAGATCCGTCGTGGGTTTGATCCCCACCAGAGTCCAACCAATCCCTTAATCAGATAACCCTGGCATGCCATTGCAGGACGCTCATCATTAGGAGGCGAGGATGGGCAAAAGTGTTGGCAGGAAAAATGATATGCAATTGAGAAGTATGATACTTAATCAGGTAATGACATGTTTAAAAAACTAACGAGAAAAGAGCCAGTGAGCAGCCTTCTTTTGTACTAGCCCGATTTCCTGTGATATACGCACCCGGTCAGGGCTGCCCTCTATGGAAGATCTTCTGATCAAAAAGAATCTGTGCTGGACTGGACACCTCATGAGGATGCCATCAGATAGGCTACCAAAGCAGATCCTCTACTCTCAATCGTCTTCTGGTTACAGAAAGAGAGGGTGCCCTCGATCATGTTTTGGAAACAAGCTCTTCTTATATATATATATTTATTCATATATATATATATTATTGAGATATGTGATGTATAATGCCTTATGCGAGTATAAAGGCGCGGAAGGAAATTAAGTCCTTATTGTTATTATTGTGTGTTAATTATTATATACTGTACTGCCTACTCCATGTTTGCGACTGGTTCGCCACCTCCAGCGCTCCCCATTACCTGCATACCCTGAAAACATCACTCATGTCGGAGGATTATTTACGAAGAGCTGTTTTCCAAAATACAATCGAAAAAACTTGGTATTGACATTGCAAACTATTTGATTGGCACTAATGACGTTTTGGAAAAGAGCTCTTCACTTATAGATTTTGACAGATATCTCTGATTCACGGAATGACATTTAACTCAGTTATTTATACTTGTCATGGGTTTTAATTAAAATAAATCTCTTGCCGTGTGTTTGTAGAATTAACGCCTGAGGGCCAATGAGATCTGAGGGGTGAGAGGAGGTGAGGGACCGGCCCACCTCTGTGGGTGTGTGGGTGTGGTGGATGTCTCTCTGTGGGTGTGAGGTGTGTGGATGTGTAGGTCTAATTGATGTGGTTATGGGTGTGCGTGTTTGGGTGTGGTGATGGTGTTGCTGTGTGGCGGTGTATGAGTTTGTGTCTTCGTGGTGGCTTTCTGGGTAAATATTGTGGTGGTGTTTGTGTGAGTGTGATGGATGTGGATGTGTGGGTGTCGTTTATGTAGGTATGGGTGTGCTTGTTTAGGTGTTGTGGCTGTGTTCCTATGTGGTTGAGGGTGTATTTTGTGTCTTGGGTGTGTATGTTTAGGTGGAAGGGGTGGCCGTTGTTGTTTGGGTGTGAGGACTGGATGTGTGGGTGTGGTTGATGTAGACATGGGTGTGCTTGTTTGGGTGTTATGGCTGTGTTCCGATGTCACTGAGGGTGTGTTGGTGTCTTGGCTGCGGATGTTCAGCTGGATGGGGTGGGGGTCGTTGTCGGTGTGTGTGTGGTTGACGTTGGTCTTGGTATGATTGTGTGGGTGTGGTGGTGGTGTTGCGCTGTGGCGGTGGTTGAGTTTGTGTCTTCGCTGTCGCTAGTTGGGTGAATATGGGATCGGTGGTTTTGTGGGTGTGATGACTGTGGATTGTCGGTTTGACTGATATAGGTATTGGTGTGTTTGTGTCGGTGTGGTGGTGGTGTTGTGGTGTTGCGGCGGGTGAGTTTGTGTCTTCGCTGTGAGTGTGTGGATGACAATGGTGGTAGTGATTGTGTGAGTGTAATGATTGTGGATATGTAGGTCTGATTGACGTGGGTATGTCTGTGCTTATGTGGGTGTGGTGGCGCTGTTGCTCCTAGACCGTGGGTGTATTTCTCTCTTGGCTGAGGGTTTGTAGGTGGATGCGGTGGTGGTGGTTGTATGGACGTGATGACTTATATGTATGGGTTTGATTGATGTGGGTACGGGTGTGTGGGTTTGGTGGGGGTGTGGGTGTTTAGTGTTGGGTGTGTACCTTGGCTGAGGCTACGTGGGTGGGTGAATACGGTGCAGGTGGTCATGTAGAATATGTGGCTGAATATGGTGGAAACGGTTGTGTAGGTGCGTTAGTGTCATGAGTGTGGATGTGCGGATCTGACTGATGTGTGGGTCTGATTGATGTGTGGGTTAGATTGATATGTGAGTCTGACTGAGGTGTGTGTGACAGGTGTGGGTATAGTGGGCCCTGGCATGTAGCTGAGGTGATTGTGGGTGTGTGGGTATGGTGGTGGTTGATATGTGGATGTGATGGCGGTGCTTGGCTGTGACAGTTAAAACTGTAGGTGTGGTAGATATGTGTGGGATTCTTGTGTGGGGGCGATGGATATGGTTGTGCCTGTTGTATGTGTGTGCTGGGTATGGTTGTGATTGGTGTAACTGTGAGGTGGATGTGGGTATAATATGTTGGTGGGGGTGGTGGATATGGGCGTGATTGGTGTGTGGGTGTGCTGGATTGTTGTGTGTGTGCTGGATATGGGTATGATTGGTATGTAGGTGTGGTGGGCCTGGTTGTGATTGCTGTGTATGTGGACGGATATGGTTGTGATTGGTGTGTAGGTGCGCTGGATATGTGTGGGATTGGTGTGGGTGTGCTGGTTATGGCTGTGATTGGTATGTAGGTGTGATGTATATTGGTGCGATTGCTGTGTATATGTGGTGTATGTGGGTGTGATTCGTGTGTGGGTGTTCTGGATATGGATGTGATTCGTGTGTAGGTGTGCTGGCTATGTTTGTGATTCGTGTGTTGGTGTGCTGGCTCTGGGTGTGATTCATGTGTGGATGTGCTGGATATGGGTGTGATTGGTGTGTGGGTGTGATGTTTATCGTTGTGATTGGTATGTGTATGTTGTACATGATGTGATTGGTGTGCAGGTGTGCTGGAGATGGGTGTTATTGATGTGTGTGTATGCTGCATATGGGTGTTATTGATGTGTGTATGGTGTATATGTGTGTGCTTCGTGTGTAGGTGTGCTGGATATGGATGTTATTGATGTGTGAGGGATGGATATGGGTCTGATTGGTCTGGAGGTGTGCTGCCAATGGATGTGCTTGCTGCGTGGGTGTCAGTTCGTATACAGGAGTGGGATGTGCCGGGGGGTGGGAACACGTTCGCTCTCCATCAATTATGCACTGAACATACAATATTTAATTATCAACTTCAAACTGGGAGATGGGGGTAGCGGGTGTTGGGGCGGAGGTTTGATTGCACACACCGCTAGAGCACGCCGGTCCCAGCTCCCTCCCAGCATCTCCCCCCGACCCCGAGCCCGACCCGCCCTCACTCCCCCCCCCCCATCCCCACCCTCCACCCCCATCCCCCACCCGCCGGAATGAGCAGCGAAAACCGGAAACATGCCAGGGAACTGTGTGCATCCCATTTCCAAGTGCTAAGCGGTATTAGTGGAGATACGGTCTTAAGTAAGTATCCAGGGAGTCTGGTCAGGTGGTACACAAGGGACGTTGTAGAGACATGTGGTGGGTACCGAAACCATGTGTGTATGTTTGTGTGCAGAGGTGTGGGGTAGTAGCAATAGGCAAAGTGGGACAGAGACAGGTCCGCTTGTTGTTTATACCATGTGTGTATATTTGTGTGTGGAGGTGTGGGGTAGTAGCAATAGCCAAAGGGGGACAGATATTGGACTGTTTGTTGTTTATACACTGTATGTATATTTGTGTGCAGATGTGTGGGGTAGTAGCAATAGGCAAAGTGGGACAGAGACGGGACCGCTTGTTGTTTATACAATGTGTGTATATGTTTGTGTGGAGGTGTGCGGTAGGAGCAATAGGCAAACGTGGACAGACACAGGTCCGGTTGTTATTTATACACTCTGTGTATATTTGTGTGCGGAGGTGTGGAGTAATAGTAGCAATAGGCAAAGGGGGACAGAGACGGGTCCACCTTTTCTTTATACACTGTGTTTATATTTGTGTGTTGAGGTGTGGGGTAGTAGAAATAGGCAAAGGGGGACAGAGACGGGTCCACTTTTTGTTTATACATTGAGTGTATATTTGTGTGTGGAGGTGTGAGGTAGTAGCAATAGGCAAAGGGGGACAGACACTGGTCCACTTTTTGTTTATACACTGTGTGTATATTTGTGTGTGAAGGTGTAGGTTAGTAGCAATATGCAAAGGGGACAGAGACGGGTCCATGCTATTCTCATGTATTTCCTCATGCTTCCTATTCTCATGCATTTCCTCTTTGGCTTAATGTGTTTTGAGCAGCCTGGGAAGCCGGGTATCTAGAGTAGAGCAGGTGAATTCCGACTTGCTCCAGTTCCGCGCCTAATTCTAAGCCAAACGTTCATCCCACTTCCATCTGAGATCGTCAACTGGGGCTGGTTGGGCTCATGATGTATGTCATAGCCAATGATTGGTGCATATATATATACACTTATTTATATACTGGGTAGTCTATATAGAGTGACATGAAAATAAATAATGTAAGTTCCTACAGATTTCATTACCGATTATATCTGATGCTATCGATGGGACCCACAGGCATCATCTTAACTCACTAACATCTGCGCACGAGACCAAACTCTGTCGCAATGAGCATATTTTGACGATTTATGCCATTTTCTTTTTTCAATATTTCTCAGCACGCAGCTGGGGTGGGGGGGGGGGGGGGGAGACGGTGGCGGGACAGTCTGAAGTGCAGGTAGTAAATAGTCTCCCTCTGGTGTTCCAGTATTTACTACCAGGTGAGGTGACAAACCAGTAGAGCACAGGCCTCACTGGCGGGAGATCAGGAGTTAGGTTCCCGGTCGAGTCAAACCAATGACTTACAACATTGATACTTTTCGCTTCCTAGCCTGGCACTCAGCATTAATACGATAGGGCAAGGACTAGTTAGCTCCATGTCAGGATAATGTGACAGAGTGGGCTATTGGGTCATGGTGCTGGTGGCCTTATTTCCCAGTGCAGCAGCACTGTAGAGTTGCCATGAGTATGCACTGTCGCAAGTCAGTACCCATTCTGATATGATCTTAGATGTTGCCTGGATGTAAAACTCCAACAACCAAATAACCATTCCAGCATCTTCCACTGACATGTTTGTCTGGAGGTATTCAGTACCACCTAGGTAATACTGATTGAGAACAGTGAGTGATCTGCGCTGCCCTCTCAGTCTAGCAGCAAAATACATAGGTGTGGATAGGGTTATTGTATCAGAGAACCTCGGTAGTTTAATAGTTACCACACTATTCCCTGGAATGGGAAGAGGTGTGGGTTTGATTCCTGCCATTGAGACTTTACGGCAATGGAATGCATGGCTATTTCTCTCTGGGATATAACAGCAATGGAAGGCCTGCCCATTTCTTTCTGTAATATAACAACAATGGATGTCACGCTCATTTCTCTCTGGGATATAACAGCACTTGAAGGCATGCTCATTTATGTCTGGAATTTAACAGCAATGGTCGCCACGCTCATTCCCTCCGGGATATAAGAGCAATGGTAGGTATGCTCATTTCTCTCAGCGATATAACAGCAAAGGAAGGCATGCTCATTTATGTCTGGAATTTAATAGCAATGGTTGCCACGGTCATTTCCTCCGGGATATAAGAGCAAAGGAAGGCATGCTCATTTCTGTCTGGGATTTAACAGCAATGGATGTTACTCTCATTTATTTCTGTGATATAACAGCAATGGAAGGCATGCTCATTTCTCTCTGGGATTTAACAGCAGTGGCTTTCATGCTCATTTCTCTCTGGGATATAACAGCAATGACAAACATGCTCATTTCTATTTGGGAAATAACAGCAATGAAAGGCATGTGAATTACGTGGTAAATGTCGCTATCATACTGTAGGTTGCAGCTATCTACATATTGATGTGACTATTCCACAAATCTAAATGCAGATACATGAAGTACCAACACCAAGAGTCCACAGCTCAGTTCGATGATTGATAATCTTGTTTCGCTGAGTTTGCATTCTGAAACTGCTTTAACCCCGGGCTGAGTGATATTCGTAGGACGAATTGCAAATAGAGCAATTTACACGGCCGGTAATTGCTTGGTTGGTCTTTGGAGCTTTACATCTTGCCAACATCTAAGGTCATATCAGGACGGGTACCGACTTGGGACAGTGTCCATTCCTGCTTTTTAGTGCTGGCCCACTGGGAAATCAGGCTGCCGCCACCAGGACCCACCAAGTATCATTATCCTGAGACTGAAGTAACTGGTCCTTGCCCTATCCTATTAATGCTGAGTGTCAGGTTAGGAACCAAGTATCAATTTTATAAGTCATTGGTTTGACCCGACTGGGAATCAAACTCCCGATCTCCTGCACATGAGGTCTGCGCTCGGCCAATTCTGCCACTGCGCCCGATGCTTGTAATTGTATTTAGTTAGCCTCCACCTGGTTGACACCAATGAATCTAAAGGCCATATCACACTATGACGTATGGCTTTAGCATGTGACCAACGTACGACAATTTGCCAGCACGTCGGCATTTGTCAACCTTTGCAGGGTCAGGGGATAAAAATGGGCGTACACACAATGTACAAACAACATACACAGAACGCACCTGGCATATGAAGAATGTATCTCTGACCTATCGCATACGCTCATGGTATGCTGACCAAAGTTATGTAGGTTACTTCATCGCTAGATGTATGGCCTATATGTTAAGTATGCTGGAGATGTGGCAGGCATATGTTCAAAGTATGTCAGGACTACATTATGCATCCGTTGGCTGTACGCGGACTGCACTGCTGAACATAAGGCTAACATGTTCCAACCTATCCTGACCTACCCCTAATGTGTGCATAACGTACACTGATATATGCCCAGCATACGCCCAGCATATGAGAAACATATGAGCCATACGCCGGCATAGCTTGACAATGTTGAACATGCACACAAATTATTTTGCGGCTTGACCTATGCCAACCTATGCCAACCTATGATGCCATATGCCAAGCATAATCAACGTATGCCCAACCTATGCATACCTTATCACGTGGTATGCCGACGTGTTGGCCGAAAATTGCATACATCAGCATACGTTAATGCCATGCGTCGTAGTGTGACAACCCCTTAAGAGAATCCATATCGATGGAAGGTCATCAAATTGGAGATGCGTTCTAATGAAAACCATTTAAATAAATGTGAAATCTACAACATTCTTATGTCAACTCTGCTAGAAGAATATATCAATCTTCATACAAATGTTCTCTTCAAGTTGGTCTCCTTGTTACTTAGGGTATTACAAAGAGAGCAAAGAATAATAGGAGAGAAGAGAGAGTCCAGCCCTTTGGTTTATTGCTTATATAGTTACATGGGTTCATTGATCATTCTTGGCCCTACCAATAGGGATCCGGTATTCTTGGTCTCCATGGATACCAGTGGTCTGCCCACCACCAATAGCTGTATAACCCCATGGCCACCACCACCCTTGACCTTTTGAGTGTGGTGACCCCTACTCCAGCAGAAGCGCTAGGCCCTGAGTGCGCCCACACCCAGACCTGCCAGCACTGCCTTGTCTATTTACATCCCACTCAGGCACCACCAACCCATATATATATATATATATATATGGATAGTGATAATCCCATTATCGTATGTAATAAGCTCTGGAGTCCCTGCCCCCCTGCCCCCCCCCCCACCCCCACACCCACACACACACACTCATGGGGTGGGTGGCGGTCCGGCCCTCATCGCCGGCCCCTTTGCGCGGGACACCACATGCCACTCGCTTGGAAGTTGTTTGCACCTGGTCACATACACCGATCAGTAATAGAACATTAGCATTCCCCCCTCGCTGAGTATCGGAATATTTTACATCGTGATATGTATAAGATTTTATCAGGACGGGCACTAACTTGTGTCAGAGCACAATCATGGCGACTTTAAAATGCTGCCCCATTGGGAGACCAGACTTTCAGCACCATTTTTTACTTCATATCCCTTCCAGCCACATTATCCTGATACTGAACTAACCAGTCCTTGACTATTCTAGTAATGCCAAGCGCCAGGCTAGTTAGTAACAACTATTCAGTTAGTAAGTCATAAGTTTGACTCGGCTGGGATTCAAGGCACCGACCTTCAGCAAGGGTAGCTAGAGTTCTCG
The DNA here is from genome assembly GCA_030323885.1 of Branchipolynoe longqiensis. Taxonomy (NCBI): domain Eukaryota; kingdom Metazoa; phylum Annelida; class Polychaeta; order Phyllodocida; family Polynoidae; genus Branchipolynoe; species Branchipolynoe longqiensis. The sequence continues at coordinate 93,044,199 of CM059187.1, forward strand.
CCGATTTGACCACCGTATCCGGTTCATGTTTGTTAGGGTTTTACGTCCTAGCACCATTTCGGGTCAGATCAGGATGGGGTGTCCGGATCAGGAAATATGCAGGAAGCCAATGGTAAATGATATTCACCCATGATAGAGCAGTGAGAAATAGTTAATAAGAGAATATATTTATATATCTATATACTTTGCTAATAATATATATATATACGAAGAGCTCTTTTTCAGAATGCAATCAGTGCCAATCCAAAACAAATATGTTTGCAATGCCAATGCCAAGTTCATATATCATATTTAAGAAAAGAGCTCTTCATATATATATATGAATGTGAAACTTTCTTTACATATATGAGGAGCTTTTTTCAAAAACACGATCTACAAAATTGTCATTGGCATTGCAAACTCATGTTTTGGATTAGAGCTTATTGCGTTTCGGAAAAGAGCTCTTCATGTATATTAATAAAGCAAGTATAATTCAATTATGTATGCGAAAGAGGTAACATAGTATACGCGGTGCTGCTTGGTGATCACATCAGTTGCCACCTGGTGGTGTGTCTGTGCACTACTGATCTAGTTGCTATGCAAGGGTGACGCCCAAACTGGCACAGGAAAGTAACAAACGTGCACAGTCCTTGATGTGTTTGTGGAGGGGGGGGGGGGAGAAGTAAACTAATAACCATCTTCAAATGTAACCTGAGTATATATCATAGCTTCAGCTAAACAGGTAAGGAAATATGAATACATAGAAGCTAGGGGTGGAACGGTGAAGATTTGAGCAAATATATCCTTGATGATCCATTTTGATTTGAGCAAATATATCCATGGTGATTAAGGCATATATATATAACTATTGGTACATATTTATCGATCACATAAATGTAACCAGTGAACAAAACTGAAATGCAAAATACAGTTCTTGTCTGAGTACCAATAATGACACGGATATAAAATATATTTGTTTTTCCTATTTTACCTTCTGGCAACATCTAACATCAACGGCTTTCCTAGTGCTGATAACATATATACATTCAGATGAATAAACACAATTAGCAACAACAACAGCAACAATAACAACACCAACAAGCTACACCCACTTCTAAGAATACCTGTGCGCGGAACAAATAAGACCAATTAAGAAGATAAAGTATGCGCACACTATAGACGAGAGAGTTAACTGGCGAGAAGCAAGACCATATAGTATACCTTTAGAACAGTTGCCTATGTCGCCGACCCATGCCGATCCCTCACAGGTGAGGAAGTAGGTCTCCCCGGTGTGATTACACTTGACGATGGCCGTGTTAACGACCCGCTTCACCCACGAGTGGTCCTTGGGCTTCAGGTCCGGGCAACCCGTAGCTGCATGACGCCAACACCGGAAAGGCAAAGGGCACAGAGGTCAGAGGTCAGTGTGGCAGTGTGGCAGTGTGTGTGAGTTGTGGAATGGAGCAGGCATGTGTGCTACTGTGTAACTGCGCTAGACAAATGTGCAGTTTCAGTTTATTGAGTAGTGGCTAGACAGTGAGGACAGACGTTGAATTTGGGTAGTATTCTTTTATATTTTAGCATAATCAGTTGCATGGATGAATATACATATGAGTATGAATATATATATATATATATATATACATCTGAATCTGAATATATGCAACTGAATATGCAAAATGGTTATTTTCATGGTAAATGAGCACAAAGTGGTCCATGAGGGTAACACATTAATATTGTGTATTTCCCTTTGTTTCCCACTGAGTAGCCAACTCTTATCCATATGTATACTAGGAATGTGAAGAAAAAGATAGTTGAGGTTACCCTTATGTCAGAATAACCTAAATTAATTGGCAAGCCAGCCTCAAGGGTGGATGTAACATATGATTTATTAATAACAACAATTATTTAAGAAAATGTATTGAATGGAACAATTGTTATGATGTGACCCCCCCCCCTAAATACACAACTGCACTATAAAGAATTCTCTACAGGGAAGTAATTTTCTTCCCAATGTTGAGCTGTAGATGTAACGCAATAGAAGAGGACACCAAACAAAATAGGGGACTTCAACTTAATTGTTTTGTGAATTCACATTTGTAGAAAAATTATATTACTAGTTATTCTACTATGGAATAGGATTGCACATGCAATAATAGTAACTATTTTCTTTCTGAAGGTCTGGTATTCCCTGAAATAACAAGCAGGGGATAAGCAGGGGACATGATAGTTACATCCAGAACCAATTTAATCACCATGGAATTGTAGATGAAGATACAAAGATATGCATTCAAGATGGGCATTTATTTCAAGTGAGAATGTCCTTTTATTACTTCATACCCACACTGTAATAGGGTGCAAGTGTAACCTTCTCCTGACTTAGATAGCATTCCAGAGACCGCACACTATGATATGGTGCATGTATAACCTGCTCCTAACTTATGTGCTGTTCCATTGGCTGCACACTGTGACAGGACGCAAGTGTAACCTGATCCTAACTTAGGTACTATTCCAGTGACCAAACACTGTGATAGGGCACACATGCAACCTGGTCCTAACTTAGGTACTATTCCATTGGCTCCACACTGTGATATGACACAAGTGTAACCTGATCCTAACTCAGGTACTATTCCAGTGACCACGCACTGTGATATGGTGCATATGTAACCTGCTCCTAACTTAGGTACTATTCCATTGGCTGCACACTGTGATAGGACAGAAGTGTAACATGATCCTAACTTAGGTACTATTCCAGTGACCGTACACTGTGATAGGGTGCAAGTGTAACCTGCTCCTAACATAGATACCAATCATCTCAATACACACTGTGATATGGTGCATGTGTAACCTGCTCCTAACTTAGGTACTATTCCAGTGACCGCACATTGTTCAGGGCATAAATGTAACCTGATCCTAAATTAGGTACTATTCCAGTGACTGTACTCCATGATAGGGTGCAAGTGTAACCTGCTCCTAACATAGATACCAATCACATCAATATACACGGTGATATGGTGCATGTGTAACCTGCTCCTAACTTAGGTACTATTCCAGTGACCACACACTATGATAGGGCACAAGTGTAACCTGCTCCTAACATAGATACCAATCACCTCAATACACACGGTGATATGGTGCATGTTTAACCTGCTCCTAACTTAGGTACTATTCCAGTGACCACACACTGTGAGAGGGCACACTTGCAACCTGGTCCTAACTTACATACTATTCCATTGGATGCACACTGTGATAGGACACAAATGTAACCTGATCTTAACGTAGGTACTATTCCAGTGACCACACACTGTGATAGGGCACACGTGCAACCTGGTCCTAATTTAGGTACTATTCCATTAGCTGCACACTGTGATATCACACAAGTGTAACCTGATCCTAACTTAGGTACTATTCCAGTGACCGCACACTGTGACAGGGCACACATGCAACCTGGTCCTAACATAGGTAATATTCCATTGGCTGCACACTGTGATATGACACAAGTGTAAGCTGATCCTAACTTAGGTTCCATTCAAGTCAGGATGTCAAATGAGTCGAGTGCCCGTCTCCCATTTTGGGCAGCAGTATAAAACATCCATGAGTTAGCACATGCGTTAGAACTTAGGTTCCAGTGAACGCACACGGTGGTAGGGCACAACTGCAAGCTGATCCTAACTTAGGTTCCATTCAAGTCAGGATGTCAAATGAGTTGAGTGCATGTCTCCCATTTTGGGCAGCAGTATAAAATATCCATGAGTTAGCATGATATCCATGAGATCAACCAACTTAACTGAGGTTAGTCTCAATGACTGCCCGCTGCAATAACCACTTTCCATCCACCACTAACGCCTAGGAAAGCCAGGTGCAACTCACCGATGCCATACACTACTTACACCGCTGCTTGGTTGGTTGTTGACATTTCATGTCCTGGCAACATCTCAGGTCATATCAGGATGGGTACCGACTTGAGAGAGTGCATACTTATGGCAACTTTATAGGGTTATGCTATTCATAAATTAGGGTTGCCATCACCATGACCTGATATCCCACTCAGTAGCATTATCCTGGCACTGAGCCTAACCCTATCCTATTTATGTTGAGTGCCAAGCTTGAAAGCAGCAGGCATACATGTTATACGTCATTGGCTTGGGCGAAATTGCAATCTCCTGCAGGGCAGGCTTGCGCTCTACGAATTCGGCTACCTTCTCGAGTAAACAGACAATTATCTAGATTTGATTCTAGATATCTAAATTAGATACGGAACCACTTATGAAACATTTGTTGCCACATCAGATGGAAAACTGAGTCACTTTAACAAAGGCTGTTTCTGCAGAAGCATATGGCATCAGATTTTCGGCATGCATGCCAAAATCAATGTTGCATGGTTGATCTTCAAATATCTCAAAAGGTGGCCATTTAAAATAAAACTTACTTCAAACTAAGGTGAGGGAGATTATAGTTATCAATTTAATATTTGTATCCCAGAGAAATTACTGGTTGGCAAATCCATCGGACTATGCAACATTAATCCGGTTCGGAGGTGGGAAGGCATTCATGTAATGCACATCTCCTCAGTTCATAGAACACAACTTGGTTACTAAATAATATTATGTATTTATTTATTTACTACTTCATTCAGGGACAATGAGTTCGACTCATTTGGCTGAGAGAGACAGTTGCGAAACATTGTGAGCTGACCATCATTATCTTTGCCAGTTTTGTTAGTTTGAAGATGATAACAATTATCAATTCATTTAAAGGATTTCGATATTGATTTCTGCACAAACGGACAGTAATCTGTTTGAATATTTCAACAATGATGAATTGCTAGTTGAAGGTAATGTCTCATTGGTGTCACTAGTTAATGTGTCAGAGGTGTCACTAGATAATGTTTCTATAGGAATGCGGCCGATCCTTGCAACCGATGAACCCAACTGCCTAGATATCTAGCATCCAATCTACCATTCCCATCTACCATTCCCATCTCTCTGGATGCCGTGTAACATCTTACGATATGATGATGATAAGCGGCACAGTAACAATAAGGGAGGTCAGGACCCTCCACACACACATGCACACACACACCACTGCCTCTAAATCCCACCAGGGTGTGTTTGTTCAATCTCTCCCTGTTATATTATTATCCATCCTCCATCCATGGCCTGATTTCCCAGTGGGGCAGCACTACAAAGTCGCCATCGGTGCCCACTGTCACAAGTCGGTACCCATCCTAATATGACCTTACATGTTGCCAGGGCGTAGCACTCTAACAAACAACAATAAACTATCCGCTTAGGCATTAATGTGTCTACAGTAATCACTTCACGCATTGCGACCCATTAATCTGTCAGTTTGTTTGTTGGATTCTTTGTTTCCTAATAACATCTACGCCGAGGTCATCTCCGGGCGATAATTGGTCAGTTTCCACTTAGGCAGACAAGAGGCTGTGGCCTAATTTGTGTAGTGCGGGCCTCGCGTGCGGAAGGTCAGGAGTTTGCTTCCCGGTCAAGTAAAACCAATGACTTTAAAATCGATATGTCTCGCTTTCTAGCCTTGTGGTCAGAATTACTAGGATAGGACAAGGACTGGTTAGTTCAATGTCAGGATAATGCGACTGAGTGGGACATCGGGTCATGTTTCTGGTGGCCTGATTTCCCAGTGGGGCAGCACTACAAAGTTGCCATGGGTGCACATTGTCACAAGTCGGTACCAATCCTGATATGACCTTACATGTTGCCAGGACGTACCACTCTAACAGACAACAACAAACGATCCACTTAGGGGCAGTCAGGGGAATGGTATGGGGCTTGTAATCGAGTATGCCTCTTGTGTATGATGAGAGGGGTTATACCACCCATTCACAAGGCTATTTCTTCGAAGATATATATACCATATATGTACCAATAGAGCCGCATTGCACAAGTGCAGACACATGGATGTGCTTCTATTCAAAGTTAAAGAATTTGGTGTATTTGTTTTTGTCGTCCCTCTGAAATAAAGTGGGATTTTCATATTTTATGTGCATTCAGTTTGAATAGGATAATATAGTTGATTAGATTTTGTTGGGCCTCTGAAATAAAGTGGCTTGTCTTATTTTAAGCGCATTCAGTCTGAATATGATCATAAAGTTGTGCGTGCTTTCAATCTTGAAATGGGGTGTGTGCTTCTATTGGGTAGCATGCTTCTATTCGGAAATATACGGTATATGAGACTGTCTCAAAAGGTGGGAAGCAATATGGGACAAAACTTTCTCCATTGTAACGATCAACATATTATCTGCTTATGCATTTGCTCAGGATAAACTGATTTGTTTTTTACATGGTCTTTCATAATCCCAATAGAATACATATTGATTTGAAGTAAATGTCCTTATATTTTCAGTGTAACCATTTTTGTGCTGTTTTGTGTCAATCGTTACAATGGACAAAAAAAGAAGAGTTATCACCTTTTGAGACAGGCTCAAATATTACTGATCAAAGGAGCATTGAAGGTATAGTATGACTCTGTACCAAAATACAGAGCCTATTATCAATAGTAGTTCTATATAAATATTGTTAGAGCCAATGCATAACTGCATCTTGTTAATTTCACACTCATCTCCATTGCAGTTAATACTGATATCATATTATAGTAATTCAGGTGCAGTCCATTGAGACATGCATGGAACTCATTTCATACTTAAATACAAAGAAAATGCTGCTGCAATGAACACAATGAATTAATTTAAAGTAGTTATACAGGAAGGTGCACAAACCTATCCAGCGAAAATGTCACTTGGACAGGTAGGCGTGGCTTAGTTGATGGCATCACCGCTCCAAGGTGGCACAATGATTGAGATGTTTGATCTGGAATGATGCGTATGAGTTTGGATCCTACTCGAGGCGTAATATTTTCCTTAATTTGCAACTATCCTATCACAACATTGGTACCATGACCAGGATACTGCAAAATCGCCTGTATTATGGTTGTTGGCACATCAATGTGTATGCATTGTATGCACTATCTATGCATTCTACACGTTGTATATCTAACTGGACAATTGTAATGATAACTATCAAAGAAATATTTCAAGGGGCCGAGTTTAGTGGGTTACTTAGAGTTTACTGGGTTACTTAGACCTCCAGATGCACTGTTAGGCATGGGTAGGTGAGTCGCATTAGGAAGCCTAGCTAGAGTAATGGTTAGGATGCTAGGCTCGAAATGGTAGCCTTGTGGGTTCGAGTCCCACTCTGTGTGTCCTGATCCCCTCTACATATAGCCTCTACATGAATACATATAGCCATGTAGATTGGTTATGTAAAGCTATGATGAAGGTATTCCAGTCCATTTATGGCATGTTCACTAGGCGACAATAAATGTTGCAACGACAATACAGGGTGACTTAAAATACATTAATAGTCGGTAAGTTGGGGAATGGGCAATGCTTTCTTGCACCGAGAAAGTTATTCCCGGGCTCTCTATTAGGTTATCACCACATTTGTGTGTCCACGATTGTCAGGGAAGCTGATTATCCTGGGGATGCCAAATACCCCGCTCCTGAATCGATGAAGACTGGTGTAAGATATATGTATTAAGCTATATATATATGCGTCTACACCGAGATATGTAAATATACGTATGTAAGTGATGGGTGATGAGGTACCAATATGCAATTATATGCACGCATAAAGGAATGTGCTTGAATGAAATTAGATTTTTGGAAGATGCATGTATTATAAGTAAATAAATAATTAGACATACAAGGTGATGGAATTGTGTCGATTTTATATACATTATGTGTTATACAAAAAAACATATAGATCTCCCTAGATATGCGTTAGTATATTTGGATTAACAAATCAAATATATGCTGTATAAGCCATTATACAAGTATAATAAGGTCGGAAGTTTCCATCTGGTCCCCAGCCCTATATACTCCCCCAGTCATCGACTGGAGGAGCCTGCTTAACTTAGAAACGGCCATCCTACTCACACTCAGATCCGTTGCGGGGCGCCACACGTCTGTCCACGCACCACTTCCCCCCCCCCCCTACATACACTCAATATACCGCCGAGGGACATTTGCTCAAGTATGTAACACTATGTAAAATTGTCCGATATAATACATGTGAACCGAGGTGAAGTTACTATAATAAATTACAAACTGTCTATATAATGATAAATGTTAAATTATAAAAACCCAAAGACATATAGAGGATGTGTGAACTTGGTAAACTATTATTCATTAGGTATAGAACTTGTATATTGAATAGTCTTTGAGAGGGAGTGTCACTTCCGAGTTTGACTAAGAACAGTCTTTGGAAGAGTCACCTCACATGCCCCCTCCCCCCCCACATGGTATTGTTATGATCATTGACCACTACATTGTACTCTGATTGGAGGAGTGAGTCATGTGACCACTGCATTGTACTGTGATTGATTAATAGGATCATGTGACAACGGCCATCTTGAATCTTGAGAACCTATATAAGCAATAAACCAGAGAGTCTCACTCTCTTACTTTTCCTTCTTACCCTGTTTTCCTTTATTACCTGTAGTGTTTTCACTTGACCTGTTCACACCACCCACACCACCAGCCGGCACGTTTACAAAATGGCGACCACGACTTGAGAAACTACCGAGATTGGTTAGTACTGACTGATTGGTTAGACTGACTATACAGAGTTTGTTGAATAGTTTCGGTAGGTTTCATAACATTTTTCGTTTTATTTGTTTTATAAAACACATTTATAGTTCTTTCGTTTACTTAATTGTTAGCTGACTAAAACTGTTATTTTTTGAACGCACGTGGATCATTTGAACGCACGTGGTGTGACTTCAATACACGTGTATTTCAATTTTCGACGTTAGGAGTAGTACTAGAATTAATAATAGAAACTAATATAATTGTAGTATTTTTTATTTCATTAATATGATATCTAATTCTAAATTCAAATTTCTTGAGGTTAGAGATTTAAGACTTGACATAGTCTGCGACTGGTTGGGGTTGGTTGGAGTGGAATAAGTTGTTTTCTTCTATTTGATTCTCTATTCTTTTGACTTTTTGCAAGGATTGAAAATTGCAGTAAATTACTTTTGTCGACGAATTTCCGACGAAAGTGTCCTTTCTTAAGGGTTACTTAGACTTGGACATTTGATATTATGTAATATACAGTTTTAATCGTCTGTCTGAAAGCATCGTGTCGCCGCAAGAATTGTTTTCCATTTTCGACTACTTTCGTAATGTTCTTTAACCTTGGAGTAATTAGAGCGTATTAATACATACGGAGAGACTTTCACTTTTCCTGCACTTACAGTAATTCTATCGGTTGGATACAATTCTTGACTTGTTTCTACCCGCTTTACGCAACACACAAAATTTCCATTGAAACCGCTACAAGGAGGATTTCAATAGCGTGAAAAAAATACTTGACTTCTGGTAGGTTAACAGGTTGTATTAAATAATATTTAACTTGTGTAAGTTAATATTTATGGTGTATTGTCTGAAAAGACTTTAGCTTGTGGAAGGTTTGATATATCGTATTTGAATACATTACTGTGTAGGTTGATATATCGTATTTAAATATATTTGACTTGTGGTGGGTCTAATATATTATTAAATATATTGTATTTAAATACACTTGTACTACACATACACACTACACATTCACACTTGCCTAGAACACGATTAAAGGAGGAGCTTTACGTGAACAATTTGGATTGTGGTTACAGACACCAAGTAGATTTGGTGAATTTTGAGTGATGATTGTGATAGATTAGAAGCAAGGACTAAGTTTATGGCAGATTCATAGAGAGCATAACTGAAAAAAATGAAAGGAAGGGTACTGGAGATTACTGAACAGCTGAAATTGACTATGAAATGGAAGAACGAAGAGAAAAAACGTGAGTTACTAGCTTAGAACATAAGAGCAGTGAAAGCCAAGATAAGAGCTCTAAAAGCAAAAGGAAAAGTCTGTGCCTATGCTGGACGGTACTGACAGAGTGCATTGAGGAGTCGGTAGATCTTAATTGAGAGGAATGGGGGTTCTTGCTGATGTTACTGACCTAGATTCTAATTCGGTTTTGCACTTATCAAATGCCAAACGGCACACTGCATGAAGTGTTATTCACTTGCTTTCACATTAAAGGTGCAGTCATGGAATGAGAAAAGGAGGAATTGCTAGAACTTTTGTTATCTGCAGATGAGAAAACGCACTTAAAAATATAGTAATGACTAATGGTAGCAGATGAGGGTGAAACAGAGGCAGAACATATTGCCAACGGTTTAAAACTGCTGTCAAGAAGGGATGGAAACTACCTTCTGCTACCTTGGGGATGACACCTTTGAAATTCTACTATCAAGGTTTCTTGATTCATAATTAGATACAACACTATGTGGTACGTGGAAACCATAGGCCTAAATCATAAGAGGAAGCTTCACTCTTGCATACAAGTGATAGGTCTGTATTGAAGACAGCAACGACGTGCGTCAATCACGACTACAGATTTGAATATAACTAGTCAGGTAGAAATAGTTTAAATTTTATTCTTCGAAATTGTCCGAAAAGTATCCTGCTTGAAAGAGTTCAGGGGTAGTGCAAGGCTATCAGAAATAGTCAGGCTCTAAAGTCGCTCCAGAATGAATTAAAATCAGTTTTGTTTGTTGTTTCTGAAGGAAGTGGTGGAACGCTACGTTTTCTGAGAATGTACACGGGAGAAAATTCACGCGGTAAACGTTGCGCCGCATATGGGTGGCAATTCCTTTATGCACAGGGCAGACGTCTGTGGAGTCGCCGTCGCTAAACGTAGCACCGAAAGGCTCCAATTAGCTACTACAGCTAAAAATAAACTCAGTCCCAGTGGGAAAGCGAGGAAGCAATGGCAAACGACGCCGACTGCTCACCGTAGGCTTAAATCAGATGGCGCAAGCGTCGACGGTCTAATTTAGAAACACCTGTACAGACACAGCGTTTAGTCTTAATACTTTGACTTGTTACATATGTAATGAACACATTTAATGAGAAACTGCCACAGTTTGAAATTACTGCGTATGTAATCTAAACTCCTACTGCTTTCGGGAAACTGATAGCGCACATGGCTACTCGTCCGGTATTCTATTGATTTTAATCAGGTAACATTAACTGGTCTGGTAAGACTCAGATGCGGCTAAAAAGTTTAATACCTGTAAAAGCATTTTAAAACAAAATTGGTTATATTGGAATGGCACATAAACAATTGTATCCAGGTTAGTAGCTGCAGATCAATCCTCAGGTCCGTTTAATTCCAACTTTAGGTAGACTTATATTTCTATTTTATAGTAAGTTATGTCCTTTCTTGTAGTTGATCATTTAGCTTTGAATTATTTAATTGGCACAGATAAATGGAAATGTGTGAGGCTGAAATTCGTTACAGGATAAATTTGTTTCCTTATGTGATATTGTACATCCATGAGTAGTTTTTAGAATAATTGATAGAAAAATGGCAGGAATAGTTTCTAGAAGTAGACTAATTGGGAAAAAGCATTTTCCCTTGATATTCCTGATTCCTAATGAATAAACTTAAAGCTATGTAAGGTAATTGAGATCATATAAGCACAGGTGATGCATATCCAATAAATCAGAGACCTTATAGAATAACCTTAATTAAACGACATATAGTTGAAAAAAGAATTAAATAAAATGTTAGATGAGATTAATTGAAACTAGTTGTAAGTCCTTGGCTTCACACAGTTACTTGGTGCCTAAGAAAGATGGTACTATAGTCTTCTGTTGACTACCGAAAATTGAAATGCAGTAACTATTAAAAGATTGCTTATCCTTTACCCAGGATACAGGACATTTTTGATCAGTTTCATGGTGATAACATTTTTACACCATTGACCTTAAATCAGGGTATTGGAAGGTAATGGGTAGATAGGATGGGGGGAGCAGACCTGAAACAGCTATAAAAATACACACATGGGATTTGTTTTCAATTTAAGCGTAAAATCAATTTGGATTAACTAATGCACCTGCGTATTCCAAGAAAAGATGGGGAATGTAATTTTTTGCAGAACAATTTAGGTAAATTGGTTGTCTAATTTATTTAGATGATATAATTATTTATTTCACCATATGAGGAGACTCATGAGAAAGATGTAACTACTATATTGACTATCTTGCAAATAACACTATAAATCTAAATGTGAATTTGGAGTAAAAGAAGTAAAACTCTAGTTCGATGTATGTTCAGCAAGGGGCTGAAACCGGATCCTGAAAAAAAACTGCAATAAGAGATATGGCTTCAACCGACAAAAAAAAGATAAGACGATGTTAGGATCGGCAGGATACTACAGACAATTAATTCCAAATAATGCTGAGTAGTTGCTCCTATAACTTATTTAATTAGTAATAAAATAGTTTAGAATGGACTATGGAATGTGAAATTTGCATGGAATAAGTTGAAGACACTAATATTAATTGTGTACTGTTGAAATTTCCTGATCCTTTTACACCATATAAACTGTATACAGATGCTCAGAGTACAGTGATTAGGTGCTGTATTAGTACAGGAGGATAAAATGGAATAGACAGACCAGTGCATTTAATCAGTACTAATTTTTCTCCTGTGCTCAACGTAATTATCCTACTATAGAGAAGTAGCATTTGCTATTATTTATGCTGCTAGTAAATTAAGACCTTACTTATACGGTGCAGATTTACTATCATACAGATCATCTCCATTGCAAAATGTTTTTTCACTAAAGAAATTCGTAATACACGTATACAACGATGGGCATATTATTACAGAATTTTCAGCACCAATTTGTTTTATATGTAAGGTGTAAGATAATGTCTGGGCAGATATTTGCTAGATTAAGACCTAATACTGAGGCAAAAAACCAGTGGAAATGTTTGCTTTTTGATCACTACTAGCAGCACAAGTAATTCCTTTGAACACTATAAACTGTCATATAATGCGGTAATTAATGTACAGAAAGGGATGAGAGAGTATACTTAGGTGAAATGAAGAAAAGAATTATTTGATAATGGATTAATCTGCTTTATTCAACATAGCCCCTACTAAGAAAGATACAATTCCTAGACTATGTTACCAAAGAAATACGAATTCTGTGATAAAATATCTCATATAGAGGTAGGTCATATGGCTATGTCTAAACATTAAAACGATAACAGAACATTTTTCGTTGGCCTGGTATGGCTGGAGATGACCCAAGATTGATTACCAATTGTGCAAATTGTGTGGTTTAACTGTATGTGTAAACGCACACTGCTTATCCACAATCAAGGCCATTGCCTAGGCACCTGGTATGGTAATTGCTGCAGATCTATTCAGGTCCTATAGCCAGTTAGTACTAGAGGTAATAGAAATTTTTAATTATCTATTATAGATCATTGTAGTAGTTGGTTTAATATCAAACATTGCGGATAAATCATTCGAAAGGGATTCATGATTATATATTTACATGATTATATTCTCACCATGCAATTCCGTAAGTCTATTTCAGACAATGGGTTAGAATATAAAAATAAATTGAATATTGGATCATTTTAAAGAATTAGGTGTAGAGGGTAAGACGTACAACACCTAATCATCCACAGTCAAAGGTATGGTGGAAAATATCATAGAACCAAAAAAAGTCATTCTAAGAAAAGTTGGTTAATTCTCGTGCTAATCTATGGGAAACCCATTTGCCTGATGTATATATGTGTTATCGTACCTGTACCTACTGATAGCACTGCTATTCTCCATTCTTTCTAACCTTATGGTAGAACATCCAGGTACGCAGCAAAGTTCTTTACTATATCGATCGACGGACGAATGATCGAACTTTAGATATCGTGTAATGATGACTTACTATGGCGTTTACTTAAAGCGGTCAATAATCGAAAAGAAAGTCGAAATATAATGTTTTCGCTTGAGGAAAAAGGCGAATGCAGTAAAACTAATCCTGGTGATAAAGTAGTTTTATTTGTAAATGAGGCTGGGACCTTTGGAGAGAAAATACGATCCAGGTTTACAAAGTCCGTCTAGATCACGGGGTTCAGTAGTGGACTGAGGTAGGCCCCTCAAACGATCGAAAGATTGTTAACCGTGATAAAGTTAAATTAGTTTGACCTAAAATCATGTGGGATGATATTGCTCCACGATTAACTAGACCTAACGAAGAAAGATTCACAACCTTTGACTTTCGATCCGATTTATCTGATCAAAATCGACGCACTACTGATTAATTAGTGAATAAAACAAAAATAAAACCTAAAGTTATTACATTCGAGAGAAATTGGTACTGGACCGCTTACACGACAGCAAGCGCGAGCGTAAATCCAATAGTTAGTAGTATGACGTCTGATAAAGAATTGACAATCACAGCGAAGAACACTGCGGAAGGGATCGGCGAATCCTAGACGTCTGAGTGCTTCGGCTCATTCGGCAAAAAAGTTTCTTTGTTGCATGCGCCACTAATAAATAACGATTGCGCCATGCCTAACCATTGCGTTAATACGAAGCAAATATTAACACTAGCACAAGTCGACAGCTCCAAAGCTAACGACAGGTTTTTCCGAGGTCTAATCATAAAAATATTTATGTTCCATTACTAAAATTAGCGCCAAGATTAACGGTTTGTATCGTAAGTTACGCCACATTTAAGATCCTAAATTCTCTGTATTACAGAGATACAGTGAATGGTATTGACACCGTAGTAGCATTTCCATAATGAAGTGAATTTGACACTTATTGCTTACCAAATGCTACGGAGCATTCTGGTGAAAAGCAAAGGAAGTGAATACTTTAGGGAAAAATGTGCCAAGTACTGAATGTATTGTTATTCTATTCGGGACATAGAGCGAAACAAAAGTACAACCGGTGGGTGACCAGAAATGTCTTACTAACAGAAACAATTTCATTATTTACCATTGACTTTTCTATTTATCTAAGTTAAGTCTTGTACGCTTACAAATTAACGTGGTGAGACGTAAAACAGGTTGTTTACTTAATACTTTGAGTTTAACCTGTTAGCTACTGGAAAAGAACTGAATTTCGTCACACCTAACACTGAAATGTTATGTTTCTGAAAACTAATAACAATAGCACTTTCGCTAGACTTTGGAATGATGTTTATGTTTGTGAAAGAGGTAGATCTTGCATATGGTAAAAATGGACATTATAAAGCGGATAAATTGCAAATAACCAAAGATGTTATTAATCCAATTTAGAACACAAACCATTGGATTTGTATTAACTATTCTTAAGTACAAAAAAAAATCTTTATTCATTGGCGGAAAAATATAAAAACGCTTTAAAATAACACATTAGACTTGCATTACCGTATTGATTCTAATAACTTCTCGCAAGCTAAAAAACTATTTTTCCCATAAATTAGGTAATTATATCGAACCTTACCTCTCGAGTGATGAGAAAAAGACGGCTGCGTAAGGTCGATAGAGCAAATTCTATCGCCGAGCGGAACTTTGTTCGCGAGTAATACGGTAAGGACGATAAGAATCGGGCAGACAGGAGCCGGAGCAATTTCTCTTATCGGGTGTCGACGGCGACACGCGTGAAGCGATAAGGCTAAGTTGTTTGGCTTGTAGAAGGCAGTAGTTACAGATAATTCACCACCGGCGCGTGAAGCGTATTTAGACATAACATGATTAACATGATCAATTGTCTATAAAATGTCGCTAATCTGCGTTGTGGTTGACCGGAGGTTACACAGAACATTTTGTCATTGACGAAACTGGTGGTAAGGTTCAGGTTCTTATTTTTTTGGTACTAATAAATGCATACACTCGATAACTAAAATACTTATGAAGCATAAACAACATACTTAAGGCAATCTAAAGTATCTATCTATATTGTTATGTGTATTACAATAACAGATAAGTGATTTAACATTATGAAATAAGACATTTAAATTAACTGTTAAAAACATTTTTTATTTTTTCCCCCAATAAGAAATTAATTCTATATGTTCATATTACTAAAAATTAGATATCATATTATAAAAATAATTATGTGTTTAAAATAAAACTAAATAATGTTCTTGATTGTGATTCATATGGATTAAAAAACCTAAACAGAAAGTTATACTGTGTAAACTACAATTTGATTTAATTACTTTCTGATCGAAAAAAAAAAAAAACCATATGTTCTAAGCTGATCAAATCTTCAGTGAAATTGGAGTAACTGAGTTGCTATACAATGAAGGGAAGTAATTGTTAAATCATGATTTTCACCTCTGTACAGGACTGATCGTTGGATAGATTTCCAATTGTGAATCGAACGAATAAAACTTTTGTAGAAGTTCTATTCTAAGTTAACTTTTCAAAAATATTCCCGCTAAGCAAAAACATTAGTTGAACGTCGGGAGATTTTAAGTAAGTCTGACGTGAAGATCTTTTTCATTTATGTCAAAGTGATCTGCAAGATTGTTCCTATTTTTTTTTTGTCCTATTGTTTGCTGAAGTCAAGACATAATTTGCTTTCTGCTACATATCAGTGGAGAAGATACCTGGTGAGCAACAGTAATGCCTAGGATGAAAGAACTAAATTATTTTTACAAAAGCGACTGTCCGTTGGAGGTCCGCTAAAATTACATCATAGGATTCACTTTTTTTTTTACAACTATGTTATTGTTAACTTCACAAGAGCAAGATGACAAACCTTCGCAGAGTTAAACTGAATATATATAATTTTATTTTTTATTTTTTTTTATGATATGATCTTTCCAAACATTTATTTTTGACCCAAATAATAAAAAAAAAGTATTGGATCGGATAACATGATTTAAACACTGGAAGTTTTTTGAAAATCTGATTACTATTTTTTTATCATATACTTATTAGAAATTATCTAGAGGAATACTAGGCATGTTGAACTTATGAATATCATTAAAAAGTATGATGTTTCACATATCTCTGCTTGAGGTAGTGTAATTATTTTCGCAGGCAACCCAGCAAATGGGAGTAACTGATGGTAGTAAGACAACATTAATGAACTATTGAGGAATGACCTTTTCTCACTAATATTAAAATGGCAAAGAACTAATACCTGTAACTCCATTACATTATAGATAGCTGCATTTACGTTCATTTGTTATATAGATCAATAGGACTGAAGAGTTGAAATATAATTTTTAAATATGTTGTTTAACTTGAGGAAAGTATGTGTAACCCAGGCAAGGCTGAAGAGTAAATAACAAATATATTTTTGAATCATAAGCCACATATTGCAAAATATCATACTATTATTAATTAAATTAATATTGCTAGATATATAGACATTGTACCATCTATATTACACTGCATAACATGTTTTACTATTGATGATTATAAATGATACCACAGATAACAAAAACATTCTATATGGTTGACAGAGAGTTTCCTTAAAATGTTAAATGTTTTAAATTTTTCTCAACACACAACCAAATATGAACTTACTTGGTGGATTAGGCCACAATAAAAAACTAGGGTTGTTGTGTCTAATGTACTCATGTTGTTTAGAGGGAGCAATAAATCAATGTTATTCCCATAGGGATGGAATGAACGTGTGTTCCAGAGGTGGGAATAACCTAATTATATGTTTCTCATGAACACATAAATAAATAAAAAATGAACACAACTAAGAATATTATCATCATTGCCATGAAATAACAAAGATAGAGGTTGTCTGAATTTAATTAAAACGATGCATTAAAATACACTATTGCATCATTGTCAGTAAATTTTAGTCATTGAAGAAGTATCAGAACAGTAAATGACTTTTCTGGGATATTTATATTCATTTGTAAAATGTGTATGAATGGTTCAGTGTGCAAGGTTCACATATTATTCATTTGAAAGTCATTGACAAGTTATGATGTAAAATGTAGCATGTGTTTAAAGTTTATTCATGGAAATTCATGTGCAAATGCTAGATTAAATATTGCATGATCCATAAAAAAATCAGTTTAAAAACTAATATAATATGATGTAAAAATGTTATCATAATTGAATAAATGTCATAGTCAGAGGTTGAAGATGGTTCCTTTATAGATGCATGGTTGTGATGGAATGTTATCAAATATTGGGAAATTATGTTGATTGAAAGTCAGAACTGCATTTACGATTAATAGTTACGACATATAGTACAATGTAAGTAGCCTAGGCAGAGGTTGTCCTACACAAAATGTTCTTTTGGAAATCATGGTACATATGAGGGTTTAATGTTGCTGAAAAATTCATTGAGTTTCATGACATAATTGATGAACATTATTATCTATTACACTGTTAATTGTTCCATTGACATTGAATATGATTAAACAATTGCACATATAATTTACTAATAAACTATCTAAAGCTATCATTGACATTAATTTGTTTATAGGACCTATTGATGTCGGTTTTATACTAGTTATATCAATAAATTATTCATGTTGTGGAAACATATTAATGATCTTTAACTGAAGAGGTTTATTTCATGACATTAATTAATGGTGAGGAGACATATTAATGATCTTTGTACTGGAGATGTACATTATTGACATTACTCAAGTTACTATGGACATATTAAGTCATGATTTTTACAAACTAACAAAAACTATATCATTAACAAAAATGATATAATATAACCATGAGGTTATAGATTAAAATTTAAAATTAAAATTACCAAAATTATTGAATAAAACTTAAAATTAATATGTTGTATCCAGTAAATCAATGAACTATTGAATCACAGCTTAACAATTGACACCAGTACGAACATCGACATGCCAGTGTGCGAGGAACTGTAGCATATACTGATGTCACTATATCTCAATATATGTGACTAGTCTAAGATTTCTCATGCCACAGTACGAGGAAAAGCTAAGTTACGAAGAGAACCCTATAGCCATATGCTGACACGTGTTTCCTAGATGAACTTCGTAACACAGCACTATCAAGCATAGCATTCTGGAGAACAGTACTACAAGCTGATTCGTCAACAGAGTTCGGCGGGAAACTTTGACATATGTGACGAGTCCGAGGATTTCGCTACAGCAATGTGATGGACAATGCTATAGTTCAGTAAACTAACGCATATGCGTAGTGACTGTATCGTGTTGGTGATATTGAGCAACGCAGACGACTGAGTTCACATAGAACTACACAGAAACAATTATATTCAATATAAAATTGCCGTTTCGTGGAGAAAACTTCCTTAGACATCGATCATACGACGTCAACAAAAACAGAACAATTTCGAATACTACATTCTATAACGATAAACTTGAGCAAGAAGCATGTAGAACTATAATTATTTAATAATATAGATAATATTATGGTTTTGTAGTTCAAAAAGAACCACTGTCATTGCTATTGATTACATTAATGCTGCTATTACGCTATCGTATATTGGAATTTCTGTTGATGCGATTATGATGGTTAAAACTGATAATTGATGCTTTGTCTTTGTACAGGAGTTACAAAAACACATATTGATTCATCTTTTGCCATTATTTCGGGATAAACGACTTAAAATTGGTGAAATCGAAGATTTTGGTCTAGATTTGCAAGAAAATAGTTCCTAAAACTAGGTCATCGATTCAAACCGCTTAGGCCTTGTTTTCTCATTGGATTGAGTTCCGTAATGTTAATCCTATGAGGACCTGTCGATCAACCACGCGTCTACCATCGACGTCCCAGGTTTTCTACGAGTTTAGCATTCGGTAAAACAAAAAGCCTTGTAAAAGCGCAGCGATGTTGGAATATTTGACAGCAGATACCAAATCCGATTGAGCACTAATGTAAGATCGATGCTAAGTGACTGGACTGTGCCTTAGAATCGTTGCAGAACGACCTCTAAACCGTCACAAAACTAAAAAATGCTTGGAATAAGCTAAAAATGATGGCAAATGAATCGTATGCTCCTTAGGACATCATATATGTTATCAGCGGGGTAAAATAAGACTTAAAACATAGTTAATATTTAAATTATAAAAATAAAATATAGAATTATTTTATTAAATACCATTAAAAAAAAAGGAAAATGAAAATTTTCGGAATTTTTTTTCTTTTTGCTCTCGAAGTCAGATGTACCTTATCTATTAGCGCGACTATTTCAGACTCAATTTATTGTTTAGGTTGATAAAAGATATAGAAGATATTAAAGAGGATATAAAGGTGACAACGTAGTACTGTGCACTTCTTGCTATATGCTGGGCAGATAGTAAGAAGTGGAGGGGCGGAGTACGTTGTAAAATTGTCCGATATAATACATGTGAACCGAGGTGAAGTTACTATAATAAATTACAAACTGTCTATATAATGGTAAATGGTAAATTATAAAAACCCAAAGACATATAGAGGATGTGTGAACTTGGTAAACTATTATTCATTAGGTATAGAACTTGTATATTGAATAGTCTTTGAGAGGGAGTGTCACTTCCGAGTTTGACTAAGAACAGTCTTTGGAAGAGTCACCTCACACGCCCCCTCCCCCCCCACATGGTATTGTTATGATCATTGACCACTACATTGTACTCTGATTTGGAAATTTGTATAACTAGATGTACACAAATCAGAAAACCACGGAAATTGATACATCCTTTGATTGGTGGTTGCTTAGCGCCGAATCGGTAGCAACGGTCATCGTAACCACATCCATCTTTGATGCATGTGCATATATGTTGCGTTATTACTATAAGAAGGTTCTATCTGACAAAATGCTCCTTTCAAGAAAATGAGGACTGAAGCTTACCGGTTACAAAGATTGAAATCTGGGCCAACTATGAACAAATATGGCAGTCTGGCAGCCAAACCCACCGTTTGGCGCCACCATAGGGCAGTCCCGGGCTCGCAGGCACTGGCCAGCGATTGGACAATATCGAAATAAAGATATCGAGCCCTATGTAGCTCTTAATATTATTATTAGAAACATGTTAATTCTGACCTTTATATACGTATAATATATTATACTCCTTATATCTCACTGAAGAATACCAGTTGAGAAACAATTGTGTAACTGCAGGATAGGCTTTGGTAGATAGAACACTTTTCCATCAATAACACCAATTCGGTCAGTTTGTCAGATATAACCTTTTTATAGTAAGGTCACGAGGTGTATACATAGGGATATATATATATATATATATAGTATAACCAATATATACTATAATCGTAAGATAACCTTAGGTGATTCCTAAATAATTGTGAAGTTAAATTATAAGATGCATATAAATAGCAAAATAATGGCTTATATTTATTATATGAGAGACATCTCTGGACGTATATGTATATCTATCATATACATAATATTACTAGCTGTATATATGCATATACATGTATTGAGTATTGTGGAAATACATATAACGTAGTCAAATAGATACATATAAATACCAGACGGGATGGCCGATCAAGTTGAGCGTCCTTCTCCTGTGTTGGTACATCGTGGGAATAGAGCCCACAGGTTGGAACGCTAGTTAAGTAAAATCAAGGAGTTATAAATTAATACTTGTCACTTCCTAGCCAGGCACTTGGCATTATTACGATAGGGCAAGGACTGGTTGGCTCAGTGTCAGGAAATGCAGTTCACGGTGCTGGTTGCCTGGTCTCCCAGTGGGGCAGCACTATACAATCACCAAGAGTGCGCACTGTCACAAGTCAGCAAAGTCCTGATATGACGTTAGATCTTGCCAGGACGTAAAACTCCCACAACCAATCAACCATCCGATTGGCTCCAGTGTAGCGGGATGGAGTTATAAAAACAAGCCGCAGTTTACAATCAGATTTCCTAATACTAATACTAGCAGCCTCCAACAAACTCACCGGGTGCACTTCACCCGCAAATGGGACCCGCCACCCACCAGTCACCTGTATTATGCCACCAGGCGGCGCCCCGACTGTGAAGACTGCACAACTCCATTTTCCTATCTCATAGTGAAAAGCATCAGCACAATGACTAATGCCGACAATTTGATGGAACGCGCATTGTGCTCACAGTGTGAATGCACCATTTCTTTACCTCTGGGTGTCGGTGGGTGAGGGTGGGGTGTGTGGGGGGGGGGGGATGCGGAGTGTTGGTGTGAGTTGAGGTGGGAGGGTTTATTGCGCAATCCAGTTGTTCTGGGTGTGTGGGATCTGCTCAGGGGTTGCGGAGTGCGGAAAGGGAGGCGTGAGGGAGGAGGGTTGGGCAAAAGGGTGGAGGGAGGAAGTGGAGAGGTAGGAAGGGGAGGTTTGGAGGTGGAGGGAGGTAAGATGGGGAGGAAGAAAGGGAGGAAAGAAGGGATGAATGTGGTGGACGGAGGATATGGTGTGGAGGCATCGTGGAGTGGAGGGAGGATGCTCCGACTGTTGTGGTTGTGGAACAATGGGGCGGAAGATGAAGAGGAAGTGTGGGGTGGGGGAAGGGAAGGAGGGGAGGATGGCGAGTAGAGGGAAAGGAGAATATGAGAAGGGATAAGTAGGGGACTGTGGGGACTGCCAGTGACGGGATGGGGAGGGAGGAGGGGGGAGGATGGCGAGTAGAAGGAAAGGCGAATATGAAATGGGAGAGAGCAGGGGAATGTGGCGGACTGCCAGTGGCGGGATGGGGAGGGAGGAGGGGGGAGGATGGCGAGTAGAGGGAAAGGAGAATATGAGATGGGATAGAGTAGGGGACTGTCGGGGACTGCCAGTGGCGGGATGGGGAGTGAGGAGGGGACCGAGGGCGAAAGGAGGCCTTAGTGTGATCATAACAGGTGACGACAGACAAGTGGAGTTGGGGGGGGGGGGGAAGAGTGGGTTGGAGGCGGAGGGGTTGGTAGCAATGGTGGACGAGAGGGAAGAGGGCAGGGGGGAAGGAGGGGTGGTGGAGACGGACAGCAGGCGAGGGCAGAGGACGACTGAAACAGTCAGTGAGGAGGAAGAGGGTGACACCAAGCAGTGGCGAGGAGAGGGGAGCAGTAGTATGATGAGGCGGGCAGGACGGAGGTCGTGAGGGAGGGAGAGATGGCCGTTCAGGGTGGGATCGAGGGCGCCCACTAGTGACGGCTGCCCGAACTGCATTAATTTAGCGCCACGCCCGTGTGGTCTTCTTTACAAGATGAACGAGGCTGCGGATGATTTCATCAGGTCGTTGATGCAGAGATAAGTCCTTGCCTACCCATCACGTGCACCCCGCTCAATGAGGTGCGCTGATTGGCCGAGCCAAGTGCTGCGCGCGCATCCGCTCCCTAATCCGCGACCTTCAACTTCATTTGGGCGCGGCGCCCGTGGAGTCAGGGCATTTTAGAGCTGGGATAACCAACTTTTTGTTGTTCTTTTTTGTTGTCATTTTTTTGGTTTGCTCGCCCCGTCACATACCCTTCCGCCCGCTCAGCTCCCCGGCCCACCGTGTCCCATTCCCCCGCGTCCGTCGTGCATCCCAGTCGGGGAAGTTGAGCTTACCTCAAACATGGGGTAGGAACATGCCCCTGATGGCCCCATGGGGGTGGGCGAGGGGTGCGGCAGTTACTTGGGGGGGGGGGGGAGAAATGGGTGGACGTGTGAGTGGAGGGGGGGGGGGGGGGCACGAGGCGGTGTGAGTGTTAGCGAACAGGGATGGATGGGAGCAGCAGAGGACTGGGGCGGTGTGGGGTGCCATATGACGAAGGTAGGCCGGGGGGGCGGGGGTCGCTCTGTATGTGGGAGCGGGGGTAGAGGGCGGGAAACGGTGTGGAGTGCGGCGGGGACCGGTGGGCGGTGGAGACCAGAACAGGGCCATATTAATACTATTTGATTCCTGACCCTCCACCCCACCCCTCAGCCATCACACTACCGGATTTTATGGACCCAGAGCAACATTAATTCTGTATACAAGAAGGCCCGATTTTACATTAATGCCACCGCTAATATGAACCTTAATTTTAATTTTTCAAATAAAATTGTTGGGTCTAAAATCAGTCATCTTCATAGCATTCATCCATTCTTCCTCGCGTTCCCAAAATAACACCTGCACTTAGTTCCGGTAACCACTGCTGAAATTCACCACATTCAGTGGATATATACATGCTTACTGTATGCATATGTATTCATAATTAGACAATGACACAGCAAATTAGTTTAAAGTTGGGTTTAATTTCTCAAGCACCACAGGCAAGTTTTTGATCAGCACAAAGCTCAATTCAAATAACACCAGGTTCAGTCACAGTGAGGTGAAGAAGCTTTTAACCGTAGCCCTTAACAATGTCACGTAGGGGTGGGCGGGTGAACATTTTTAGGCTCAGTGTCCTCCTCCTGCCCACGTCGATGTGAGCTCTCTGCCGCTGGTCCTGGCCTTATGTAGACACAGAAGGTGATTAGTTCAGGAATTCGACCACAGATGGCAGATCGATAGCATTAGTTACATAATCAAGTTTTGTACTTTGAAAGTGACTATAGGCGGCGCTAGTGTACAAGGCATAACGTAGTGCGGCCGGTTCTCGATAGGGGGCAGCATAAAGCGTTCTTAGTACTACAAGGATATGGCTGTGTCCGAATGTCAAATTACCTGTGTTGCCGAACATCACGGACAATTGCATATGGGTATGCATAAACAAATATGTGCACTCAATGCTAATATAACCACCATAGAAATAGATAGACACTCTTCTCATTCCTTCATGGCATGTAGTAATACGATAACGAACGGTGCGTCCTCCAGTTACAGCCCGTATTGCTCGAATTTCCCTTCTATATAGCAGTGTGTGCATGCTACAGGCAGTAACCTAGTCATCGCCTTCTATCTACTTCATATACATATAGATACACCAAGATAGTTAGTTACTAAGAGGGAGTCATAGGGGCGAGGTAGATGGGGAACATTGCGCCTAAAGCCAGCCCTCTCTCATGCCTGTTCTCTCCCTGCATGTCTGCCCCCATGCCCATGGACCCCTCCCCCCCCATCCACATTTGACAAACAACTATTATAACTCACTGACTACCACTACTCGAGACCCATTACCACCACTGAATAACTACATCTTCAACCAGCAATGCACACAATATAAACCACTATACATGCACAACATGGCACTATTTAAAGACTAACCATTATTAAAACCAAATCTAACTGATATACAAACACAGCATGTGATTTAACCATTAGTGTACATTACTACACACTCTATCTTGATGCATATACCTTGCACTATGTTGAGTACCTATGCTGTACACTCTGCAGCATAGGCTGCTCCCCCACTTTCTGTTTATGTTCAGAATAGGTTGTGTTGCACACATTGCAACACATTCCACGTCCACTATGTACAGATCAAATGCAATCACTCCAACGGCTGGAAGACCAGTGCCCCAGTGCTGACAAAATATGTATTCAGATGAGTAAAATATTTACCAAAGAAAAGCATGATCCCAACTCAGAATTATTAATTATTGCCATTCCCGGCTATTGTCCTAAACATTTAGACTATCCCTGATGCCTTCACCCTCCCCATCCTAGACTCTCTCCCTGTATAATTATATACTTCTATCTAAGGATGAAAGCATTCTAGCAATGTCATCTTCTCTAATTACATCTTGCCGAGATATGGATGACGGTCAACCACAGGAAATGCCAGAGCTAGGTGCAGATCAATTTACGATGGCAACAACAAATGAAGCTATTAGTGTCCAATTAAATAGTTGTATTCTCTTGTCCGTAAATCAGTAAGCTTTCAGTTCTTTTAATTCTACCTTCATTCAATGGCGACTTAGGCAAGTGATACAATAAACATGGATGTCACATTAGTAACTCGCAGACAATGCCTTTCATGAAGACTTTACATTTCTGTGTTAATATATCGATTAATAGCGAAGTCACTCTGCCTTGTCAGTAATGGAAATAATTAACCAGACGGGATAACCAAATGAGTGAGAGCGTCCGTCTCCCATGCTGATAGATCGTGGGATCGTGGGTTCGAATCCTGGTCGAGTCAAACCAATGACTTAAAACTTGATACTTGTCGTTCTTAGCCAGACGCTCACCATTACTAGGATAGGGCAAGGAACAGTGGAATGAGGAAGACCAGTCGTCTGCGACTGACATTTCCCCTGCTTAAACAACTAATGTACCAACAACAACAAAAATAATTAAGTGCAATTAACCGTATTTATGAAGGAGATTTTTATTTCCATAGAAGCTACATTCAGAAAATACTCTTAAAGATATGTGTCATGTGATTTTAAAGTAGATTGTTCTATTGGAATATGGGCTATGTTTTAGCGCCATATCCACTCCTCTCTCTCTATGTAATCATACATATGTGTACATTAAATATATGTGCATGCATCAGGATGTATCAGGATGTATCTCACAGCAGAGAGCTAAATGGAGAGCGGCAGTCAAGTAATGAAAGCAGTCTTTGTCGCATCGCAACCGACAGCGTGATGATGATGATGATGTATCAGGATTTGGAATAGAAAATGGAAATTAGTAGGGATCTGACTCTCTGCAAGGGTTTGCCATTTTGGAATGTTGCTGAATAGAACACAAGGAGACAATACGTACCATTATAATTGCACGTTCTCACTGGTGCGATAACCATGGCTCAGTGCAGCATATTGTAATCGTTCTAATTTCCCTCCTCTCTGATCTAGTATTGCGTACACAACTTGGAGCATGGAGAGCAAGAATTGCCTGCAGATACTCAGCTTGGATGCAGCCCTCGCCAGGGGACCGGAACTGACAGGAACAAATGCACACACACATTGGTTCACTGGCACCCGGCTAGGCAGAAGTCCACGCTCCTGGTCCCCTCGCCCCCGAGTATCCGGCTGGGGAATGGGGCCGGGGAGATCTCCAGGACCAGCGTACTGATTGTGTGTCAGAGTCAGGGAGGCTGGGGGAAGGCATCTAGAGAGAAGCAAGACTGGTGAAATGGAGGATAGCGTGTGGAGGGTTGTGGATAAAGGGTGGAGGGTGGAGGATGTGGGGTGGAGGGTGTGGGGTGGAGGATGGAGGGTGGAGGATGGAGCGTGGATGATGGATGATGGAGGATGGAGGATGGAGGATGGAGGATGAAGGATGGAGGATGGAGGATGGAGGATGGAGGGTGGAGGGTGGAAGTTGTCGGGTGGAGGGTGTGGGGTGCAGGGGTTAGGATGGAGGATGTCGGGTGCAGGGTCTGGGGTGCAGGGTGTGGGGTGGACGATGGATGGTGGAGGACGGAGGATGGAGGGTGGATGATGGATGATAGAAGATGGAGGATGGAGGATGGAGGGCGGAAGGTGGATGATGACGGATATAGAATGGATGATGGAGTATGGATGATGGATGAGGGAAGGTGGTGGGTAGAGGATGGAGGTTGGATGGTGGAGAGGGGATGGTGGAGGGCGGAGGAGGCAGGATGGAGGATGGAGGATGGAGGATGGAGGGTGGAGGATGGTTAAGAATATAACAGGGAGAGATTGAACAAACATACCCTGGTGGGTTTTAGAGGCAGTGGTGTGTACTTGCGTGTGTATGTGGAGGGATGTGGCGTCTCTTATTGTGCCGCTTATCATCATCATATCAGACAATTTTCCAAGCCATCGAGAGAGATGGGAATGGTAGTTTGGATGCTAGATATCTAGGCATTTGGATTGATCCGTTGCAAGGAATTAATTTATCCATTTGACGGTCAGTATCGGAGATGAGATATGATGGGTATAAGGAAGAGGAGACAGGTTAATGTGATAGGGTAGTCACGTTAGGAAATTCAGAAGGGTAGATTTCATGAAATAAACTGGGAGAGTAAGCCAATTGTTGGACCGGCTACTCTGGAGTAGGACTAGAAGAGGTCCAGTTTAAGGATACATCTCCGGCGAAATAGTCTATAGCATGAGGACACATATTGCGACATATATATGCGATCTCGTGGACAGGTCGCACTATAGGAGAACAGGAATAAAGCTGAGAACGGAGAGGAAGGACCTAAATCAGACCGAAAGAAGAATGGTATATTAGGATATAATAACATCTAATGCAGCATGCTTGGAAATAATGTGAATACAGATCCCGTGTAAAGTAAGGCGTACGCCACAGGAAGACATATATACTGTGGGGACTGGGGGGTCGGTATGATTAGGGGGTCATCGGTAGAATATTATTGAGGACATGGCATAATGGCACAGATAAGATAGTATGGATAGGCAGGGCCAGACTGATGTAGTGGTGGGAGAATAATTGCAGAAGCGGAAGGCTAGGGCTAGAGTTATGGTTAGCGCTTTGATGGTATGTGCAGGTCCTTAAGTGAATTGAACCGTGGGAAGAGGCGAGCAGGCGTTCCGCTTGATGTCGCTGATTGATGTCGGGAGTGATGCTTAATAACGACCATCCGCCACGTTCACACGCTCATGGGGCAGGCCGGACCACCCCGCTCTCTCCGCCCCCCCCCCTGGGCCTCGCCCCACCCACCTGCAAACACTACCCAACTGACCCCTTATGAACCCTGACTGCCGGCCTCTCTCGACCGTGCTACGGGCGACTTGTCCCACAGACGAAGAGCACATGTTATTAGCCATGACAGGTCAGCAGATCCCCGCCTGGCCCGCCACCCGCCCGCCACCCGCCCGCGCGCTCCCACGCTCGCCGCCCACCCTCCGCCGGCTCCCCGCAACCCGCCCACCGGAGAAGAGCTCCGTTCAGTCAGGCGGTGAGGTACGGCCTCCTTCGGCCGTCTCCCCAGCCTCCCCTCATCTCGCGCTCTCAGCTGCTTCTCCTTCCCCATGTAGCTTTCCCGCCTCACCAGCTCCCTTTCCAACCGGATAGCTTCCCCACCTCACACACCCTCTGGTTCCCGGCCCTGCGAAATTCCCTGTGCTACCTCCCAGCCTACACCTACCGACCATGACTTTTCCGTGTCATGTCACCACCCCCAAGACATCCCGCGCCATCTCTTCACGATAGTTACCCCCACATCGGACCTTCTTGTCTTCCCGACTTCTCACCCCCCTCCCCCACCTCCCCACCTTCCAAGCTTCCGAGCTTCCAACTCCACACCTCCGCACCTCCCGCTCCCCTCTTCCTCATATATCCACACCGCTCCCATATACCTCGCAATCTCGCTATATTCCCAGGTCCCAACCTCCGCAAATCCTCACATCCCACAACAATCCATGCCTACACACAACGTCATTTGGTCATCTCACCACAACATTCTCCAGGCATCTCTCAACCACACCACCCAGTCGTCCCAGTTCCTGCCCTCCCACCCTCCCCACCTTACCCACCTTCGCCACCCTCCCCACCCTCCCCATACCCTCCCCATACAGCTCTCATTGCCTCCAAACCTTCTCGATTCCCCACCTCCTACTGACCTCCCCACATCCTGCCTTGTACAAGTCGCCACTCCCTGACCTCCCCACATCCCAACCTCCACAAGTCCCCACATCTCTACTTGCCAACCTCCCTACTTCCCCACCTCCCCATATCCCGACCTCCACACATCCCAACCTCCGAATGTCCGCACCTCCTGACCTCCCACATCCCCACCATACCTCCTCCACCATAGCGCCGCATTCCAATTACCCCACTCCCCGCCTCCACCCCACCCCTCCCCGCCTCCATCCCACCCTTCCCCGCCACCACCCCTCCCCGCCCTCACCATCTGACCACCCAGCTCCTCCCCTGACCGCCTCCACCCCACCCCAAACTTCCCCGCCTCCACCCCACCCTTCCCCGCCACCATCCCACCCCGCCCTCACCACCTCACCACCCAGCCCCTCCCCTCACCGCCTCCACCCCACCCTTCCCCGCCCTCACCACCTCACCACCCAGCCCCTCCCCTCACCGCCATCACCCCACCCAGCCCCGGCTCCACCACCCCGCAAAACCCAGTTTGGCCCGCCTCCCTGCGGCTGAACCTCGATCATGTTCACTTAGCCCCCCGTAATGGCATTAATAGCAGGCGGGCGGATCTTGATTGCCCGTTACTGTCTCTCACCTGGGGCGATCTCCCGCTTTGCTGATTTAGTCAACTCGGTCAGCGTCATTTCCGGCTCGCTCCCTCCAGCGATACCGCCCTTCCGGCTGACGTCACAGATCATGTGACTGCGTACGGTGCCGCCATCTTGAGGGAGCCGGCGCAATTCGCCAAGTCACGTGATGGCGATCAGCACCCTCACGTCTACAACGATTGGCTGATCAATGACTACCGATTTGTCAGACTCCAATGTGCATGACTATGGCTATCATAATATGCACTTCGTAATTGTTATATATATATATAAATATAGAAAGGTAATTTAAATAGGCGCTTCAGGCTAGATAGCAACACTGCATATATGTTAAAGCTCACATAATTGGGACTAGCATCGACACCACCTAATTCTTGTAATTTAGCAATACAAAACTGGCACGTATGTATATGTTTGGCATTTATCTTTGGCATTATTCTCTTCCTTATTACAATTTGAATGGCTTTATATAATGTATTTAAGTGAGGTTTAGCATGGCTAACCTTAACCTTAACCTTGTTATTGCTATTATGTTGTCTGTGAGGGTGGGATAGCAAATTACATCTTGTTGGTTAGTTGTGGTTGTTCTCCATGCTCTGATCAAAGTGATTAAAGTGCAGCTGCACAATATGCTATATAGTAATACGACAAAATGCCTTCAGATGGCATGAGTGTCAATTACTTTAGATAATAACATATAGGTGGTGACATGTTCGGTTGATTGATTGATTGCTGGTTGCTTTATGCTGTGTCGGCAGCATAGGACATATTGGCGGGGAGTGGTAACGTATAGTATATATAGGTACTCGGACTGCAGGACTAAAGGCTCTGTCACACATCACCGGATTGGGGAAACGGAAAGAAACCGAACAAAGTCCGATGATATCCGGCAAAGTCCGGTGTGTGTCTGTTGAATATCCGTTGATATCCGTTGATATCCGTTGATATATGTTAATATCCGTTGATATCCGTTGATATCCATTGATATCCGTTGATATCCGGCCCAATCCATTTTTGAGCATGCATAGAATTTGTAACGGATTGCGCCGGACTGACCTATGTGAAAGGAAGATTCCCTATATTGATCACCGATATGTTGTGTACTACTTTATGGGTGACCCCTTTTCACGGTTGAGACAGGTGGCGTCACCACACCCCTACCCCTACCAGTGCCACAAATACTGTCACTCGCACACTGGAATATTAGAAATTGTGGAGTGAGTGGAACACAGTGGTACATGCGTGAAGCCGAGCCAGGCGAGGGGGAAGAACCCACTTGGCAGCACTAGGCGAGGCACAAGGCCTCACTAGATGCTTCAGTAGATCTCATCATCATCATCATGCTGTCGGTCGCAATGCGACAAAGACTGCTTTCATTACTTGACTACCACTCTCCATTTAGCTCTCTGCTGTGAGAGTTGTGTCCATGAGTCGGTCTTAATGTCTCTCAGCTTCAGGTTTCTCTTGATGATATCCTTGAACCGGAGACGGGGGCACCCTCTCTTTCTGTAACCAGAAGACAGTTTCATGAAAGCTGCCTGCAAAAGTGTTGAAGTGCTGCTGGCTTTTGCAAGTTACCAGTGCCACTTTCTCGGGGAGCAAATAGAGGTTTCACACCGGCAAGAACATGTCAAAACAGGCGCAAAACTATTTGTCTCTCCAGTGGCTGGTCGGGAGATGTTGGGAGTTCCATACATCAACTGCCCTTAATGCTGCCACAGTGACATGGTTTTTGTTTAGGGTTTGCTCCCTTAGCCTTCGGTTCTGTCAAGAACTTGTTCCACAAGGCAGTGGTTTACAACTCTGCAAGGCAGGGGTGTCAAACTCCCTGAGGTATTGCAATACCTGCAATACCTGCATACATGCATCTCTGAGTGTCATTACTTGGTGTAGTGTCATTTGATATGAAGTAAATCCCTTTCTGAATAATAATACTCGTATACTTGTTAATACAGCATATATATATGGATATATGTACGTATAAATATATGCATTTATCAATGTATCATCATCATCATCATGCTGTCGGTCGCGATGCGACAAAGACTGATTTCATTACTTGACTGCCACTCTCCTATTTATATATATATAATATAAATGCATATATATATATTTGTTATTACATGCCTTATTTTCACTTCGCCAAATTTCAGATGTTTCTATTACTGTTTTTCCAGTTTTATACCATCCCTATTTTCTGGTCTAGATAGTTCTCCCGCTATTTGTGTTACCCTTTTTCGCTGTTATTAATTTAGTAATTCACAGGACTATTTTTCCGACTTTTTTTAATTGTTATTGCATCAGACTCCCCCCGTCCCCTCATCCGTTTCCGGAAAGCTCTCTCCGTTCCCCGTCGGGGACATGCTACTTAAAATGTGGTGTCTTCTTTAATTAGGAACTTGTCACTCCTGCGACAATTTCGGTTAGCCGCTGGGCGATATGCCGTATCTGGAACTGAAAGTTCAGTATCCTGAGTTGACGAGTAAGCAAACCTATTGTGCCATAATTGTGCAATATCACAGGCCTTGCTTTTGGTCTAGCAGTCTCGGCCATATTTATCAGTGCCTCGTCAAATGTTTTCCATTTCCCATAACTGCTTCTGATTGTGATGTATCAGTTGCGGTGTAAAGCCCCGGTCACATAGTCGTTAGTGGACCTAGTTGAACGTAGTGGAGGCTAACGTAGTTGAAAGTAGTTGAACATACTTGAATGTACCAGCATCCATACTTGTCCATGATGTTAACTTGGTAATAACGTGGGTGAGCCGTGATCTCTGATTTAATTTTTGGACATTTTCAAAAGAGCGGTATGTTAGAGGCTGAATTTGCATCCGTGATGGTAACATACTCTAGCATACCCTAGCATATTATAGCATGTTCTAGCATACTCTATCGCAATCTAGCATATTTGGTCACATAGCTGTTTGTGGATATAGGGGAACATAGTGGAGGCTAACATAGTTGAACGTAGTTGAATGTAGTTGAACATAGTGGCACGTACCCACATTTGTATTTATCCGTACCAAAACCTGCCATACCTTCACATATTTCGACATAGTTTAACATACTTACACCACCTTTGACCCACGTTAATCTATCCTGTGGATCACTATGTCCACTAAAAGCTATATGACCGGGCCTTAAAGTGTTGCATTCAAATAACAAATAAAGACACTCACATATAATGCACTACTCAGTATATTAGCTTCATTTAATCGGGGATATGATGAATATTTGCATGCACACAATTCGCTCCCCCAGGTTCTGGATAAAAGGCTATGCAGTGAATATGTTAATTGTGATATATTGCTAAGCGATAATTAGTTAATTTGTTTACAAATGTTGAGTTGGATGTAGAAAAAAGTAAGGGATGTTGTTGTTTGTTGTTGTTTTGTTGTGTTTTTTTTTTTGGGGGGGGGCTGGGTTGGGCGGTTGGATGGTTGGATGGGTTCGTGTGGTAGGTCATTCGCTATATCCTGATAAATAATATCAACTCCCTATCAGAGCCAGAGAAACACAAACAATACTTGCCTTCAAAAATGCATATAGAGCCCACCTGGTTATTCAGGTCCTTGAACGACTATTGCAGTGATCACTAGGAAAGCCCTGAGCTCCTGCCCCCACCCTGCATCCTCACTTGCTCTCCTGTGGGTCCCCCCCCCCTACCACCCACCCCAATAGGACCCCCTCCCCTGCCACCACCCTTAACCATCATGAACAAATCATCAAGGCACCAAACATCCTACACACCATCTACTCAGTGCTGCTCCCCATTTTTGCATGACCTACAATGAATGTACATTATACAGCAGGAGCCACTCCCTTAAGTCTACAGGATTGGTGCTGTGACTAATAGAGCACTGACCAAACGTATATTATTTAGACTGTCAATTCCAATAGTAAGATGGCTGGAAGACCAGTGCTCCAGCACTGACAAATGTCATATTCGACTTGACCTAAAAAAAAAGAAAAAAAACTCTAACCAAAATACACAGCGCAATCTCCACTGAAGAAAAAAAGCAAACCTATTATGTCATGGAAGGCTGGTTACCGGATACTAAAACAAGAAGCAATCACATTTACCTGAAAATATCGGGGAGCATGAGCTGGGCTTAACGGTACCGTCCCTTTCTAGGACTAATGTACCACCATCGTAGTTAGAGCGCCTTCTTGTGTGGAACATGTTTTGTGTGCAATCCTAAACCGAGTCAAACCCAAAGCATTATCAACATTTACACCGGTAGCTACCTTCCGAAGCACTGAGCATTAAGGAAGATAGCGCAAGGTATCTATGCGGAGCAGAGCTATAAAGCTGTCATGAATGCGCGCTGTCACATGCCGGAATCCATCAGATGTTGCTAGGTACTAAAACCTCAATCAATCAATCATAGTGCCAGGACACATGATCCAGGGCATCAACTTGCTGATCCATTGAGAGCCTCACTTGGTAGGACTCCATTCAGCAGGGGGTGTTTCGGGCTACTCAGCGCTACCAAGTACGGGATGACTGCGACACTCTGAACTCTAAGCGCGAGCCGACTGCGACCCTTTCAACGCCAGGCAGCTTCTCGGGTTGCACGCACAAACAAACAGGCTTGCCCCTTCACCCAGTGCTTGCAATGCTGTTCTCATGCTCTCCCAAAGCAGGCGAAGTGCACTGATCGTTTTCTTCCGATAGTGGAACGATTTAGTCAGCTCTCGCTCGTCTCTGTGTCTAGATGCAAGCTGCATTAGGAGTTGTCTGTCTACTTTGAGTGGGTTACTGGATAGGATGGTTTCCCGATTGTGATAACTTCTAACTATGCACACTTCGATCGTTTTCAGTTTCTGTAATATTTTCTAGATCAATATGGCAAGGTGATGATTATAATTAGAAACATGAATACAGCAAACATAGTTATGGCTCTTTATTACAATTGTGGTTCTTTCATCAGTACAGTCTCTTGGGTAGTTATGCGATGTTGATGAGGCTTAGGCACGCTTATAACCATATATCCCCCTCTCAATGAGGGGTGGGTGGGATGGCAATTTAAGGCAGTTGTTGTCGGCGTGGCTCCTGTGTTGAAAGTTAAATATCTTAAGTGAGCAGTCACTTTTATAGCCGAGATTAAGGTTTTGGCTGAAAGGTGGTTTATTTTAGTTCAATAATATGATATAGCTGGAGCTGCAGGCGCCTCATTTACTGGGCAATCGGGTGGCAGAAGTGCTAAAGACCTGCTAGTCAGCGCTATTGGTATATAGTTCAGGTAAGTTCAGTAAGGAGACGCTAGTCGGCGACATATCGGAGCAGCCTTAGTTACTCGCGCTTGGCTGTATCTGCGTGTCCAATTACCGGCGATGCCTTAGCATCACTGGCAATATATTTACTTTATTTTGAAGCAATTTTTACTTTGTTGTGAATGGACCCCCATTTCCTGGTTAGGGTGCACCTGGAAATACTGTTTTGCTTTGAATCGCCTGGTATCTCACCTGATGACCTCCCATACACAAAGCCATACAAAGCTTTAACCAATTCAGCCATTCAGCTTAGAGTGCTCTATGACATGATAAGCACACTTCTACGTAAAGATGCTTACATTTTCAAGCTAGTGGGGTTGCCACTTTAAACTAGACATAAATCCATAGCCGTAATCCACATATTGTGAGATTCACTGGCATTTCTTCCGTTACTATTTTAGCGCACAATTTGACAAAGGACACCATAATGTAAGTGGAGAGAAAATGGTTGACTATGGGGATAACATGTCAG
The DNA here is from genome assembly GCA_030323885.1 of Branchipolynoe longqiensis. Classification (NCBI taxonomy): domain Eukaryota; kingdom Metazoa; phylum Annelida; class Polychaeta; order Phyllodocida; family Polynoidae; genus Branchipolynoe; species Branchipolynoe longqiensis. Next base: position 93,079,790 of record CM059187.1, read on the forward strand.
TGATTCACTCCCTTCCAATTATTTTCTACCTATGTACCACTCACTTGCACTTGACCTCTTTGTTAATTCTTTTCTTGAAGATTTATACTGCGTATCATGGATACATCTGAATAACCTTGCTTTCACCATTAGACAGTTCACCAATAAAAAAACCATATCTACACTTTCACTGACAGCAGGGATTTCTAACCTCCCACACCACATAGATATGGTATGAGAGCAACTGGCCTTTGATGATACTCTAAGCTGTACACAGTGGTGGGAATCCAAATTGGGAGAGGTGATGGCATGGGGAATGAAACCCCCACCTCTCAAATTAGGTCTCGGACTGAAAAACAAGACAAGCACTCTAACCATTCCGCCAGAGAAAATACCACCATTACTTCGCTAGTGCCAGGCAGGCTCCGGCAGTTGTTATGTCTTTCTTGCTTGCACTTGCATTGCGCAACAAGGCAAATATTGTTGGGTTGTCTGGGGAACAGCTGCTGCCTTAGGATTATATTGACGTTGGTGCCTTTAATAGAGTTATGCATTCAGTACATGGAATTGGAAGAACAACAAAATGCTATATACCGATATAAGTCCCCCATCGTCACCACAAAGTAAAACATTATCAGCCATGACCTGCTATTTTCAGTTCCCGTCTCCAAACGCCGCTGCTGGTTTGGTTGTTAGGGTTTTACTTCCTGGCAATATCTAAGGACAGTGCACACTCACGGTTACGTTATAGTGCGGCCACACTGGGAAATCATGGCACCAGCACCATGACCTGATATCCCACTCAGTTTCATTATCCTGACAATGAGCTAACCAGTCCTTACCCTATCCAATCCTACTAATGCCGATAGCCACGCTAGGAAGTGACAAGTATAACATTTATATATATCTTGACTCGACCGGGAAGCAAACTCCCTACGTTCAGCATGTGAGGCCCGCGTTCTACCGATTCGGGCACCAAGCCCGGTCAATGCCATCACAAAGTGAGCTTTAAGCTGAATGTATCCCAATTTATATTATTCAAATTTGATTCAGTTTAGTCTTAGAAATGGAGTGGGCGGTCGGTGGGCTGTGAGAGTGTGACAGTGACGAATACAGACAAACAAAACATCTACCAAGACGGGATGGCTAAATGAGTTGACTTCTCACCTTCTGTTTTGATAGTTCATGGAATTCCAATAATCTGGTCGAATTAATGGCTTATATATCGATACTTGTTACTACCTAGCCTGTCATTTGCCATAACTGAGATACATCAAAGAGCAATGGAATGAGGACCACCAATTTTCAGGGGTTTTAAATTTCCCCCGCATAATCAAATAATGCACCCCAATTTGTTGTTGTTAAATGGGTGTCTCAGTTTATACCCAGAGCCTCGGTCAGTCATTGCGCTGTTGTTCATCCCCCAATTTAACCCATTCACTTCATGCCTCGACACTTAAATACATTCGCTTGAGGGGGTAGATGGGATATGGGTGAAGTGTGGAGTGGTGTAGCTGGAGGTGTGGTCACACCCTCTCACATTAGAGGCCCGATGTAACAGGAAGCCAGACAGCTGCAATGGCACAGATTAAGAAGCAGTCGATCTGATTGGTTCCGCGGCCCAACCTGCTTCCATCTGAGTGTATGTTAACTATGTTACCGTGCCGCGGTGCATTAATATACATGAATATTAATGTACAATATATGATATATATATATATATCAAATTCCTCCAGTGTCTTTGGTGCTAGGGGGGCCCGCCCACCAATTACCCCGACAGGTGGCGGGGGTGGCATTCCACCAAAGCGCCAAGGAGGAATACATTATATAGATCACATTTTCCCCTTGCATTTATACCCGTATAATGTGTTATGCATCACATATAGATATATGTACGTATGAGTTATATTATGTACGTATGATTATAACAAGTCTTAGTTTAGATTTAGTATCGGTACAATGCACAGCAGCTACACCATGTTTGAGTACTAAGATGATTCTACACCTCATTTACTTACATATGTAAAATATAATGCATATATTATCATATCTGTGATATATAGTGATATATATATATATATGAAACCTGTGATATATGATGCATATACTATACATTATGTATTTGATAACTAATTTTATATTATCCTTAGCAGAAATAGATTGTCCATAACTAAATAAGTGACTGATGTGAACAGTAATTTCCCTCGGCCGTTGTAGAACTGCTTTGACTATGTTTGCAAAGCATACGTTGCGTGTCTCCCTACTCTTCGCTTTCTTCCTCGCTTACGGTGTTGCTTTCTTCACTATTTTTATCCGACGTTAGAGGGTGGGTCTTCTTATCCCCAAGAGACGCGACTTCTTCAAGCTTCTCGACTTTGTGACAGAGTAGTCTTCTACGAGGCTGCTATTCTCATCTCCCTTTGTGCTACTATCCTGCTTGCACCTTGATGGGATACCCCACTCAGTCACACTGTCCAGAGAGTGAACCAACCAAGCCTTAGCTGTATGTCTGCTTAGGATCATCCAATCAGGAGGGATATGTATGTATACATATATATGTGTATATATACAGATATATATAATGCTTCCGACCGAGTGGCGAAATCTACCGCGGGTGGGCGTGGGGTAGCCAGGTGCATGGTGGTCACCCTCCTCCCACCGAACATAAGGTGTGGGGGGAGGGAACCACGTCACAACAATTACATGCGATAAAGGGTTTATCACTATCCATATATGGCTCGTTCTCTGAAGCTGCTCACCACGTACTTGGTGTCCATGTTGCAATGGAAATAATTCATTATTTATTTTCGTAATAGCAAGTTAAATAGTTATGGTTTCCTCTTCTTAGTTAGTTAGTATGTTAGCAATACTATATGTATGTCAACTATCCCACAAAATGTATCAGTAGTATTGTAAAAATATACGGATTTTCGGTTCGGAATTATATATTGGCAGAGAGCATTATTATTCTTGGGCGACGGAGTGGGGAGAAGCTTATGTAATCTAAAAGCAATGGTGCCCCATGACATGATATGAGCTATGTGAAATATTAATGAAGAGATGTTCTTATATAAGAGACAGTTCATGCTTGGTGAAATGTTCCTCTATGCATTCAGAAAGAATGCAATTGGAGAAAAAGGACATTTTTAATATATATATATATATATATATATATTTGTAACTGTCTACAACTACCTGTTACTACCGGACCCATGGCCCAGCACACCAGCGATACAAACAAGGTAGAGGGATGGACAACTCTGTTGTCTGGCAAGAGGTACGTGCCCTATTGCCGATAAAATAAAAAGATTTGAGTGAATAGTACAGGCTAGAAGCTAAAACATGACAGTGAACAGGCCAGGTGGCAGCACCAGGCAAGGCAGAGATCTTGTCCATTCACCTGAGTTGTTAAGTGTCAAAAGTTGTGAAGTGTCAAGTAAGGTGTCAAGCAGAGGCACAGTTCAAGGATAATCAGTTTACGGATAAATATACTTGTATACTGCTTATACAGCACATATTGGTTATACATATACACATATGAAAATGACATCTCTGTTGTGTCTTTGTGGTGAAATTGATGAGATATAACTTGTAAGGGTACAAGATGAGAGAATAACATGTGGATTCTGCCTAGAAGTCATGGTAGACACATGGACTTGTAAACAGGTACTCATCACAGACCGTGGGTACAAGGAGACTCGCTTCGTGCTGTACCTGCATCTATTTGTCTTTGAGTGCTTAATTCTAGCTCAGACTGAAATTTTCCTTAATATGGGGTTACAGCATATATGTGTTATGGATATGCATACACTAGGTACATCCATTTGTAAAATATTCCAATTTATGCCATTGGGGGGAATGCAAATGTTCTATTGTTGATGGGGTATATGTGACCAGGCGCATGTATGTATATATGTTGGTGCTGGTGGTGTCTGACTGAGATGTAAATAGATATAGTGGTGATGGCAGGGCTGTGTGTAAGGGGCACTCAGAGTCTATCCCCTCCCCCTCTGCTAGATAGGATCACCACACTTAGGCTCAATGCAGATGATGGCGAGGGGAGCCACACAGCTTGGTTGTGGTGGGCAAAACACTGGTAATCATGGGGACCAGAATGCTGGATCCCTATTGGTAGAGGCAAGAATGTTTGTTTCCCATTGGGGGAAAAGGGTAGGGCGATACTCTAAAATGAACCCATGTACCATATAAATAATAAACCAGAGGGCTTGACTCTCTCTCTTTTTTCACACTTTATACTCTTTTCCTTTCTCTTTGTCTGTATTGATTTCACTATAGCCTGCCTACACAACCATATATTCGATCCATAGACTTTACATATTGGTGGCCATGATGAGTGGTAAATCTATTAGTTGGAGTAGAGGATTCAACTTTACTTTATGGAGACCTAGTCTTTACACATTGATATATGCTGGATAATATTGCCGCTGTTTACATCTTCGGGAAGTTAATGGATGTAGGTATACATTTCCCCACCCATCAGTGTGAATATATTCGATTTGTCAGACCAGAAGCAATGTTTATTGATCAAAAGGATATGTGGTGTTCATTGTAGCGTTCATTACTGGTCACATGCATACAAGATAAATCACGGCATGCCTATGGATATTTGCTGCATGTGTTCCCTTTACTTCCAAATCTTTATATATCATGGTACAGCCAGTTATATGGGATGAGATCATCCGAGGATTGAACTCATGCTTATTGTCAACATTCCAGATTGTATCACACTGTAGCAATAACAAGACGATGCGCCACCAGGCGAGGCAGAAGGCCTGACCAGTCGCTTGAGTAGATAAGTGTCATTAAGTATTGCAGTGTCGGTTGATATGAACTAGTTCATAGATAAACGGTTGCCAGATAATTATACTCATATAACTGCTTGGCATTAATACCATAGGCCCAGAAGTGGAATGAGGAAGACCAATCGTCCATGATTGAAATTGCCCTGCTTAATCAACTAATGTACATTAACAACAACACATTTTTGTTTTTAATCTGGTAGACAGTGGGATCTGTCCAGCTATTGCTAGCCATAAGTACCTATTTGGTCATCGGCGAGGGGTGACGCTATCTGGTCGACCCATCTGTCCAGTCAGTGTCATTCATAAGTGTGCACATATTATTTGTGTGTGTGTTGTTTTATGTCTTAGCAACATGTAAGGTCATATCAGGATGGGTACCGACTTGTGACAGTGCACACTTGTGGTGACTCTATAGTGCTGCCCCACTGGGAGACCAAGAATGCCAGCACCGTGACCTGATATCCCACTCAGTCACATTATCCTGGCCCTGACCCAACCAGTCCTTGCCCTATCCTATTAATGCTGAGCGCCTGGCTAGGAAGCGACAGGTTTAAATTGTTGAGTCATTGGTTTGACTCCACCAGAGTTCAAACGCATGAAGCCATGTGTTCGGATCCCTCAATCTCCCAAATCAGGAGATGGTCACTCAACCCATTCGGCCATCCCCTCTGGTTTCCAGTGTGAATAGCCAGAAGGTGGGATGGGATGGAGCCCGGGTGCAGGGATGGCTTAGCTCCCGTGGAACCGGGCCAGGTACACTAGGAAGAAAATGGGACGAAGGGGGGGAGTAGGAGGGGCTGGCGGGAACGTCGGTCCATTACCCCATGTCCGCCTCCCCGGTGTGGGAGTGGGGGGGGGGGGGGGGGCTAGCTTTCTTGCTGTCGTGTCCAGAAGGTGACGGAAGGGGAGTGGAGCGCCGGCCGGGGGTGTGGCGGGGCGTGGCGGGGCGGGGCGGGGCGGGGCGGGGGGAGTGGGTGGGATGGGGAGTGCGATGCCTATGCACTCATGATCTATATGTCGCATAGATCACGCTAGCGGCGGCGCGTAACGAATGAAAGGCGCGAGTGCCCACCCAGCCGGCGCGCGCCGAGGTGGGTGTCGTGGACGCAGCGCCGCCGGTGTTGTCACGGTAGGCTTCACGCAATCCCCTGTCTTCAGAGCCGAGCCGCGGCTAATGCATCATGGCAGATAGACCTTGTGGGTTAGTTGCTGCTTTCCCACCCCATTTTTCTTCTTTCTTCATGTGGTGGGTGAAAAGAAAAGTTAAGTGTCGGACTTGGTGAGAAAACCAAGAGAGAAATGAAGTATAAATGTGGGGATCTAGGCTGGGTTTTTTTTTTTGCGTCGGAATCTGTTCACTGTTGGGTTCCATGTCAGGAAAATGGTACACAGTTTCAGAGAACGACCCATATATATATATATACATATATATATATATCGAGGCGCCACCGTGTGAGATAAGAAGGCATTTTAATTAGGTATCCTAATCTGAGAGAGAGGGGTAGGTGTGATGATGTCAGAACGGCCTTGATACCAATTTCAAGTTAACCTGTTTGTGGTCGGGAAGATATTGCTTTCTATGGCATAGCATCTAGTCCAGTTGACGTTCCTATATATTCAATACTTAAGCTAGAAATGTTTTTTTGTTGATATGTACTCATATGGGGCCCTAGAACAAACGTAGCTTGGTTGCTCAAATCGCAACTATGGTCAACTGTGGTAATTTACATTAATCCAAGATGGCGTCAAAACTACCTGGGTCGCAGGTCTCAACATTTCAAAATTGTCATAGAGACTTCAGAGTAGGCTAAAATGGAAGGGAATATTATGCTGAATAATATTTTAGCCAAAGCTGACATGAATTTAACCAGATTTCCTCATAATTTTAATAGTTCTTGTGCAGGATTCAAGATGGCTGGTGCAGTGCTTTATGATGGGGTGTGCTTCCATCCAACCTGCAGCAGGTCTGGACAACTGAAAACATTCAATGAGATAATTCAACCAACGCGACACAAGTACAGTATAAAGTGGCATTTATTGATTTTTCTTTACTTGTCACATTAGTCTTAATTTGTCCTTTTTGTCAAGAGTTTGAGGATCCCAGGCACTAACCCAATGAAACATTATATAGTTGGGTGGGGGGCATGGTAAATCTGAACCTTATGGACACGTCCTCCCACTCGAGGTGCTCCGGTTGAAGTGTTTGTAAAGCTACTACGTCATAGTTTAGTTATAAGTAAATTACACCAGGTGTCAGCTCAATCGGCAGAGATTATTAGTTCCCGGTAATACTATAGATGGTGCAGATGGTCGCATCCATAGAAAGTGATGTACATGTTTCGCGGGTTAAATTACCCATGTTGAGATCAACATTGACAATGTGGCAGGCTCGGGAAGTTCTCATCAACTATGACCTCTCCATCACAACTCCTCTGCCCAAAAGAGAATCCTGAAGAGCAAGAACAACAAGTGCAGGCTGGCGAGTGTGGTATGTACCTTCAGTCTAGGAGAGAATGCAACAATGGATACGTGGAATGACAGTTTGTTTGGTCCTGATGAGGCAGAGATCGCCATGATATTCTACATCCTTGAGGCTGCTAACCATGGAAAGAGTATAATCTGTGGGCTTAGTAATGACAGGGACTTGTTGTACTACTGGTGTATTGGGTGTATCGGGCTGAGCTGCAGTGCAAGGTGCAAATGGAGCAGTGGGATGGTACAGTACTGGATATCAATGCCACCTGCACTGACCTAGGGCCAACATGTCGGCAGCTGCTTGGCATGCTTGCCCTTAATGGGTGTGAAACAACCTCATATATATATACCAAAGGCAAGATCAGTGCTCTAAACACCTTGCTTGCTGGTGAGTTTCCAGGTTTGGCTGATGTGCTGGATGAAGTGGGCACCCCACTCACAGAACTGATGGAGGCAGCAAAACCCTTCTTCAGTGCTCTGTATGGTCAGCTGCCAGGGACATCCATCGAGTCTGCCCACTTCACACTCTTCACCAAGAAGAAGAAAAGTCCAAAAGTCAGTCCTGTCACTGCTGAGGGTGACCCAGTTCCACCAAAGTTGTTTGATGCAATTTGGTGCCAGTGTAGAACACAGGGCAAGAAGTGCAGCAGTGAGGCATGTGGATGTCACAAAGGACATCCTTCATGCATGTCGTGTTGAAACCGCTCTGGTGAAGAGGGCTGCTGCAATCCGCACACTAAGAGATGAGATTCTCAGGCTGGTGAGGAGGAGGGTGGCAAAATGGAGGATGTTGAGGAAGAGGATTTTGATCAGGAGGGTTTTGAGATGGAGGATGATCAGGAAGAGGATTTTGAGGAGGGTGTCGATCAGGAGGGTGATAGCCATGAGGATCTTGAGGGTGTTCTTGCTGATCCTTATTATGAGTGGAAGTATATAGATAGTATATAGTAGTTAAAAGATGAGGATTATTAGGCGATATCTGTAGTTCAAAACACTTCTAGCATAGCATTGTATTAAAGTACCTTGTTATCTATAGTCATGGATATCGATCCTTGTAACATCCTTACAATGATTTCCATACATCATTATTTAATGCACAAGTGGTATATGTGATGTATAAAACCTATGCGAGTATAAAGGCGCATAAGGGAATATCCCCTACTGGCCACCCTGATTCTGTATACTACTTTATGGGTGGCCCCTCCCTTGGGTGGGACAGCTGGCGCCCCCCCCCCCCCCCCCCCCCCAGTGCCGCGAATAAACATAACTCCAGTACAAACGAGGGAGAAATTCTCTGGTGCGACTGACACCTGTCTACATCTGGTGGAGGCGAGGAGGGAAGGTGGAGCCACCTGTACAATGTTGGTCTTACGGAGTATAACAAATAATAATTAACCCTTACCTATTTTGTACTCGCATAATTATCTATACATCACATATATTAATGGCGTCGAGGCACTGGACATGGGAAATATTGCCTAGAGCAGTATTCAACCCCGCAGTTCTATAAGGGCACAGAACGAAATTCTGTTATATTATTATTATTACTTCATATTTTCTGCCGATACTTGCAGTCTACCACACTGATGGGAACGGGTGGCGCCACCACCGCCCGTCTTCGTCCCTATCGGCGCGCCCAACTGTTCTCTCCCGCAAGGGATATATATATGTGTAAGAATTGCATGGCAACACAGTATTGGTGGGTACATTATTTATTACAGGAAGTGAGAATAGTAGAGAACAGTAATGTACCTGGCTGGGCCTCAAATGCCCTACCTAAAAGAAAATAAAAACTGTTGAAAGCAAGTGTGGAGGCTCTGGCTGCCAGGGACAGACTGAGCCAACATCAACAACAGGTGTAGGGAGGCTCCTGCCCCACCTGGTGGGTGTGCATGGCACTATCCTGTGAGCCCCCCAGGAACCCCTGGGTTGCAGCACTGTGCAATTCGCTTACATCCGCATATACGTTGTATATACGTGGGTATATATATATATATATATATATATATGTGTGTATATATATACATATGTGTGTGGACATGTGTATTTGCTAGTTTCAGCTTTGTTTGTTCTCATGACGAGCTGAGTAGAATGCTATTGTTTCCTGTTGTATTAGTACCATTGGTTGAAATGCGAAGCATTATGCTTGATGCGAGGAGAGGAAGAGACCCTCCCCCGCCCCGGGCTGTCGCGCTGCGCTCACACCTCACCAGACCCCGCCGCGCGCCGCCTCCTCCCCCGCCCCCGTGTCGCGCAGCATTCGCACCTCACCCGACGCCCGCTGCTCACCCTCACTTGCCCTCCCCCGGGCCGGCAGCTTTCACAACTCACCTGCTGTCGCCTGCGCCCCCCCCTCCCTTATAAGGCCGCCCGCCGGCCTCCCTCAGGCACTCGCCCTCCTGCCGCCTTCCAGATCTCTGCCTTCTTCTCCTTCTTCTCGGACCTGCACTCCTCCCCGGACCGCTGCCCCGCCTCAGGCTCCTGCACCATGCCCGGACGCGGAAAGGGAAGAGGCCGCAAGAGCACCAGGCTCACCGCCCGGGCCACGCCGGGGCCCGCCTCGGGCTCGCCCGGCGACGCCTCAACACCCGCTGCCCTGGCCTCCCCCTCGGCCACCTCGGGCGCCGACACAGCCATCATCCTCCAGGCCCTGCAGCGCCTCACAACGCGCATGGACGCCTTCGAGTCGGCGGGAGCCCGAGGAGCGCCGGAGCAGACGCAGGCAGGATACAGCACGCCGCCCGCCCCAGCTCCTCGGGCGCAGACCACCGCCGGGGCCCGGCCCCCGCCGCCACCTCAAGCGACTCTGCCCGGGGCAGCCCACCCCCACTACCAGCAGTACAACCGCCTCGCCGCCCGAGGCGGCCCCGCGCCTCCCCCGGCCTACCTCCAGGACGTCGCCGAGGACTACACCCCAGCATCCGCGGCCGACGCCGTCCGAGACATCCTCGCTTCCGCCGAGGCGCAGCGCGCCGGCAGGCGCCAAGGCATCCCCTCGGGATACATTTTCCCCTCGGACCTCATCGAGAGGGGCCCTGAGCGGAAGCCGGTCAAGAGAGGGGAGGCCACCCGCGATGAATATAACCTCGCCCTCCTCACCCTCGCCGGTCATCCAGCCTTCCCCGAGCACTCCCTCCAGGGCCTACGCCACCACCACCTCACCGTGATGAGGGATATCCTCGTGCATCCGTGGCCTACCGTCCGCCGCTACTCCGAGGCCATCTTCACCTGGATAGCGGACGGGAGGCTCCCCCACGGATGGCATGACCCTGTGGCCCTCAACACCCTCAGGATGGACTCCATCACCACGCCCACCCCTCCGGCAACACCAGTCTCCCGAGGCGAGGACTCGCCCCGAGGCGAATGGGCCCGAGGCACACACCTGCCCCGGCCCCAAGCCGACCCCCGCACCGCCTACGATAGGCACACTCACGGGGCCCCCTGCCCCGCATGGAACCGCGATCCCGCCTCGTGCGATCGGGCCCACATCGGGGAGGCCCACGGCGAGGTGGGAGACAGGCGCCGCCACATATGCGCCTACTGCGCCAATGTGCGGCGCATATTAACCAGGCACTGCGAGGCCGAATGCCTCACCAAGCAAGCCCGTGAGCGCCAGACCCCGGCCGCCTCGGCGGATTTTTGATCCGCCGGCCCCCACCCGGCCGGCCCGGGGGGCCCCTCCCGGCGCCTCACCCTCACCACTGCCGACAGCCCCGCGACCTCCACCGACAACCTCCCAGCGACCACCAATCGAAGCGCCGCCCAGACGAAGCCGGGGTCCACCACCTCGCACCTCACACCTCGGACACGGCCCAGCTTCAAGAGGGACCCTCCCCGGACAGCCCAGCCACCGGCGCTCACGACACCGCCTTCATCAACCCGCCCGACCCGACCCCGACCCCCACCCCGCCCAGCCCTGAGGAGTTCGCTGCCCCCCTGCTCGACCCTCGCCGGACCTCCTCCCCCCAGGCATCAGGAGCGGGCCTCCCTTTTTTGGCCGCCCGCTCCCCCTCCACCTAGGCCCCGGACCTTCCCTCGACCAGGCCTGCCTCCCCGGGCCCCCGCCTCGGGCGCCCGCGCCCCCGCCTCGGGCGCGCCTCGAGCCCCCTCCTTAACTTTTGCGGAGGGCTCCTCGGCCCCCCCTCTACCAGAACTCTGACTTTGCTCCTCATGAGCCCCTCCTGTATTTATCTCTGCTCCTCATGAGCCCCTCACTGTATTGCTCCTCACGAGCCTGTTTTTTGCTCCTCATGAGCCCCTTCCTTCCTTGTTCCTTGCCTGTATGCCTGTTCCTCTGTATCCTCTGTTTGAGGCGTTAATAAAACGCCTTTTTTCCCACCCCCGCCTTCCTTTCTTCCTTTTCGCGCATCGGTCGTAATGCGAAGCATTACGCTTGATGCGAGGAGAGGAAGAGACCCTCCCCCGCCCCGGGCTGTCGCGCTGCGCTCACACCTCACCAGACCCCGCCGCGCGCCGCTCCTCCCCCGCCCCCGTGTCGCGCAGCATTCGCGCCTCACCCGACGCCCGCTGCTCACCCTCACTCGCCCTCCCCCGGGCCGGCAGCTTTCACAACTCACCTGCTGTCGCCCGCCCCCCCCTTCCCTTATAAGGCCGCCCGCCGGCCTCCCTCAGGCACTCGCCCTCCTGCCCCCTTCCAGATCTCTGCCTTTACCATTACCATCTTAATTAGATACTTGTTGACTGGTTCTTGCAGGTTGAAGAGACCGCATTTGCTCTGCGGGGCATTTTGACATCCAGGATAGCCACTCTAATAGAATATATCCATGGTTAATTGCTACACAGGACTCGCGTTTCCTGTCCTGCATGAACGCACTGTCATCCCTTTGCGGTTGTCTGACGTCATGGAGGACAGCCAGCTGGTCTGATGTGGTCAACAGGGCAAAATAGTTGATTCTCTTGAAGAGAGTCACATATTTGTAGGTAGTGCAGAAAACATGGACGAGTGAGTATGGATGACACAGTTTATTACACAAACTATATCTGGCTGGGTTCGAATAGCCCTTGTGACAGTGCGCACTCATGACACCTTTATAGTGCTGGCCAACTGGGAAATAAGGCCACCGCACCATGATCTGATATCCTACTCAGTATCATTATCCATACACTACGCCAAACAGTCCCTGCCCTATCCTAATAATGCCGAGCATCTGACTAGGAAGCCAGCGGCATCAGTGTTCATGTCATTGGTTTCATTCGACCTGGTTTCGAACCCGTGGGTTCGAATCTTAGGCAACATAAATGCCCTGACAACAACTAAGGTTAGATAAGAATCGCCACCGATTTGGGATAGTGGAAACTCATGGAATGTTTATAGTGCTGCCACCTGCACCGCATACTGATACCCTCTGTTGCTACGTTATCCGGGCATCTACGCATCGGTGAGCAGGACGTAGCTCAGGCGGCAAATGCGTCATTGTTTATGTAATTGGTTTAATTCGGTCAGGTTTCGAACCCGTTTGTTTGAATCCTGCGATCTACCGAAATGGGAGATGGAAGCTTAACTCATTCGGCCATCTAGGGTAATCCTGACATATACTGGATGTAAGGAGGGTAGGTGGAGCCACGGGTACAGTGTTGGTCTTACGGAGTATAACAAATACAGTAACAATTAACCCTTAATTATCTTTATACTTGCATAATTCGGTATACATCACATATATCCAGGGTATATATATATGGAGTCTTGCAATCAGATTTGCAAGGTGCTGTCCCCTTTTGCATGTATTGCATGTTCCCCTTGGGCATATGGACTGCTACCTGAAAGCAGTCCGTCCTGATATGACCTTATATGTTGCCAGAGCATAATACACCAACAACCAACCTACATTAAGGCAGTCAATAGGTCACCTTTGAATTCAGATTATTCAGGCTGAGTTCCAAACATGTCTACTTGTGTTCCACATCTCTTACACCAAATATGGTCTCCCTCCATTCTAGACCTGGGCCCGTATGCATGGGGCGGTGGTAGCGCCCTACCCCTGGGGGTAGCGGGGATATCCGGGGTAGTGGTGAAAAGTCGCTATGCATGTGACCGGGGTAGGCAAACCCCGGGGGGTAAAAGTCGGGTAAGCTACCCCCATTCCGTAGCAGGTATAAGGCGGTGGTAGGGACCGACTCGGGCCAAATCTATTGAATGCGATCATATTTAACAGAATTACCTACCCAATAAGTGAAATTTTATCAATTTAACCCTAAATTCGAAACGTTATTAAGGCTACTGCCGCATTGGCAGCGATATTAATAGTGTCGAATCAACGAATGTAAAGTAAACAAATCGCCGCCGCGACGTCGATATCCAGACTGGCATAACGCCAGCGGCAATGTTTTAAGCCCAAATCTATTCAATGCGACCATATTTAACATATTACATAACGCAATAAGTGAAATTTAATCAAATTAACCATAGATTCAAACCTCTATTAACGCCGCCGCTGCATTGGCGGCATTTTATTCATATTGTCGAATCAACGAATGTAATGTAAACACATCGCCGCTGCCGCATCGATGTCGCTTTCCATACTAGCGGCGGCGGCGGTTGCTTGCATTCGTCGAATCGAAAATATTAATATCGCCGCTGTTGCGGCGGCCCCATTAATATTGCTTCGAATTTAGGGTTAATTTCATGAAATATCACTTATTGCGTATGTAATTCTGCTAAATATGATAGCATTTAATAGATTTGAGCCTAATATATGGCTACAAACGCAGAGGGATTTCCCAAATCTATAAATAACTACAAGGGTAACTACCTCCTTCCCGATTTGGCTTCATGCATACCCCATGACCCATTTCTTACCACTGGCGATAGCTACCCCAAATTCGGTCCTTACCACCGAGGGCGATAAATAATTCTTCATGCATACGGGCCCAGACGGGATGGCCGAATGAGTTAGAGCGCCCATCTCCCGTGTTGGTAGACCGTGGGATCGTGGGTTCGAACCCTGGTCGAGTCAAACCGATGACTTAATATGCTATACTTGTCGTGTTGTAGCCAGGCACTCAGCATTATTAGAAGAGGGCAAGGGCTGGTTGGCTCACTGTCAGGATAATGTGACTGAGTTGGATATCAGGTCATGGTGCTGGTGGCCTGGTGTCCCAGTGGGACAGCACTATAAAGTCTACATGAGTGTGCACTGTCACAAGTCGGTACCGGTCCTGATATGACCTGATATGTTGCTAGGACGTAACACAACAACAAACACACCCTCCACTATATCTGGCCATTAATTGCCTAGACGCCCAGGAACCAGTCCTCGTATGACCTTATATGTTGCTAGGACGTAAAAACAACAACAAACAAGCAAGCCTCCCGCTATATCTGGCCATTACTTGCCTAGACGCCCAGCTGCCCGGGTACCAGGGTACATGGGGGCTTGGCTGCACAATTACATTCGATGTCTTTAAGTTTATGGAAGCGGGGTTTAAGACTTGTCTGGGTCCGCAAATAGGGCGTGCCACACAAGCTACTGCCACGTGAAAGAGTGTGCAGGCTACGAAGCAAATGGAATATAACACTATAGTTAGTTATACTGCATTCATACTGACATACTGAATTGCATTCCGATATATGGGCTCAATATGCTGTGCTATAATTATATACCCGTTATAGTACATATATTAAATATATTATATAGAAATCCACTTACATTCATCAGGAAATGTGAATTGACAAATCTACATATATTCCTATCAAAATAAGTGGACAATGTTTAAATTTGCATACTCCGATGAGAATATCCAATTTTCAAAACCAAAACAATTATCTAGATTTGATTATACATATCTAACTTAGATACTATTGCACTTATTAAACATTTGTCATCACACTGAAGGCCATATATATGCAATTTAAGAGAAGCTGTTACTGCAGACGCATATGGTGTCAGAGTTTTGGCGTGCTTGCTAAAATTAATTTTGCATGGTTGTACTTCAAATATCTCCAAAGTTAACCATCTAGAATTAAAGTTACTTCAAACTAAAGTAAGGTAGTCTACAGGGATCAATCTAATGTATTTATCTCAGAAAATGCCAGAAACTGTAAACTATCGGACGATGCTACTTTAAGTGAAACATCGGCACACTGATAGATGCACCCAGTCGGTTACATGCCATGTTCTATCTCTGCTGCATCGATATTCAATTCACTCTGTTGGGGCTACGTGTAATGTATTGACAGTCAAGTAGGAATGCAGTAATTACATTGCTCTAACAAAATTGCATTCTGAAATCAGGTTGATGTGTAATTAGTTGATTGTCTGGCTGATTGTGGTTTTACGCCCTAGTAACAATTGAGGTTAGCTAAGAATCGCTACCGATGAGCGATAGTTGGAACTACACGGTATGCTTATATTAACTTATAGTGCTGCCGACCGGAACACCCTATCATATACATGACCTCCTGATACCCTCTCTAGTTAAAGTATCCTGGCATCGACGCATCTGGGAGCGGGACATAGCTCAGGCAGTAGAGTGTCACCATGTGTGTGAATGTGTCGGTCATCCTATCGATCCTGCCCAGTGGACCCATCTGCTGTTCGGGTTATTTTCCCCCCCAACCAGTGGTTCACAACTGGTTCATCAAAGGTTGTGGCATATGCTCTCGTGTCTGTGGGAAAGAGCATATAAAAGACCCCTTGGTGCTTATGAGAGAGAATACCCTATGTTGGGCCAGTAGGTTTCTGCCAAAGAAAAATGTCAGAATGACCATACGTTTGATACCCAATAAGTGATAATAAAAATCAATGTACTCTAGAGGCTTCATAGAATAAAACAAGGTATAAGGCATCTATGCATCAGTCCCTATACTAATCTACTAATGCCAACCAGGAGGCCAGCTACCATCACACATCTGCATATTCCCTATTTTCCACTGGTCCCTCACGAATTACAGCCATCGCGACTCAACACGCAGAGTCATCGATGCAACTAAAATAATCAAGCATTTATACATCCTTAAAGCGGCTGTCACACATCACCGGATTGGGGAAATGGAAAGGAACCAAACTAAGTCCGTTGATATCCGACAATGTCCGGTTCCAGTTTGTGTCCATTGCATATCCGTTGCATATCTGTTGATATCTGTTGATATCCAGCCCGATCTGGTACAAGTTTTGAACATGCACAAAACTCGGAAAGGATGCCACCGGATTGACGTCTAAGGTTATTGTCCAGTTTCAGTCCGTTTAGTCTGCTTACCATCCACTGTTTATCTGTTCATGTCCGTTTCATGTCTGTTTCATGTCTGTTTCATGTCCGTTCGTCCACCCTCCTTGTCCCGATATCGCAACATTTTGACACATTTTAATAGATGTTGATACTTATCACGCCCGAACACCACCGGACGAGACAATTCTGTCCGTTGCTCAAACAGGTGATGCGTGACAGCCGATTTAGCTTCATATATTAAAAAGACCTGACAGTGAGATATTCCGAAAAATAGATCTGGAATGAATGGGGACGCTCATTCTGGTTCATTGCTGGGCACAAGTGACTGCAAAGCTGACACGGTTATGTTCAACATAATACACATTGTTGTGTCTTACAGTGAATAATCTCGAGCGCACATGAACAGGAATTGTTCATATTATCTGCCTAAATGTATATATACACATAGTCCTATATGCGTGTTACCAAATCGGTATATATACATTCATGCATGAATACATATAAGTGTATATGTGCTTAGGTGTATAGGTGGAGATACACATGCATGTGTGCGAATGTATTTACATATCTACATATTATATTATGTGGGTATGTATATGTGTATTTGGTATATATATATATATGTGTATATATGTGTATGTGTATATGTGTATGTGTATGTGTATATGTATGTATGTGTGTATGTGTGTATGTATGTGTGTATGTGTGTATCTGCATGTGTCAGCATATATATCCATATGGCTGTGTGAATATGTATATATATACGTATATACATAAATGTGTTTAGATGTGTTTATATGAAGATGTCATGCGCAAAACTATGTTAACATCAATAACAAATGGACATAAACATTGGAATCAAACCCTCAATAACTGGTTTTTGTTTGGTTATTTTCTTGAAGAGTTATACTCCCCATTATGGATAAGTCTGAAAAGACTTGTTTTCAAGATTAGACATTTTGATTGAAACCCCGAGCAGACACTTTTACCAACGCAAGGTATTTGTAACCCCCCACACCACATAGACATTGTATGAGAGCAACCAGCCTTTGATGACACTCTAAGTTATACACAGTGGTAGAACTCCAAATTGGCAGAGTTGGGGACACAGGGAATCGAACTACCAACCTTCAGATTAGGAGTCCGACCTCAAAAGAAAGTCAGAGACTCTAACCACGCTGCCACAGAGAACAGGTTCATTGCTTTTGTTCATTGCTCCATAACCATGTGATCATATGAAAAGTAGAATTAGTGAGAATTAAAATTACTTTTAGGTCCAAATATTTTATTTAAAGTACATTTTTAGATTGGCGTCTACGTGGTTTTCCGCCTGAACTTTTCATATATATATATATATATAGCTTACATATGCCTCGGTTTTTCTCATGAAACAGCTCCGAAGCTCACATTGTGGCCAGGCTATATCCCCTAGCAGTGTGTTCGACGGTCGATAGGCTCACTAATGATGGGTGTGTCTGCTTTGCCTATCACTGCGAGCAGCATATTATCTGAGCCATAATGGCATATTCACATAGGATGATCTTGTCAGGGAAATTAGTCATTTATTACCCAGTCGCTTCAATATCTGTTGCTTAAAGCACCACTCGCTTAGTTTCAACAACTATTCCTGACACCAATATTCAGAGGAGCTTACTTAGTGAAGTAGATATAGTCTACGAAAATCAATTAGTTCGCTTCTTATACTTTCTGATATTTTCTTCTTTGACTTCTTAATATTGTGATAATGTTTCGTGTAAGGATATACATTATGTCTTAATCTGTTGCTTCACTTGTTTTACGTGAATATATTTGCGTTTAATTTAGTTATATATTTTGTAATTCCATGGCACTGCTCTTTCACTTGTCTCACATGCAATTTCATCGGCAGTCCTCAACTAATTGTCTATGTGAAGCTTTCCAATTTAGACATTAAACATGTTCCAACTCATTGGAACCCGCTTCCCTTCCAGGAATATTGATAAATCTTAACACCATATGCAGATTCCCAAAGGTTTTCTTGTGGTGCATTTCGAAGCGGTAACAATTGCAAAGTGTTGTGTAGTCAAACGGTGCTGGATAGAACAGTGACTGCCTATTGGAACAAAAAATAACCAATTCTTTATAATATTATAGGGAAAGGAGGTGCTGGAAATAGTTGTGCTATAAGGTGGAGTCACATGTCTTCAAATCTATATTATTGTAAGAGTGGTTCATGCTATTTTCCTTGGGCGACCTCCATCACAGTCAAGACGTCTGGAATGTCGCGAGTGGGGTTTGTGGTCGACTCAAACCAATGACTTTAAAATGTACACTTGTGGCTAGTTCCATATTAAAATGATGTTTAACGTTGAGCTAACCAGACCTTTCGCTATTCTAATCAAACTAAGCACCAGGCTAGGTACCGACAAGTATCAATTATATAAGTCATCGGTTTGATTCGGCTGAGATTCGAATGCCAGACCTTCCGCACTGGAAGCCTGCGTTCTTACTGATTAAGCCACCGCATCCAGTGCACTGCTAACACAATTACACAGATAACCCGCACTTGCAGGACTAAAATACCAACAGTGATTGGTGGCCATCTCTCAGGATCAGTTGTAGCCGGTGTGTGTGTGGGGGGTAGTACATGAGGTCGGCAGTAGGTGCTAGAGTCGGTCTCGTGATGCCTGCTTCCGGTTGTGGGGGGGGGGGGGAGGGAGGGGGGGTAACAGTGGAAGAGGAAAGCTGGCATCAGTGTACGTTCTGGTCCTTTAAAGTTTCAGTCCAATGAAGCATCACATTTTCAAAACTAAAGCAATTATTTAGATTTGATTCTACATATATAATTTAGATACTGATGCACTTAAAAGCATACATTGTCAAATAAGAGGGAATATTTAATCCATTTAATAGAAGCCTTTACCATGGAAATGCATGGTGTCAGATGTCTGGTGTGCTTGCCAAAATGTATTGTACATGCTTGCACTTCAAATATCACAAAACTTAACCAATTAAAATAAAAGTCACTTCAATCAAAAGGAAAGTAGACAATAAATCTAATATATTGATCTCAGAAAAATGGCAGAAACTCAACACCATTGGACCATGCAGCTTCACGAATAACACATGTTGGGGGCCAACGCGACAGCTTGTCTGGCAGGCACTGGCGCATGGGCAGTGATCAGACATCCAGCACCACTTCCGGGTCAAGCTACAGGGTCAGTGAGTTGGAACAATCTTCATCGCGCCCGTTGGAGCAAAACAATTCATAAGTGCATTAAAGAAAGCTCCCAGCCGGACACAAATGATGAATTTTCTCTAATTTATCCGTGGCCCACTAACAGAAACAGTCCAAATACAAATGTAGAATTTTATACCAACATGTACTGGGATTGGTCCAACTGCTTCACTGTCCACAGCTGGTCCAGTGTATTACTAGCAACCCCACCCCAAAAGCATAATTCATAAACTCATGTAACTAAATACATTGGAGTAACACTAGAATATTTCTAACAAACTGACATTTATATACTGCTTGCCTAACTCCAACTGAACATACCCTACATTAAATCTTACTATAACTTTATCAAATGAATACCGAAAATAACTTCTGCTTACATTCTAAATACCATATATTCACATTTATCTGACTACTATTGATCTAGTTATATGGCACTGCTGCTACAATATAGCTGTGGACATTTTGGGTTACATAATTGTATAGTGTTACATCCTGCAAATTGTGAATTCAACAGTTATTGTACACCTTATTATATAAGTACCTTTTGGGTAAATAAATCTGAATTGAAAAATGACTGGAAGACCAGTGCTTCTGCAATTACAACAGACTTATTCACATTTACCAACAAACAAACAAGAATGTACAAAAGAGATTAAAATATGTTGTTGATTTTGGATTTACTTCACATTTCAATCGTGAATAGTTGGTCTTTCCTTATTTGACTTCTTTCCTTTTCCTAGGAATGTCACAAGTATAACTGTTTAATTAATTCCTTTTATTTGGCCAGAAATCAAAGCTAGGGCTTCAATCCGATTAGCTCCGGTGCAGGAATCAGGCACTCAACTCATGTTGCCATTATACCTATTAAATAATACCATCATTATGCCGTCAGTCACAATGCAACAAAGACCTCTTTCCTGACTTAAACGCCGCTCTCCAATTAGCTCTCTGCTGTGCGAGTGATGTTATTTTGTGCAGTTTTACATTTCATAAAAGCTGCTTGCAAAGTGTTGAAGTGTTGCTGGCTTTTGCAAGTTACTAGCAACACTCTCGTGGAGAGCAAATAGAGGTTTGACACTGGAAAGAACATGTCAAGACAGCCGCAAACTATTTGTCCCCGCATTGGCTCGTCTGGAGATGGTGGGAGTTCCATTCATCACTGCTCTTAATGCTTCCATGGTTACATGATTTTCTATTAGGGTTTGCTCCCTTAGCTTTTGGTTCGATCAATAACCTGTACGACAAAGCAGTGGTTACAACTTCGCAAAGAAAGCGGTGTCAAACTCGCAGAGGTATTTTAGCACTGGATGTATCAGAGGTACTGCAATACCCGCATATCCATAATACCTATAATATCAATTATGTTTCTACTACTCGTAATAATACTATTTGCTTAAAAGGTTGTTCTATTTCCCGTTTAGTAATAATCAAAAATACACTGAAGAACAATGTATCTAGCTTTTTGAACTATATATTGAGTCCTTGATTGGCTGGTTCATCAAATATGAACTGGTGGCGCCACCAACGGGCGTCTACCTCAATAACTCAGCTGAGGCGAAAACATACACCTATATGACTTCCGGGAAAAGCCATGTACATTTCAATGTACATCTTCCCTAGTTACTCCGCCATTATTAATAATCCGATAACTCAATACACATCCAATACATAAAGGACACACATGCTTTTTCATATGGCTCATGTCGAATGGTTTAATTATTTCCAAGTGACATTTGAAGAGTCCAGGCGGAAATCACTGTAAACGCAAATCCAGAAATGTAGTTTAAATAATAGATGTTGACATCTGAATCAGTTTTATTCTCCTTAATTCCACTTTTCTTATGATCACGTGATTATGGAGCAATGAAGAAAAAAGTGAGAATATAAACAAATTAACGTTTTCAAGATTTAGTTCCAATGTGTATCTACATTTTTTGGATTGGTGTCTACAGGGTTTTGCGCAGGAACTCTTCATTTGCATTTAGTTTACTTCAAATTGTAAGTTCACTCACGCATTCCAATGACAGAAATGCATTCGGCATTGCTCACAGACACAGCTGACTCAGAGGCATGAGTGGGTTAATCAAGGCTTTTATTCAGGCGCTGTCCACCCGGCGGAATGTACATTGACTGTGTATCATCGGGCAAGAAGCGAACGATTGAAGGCCCCGATATATTGGGAAAATGAAATGTGATGAGGGCATATGAGTCATGTGAACGATCGAACAAACGAGTAATCAATTACGTTAAAGTACAATAGCAATAGTTAATGATAAAATATGAGATAACAGTAGAGGGTAAATTATCAGAAATGTGACATTTAAGTAGGTGTGATCTGTCAACTGTGTGGGTGTCAGTCAATCATTAGATGGTATTCTTTATTTGTTAGTTTAAATGCTTGATTGGTTTTTGGTTTTGTTGATTTTGGCTGGCAGGAGTTGTTATATAGGCTGGAAGGGGGAAGATGGCTTCCCCCCTCCCCCCCTCATCACTCACTCCCCCCCCCCCCACCACCACAGTAGTGGCAGGGGGGGAGGGCTTCGGCCTTGAGCCTGCCATGTCCAGCAATGACACCGAATGAGCGACCTCGCTCATTCAATACATTATGCGCATGCGGTGTACAAGTTGGGTGTGTACAAGTAGCATTTCAGAGAATTCACACAGACACAATAACCATGGGCGACCATGACCCATCCCATCAGCACCTTAACGACGCAGGGAATTGCCTGCACCTAAAACGATGTGTGGACTCTTTCAACCAGGAAATACTGGGGGGCTAACCAGATTTACCTCATCTGATTACAGGGGGCGTTGTGAGCGGTGGCCTAGCCACATTGCTGACATTGTGTGTAATAATATTACCCTCACATTATGCTATATATGTATATATATATATAATATTACATATATATAGTCTACATATATATATTCTACATATTACATGTACATGTGCAGAACTCTTTTTCAAAATGTGATGAGCGCTGATAATAAAAAACAGCTTGCAATGCCAATGTCAAGCTTGTAGCTCATGATTTGGAAAAGAGCTCTTTATATATGAAGAACTCTTTATTTTTGTGAAGAGCTCTTTTCCACAGCACAAGCTATGAGCTTGGCATTGGCATTGGAAGTTATTTTTTTATTAGCGTTTATAGCGTTTTGGAAAAGAGCTATTCATGTATATATTAGCATGTATATATATATATATATATATATATATATATATATAACGGCCTCTTGCCGACAATAAACATTTGTTGAGTGAGTGGTGGGAACATGAGGTGGGGGAGGGGATCAGGTGAGGAACACGTAGCAACGTGGCGCCACCAGACGAGCCAGAATGCCAGACCAGGAGATGACGGGAAGAGTGTCAGTTATTGTGAAACAACCAGCAAAATACCGGTAGAGTATCGGATGAGACACACTCTTTCATAGATAATCAGTTTCCGGATGACTATGCTCTTATACTTGCTTATATAACACATACATATCGCCGGTGCTCTAGAACTTAGAGTTGGTTTCAAATAAATACCCAATTTAGGGACAATAATAGTTAGCTACCTCGACATCACAGCTTCAATGTGAAGGATCTCTGTTGGGAAAAGAAGTGCGCATTCTGTTAATGAAGTATCAATTCACCTCTTGCACGCCCTTACATAGCGGTCCTTCGAGCCCCTTATTTGTTTACTCCTTTGTTATTTCCGGTTGTTGTTGTTCTTCTTGTGAATAATGGATCCCCAACACATGATGGGGGATTGTGACTTGAAAAACGCGTCAAGTGGGATCTGCATATATCCCAACCCAGCCATTTAGACTAACACTGTACACAACTACTATATTCCCCCTCCGGCAGATGTTACAAGAGTTGATTGAAAAGGAAACTGTGTAATTGATTCAGAATACAATGGGAGTACTAATATGCTAGTGTAACGCTTATCCACCAAACCATCACCCCCTCCTGATATGACCTTAGATGTTGGCAGTGCGTCAAACTCCCATAGGCAACAACCAACATCGGATACAGCCAAGCGTTGGCTCCATACTATTCTGAATAATCCACTTATGAAGATAATAATACAATCTCCAATTCTTAATGTGGAATTGACCAGTATTTAATAAGCTCTAATCAAGTGACCAACATATTGATATAGGCATGGGGACGTTTGGTGGTTGACATTTTGGAAATTTGAAAATATATCATTAATTTGAACTTGAGCTAATTTTAAGTGTACACTTCAGTAAATTAGGAGATCTATGCGAAAATCCAATGGCAATTTGCGAATAACCGGAATCTGGCAACCGCCTCACTCTAAGAGCAGCATTCCCACGAGGCTTTAAGGGTGGAGGGTCCGGTTAGTTAAACACAGTCACCTGTTTCTGGGACACTTGTGTAGAGTATGTACTGTTGTGGTTGTTTCATGAATAGTATGCACTGTTATGTTAGTAGTGTAGAGTATGCACTGTTGTGATTGTTGTGAAGAATAGGCAATGTGGTGATTGTCATGAAGAGTATGCACTGTGGTGATTGGCGTGTAGACTATGCAATGTTGTGAGTGCTGTGTAGCATATGCATTGGTGTGATTGTTGTGTAGAATATGCACTCTGGTGATTGGTGTGTAGAGTATGCACTGTTGTGATTGTTGTGTAGAGTATGCACTGTTGTAATTGATGTGTAGAGTATGCACTGTTGTGATTGTTGTGTAGAGTATGCATGGTTGAGTTTTGTGTAGAATATACACTTTCATGATTGGTGTGTGGAATATTTACTGTTGTCAGTGGTGGGTAGAGCATGTACTGTTGTGGTTGTTGTGTAGAGTATGCACTGTTGTGACTGTCATGTAGAGTATGTACTGTTATGATTGTCGTGTAGAGTGTGCCACATTGTGATTGCCATGAAGAGCATGCACTGTTGTGATTGTTGTGAAGAGTATGTACCATTTTGATTGCTGTGAAAAGTATGCACCTTTGTGATTGTTGTGAAGAGTATGCACTGGTCTGATTGTCGTGAATAGTATGTACTGTTGTGATTCTAGTACACATTATACATTGTTGTGATTGGTGTGTAGAGTATGCACTGTTGTGAGTGTCATGTGGAGTATGCACTGGTGTGATCGTTGTGTAGAGTATGCACTGGTGTGAGGGGTGTGTAGAAAATGCAATGTTGTGATTGCTGTGTAGAGTATGCACTGTTGTGATTGTTGTGTAGAGTATACACGGGTTGAGTGACATGTAGATTATGTAATGTTCTGATGGTCGTGTTGAATATACACTGTTGTGATTGGTTTGTAGAGTAGGCAATGGTGTGTATGTTGTGTATAGTGTACACTGTTGTGATTGTTGTGCATCATATTCACTGTTGTGATTGCCCTGTATAGTATGCATTGATGTGGTTGTTGTGTAGAGTATGAACTGGTCTGATTGGTGTGTAGAGTATGCACTATTGTGAGTGTTGTGTAGAGTATGCAATGGTGTGATTGTCATGTAGAGTGTGCACTGTTGTGATCGTCGTGTAGAGGTGGCACTGGTGTGAGTGTTGTGTAGAGTATGCCTGTACTTGCTGATGGGAAGGACCTCTTCTGTTAACTCGTAAGCCCGCAGAATGATGCACTTTTATGATTGTTTTTTAGCAAATCACCTTCAAACATAGTTAGCGGCTGATTGTATAGCCTTATTGCTAGGCTGCTGAGCCGATGAATAACACTACTAGTAAGCACTTCTGGCCATGTTGATTTGGAGCCAATAACTGGTATACTGTGCCTAGACTGGAATTCAAACCCATATCTCAGCCACTCTGGGGTGAGTATCCTGACCATTAGACTTCATATGCTCCATGATGCAATCAAGGTACCCACGCCCACTTTTGTATCAATGTTTGCCACGGGTAGAGGAGTGGCAGGGAATGCACACAATGTATGGAATGAGTGATACCAAACAAATTATTACAAATGTCCAGGTAGCACTCCTTGTGTACACATAGATACATGCACAGGGTACGTTCAAAGTCATATAGTCTTGAACATATACACCATCCTGGTAACGGACCCAGTGGGAGGACATATGTTGCAAACAATTTGGAACATCGTGCCCCAGAGTGGGGATCGAACCCACATGAGTGCTACTCCTGTATACGATGCTTCACAGTTAGGGAAGGTTGTGCCACCACTCCCAACAGTACCAGTGGCGCGAAATATGGTCACTCATATATATATGTATGTGTGTCTGTAAGTATTAGCAGCTCATTAAGAGACACAACGGCAAACAATAACAACAATGGATAGACACAGCATTGGTTTGGCTAGTTAATTTCAGAAATGCTTGCAGGGTAACATATCTTCCCCTAATCTGCATTCATAAATACTCAAATGTGCTGATCACACTCACTACGCTGTGTTATGTTGGCAAGACTACCAACCAGATTGAATGTCTTGCCTATTGAACTAAAGGTCAAGCTCCCTCTGTGAGAGTGCACGCAGGGAATCTTGAGCACCTTGACCGGGATAACTCAGGCTAATCCAGCTCAAACCCTGAGCTGCCGTACTTACACCTCTAAAATCCAGACTCCCTATATTTAGGTTCAGCCTTTGCTGATATTTGGACATTAAGGCCGCGCTGTCGAAAGTGTCCGGCGGGCATTAGTTACCGTCACGCCCCCTTCCGCTACCGAGGCCTGACAAGTTCACCAGGAGGCAGAGTTTGCCCTTTCAAAACATAAATAATAAAGAGGTGGTTATTTAAAAATGTAAAACCTGCCACGCCTTTTAACTGACAGTGGAGGGGGGGGGGGGGGGCGGGGGTGCCAGTTCCCCACATACTGACAGCCAGCTTTACCTTACCATTATACCGGACGCCGTGGCCGAATCGGTAGAGCGTATGCTTCTCGTGCGGGAGGTTGGGAGTTTGAATCCCAGCCGAGTCAAAGTAACGATTTATAAAGTTGATAAGCCCCCTACTTGTTGCTAGCTAGGTTGATGCTCCACATTAAGAGGATGGCACAAGGAATGTCATGATAATGTGATCGTGTGGGGAATCAGATCATGGTGCCGGTGTAGTAAGTTCAAAACACTACCCCACAAAATCACTACGGTAGAGTTTTGAACCTAGGTTCAAAACACTACCATAGTGTTTTGAACCTAGTTGAAGGAAGGTTCAAAACACTACTGTGGCCACGCTCAAAACACTATCATTAAGTTCGGAACACTACCCCTAAGTTCAAAACACTACTCTAAAAAATATGTTATAAATGCTGCATATTCAGTTTCATTTGTAGTAGCGTGATGCAGTATGCAGTAAGGTGGGGTAGAATGCAGTGTGGTGGGGCAATAGGGGTTGTTGTTGATTGTTGTTTTATGTCCTAGCAACATGTACGGTCATATTAGGGCGGGCACCGACTTGTGACAGCGCACACTCATGGGCAAATTTATAGTAGGTATGTGTGAACATTTTGAGAATGCTTTTGATCTCAATGAAACATATAGCAATGGAATGAACTTGACGGGAACTTAATCGTGGTAGCCATATCAGTTTTCTAAAGTAAATATCACGACGCTTCTCGCCAGCAATGTATTGGTAGCGTGCGGCCAACGTTGTGAGAGAAAAAAAAGTATGGTGCGCCGTCCTGATATGACCAAAGAAACAGTTTGGCGCAACATGTGGGAACGACCCTCACACGCGCGTGGCGTGTGCATAACATTTGCATAACGTTTTTCAGCACGTTTAACGTATTTCGACGATCCCCTAATGGTGCTTTCACATAATGGTGCTGTCACATTACGACGTTTCTCTCCAACGTGTGTCACTTTTTGGTGAAACGACGGGACACGTCGGGAAGCGTTACGCGCGCGTTACACACGCGTCGGTACACGTCGGTACACTTTGAATGACAGCGATGGTCGCACCCACATATTGGCACACGTTGAATGTTTTGTGCTTGCACAAAGCTTTCGACGCGCGCCAACATCTGGGTGCGACCATTACGGGGACGTCAGAAGCACGTCGCCATCACTGGAATAATGTTATGCAAACGCTAGGCAGACGCCGCACGCAGGGGAGGGTCGTTCCCACATGTTGCGCCAAACTGGTGCATTGTTGTTTTACGCCATAGCTACGTCTAAGGTCATATCAGGATGGCGTGCCAACCTCTTTTTGTTTTCTTTTGCCACGCGTCGACACACATTGGCCTCGTGCTACTAACATGCTGCACTGACGTTGAACTTTCGCCGAAAAGTTGGACGTGTCTCGACGCTTACAACTTATTTTGCGCGTTGGTGGCGCGCCAGCGAGAAGCCTCGTAATGTGACAGCCCCATTACGACGTTTCTCACCAACGCGCGTCGATGTGTGTCCCTTTTTGGCAAATCGTCGCCAGACGTCAGGAAGCGTTACACAGACGTTAGTTGCGCGTTTGTATTCGTTGATGGACGGCGACGTTCGGCGAGGATCGGCGGCGCGCGTCATCGCACGTCGAAAGTTTTGGGCAAATATTGCGCAGCAGACACGACTGTCTACACCTCAGTGTTCATCAGTTACACCAAACCTACTTCGCAGTATTAACACCAGACGTGGTGACACAATCGGCAAAGTGCATGTTCACCGTGTGGACGGTCGGCACTTCGAATCCCGGTTGAGTCAAAACGATGGCTAAAGGCCCAGTCAAACCTTACCGGATTGAGAAACCGGATAGAAAACGGACACTGTCCTTTGAATTACGGCAATCTACCGTGTATATACGGTTGGCATCCGGCGTGTCCGTTATCTGTCCGGTGGTGTCCAGTGGTATCCGGCGGTGTCCGGTACAAGTTTTGAACATGCACAAAACTTGTACCGGACACAACCGGACTGATGTGCACAGTTGGTGTCAGTTTTAAGTCTGCTTAGTCCGTTTTGTCCGTTACTCATTGGTTACATGTCCGTTTTGTATCCTGGAGACTCCGTTGAAGGTGCTGCGGGAATTCGGTCTGTCGGCGCATCCATGAACAGTCCGGTAGGTGTCCGGTTGGTGTCCGGTTGGTGTCCGGTTGGTGTCCGGTTGGTGTCCGTTTGGTGTCCGGTCCATCCATTTGAGGTCCGTTTGACGTCCGTTTAGCTATTCGTTAATGTCCATTTAGCATCCGTTTAGCATCCATTTAGCGTCCGTTTCGTCCGGCGGCAGTTGCAACACTGACACCGGACACCACCGGACTAGACAATTATTTGTCCGGTGGTGTCCGGTACTCAGTACGGTAAGGTATGGCTGGGCCTTTAGACAATTAATATGTATTGCACCTAGCCTTGTCCTAGACATGCTACTATAGGGCAAGGATTGGGTGGCTCAGTATCAGGATAATGTGACTCCGTGGGGAATTGGGTCATGGGTCCGACATCCTGGTCTTCTTGTGGGACAGCAGTATAAAGTTGTGTGTCCAGTTACAAGTTGGTAGCCGCCCTGACATGACCTGTTATGTTACCAGGATGGAAAACCACAACAAATAAACACAACAAGCCACAAGCTGGGATTTTCGGCAAACACACCATGAATCTTATACGCCGAAGGATGACTGCAAACTATATGGCCGTATAACCCAAATCCATACCTTCGATAATTCTCCTGAGAGTTAGTTTATTTCAGTTTGTTTCTGTGGAATATGTCGTCCTGACAACATGCAAGGTCATATGAGGTCAGATGCCGACTCGCAATAATAGTGCCCACTCACAGCAACTGTATAGTGCTTTCCCACACGGAGGTCAGGCCGCCGGTGTAGTAAGTTTAAAACACTACCCCACAAAAACACTACAGTAGTCTTTTCAACCTAGGTTCAAAACACTATGGTAGTCTTTTCAACCTAATTGAAGGTAGGTTCAAAACACTACTGTGGCCACGCTCAAAACACTATCCTTAAGTTCACAACACTACCTTTAAGTTCAAAAGACTACTCTAAAAAACATGTTATAATTGCTGCATATTCATTTTCATGTGTAGTACCGTGAGGCAGTATGCAATAGGTTGCGGCAGTATGTAGTAAGGTGGAGCAGTGTGCAGGAGGGTGCGGCAGTATGCAGTGAGGTAGGGGAAGAATGCAGCAGGGTGGGGAAGTATGCAGCAGGGTGGGGAAGTATGCATTAGGGTGGACCAGTATGTAGTCAGGTGGGGCATTAAGGGGTTGTTGTTTTACGCCCTAGCATCATTTAAGGTCATATCAGGATGGGTACCAACTTGTGACACTGCACACTCATGGCAAATGTATAGTACTGCCCCTCTGGGAAATCAGGCCGCCAGCACCATGACCCGGTATCACACTGAGTCATAGTATCCTGACACTGAGATAACCAGTCCTTGCCCCATCCTATTAATGCTGAACACCATGGCAGGAAAGCGATAAGTATCAATATTAAAGTCATTGGTTTGACTAGACAGGGAACCGAACTCGCGATGTTCGGCACGTGATGCCTGTGCTCTACCGTTTAAACCACTGCACAGCACTATCAGTGTCTACTAATATGTTGTTAAACGTCACAGCATTAGCAGGGTATATTAAGGTCAGGTCAGGGTCCTGGTAGCTTGATTGCCCAGTGGGGCAGCACTATTGAGTTGTCATGAGTGTGCGCTGTCAGAAGTCAGTACCCATCCTGATATGACATTAGATGTTGCTAGGATGTAAACCAACAACAAACAGACTATCAGTGTATACTAATACATGGGGCAGACACCGCAGCTCTATCACAAGTATCAGCGTACCCATGTGGTGTATATATGTGGTGCTGCCGTGTCATAATAGTGTTTGGAACTTGGGTTGTGTTTTGAACGTACATATAGGTAGTGTTTTGAACTTAGCAGTAGTGTTTTGAACGGGGTAGTGTTTTGAATGTCTTACACCGGCATCATGACCATATATCCCTCTAAATTATTTATAAGTTGCCTAAGCTCATCAAGCGTGATAACTCAAAATTGAAATAAGATTGTAACCGGATAGCCGGACTAGCATCCCACTTTTCTCTCGTCCGAGTCCGATTCAAACAGTCCACGGTGTTTACCTGCGGATTAGAGCCATGCATTTGGCATTATTATGAGAGGACAAGGACTGGTTGGCTCAGTGTCAGGATAATGTAACTGAGAGGGATACAGGTCATGATGCTGGCGGCCTGGTCTCCAACTCGGGCAGCAAGATAAAGTCAAATCACTGACGTAAACATTGCATACTTGTCGCTTCCTAGCCAGGTGCTAGTCATTATTAGGATAGAGCAAGGACAGGTTGGCTTACTGTCAGGATAAATTGATTGCGTGGGATATCAGGGCATGATGCTGGCAGGCTGGTCTCCCACTGGGGCAGCGAGATAACATCACCATGAGTGTGCACTGTCACAGGGCAGTACCGGTCCAGATATTACCTTAGATGTTTTTAGGACGTAAAACTCCGAAAAGCAACCAACTAACCAGGCAGCGGACTGGGTCTGGCGAACTGCCGCGCCCGTTAGCGCTAGACATAACTATAATTCCACTGCCAGGTTTAATTGCTGTTATTTGCGGAGAGTTCCTCCTTTTTTCTCCTCCATGGTCACGCAGAGTGAGTGTTAGTTTTACGGTCACCCTCCAATCTCATTATCTGCCCCGTTTCAGCTGTCTGATAATGTTATAATCTGTGCTTTCAACTTCCTCTCTTTCTTTATGCTTAATGCACCCCGCCCCATTTTAAAACTTTGTTGTTTGCGTGTTCACTAATTCATTCTTCTGACTACCAAACGCTCCTACTGATGCACTGACATGCTTGGATTGGCAAGAAGGGTTGGTAAGCAGGATGATATGGATGGAGCAATACTAGGCAGTTATAAAATGAAGTGGAGGGTCGTTAAATCCGAAGTTTTAGGTGTTCATTTTGTTTGTTGAAAGTGTGGAGTTCAGTACTGAGACGATGGTGGAATCTCAAAGGAGGGAACATGGCGAGGTGAATGTGGTCACGTGATTGGCTTCAGGGTGATGGTGCCAGGTATGAACACGAGTAAGTGTATCTCGAAATGGAACTATATAATAATGTATGCAGCTTGGCTTTAGTTGAGATGGAGGTTTTTTTTGTTCAGGTGTTTTTATTCCTCTGAATAATATGTTGTCAGTGCTAATGCACTGGTGTTCCAGCCCTAATGACAATTGGCTGTGTTTGGGAATTTTTGTTGTTGGGGGCGGGGGTGGGGTGATTTGGGTGGTGAGGGGGGTAAATCATAATTCTATCGAAAAGTATATAATAATACTAATACTAATAATACTGATACTACTACTACTACCACTACTACTAATAACATAGTTATTTACACATGATCAATGTACATTGATATTTATATCAGCAAGTTTTCTTTCACATGAAAAAGGAGAAAGCAGAAGTACAATACGTATGAGGTGCTTTCCCCATTTAAACATTACAAAAATACATATATCAGGATATACATCGACATGTGACAGTTTGCACTCGAGGGTAACTTCATAGTGCTGACCCACTGGGGTACCGGTCAGCTGGCACCATGCTGGAACCGATACCCCGACACTCTCCTAATTCTCAGGATATAAGTATGTGAATACTATGATATATAGCGTGAACACTAGGATATATAGCGAACTTGAGCTTTTTTGTTTGACTAATTATGGATTCGAACCCATAACCTTCGACCGGGACGCTAAGTTTGGGCTCTCACCAATTCGGCCAGAGTCGCTTATTCAGCTAATGAAGGTTTTATTTTGTGTGATACCCTTGTATGAAGATGACGAGACCACGGCTTAGCGATGGTTATTCTATCTAGTATGTCTCTTCTTTAATTTGTGTTCTTTCTCTTTGTGTATTGCTTAATTAGGGCAGGCTAGAAATGCAATAATCTCATTTAGGTGTTTTATCTTAATGACTGCCTGATAAACGATCCCATATACCCGCCATCGTGCAGCGTGCCAGGTGACAATGTCTAATCATACCCAGTGCAACATTTTTATCAGCGTAATAATTCAAATGTGAGCTTAGCTTTACTGCTCCTGCGGTCATTTCCATACTCTACGCCGACGTCGATGGAAATATAAGGCAAAGGAAGACTCATCACAAAAAAACTATTCACTTTCATTAAGACACACGGTCATATCGCAACAATGGATCTACTTACGATATAATGGCTCATATTAATGGCTATATGATGAATGGATCAATTCCTGCAATCAGTCTCGGATATGGTTTTGGTTGCAAAGTAACCCCTTCTTAGCATATCGGGTTACAGGGACTCGCAAATAAATATATATATGCAACATGACGGTGGTACAAATGCACATTAATTTAGCATGGTTGCACTTCAAGTCAGCCATTTACAATAACATTACTTCTAAATAAAGCAAGGTAGATAGATTATAGTGATCAACCTAATAAATGTATCTGAGAAAATGAAAAAAAAAATCAAAACAACGGACTATGCAGTTTGAGTTAAGCAGTAAGTGCAGTCAGCAGGTATGGATTAGCTAGCTATCATACATGACCTCCTGGACACACCGAAACGTGTTGCTATACTCGGAAACCACCTGTAAAATTGTCCGATATTATGGCATATGAGGATATATGAACTCTACTATAATAAATTGCAACTTGTCTATATAATGGTAAATGGTAAAATATAAAAACCAAAGGCATATGAGGGATATGTAGAGTTGGTAAACTATTACTCATTAGGTATAGAAATTGCATAGTAAAATAGTAGAGAGGAGGAGTCTCACTTCTAAGATAGTCTTTGGAGGAGTCACCTCACATACCCCTCCCCACATGGTGTTATTTATGGATCACTGGCCACCATGAAGGCACTGTAGCCCAGCATGGCAAGGCCTTGGATACAACAGATTGAACCCTGATTGGTGGATCAACCCATGTGACCACCACCATCTTGGATATAATAAACTAAGCAAGCTCCTTCTGGTTCCTTCTGCACACTCTATCTCTTGCCTTCCTTCTCTATACTTGCCTGTAGTGATTTCCTATTTAACCGGCCTACACAACCACAGCTGCCGGCCGTCGGACTTTACACACCGATGTGATCTCCAGGCCGTTGGCTGGTAGCTTAGCACAGGAAAATGTGTTAAAGTGAAGAGCTACAGAATGCTGATACGTTCACAAGGTAGCGACACCCAAAAACCCTCCAGCCTAAATAATATATGCATAACAACTGTCGCATCTTAATCGGGAATGAAAGATCTCCCTGAATTTCCGTGATTTTCTATATAAATTTACCGATAATTTGTTAGTTTGATTCCCTTTCATATATATGACATTATTTGTTTCCAGAACATCAAATCCAAACAAGGGTTTGATCCCCGGTCGGCTCAAAGCAATGACTTAAAAAAATGTATTCTTGTCGCTTTCTAGCCAGGTGCTCGGCATTATTAGGATATGGCAGCGACTGGTTGGCTCGGTGTCAGAATAATGTGATGGAGTACGATGTCAGGTCATGGTGCTGATGGCCTGGTCTCCCAGTGGGGCAACACTACAAACTCACCATGAATGTGCACTGTCACAAGTCGGTACCCGTCCTGATATGACCTTAGATGTTGCCAAAACGTAAACACTCCAACAAGCAACAATCTTTGTTAATGTTGGTGTGAATGCCAACACTTTGACACCATAGTCTACTGCAGCAACATGATCTATTATAATTCGCCAGTATTCACTTCTATGTGGTGACACATGTTTACTAAGTGCATTAGTAGCTCAGTTAGATATGAAGAATCAAAAATAGATATTTGCTTTGGTTTTGGACTATGTACCTTTAATAAACCGATAGCCTAAGTGGGTTCAGCTGGAGGAGACCTTGTCCGACTATAGCCTGTGATGGGCGGTGTATCCATAACCTGTATAATAAAATAGGACATATATATTTATGGAATGTATACATTTAGCATAGGTGCATTATGAATTATGTATTTGTCTTGTAATTGTAATTCTGATTTACTCGATTTGTAATTATGCTGATATACTTCAACTAACTACTATAACATCCAACTGCTATTTGAGGTTCTTGATGGAGGCAGTGAGCGACCTGGGGGGCGAACTGGTTTGCTACTAGGCAGGCAGCTTCCTGTTTCCCACTTCTCCCTCCAGGTGCTGCTGCCACCTGCCCAGTTGCTCCGCTAATGATGGCCCGGATTTGTAGAACAGAGAGTAAAGTTACCTAGTTCAGTAGTTGTGAGTTTCTGTTATTTTCTAAGATAACTGTTATTCTACTTTAATTTGAAGTCAACATATGACACAATAATTTCAGGAAGGATGTAAACATGTTGACGCCATAGGGTTCAGCAGGTTCTATTAAATTGGCTTAGTATCTCTGTCATATGCCATGTACAATTCTTGCTAAGTGCCCCAGTATATAAATATGATATCTCCTTGAAGGCCTGATCCTTTCATCGGACTATGCAGCTTCTATCAGCGGTTAGCGGTCTTCATGTAACAGTGCGAAGATGGCTTCGAAAAGTTGTGAGTCTTCCACATACACCAACAAAACCTGTATGAGGGGGGAAGCTAGAGATTATATTCAATGTGGTTCTAAATGGGCGTGAAAGAGTGTGGTAAGGGAAGAGTAGTGTCTGTTGAGGAATACAAGTGGCGGTAGGAGTACACTTGACAGAAAACAAGGTAAGCACAATGTAGGCGAAGGTAGGGGGAGCAGGATGGAACAGCTGGTGATTTGGAGGAATGTATAATCACATAATTGATTATCTAGCCTATTTACAATATATTAAGGAGGCAGTGCTCAATAGTCAAAGTGTAGAAATCTGATGGCTGGGCATACAAGTGTGTGCCCATTATCTGTCACGAACTGAGTGATGTATCCATACCGAACTTATTACTGAGCCACGGTCGAGTTTATATGGGGACAATAAGCCGGAAGAAATAAGAAATCATGTAGTGATATAATTCAAATATTTTAGCATCGACTTATAATGTTTGTATCTAAATCAGCAACGCGCCCAAATAAATCAGCAACAATACCAACCCCATTAATACATATATTTGGAGATGGACATCAAGAAATTAGTCTAAAATGATCTCAAAACTCCAATGCAAAAATATCTTTTGATAAGAAGGTCCTACATAATTACTGAGCATTAAACAAATATCAGCTAGCATGAACCGATATTTAGCAGCTGCGCTTAGCGTACCATCCTGCCATACAAAGTGCCCTGTTTTTTCCTTTTTTTATTTTGTTTTGTATTGAGGCTGTATTTTTATTGTCCATAGAATATAAGCCCGGGTACCCAGGCTTGTTTTCAATGCTGGCCAGTTGTAGTGTTGCTGTTATCTTGTGCCCTATTTTACATTTGTTATTCGTACTTTACCTCGGAGTCTTTATATGTTTATTTATGCAAGTTCGATTAGAACGTAAACAAATATGGCGCATTTACTAGTACAACAATCAACTCTATATGAAAGGTGCCATAACAGGTAATATAGCATGGTAATATGA
The DNA here is from genome assembly GCA_030323885.1 of Branchipolynoe longqiensis. Lineage (NCBI taxonomy): Eukaryota > Metazoa > Annelida > Polychaeta > Phyllodocida > Polynoidae > Branchipolynoe > Branchipolynoe longqiensis. The sequence goes on from CM059187.1 coordinate 93,115,912, forward strand.
TGACACTTCGAATAGCATAGTCATTAGACATATATCCATATACTTATATATGTATATCTATATAAGAGTGCCTTCAGGTCACCCACCACTCCCCCCCTCCCTCCCTCCCCGCCCTCCCACCCGCCAGCATACACATACATCTCCCTCCTCCACACACATACTGGGTGGCGCCTCCTACCGGGAGCCTGATACATCGAGTGGAATGAACGTCATGCTTTTTACTTCCATAATGTTTGCCAATAACCGAGTGTGTGTGAGTTTTATTTATAGTTTTTTTTTGTTCTGTTCTTGTTTGTTTATGTGTGCTTGGCGCCCTTTTTGTAGCTGCATCTGTATGGGTGGCCATATACGTAGTTTGAATCTAATCACTATTCATCATTGCAGAGGATAACGAGGCCGCCGACTACTCTTTTTCTAAGTTGTTTCCTCGTCCTTACTCGCCATTACTCTCCATTACTCACTGTTACTGTATTTGACTCTACATTACCCACCATCACTCGCATTTACTCGGCATTACTCGCAATCACTCGGCATTACTCGTAATCACTAGTCAGCACTTTCCATAACTCACACATAATTGTCATTACTCGACATTACTTGACATTACACCAACCACTCACAGTTGGTAATATCACTCGCAATTACTCGAAAATACTCACTATCAGTCACCGTTACGGTACATTACTCTCCATTGCTATCCATTACTCTCCATTACTCTCTATTACTCTCCACCAATCGCTATTACTCACCATTACTCACCATTACTCGCCATCACCCATCATTAGTTGACCATTCTCATCATTCCTCGACATTACACATCATTACTCATCATTAATCTACATTATTCAACACCACTTGACATTACTCGACATGACTTGCATGTACTCATTACTAACCATCACTCACACTTACTCACCACCACTCGACATTACCCACATATATGCAGCATTACTCACCATTACTCACCACTAATCACCGTTACAAACCACCACTCGCCATTACTCGCCATCACTCGCCATTACTCGCCCCTTGGTGTGCCGCTCAGAGCGCAACGCCTCTAGCGGGACTCAGTTGAGCAGCTGGCTTATCGCATTAAGCGGCGTGATGTGGCGTTTGCTGGGTCACTCCTCCTCGCCTGACACGAGCCAGCGGCGCCGCTTGATAAGACGCAGAGGAAGACTTTGAGCTCGGCGCGCCGGGAGCGTCATACCCATAGCGGGGTGGGAGGTGGGTGTGAGTAGAGGAAGCCAGTCATAGCGAGGTGCGGGGTGGAGTGTGGGGTGTGGGAGGTCCGCCCTAGCGTGGTGAGGGTGCGTGCGGGAGGCCCCTCCATGCGGGGTGGGGTGGGGGCTAGGTTGGGGGTTTGGCAGGTCCGCCCTAGGTGGGGGCGGACACCATAGCTGGGTGGGGGTTTCGGGAGGTCGTCCTAGGGGGATCGGGTGGTGTGGATGGGGGAGGGCAGTCATTAGCGGCGTGGGGTTGTGGTGGGGTTGGGGGAGGCTAGTCATAGCGGGGTGAGATAGGGGTGGGGGGTCTGTCATAACGGGGTGCGTTAGGGGTGGGGGAGGTCCGTCATAGCGGGATGTGGGGGTGGGGGGTATTGGAGGTGAGGGTGGGTGAGGTGGGGATGGGGTGGAGGGCGAGTGGGGGTGGGTAGGGGAGGCCAGTCATAGCAGGGTGGGTTGGAGGGTGGGTGACTGAGGGAGGTCCGTCATTGCGGGGTGGGGTGGGGGTGGGCAGGGGAGGCCTGTCATAGCTGGTTGGGGTGGGGGGGGGGGGGGGATGCGTGGGGGAGGTCCGTAGGGGGTGACGGGGATTCAGGATGCGGGCGTGTGTGTTTAGTGGCGGGGGGGGGGGGGGGGTTAACTCACAGCAAACGGGATGGGTGGAGGGTGGAGGGTTTGAGTTTATGGTAAGGTCAAGAGGTATTGCTGTTAAGTGGTGTAGGAGGTTTGGGGTCAGGTATCGCATCGTCTTATGTGGCATGGTGTAGCAAGTTCTGGACTGGTGTGTGTTTAGGGGGGGGGGCGGTTGCAGGGTGGTGAATCACAGTGTGGGATACAGAAGGGCACTTGCTATCCGGACCTCTCTCTATCTCCTCTCTGCTGGCCTTGCTCCTCCTTGATAATGTTTGAAAAGAGTTCCAGGAGGGGGAGCGCACCAGCATTTCACTTTCTACTCTTACTCTGTCTGTGTCATTGGCTCGCCGGCTGGTCACCATAGTTCAAAGAGAGATGGTCCTTTGACTCAACTCTCCTCATTTCTCTTTCCTATACTCTACCCTTTTTTTTTCTCCCGGGTTTACTTCTCCCCCTGAGGAAGGGAGTCATTTGCTTGGGCGGGGCTCTTTACCTTATCGTTTCTCTCATTTTGTTCTAGTTGCTGGGACCGCTGAACCAACCTTTACCCATCCCTTCCTCCTGAACCCTTGTTGCTGTTAACTTGATGCAAGTGCTCTGCTACTGCCGGACCAAAGAGATTCAGGGCTGCCCAAATGACTCGTCGTTTGATAGATTGTAAAGATATCCCCAGCTTCTACAACCGCCCCACCAGAAGATTAATCTTCAACCAAAGATTGGACCAAATTATCGGTGCCTCTCTATATTGCTGCAGTTCTGCAGATGGTAACCATTATATGGTTATGAACGCCCCAGAAGTCAAAGTCAAGGATAAGGAAGGGTCAAGTGGTGTGGGTGTTGGGTAGGGGTGAGGTATCGTCTTGCAGCATGTAGCATGGCGTCGCAATATGTGGGGTGGTGTGTGGTCGTGTAGGCTGCGGTTACTTGGGATAAGGTTGGATGTGGTGGGAGGGTCCCATTGCATCATACATTGCGGGTGGTGTATGGCGGCGTGGGGTGTGAGCTGCGGTGGCACATAGATATGGATGGAGTGTCGGGGCATATAGAACAGTTCATGAAGTTTGTTTTATTTAACAACATTTCTACAGCACATTGATTTTCATCATCGGCTATTAGATGTCAAAAGTATGGTCATTCTGGCATATTTCTTTGGAGGAAACCCAGTGCCGCCACATAGGCTACTCTTTCCATTGGGGTCATTTATAGGGGTCATTTATAGGTACTTTCCCACAGACATGACAACACATACCGCACCCGTTGATGAACCAGTTGTGGGCCACTTGTTCGAAAAGTTTATGAAGCGGGAAGTGGTTTAAGGTGGGAATGTGTTGAGTCAGGGCGCGGAAGAAGTTTGGTGATTCAGCATGCAGAGTGAAATTGCCTGTGTGGTCCTATGTTGTAGTCAGTCAGAGTCGTGAGAAGATCGGTGTGTGGGCGAGAGTGTTTGTGTGTTGAGCGATTTGTGTGTTGGGAAGCTGGGTGAGTGTGTGTGTGTGGTCACGTGATGAGCGGTAATTCACTATGTGGCGCAGTGTGTGGGTGTGTGGGGAGGGCGGGAGAAGTGAGGGGTAGCGGCAGGACGAGAGTGTGTTTGTAGTTGTAGAGATGGGCTATGAAGTGCGGTGTGACGTGGTCGCAGTTTGCTACCAGTGTGCAGTGGGGCGGTAATATGTGTGGGGATAGAGGGTACAGGGGGTGGCAGAGGATGTTTACAGGAGCGCGGAGCGGGAAGGATTGTACGGGAGAAAGTGGGAGGTAAGCCGGTAGGTCCTCAAGGGAGACCGGGGCCGATGGGTCCTGTACACCGTCACAACACAACATGACGGGCCCCCCTACCGCCTCCCCTCCCCTCCGGCCCGCCGCCACCACCGAGCCCCCGCAGCCACAACCCGAGCCCCCGCAGCCACAACCCAAACCCCCACACCACCAGCCCAGCCCCCACCGCCACCACAGACACCACCCCCATCCCCACCCCCGCCACAACCACCTCAGCCCCCTCCGCCGCCACGTCTGTCCCAGGCGCCACCCCACCAGCCCTCGCAGCCAGCGCCCCAGCCCCCACTCTCACCACCCCAGCCTCCTTCTCCACCACCCCAGACACCCACCCCCGCTCCCGCCGCCACCACGCCAGTCCCAGGCGCCACCCCACCAGCCCTCGCCGCCAGCGCCCCAGCACCCACTGTCACCACCCAAGCCCTCGCCACCAGCACAGCCCCCGCCACTGCACCCAACCCCGCGACCACAACCACGGTACCCGTCGCCATCCACCGTACCCCTCTTCCACCCCACCCCACCCCAGTCCGGCTCCATACCTCGGCGCAGCCTCTTCCGCGTCCCCCCCCCCCACCCCACACCAGCACAGTAATCCCCCTGCACCTCTCTCACTGCCGCCCACCCGTCGTGTGAGCAACTCGAGCCCGCTGAGTCCACAAACCCTCTTTTGCCCAGCGCTGTAGGGCAGGCTCTACATCAGTGTCGGCGGGCGCCCGGTCGTGTCCGCGCATGCCCGCAGGGGGCGCCAGTAACCCCGGCGTCTATCACTCGGATGAAACATACATCAGAGGAGACCGTTCCGGGGTGCCGAGAAGTGGGTACGCAGACCGGTCGAGAGGACATGGTGTAGTCCCCGTCCCCACCCCTTTGTCCCCCACCACCGCACCTCAAAGCCCACCCGCACCTCCAACCTCCCACACACCCATCCCTCACCCACACAACTAACTCTGGCCACGGTCGGAATGAAGGCCCGGTCACATACATGTTAGTGGACATAGTTGAACATAGTGGAAGCTAACGTAGTTGAACATAGTTGAATGTAGGTGAACATAGTTGAACGTAGTCAAACGTAGTTGAATGTAGTTGAACCTACCAGCATCCATACTTCTACTTTATGTTCAACTGCATTCAACTACGTTCAACTACGTTCAACTACGCTCAACTACGTTCAACTACGTTCACCTATGTCCACTAATGCATATATGACTACCTTCAACTACGTTCAACTACGCTCAACTACGTTCAACTACGTTCAACTACGTTCAACTACGTTCAACTACGTTCACCTATGTCCACTAATGCATATATGACTGGGCCTTTACTGTGCAGACCGGTGAATGTGGAGGGTCTAAAGATTGGATCCTAGTCCAGTCAAACCAATGACTAATTAAATGTGTACCTGTTGCTGCTTAGTGCTTGGCATTATGAGGTCAGGACAGGGACTTAGCACACAGTGTCAGGATAATGTGACTGTGTGGGACATCAGGTCATGGTGCTGGTGGCCTGATTTCCCAGTGAGTCAGTACTGTAAAGTTACCAAGCGTCGGTGCCCCTCCTGGTATGGCCTAGGGTCTTGCTGGGGCGCAAAACTACAGCAACAAAAACACCCAGCCTCCCGGACCTGTCAGAGGACTGTGGTCGGGCTCTTCTGGTGCCCTTTTCCCTCCTCCATGGTCCCATTTCTCTGACCACTACCCATCGGAAGCCAAGTCCCGACAACATGGGACCGCTTTCAGTGGTGCCCATACAGTGCTGCAGATGTTATGCCTTTGGTGCGCCAATGCGACTGAAAACTCCCGAAAAACAACCCATCTGTGCAGTCATGCCTCAGTTACACCGGCCGTTCCGCCAGTTCTTACCAGACGGGATGGCTGAATGAGTTGAGCTTCCGTCTCCCGTTTTGGTAGATCGTGGAATTCGAACCCACGGGTTCAAACCATAGTCGAGATAACTTACTGATTTAAAATGATACTTGGCACTTCCTAGCCAGGCGCTCAGCATTATTACGATAGGGCAAGGACTGGTTGGCTCAGTGTTAGGATAATGTGACTGAGTCAGGTGTCAAGTCATGGTGCTGGCGGCATGGTCTCTCAGGGGGCAGCATTATTAAAGTGCCATGAGTGAATACTGCCACAATTATGTACCGATCCTGATATGACCTTAGATGTTGCCGGGACGTAAAACTCCAACAATCAACCAAGCAACCCTCGAGTTCTTCAACCCGATCCCTCCCAGAGCTCTTTCCTAGCTCTTTCCTGCGGCCCAACCGTCCCCCGGTCCCGGTCACCGTCTTAGCCCTGCTCCCCTCCTGGTCCCCTATCCCCGCTCCCCTGCCCACCTTCTTATCTTATGCCTATCCTACCGGCTGTTGTATCCAGCCATACCATTGACAACTCCAACCCTCCACCGTACCTCGCCGTCACAATCGATTCCTGAGCTATGACCTAGCTCAAGTCTGTAGGGTACACCTCCACCCCCCGCCCGCCACACCCGTCCAACCACCCCACCCCATCCCACCGCCCTACCCCATCAAGCCATGCTCTAAAGCAGGTTGGCTTTAAACAATCGGTGTAAAGTGCCTGTCAACACTATGGCGGATTGAGCAAGGGACAGAACCGGACAAAGAATATTCTAGTCCGGTGTGATTCGGACTTGAAATGTATCGATTATGTAACGGATGGGTAATGGATGGGTAACAGACGGGTAACGGACGGCAACGGATGGTAATGGTTGATGACGTATCTAATAATCAATGGACAATTCAGCATACAAAAAGAACTATAATGAATGGCACCAGACGTTTAATGGATATGCAACGAATAGGAACAGATGGGAACGGGCGGGAATGGGCGGGAATGGATGGGTAATGGATGGGAACGGATGGGTAACAGTCGGGAATGGATGGGGAACATACAGTAACAAATAATAACCGCATAGGTCAGTCCGGTGCAGTCCGTTACAAGTGTTGTGCATGCTCAAAACTTGTAATGGATCAGGATGGATATCAACGGATATCAACGGATATCAATGGATATGCAATGGATATGCCATGGACACAAACCAGACTTTGTTGGCTATCAACAGACTTTGTTCGATTTCTTTTGGTTTTCCCAATCTGGTGAGGTGTGACAGAGCCTTAACGATCACCCTGGGATGATGTTTGCATGTCTTTAACGACTATATCTGATTCCAAATACAGATCAGATAGATCACACAGATTTGTGATAATCACCACTGTCATCCTGGAAAATAGCAAAGGCACAATATGCACACCCACCACGCTTGATTTGACAGTAATGGAATGTGGTTGTGAGTGTTATGCCTTAGATGTTGCCAGGACCTAAAACTCCAACAACCGCACGCACCTTCAGTTACTGAGTGGGCCAGGTAGTTTGTCCAGTGATCTCTACTAGCAACGCGGTATGTACAAACTGTTCCCGCCCAGGGCAAGTGGCACCAGCTGGCGTTAGTTTAGTGTCGAGGAAGACCGACGGTGGTGCCACCTGTTACGTGTCAGGGCAGAGGCGACAGTACATCTACTGTCCTAATAATAATTCTATTCCGCACCTTTTTGCTTGCATTATGCGCCTTCCATCATATATATATATATATATATAATAGTTGTCGTACATAATAAAGAAGATGCAAGATATGATGGCAGGTAAGCACTAAATTGTTGGTGGTACAGTTAGTGTGGGTGAAGGGGAGAGGGCAGTTGATGTGTGAACAGACAGGTGGCGCTACACAGCAGATCTGACGTTGAGTAGGCTGATGGACTGACTGAGGATTTAAGAACTTCCAGCCTTATTATACTTGCATATTGGCTTACACAGCATATATATTTACCAATGGCTAATATATATATATATGTACATAGCGTAAAAGCACAGTATCACACATCTGGTCTTATTGGTCTCGTGCAATGGCTTATACAGCATGTATATATAGCGATGGCTTATGATTCTCGGGCGCGAAAGACGATGGCCGCACCCACAATTAGAGTTTGAGCAACGGGTGGCGCCACCAGTTACAGGATGTTGGATAAGGAGTGAATACATCGAGAATAGTGGTTGGTAGATAATTAATAAAAATAGTAAATCCATTCTGCGCCTTTATACTCGCATACTGCTTATACATCACATATATATATATATATATGATGCAAATGCACCGGATCACACAACCGGTCAATGACGTGAGAGCAATGTCCTAAACCGGAAGCAGCACGCAGCGGTCCGCTATGCACGCCATCTACCGGATTCCACTGGCATTACAATGGCAATTATGAAAGCCTCACTTATTGCATGCGCTCTGTTCTGGCGCCTGGCTGATGAGACAAGGAGAGTGCCAGCGCACAGCGGCTGACGTAAGCAACGACCAGGGAGATGGAGAGCCGTTTCTTTTTGTCGTTTGGATCGTCATGTCGCACATTCGCCGACTGGCGCTTACATGCCTGCCGCTGACTGAGCCGATCCTAGCAGAATATCACCTCAGGTCGGCACAGAACTGTAGGAGAATTTAAGGTGTCCATGTGCATGATAGTTTCTGGTATGGTACTGTCGTGGAGGTGCTGAACATGGGAAATGTTGGTCCTAGAGCGGGACTCGAACCCACATCTATTTGCATTCCGGGCCAGTGTGCTAACCAATTCACCACCTCCCTGGCTCCCAGGCTCCCTGATATCACCACACTACGTACGCCTACCTGTCTATATGGTTCCTTGCCTGAGAGTTCAGTGGAGGCCACTACAGTACGAGCTAGTGTGTTGTAATAACTATGAGGAATACATATTAAACATATACAATATATTGCCTGTATCTACTGAACATATGCCATCATGTAATAAACATATGAATCCATTAAATTTGTTTTAAAACACACCATAATCAAAGGCGGATAGTTACCCACACTCTCCATCTGTCCAGAATCTGTTCTCTCCACCAGACACCTCACAATTGGGTATGGCACCAGACAGGATACCTGAATGATTTGAGAGTCCGTCTCCCGTTTTGGTAGATCATGGGATTCGAACCAACGGGTTCAAACCCTGGTCGAGTCAAACCGATGACTTGCAAATGTATACTTGTCGCTTCTTAGCCAGGCACTCTGGATTATTAGGATATGGCAAGGACTGGTTGGCTCAGTGTTGGCATAATCTGACTGAGTGGGATATCAGGTCATGGTACTTGGTGGCCTAGCGTACCAGTGGGGGCATCACTATAACGTTACCATGAGTCAGTACCCGTCCTGATATGATATCAAATGTTGATAGGACGTTAGAACTCTAACAAGCAACAAATTGAGCATGACTATACAGCAGCCAGTCAAGCCCTCCTCTTCGACCGTCGGGCTAGTCAATACCAGGCATTATTTATAATAGCAGGCTCACATTGTGGGCAATGGTCCATCAGGTGACGTCGAATAAAACGCTACATGATGCCGCCGGCAAAGCGTGTAGCTGTCACGGTAGTCACGCGTCAGCCCGGCAGGTGGCGCCTCGGAGAGTGAGCAGACAATGAGGTATGTTGGCGACTTTCCAGCAGAATACCACCACCTAACGAGACAAATGTAGTTTGGGCTCACTTAATTGGTTCCGAAACATGCGGGTTGCTCTTTTATTTAATGTAATGACTTCAATTCCAGCCTGATTATGTGTGATTGTGGACTGTGCCTGTGAGTGGGCGTAAATGTGTCTGAGGTGGGAAGGGGGGGGAGGGGGGTGTCATGAGGGAATGGGTGTGTGTGAGTTGGATGGGTGGGTGTGGGCTTATTTATTTTTCTCAACGGAGGGGGGGGGGGGTGGTCTGTGGGTTATTTACTACTACAGATCATGGAATCAATTTTCAACACACGCACAGAATTAAAAGGTCAGTGCTTGGAAACCCATTGAGATCTGCCTGCTAACGACGAGCTAGTTGAAGGATTGTTTTTGTTTGTTTTTGTTCGTGTTTTTATTCCTCTGCATAACATGTTGTCAGTACTAATGCACTGGTTGTCCAGCCCTAATGACAATTGCCTCTACAGAGTAAACAAATCTACAACAATATATACATAGACAATACACAATATTCACAACGCATGTGACATCTGACGGCGACGACAAACACTACCGTTGCCACAGCGCATACAAAAGCTATGGCAATTACTAACTTTAAATGCATGTATGTACCTCAAATTGTGGGATATTTTTAAAATTCCAAAAGTATATTGCTTTTTGGTCATTGTAGCGTCCAAGAGAAATGAAATGTTCATGTTTGGATCCTTTTGACAATTTTCGGAGTGTGCCAAACTAATCAGTCACTATTAATACACAATATTCACAACGCATGTGACATCTGACGGTGACTACAAACACTACTGGTGTGGGACCGTTGCCGCAGCGCATGCGTGTGTAATATTGTGTATTACAGGGAAATAAGCAAAACATTGGTACATGAATGATAGGTAAAGAACAAGATAAGAGAAAAAAGAAACATATACAGGGAGGTAACTATGTTAAGCCCCAGTCACACATCACCAGATTGAGTAACAGACAGAATTGCCTAGTCCGGGTGTCAAAAGTATCAACATGTATTAAAATGTGTCAAAATGTTGCGATATCAGGTCAAAGGGCACTGGGCGGACGGACATGACACGGACATGAAACGGACATAACACAGAAATGAAACGGACATGAACGGATAGCCAACGGATGAAACAAACTTAAAACGGACAAGAACCATATACGTCAGTCCGGCGGCATCCGTTCATAGTTGTGTGCATGTTCAAAACTTGTACGGACACAAAACGGACTTTCTTCGGTTTCTGTCCATTTCCCCCAAACCAGTATTGATTAATCACGTACCTCAGTAGGATCCAACTAGAATCATTTCCAGGCTCATGGGTTATTTGGTCTAGTTGGCCACTACTGGTTGAGGTTACAGTGTATGTTTGTTTGAGGGGGGGGGGGGAGAACGGAGGGACAGGGAAAGGAATGGCAACACCAACGCCAGTGTGGCATTGATCTGCTTTGGCCTAGGGTGGTTGATTTAAATGTGCATGGAGGTTTATCTTGAAAGTTTTGTAACAATCACTGTTCCTGACACGTGCTGGTAGTTGGTACCAGAGTGCTACCCCCAGAACAACCAGTGACTTTTTCATGTTACTAGTTTTAACCTGTGGCACTTTCAGGAGGGTGGCATGTGCTGCACGTGTGGCTTGTGTATGTGTGTCTATGTAATATGGGTCTTTTGCATGGTGATATATTAGGCATAATAGGTGTTTGTCTGTGCAAATATTTAGGGCATCTAGTTTAGCTTTATTGTGCATCTTAATGGTATGTAGCATGTTTCCTTTAAATACTGTGCGCAACCCCTCTATTTTTTATAATTTGGAGCTTTGTTTGCTGCTTTTTAGTTAGTATATTATATATTATGTCATTATAATCAATGATGGGCAGTGTTGTGGTATTGTACAATAGAAGAGCAGTCTCTTCACTTCAATACTGTCTTATTTTCCTGAAGGTGTTCATTTTAGCTGCCAATGTTCTGGTAATCCTATTTAATTGACTGGTTCCTGACAGTGTAGGGTCAAGCATAGTACCTAACTATTTATAACTTAGAGCCTCCTTAAATATGCTCTCTCCTATTTTTCTACTGACAATTGGTGATCTGGAATGTTTAGTTTTAGTTGCAAATATTACATATTTAGTTTTAATAATGTTTATTTTCCTTTTTCCAACAGTTTACTCTTTCTAAATCATGATTTATTTTGGTTTCAGCCACTTTTATATCAGCATCTGTAGCTACCCGTGCCACATCATCAGCAAATATGCTTCCCTTTACTTTTTCAAACACTACTGGGAGGTTGATATAGATCCAGAATAATAGTCGGCCCAGGGTAGATCCCTGTGGTACCCCTCTCTTTACTTCTCTTGGTGAGGAATCAACCCCTTCAAGTCTAGTACACTGTGAACGATTTAGTAGGTACCTTTTTTAACAGTTTAGTTGTCGCTGTGCCGAGACCACTATTTGCCACTTTTTCTATTAAAGCTTTATGGTATACAGTATCAAATGCTTTCCAAAAGTCTAAGAAGACAGCAATAGATACTATTCCTTGATACATCCCTGTCATTAGTGTAGCTAGCACACATACCACTGCTTTGATTGTGGAGTGGTTCTTCCTGAAACCATTTTGCTATATTGCTAGGTAACCTGTTATTTGGTCATGGATTAGTTGCTCTACTATTTTGCCTGGTGTTAGAAGAAGTGATATAGGTCTTAGTTCATTACACATTTCAGGGTTCAATGTTTTTGGGATTGGCACAACCATTGCCCTTTACCCTGCATCTGGGTAGATACCTGTGTCAATAATTAGATTAGTTAGATATGTGAATTCACTAGCCAGTGCTAGCATGGTATCTTTGATGAGCCTGGAACGTCGGTCTTGTAGCGCTGATGACTTGTATTCAGAGAGTAACTGGATTTTCTTCATAAGTTCTTGCTATGTGACTGGGTGCAGTTGAAATTGGTGAGTATTAACTTTGGGGTGGTATATTTTGTCATTCAGTGGTATATCCTCTAATTGATTTCCTAGTTCTTCACCAATGTCGACAAGTAGTTATTTATGAAAGATGCTAACTCTCCCCTAGGTATTTTAACCTCAGTCAATTCACTGGTTAGATTTCCCACTGTCTGTGCAGGTGCTGGCGCTATATCATTAATTAGCATCCATGCCTTCGTGGAGTTATTTTTATTCATAATTATACCTGTTTTAAGAAACTTGGCCCTTGCACCTCTGTAGGCTGCCCTTGCTTTATTTGTGTGCAAAGTAATCCCTATCTTTCTGTAGCTCTAAGCATTCATTAGATAACCATTTGGGACAATTTTCTTTAACCTTATAGAGTAGCATAGGTGCATGTTCATTTGGTGCTAGTGTTATTTGATCTAATAATAGTTGCCACCATTCATTAGGATCCTCTATTTGGAGAATGTTTTCAATTGGTTCCTGCCTTAGAGATTCACAGTATTCATCAGTAGAGTATTGACTGCAAGTTCTACCCCAGAACTCTAACATCCTAACATCCCTAGTATTTTTTTGATCACATAGATTGGTTTATGATCGCTTATATTATAATTAATTACCACTGTAGTAGTACAGTATTTCATGTCTGTGAAGGCTAGATCTAGAATTCTTTTGCTTTTCTCGGTTATTCTAGTGTATGATTTGATGACCTTTTTCAATCCCTGTGCAACTGCAAAATGACTAACTTTTGTAGATATCTGTGGGCTTCGATCTGCTGTATCTGTATTAAAATTGCCCATGACCAGTGTCTCCGTTTTGTCTATGTCTGGTATGTGGTCCAAACAGTTAGTTAATAAGTCTAATGCATTATTTAGGCTGCCATTAGGCATCCTATATATATTCCCTAGTAGGATGTGCTTACAGTTGTCTTGTTTAATTATATCACAATGGGCTTCAATTGTAGAGTTAGATAGGTTTAGGTGCTTCAATGTCTCATCATCCACATCAATGTTCGATTTAGAGTGTATTGCTAAAGCCCATCCCATCTTCGTCTTTCCATTAGGTAGGTTGGTGGTCCTATCTGCTAACTGGTATCTTTTAATTGATGCAAGCTTATCTTCAGTGCTTTTTGTTAGCCAAGTTTCAGAGACTGTGAATATGTCTATATTTGACCATGGCAGATCAACTCTGAGCATGTCAATTTTTGGTAATTAAGCTTCTAATATTAAGGTGTGTTATTTTGAAACCAGGTCAAACAACCAACACACTGCATCAAAATACGTATGTCTCCCCTTGTCGCCGATTGCGCGATTCAAATCCACGGATTCGAACCCTGATCGAGTCAACATATTGACTTAAAAATTGATACTTGCCGCTTCCTAGCCAGGCGCTTGACATTGTTAGGATAGAGTAAGGAGTGCTTGGCTCAGCATCAGGGTAATGTGACTGAGCTGGATATTAAGTCATGGTGACGGCAGCCTGGTTTCACAGTGGGACAGCACTATAAATCCTTCATGAGTGCACACTGTCACAAGTCGGTACATATCCTGATATGACATTACATGTTGTTGGGACGTAAAACTCCAACAAGCTACCAAGAACCCAGAGTCCAAATGAGGTTTTGTCGTCTTTATTTCTGGCAAATATCAGCGCCACAAACGGCTGTATATATAATGGTGGCAGGGACCAGATCCATCAACAAACAGGATGGCAGTTCTTATACTATATACCAGTGTTTAGGCATGGGTTGGGTTTGACAGCAACTGTGGCAAACACTCACGGTAGCGGATGTACGCGACGTGAGAGGGGGGAGGGTTGAGGTAGATGTGAAGGTGTGTCGGGTCAAGTCAGAGTGCAATATATATATATATATATATATATATATATATATATATATATTTAAATAAAGCATATTTATGTGCACAGTAATAACTGTCCACCTCCACAGATCAACCATTCTGCTATATAGAACGCTTTATTTAGGTCCCAAATGATCACCCATACAAGACCATTGTAATAATTAAAAAAAATCTATAAACCGACCACCTCCCTAAATGGACTATTTAAACTTGGTTCCATGGTCGGTCGATTTAGCGAGGTTTTACTCTGTATATATAATGTACATATATCACATGTATATGTATATACATATATATATATATATATATATATATACAGCATTATCTGTAACGTGACCTATATCAACATACGGGCAATCCTCCACACATTAGCCCCTTTACGTCGGGCTAGGCTCGGCTAGGCGAGTCGGCCATGTTGTAATGTCAGTCAGCATTTAGATTGGAAACCAATTTCCCGGTCCAATTCACCATCAATCAAGACTGAACGCAGGTTAATATGTGGACGGATAACTCTAGCAGTCCCCACCCCACCTCAGCCTCCCGAGCCACCCATGTTATCGCCCATCATCATCGAATCGTGAAGGTAACTGAGTGTAGGTTAAATAAAGTCCATTCGGAAAGTGTGTGTATTGGGTCCATTAGGCGTGATAGAATGTACTGTTCCCACGCCCTATTTCTTAATGCATATGAAACTCACACAACTATATGTATATATATATATATATATATATGTATATGTATATGCATACATATACATATATATAGGTGAAACCTGTCTAAATTGACCAACCATGGAACCAACTGTAAATGGTCCATTTAGGGAGGTGGTTGAATTAGGGTGCTTTTTTTCTTCATTACAAGGGGTGATCGTTTGTGACCCAAATAAAGCGATAGATATGTCATCACGGGAGGGTATTCAATCTATGGAGGTGGTCTGTTAGAGAGGTTTTAGAACATATATATATGTGTATATATATATATATATGGATATATATATGGATATATATATATATATATATATATATGGATATATATTTTATTCGAAGACATGGGCGCCGGAAATATATCAACACAGCACACTGGTGAAATGAATAGGTATATATATGCTGATCCATGCATATCTGACACTGTGTGTGAGTCATATCCCAACCCCTAGGTTATGTGCGGAGAACTAGTTCCGAGAAGAAAACTTAGTCAGCAGAGCAGAGGCTCAGAGAGCACCAGTGTACAAAAGTTGATCTTACAAATATTAGCGCGATGCACTCTACATGATCGTCATCATTATATACATGCTAGTATCTTTTTGTTTCTTTGAATTGTACCTCGTGGCAACATCCAAGCTCATATCAGTACAGGGTATAATATATAAGGATACTGACTAATTGGTTTATTAAGCCCAATATAAAACGATTTACAGACCTTTCTGGAATATAATGTGAATTTAATAGGACATCTTAATCGGATTGACCTACGGACAGAATTGTCTAGTCCGGTGGTGTTCGGGCATGATAAGTATCAAAATGTATTCAAATGTGTCAAAATGTTGTGATATCAGGTCAAAGGCCGCTGGACGAACGGTCATGAAGGGTACATGAATGGATAGACAATGGACAAAACTAACTCAAACCGGACAAGAACCATAGACGTCAATCCGACGGCATCGGTTCCAAGTTGTATGCATGTTCAAAACTTGTAGCGGATTGGGCTGGATATCAATGGATATCAACGGATATGCAACGGATATGCAAGGACACAAAGCGGACTTTGCCAGATATCAACAGACTTTGTTCAGTATCTTATCGTTTCCTCAATCTGGCGAGGTGTGACAAGGGCTTCAAGCCCATGATGTAAAAATGTCAGGATGCACAACAACATTAATTGTGCCTATTTTCATATCATATATATCCAAATCAAGCAATTTATGATAGGAATTATATAAAAGTAAAGTAACCTAGATCATGGCAATTAACTTAAGAAATTGATCACATAAACATGTAAGAAATTAAAAACCATTGGACTAGGAAATTATCAAATCATTTCACATGTACTTTTCATAGTGCACTGAATTTGCCAATTCACCTGAATATAGTAATGATCGAATACGATCATTTAGTGTTTGTGTATTTGATTATTAACTAGGTAGACTCTGGAAGTTAGTGATTGCCTAATCTAGGCTGGATACTCTAGGGTAAAGCCTTGTTAATTAGGGTGATCCATTCCTAATGCTCTTGCTCCGTTACATGAGCAATGTACACAGACGACCACTCTCACAGATGGACAGGGGTCTTCAAGTGGACCTGAACCTGAGATCCTAATTTATGGAGAAAGACCATAACCAAGCATCCCACTCGAAGAGTTCGGTGCGAAGAAATTGCTTGCAATAGAAAATGCACTACAAGAAGTACTCCCCTGCAATGGAAGTGGTCTTGTCAGAACCACTTTTATGCAATGGAAGATGCCCTAAAAGACGCAATTCACTGCCATTGAACGGGCCATATAAGGTATTTTTGGTCATGGCAGAGGCCATGTACCACTCAATTCGCTGTAATGAAACAGGTTTTTGTAGGAACCTCTTTAGGTCATGGAAGACGCAATGAAAGAAGACCTTCACTGTAATGTAAATTACCTATAAGACAGTGATAGAATAGGCCATGTAAGAACGTATTTTATGTCATGGAAAAAGCACTGTTAGAAGGCATTCGTTGTAACGGAACAGGCCCTGTAAGAAGGTATTTTTATGTGATGGAACCCTGTAATAAGTAATTCGTTTTAATGGAACATGAACTGAAAGAAACAATTCGTCGCAGTAAAAGATGCCTTGCAAGCAGCAATTCGTTCCAATAAAAGATGGCTTGCAAGAAGCAGTTCCTTGCATAAAAGATGCCTTCCAAGAAGCAATTCATCACAATACAAGAGGCATTGTCAGACGCAATCCGTTGAAATAGAAGAGGCATTCAAAGAAACAATTTATTGCAATAGAAGAAGCAATTCGCTGTAATGCGACAGGCCCTGTTGGAAAGGTCCCAAGTAAGGCATTGTAATAAGAAAGTCGTTGCAATAAAAGCAGCCATGTACGAAGTAATTCCCTAGAAAAGAAGAGGACCCATAAGATGGAATTCTCTGGAATTGAAGATGCCTTGTCGGAACCAATTCCGTACCCTCAAAGGAATAATTGTGTGATATATAAGAGGCCCAATAAGAAGCCAATCCTGGTAATGGAAGACCCACACCAAGAAGCAAGAGTCTGCAGGAGAAGAAGCAATGATCTTACTAGCCAAGGTCATGTCAGTAGAAATTCTCCATAATGGAAGAGGTACTGCCGGAAGCAATATGGTGCAATAGCTGAGATTCCATAAGAAGCAAGTCTCTGCAATAGAAGCGGCCCTGAAGAAAACAACCCAAACTTACATGCTTGGCTGACCTCATAACAGGTGCAATTTACCCTCCCCCTTACTTGGCCAACCTTTAACTGGATAGGTCTCTTTGAAGTTCAAACCAGTGGGTATTTATTGATCAGTCAGGATAGACATATACTTCGCAATATACAAGGTGCTCAAGATGATTCATATACAGGGAGAATCCATCAGGATAGAATATTGTAGCGCAGATGTTAGGAATAACCACATCAGGACTCCACATTAATAATGTATAAGCCGTTATGTCTGAGATGGGTATTGTTGTGTGGTAAGAATGTTTTAGTTAAGCTATCATGGACATCCAAATAAGGGATACCTGATAGAAATCATGAAATCAGAGAATAGTGACATATTTGCTATCACCTTTTCAGTTTAGGGATATATAATTGACCTTTGAAGAGAGTGTAATGATGTTCGTAAATATTTTGCAATCAGTAGAATAAGGAAAGTCTGGTAAATTCAATTGATCCGTTAAGTCCCTGTCACACCTCACCAGATTGGGGGAAACAGACAGAAAATGAACAATGTCCCGTTTGTGTCTGTACAAGTTTTGAAGATGCACAAAACCAGGAACGGATGCCACCAGACTGACATCCATAGTTTTTGTCCAGTTTGGTTTGGTTTTGTCCATTGGCTATCGATTCATGTCCATTTCCAGTCTGTTTCATGTCCTTTCGTCCAGCGGCCATTTACCTGATAGAGTAACATTTTGACACATTTTAATACATGTTGATACTGATCACCATCAGACTAGACAATTCTGTCTGTTGCGCAATCCGGCGAGGTGTGACAGCCACTTTATATTAGTGCAATCTTCATGTTCAAAACCAATAATACAGAGAAGATAAGATAATAATTATATATAGGCAAGAACTGGATATTAAAATCGTGTACGCAGATCTCTACCTTATAAATAATACTGGAATGGATGGCCCAATGAGCGGAAACCCGGTTTCGTGTGTGCAGAAGGCTGTGGCTGTTGAACCAGGGACAGAGTAAAAGCAATGACTTAAGAATTGATACTTGTCACTACGTATTGCACTCAGCATTGGTCGTAATGCTCGCATTACGTTTGATGCGTGGAGAGGAAGAGACCCTCCCCCCGCCCTGCCGGCCGTCGCGCAGCATTCGCACCTCCCCTGCCACCCGCCTCTCAGCTTTCTCCCTCGCCCTCCCCCCGGCCCGCCGCTTTCTCACCTCCCCTGCCCTCGCCGTCCCTTCCTCCCTTATAAGGCCGCCCACCGGCCTCCCTCAGTCACTCGCCCCCTGCCGTCCTCCCTGCTGCTCCTATTTCCTCCACCCACCCACCCAACTATCTCTCCTACTGCTGGTGGAGGGCTCCTCGGCGCCCCTCCCCTGAACTCTTAAAGCATAGCCCTTCTTTTTACATTCCTCAGTTCACCTGTATTATATGTTCGCTCCTCATGAGCCTCTTCACTTGCCTTGTTGTATAACTGTATGTCTGAGGCGTACCAATAAACGCCTCCTTTCTCCACCTCCGCCTCGCTTTCTTCCTTTTCGCGCATCAAGAGGAGAGGGCCAGAGGCAGTGGAGGGAGAAAAGCTCTCACGTAGCATTGAGCCTACGACCCAACAGGTAACCATGCCGCGATGCAGCTACAGCTGACAAACAAGATGTTGGGTGAGTTGGTTGGTTGTTGGAGTTTTACGTACTGGCAACATGTAAGGTCATAAGCAATGACTTAAAAATTGATAAGTGTCGCTTCCTAGCAAGGCTCTCGGCATTATTAGGATAGGACAAGGAATGGTTGGCTCAGTGTCCGGATAATGTGATTGAGTGAGATATCCGGTCATGTTGTTGGCAGCCTGATTTATCTGTGGGACATCACTATAAAGTTGCCATGAGTGTGCACTGTCAGAAGTCTGTACTCGTCTTGATATGACCTTAGATGATGCCAGGATGTAAAGCTCCAAAAACCACACTCTGTCCTACTTGGCAACTCTGATAACCACCGTCCACCCATCTATGCAAATCACACACACATACACACATACACATACACCTCTGTGTGCGCTACCACTGACTCTACCCGCAGTGTTCGTTATGTACACTGCATCGTTTTTTGCTGGATTAATGCAGTGTGCTTCCACACGAATCCTGGTCAATTGAGACCTGATAAATATTACTCTTCATATGTTTTAATCGGCTGCCACCTCGGCTTAAAGCTGCATAATCAAATGAAAATATAACTTGATCAAACAAAAGTAGTTATTCAGGTGTTATTTTACATATCTAACTCAGACATGGGTGAACTTAGTAAACAATTCTTGGCACATAAAAGGGAATACTGATGCAATGTATGCTGTTGCTGCAGAAGCCTATGGTGTAAGTATTTTGGCGTGATTGTCAATAAAAGGAACCGTACCACCAACCTTCAGATTAAGAGTCTGACCTAGAAAAAGACTCTAATCACTCTGCCACCGAGAAAAAGGGCAAAAGGGAAACTATCGCTTTAATCAAGGAATGCAGCAAATATAACAAAAAAGGGTGCGATATCTAATGACAAACCCATTATGAATGCCAGTCATTTGTGACTTATATCACGCTTACTTCCGTCTGCCTGATAGCAATGAGATGCACGACACGGGGAGGCGTGAATGATGATTAAATGAGAGTTATTTGATCAGCCGGCACTAGTAGCGCAGTGCCCTCCCCCTAGCGGCAGCGAGATGCACTCGTCTGCCTGCACAAGGAAGGAAGGAAGGGGGGAAGATGGCGGCTCACCCATTAATTACCACAGGACGCTGAATGTGGGCATTCAGCGGCTTGCGGGAGTGCCCGATGCATGCCGGGAACGGGCGAGCGGGACCCGACAGGAGGAGTGGCGGCTAGTTAATTCGGTCGGAGATGGGGAAGAGTGGGTGGACGGGGTGGATAAGGCGCGGGGGGGGGAGGAGGAGTACCCCCGGTTTGGGCAGTGATTCGCGAGGAGAGCTGGTTGGGTGGCTCTCTGCACTGCATTTCCGTCTAGAGTTGTCTCCAGGTCACATAAAACAGCCCGACCCTCCTAATGGTTGGTTGATTGGTTGTTGGAGTGTTGCGTCCGGGTAACATCTAAGGTGATATAAGGATGGGCACCGACTAGTGGCATTGCATGATCATTGGGACTTGATAGTTTTGCCCCACTGGGAAATCAGGCCGCCGACATCATGACCCGATATCCCAATCAGTCAGCTTATCTTGATACTGAAGGACACCATTCCTTGCCCTATGACAGTAATGCCAAGCGCCGTGCTAGGAAGGGACAAGTATTCATTTTATAATTGATAGGTTTCACTCGACCTGGAACCCAAACTCCCGATCTCCCGCATGCTAGATCCGCGCTCTACCGATTCGGATACCGCGCCCGGTGCCCCTCCTAATGAGGGCAGCTACCTGGGCGCCGCCTGGCGGCAAGGACCATGTGTGGGTGCGGGGGGGGGGGGGCGGGGGGCGGGGGGAGGGGGCATGCCTCTTATTTGGCCGCGCGTTAAGGCAGCCAGCCCGACAACTCACAGTTAACCTGCCCGCGCAGCATTAAGAACCGGATGCGCAGATCGCGCATGCACGTGACGGGGACGATTGGATTAGGGTAATAGATTATGTGATTAAGCCAGATAAAACCCTGCAAGGGGTGGCTGGTGGGGGTTCGGTGGTGAATGGGTGGAGGTGAGGGTTGGGGTGGATTGTGGGATGGTGGGGTGGTGGGGGTGGTGTAGGTGGTGCTTGATTGTGTGGGAGAGGTAGTAGTGCTGGTGGTGGTCGGGGGGGGGTGCTGGTGCTTGGGTTGTTGTGGGTGGTGCTGTGTTGTTTATATCGGGGCGGTGCTGGTTGGTGGTGGGGTGGGGTTTTAGTGGGAGTGATGGTGCTGGTTGATTGTGTGGGTAGGGGGAGTGATGGTGCTGTTCATTGTGGGGTGGAGGCTGGTGGTGGTTGATTGTGTGGGAGAGATGATGGTGCTGGTGCTGGTGGGGTGGTGGTGGGTGTGGGGGTGGTGGTTGACTGTGGGGTGGCTGTGGTGGTGGTTGATTATCGGGGGTGGTGCTGGTGGTGGTGGGGTGACGGTTGTAGGGGAAGTGATGGTGCCGGTTGATTGTGGGGTGGCTGCGGTATTGGTTGTTTATCGGGGTGGTGCTGGTGGTGCTGGGGGGGGGGGGGTAGTGATGGTGCTTGTTGATTGAGGGGTGGACACTGGTGGTGATGGTGGTGGGTTGAGCGAGTGGGGAGTTTTGCTGGGAGAGGAGGTGGGCTATAATGTAGCGTTGCACAGATATCAATTGGAATTTCTGTGAGTGTTCATAACCATCATAGTATATGCTGTCATGCTGAAGAGTTGGCCAGTCTGCCAGCTATGCCAGGTTTCCACCAAACAGAAGACGGCTATCAGCAGGCATATGTAGGTGAAAGCCAAGCAAGGGAAGATTATTTGTAGGCAGCAGTAGATATTGTAGTAGTTTGCACTGACCTCTCAGAAAAGGAGCCAGACAGGCAGGTAGGCTTGGGTAGACTGGTGACTTCGCTGAGCATAGGTTGCGTAATGGCTAACACACTGGTCCGGAATTCAAGAGATACGGTTCGAGCCCTGCTCTAAGCGAAATATCTCGCATTGTCATCACCCCCATGTAAATAGTGACCAAGCAGACGGATAGATTTACAAGAAGGAATACAAGATTCTTACCATTTTGTTTCTCTGTCAGTTTGTCCTTGTTGGTAAAGATGTTTATTGTGCTGATTCAGTTATTTTGACTGCATTGAAGTGTTGCTTTTCCTGCCAGTGTTTAAGTTGGGAGTATTTACACAACAAATGGTATATAGAGTGTAATTATGACGGATCTTTCAGGCCTAAAACCACATAAACCCCAATCCCTACAAATAATTAAAATACAAGATGTCAAGTTTTCTTGTGAGGACTTGATTATGAAGCAAGTAGTAGGGATGTAAACATACCCAACTTTTGATGGTTTGATTCCAATCATCATCATCATCATGATGTCGGTCGCGATGCGACAAAGACTGCTTTCATTACTTGACTGCCGCCAGAAGACAGTTGAGAATAGAGGATCTGCTTTGGTAGCCTGTCTGATGACATTCTCATGAGGTGTCCAGTCCACCGGAGATTATTTTTGATCAGAAGATCTTCCATAGAGGGCAGCCCCATCCGTTCGAGTATTTCCTTATTCGTCACTTTGTCCTTCCAGGTTAGCCTCATGATTGAATGCAGATGTCGCCGATCTAACCATCACCACACCACTCTACCCACTGCCACGACCAAGAAACACCCCCACACCCACCACCACTAACGCCACTCAAACCATCACCAGCACCACTCTAACCACCACCATCACCAAGAAAGATCCCAACACCCACCGCCACTAACGCCAATTCAACCATCACCACCCCCACTCTAACCACCGCCACCACCACTCTAAACACCACTACCACCACCACTCCTCCAACCACCCCCACTGCTGCTACTCTAACCATCACCAGCACCAAAACCGCCATTCCAGTCCCCACTACCACCACAACCATGACTCTAACCATCACCACCACCACCGCCACTACCACCCCCGCCACTCCATACCCCACCTTCACCATCGCATCTCCTCCTCAACCACCACCGCCATGCCACCATCCACCGCCACTACAGCCACTGTATCCACCACCACCACCACCGCCGCTGCTCCAACCCTAGTGCCACCGCCATGCCACCATACACAGACACTACCACCTTTATAACCGTCACCGTCACCACCACCACCACCGCCGCCACACCAACCCATATAACCACCGCCATGCCACCATACACAGCCACTACCACCTTTATATCCACTACCGCCACCACCGCCACCACGCCAACCACTAGAGCCACTGCCATGCCACCATACACATCCACTACCACCTTTATAACCACCACCGACACAGTCACCACTGCCACCACCACCGCTACGCCAACCCCTAGAACCACTGCCATGCCACCATACACCGCCACTACCACCTTTATAACCACCACCGCCACAACCACCACCACCGCCACACCAACCCTAGAACCACCTCCATGCCACCATACACCTCCACTACCACCTTTATAACCACCACCACCGCCACCACCACCGCCACCGCCACTCCAACCCCTAGAACCACCGCCATGCCACCATACACCGCCACTACCACCTTTTTAACCACCACCGCCACCACCACCGCCACCGCTACCCCTACAACCACCACCATGCCGCCATACACCTCCACTACCACCTTTATAAGCAGCACCGCCACAACCACCGCCACCGCTACTCCATCCCCTACACTCATGGCCACACCAAAACCCACATCTCCCCACACCGTCAACCCACAAAACCCATCATATTCCCACGCCGGTGCCCCTTGGGGGAAACAACCAGCCGCTACATGACACTTCAAAAGGCAGAGTCACTGCTATCAACAAATTTCCTCGGTTCAGCTAAGCCACATAGAAAGAGAGAGAGAGAGCAAATCCGCCATACCGAGACGGTGGTGGTGGGAGGGGGAGGGTGTGTGTGTTCTCGTCTCCCTGGTTGTCGGCGGTCATGCGCAGACACATACCCGCAGCCAGTCAGTGACCCCGGTCTAATATATGAACGCCATAATGTAGATCAAGGGGCACATCCGGGTAGTTCCGAAAGTAGAGGACATAGAAAGGGTCGTCTGTATCATTGGTTTTATGTAGTGCCGCCTTCTTTCCCCCTAGTGGTGGATTTGGGGGATCCTATTATAAGCATCGAATGTATAGGCATTAGATGTGCACTAGAATGGAACCGCCCAAAATGGTAATATGGAGGTTGCACAGATGAAATGATGAATATAAATGATGTATATCTGTAATGGATTGTTTTTTTGTGCAAAACAAACATAAATTGGTGTATCCTTAGTTGATGTATATTTGAATAATGACCTAATTGTGCTGAATTAATCTATTTATTCAATGTTGATAGTATTTCCCCATGCATTGAGTAATGTCTACAAAACTATGCTGGGCATTAAGGAGACGAAGTCCCCAACCACTCACCATTCAAAAGACAGAGTAGTCTTCACACGAAGCCATGTTGGTCACTCTTCGCTGACCCCTACATTTTTACTCAAAGTGCATTCAGTTTCAGTGTTAATTAACATTCACACACATTCTGGTGAGTTTGTAGATTTTAAAGGATTGCTTCAGTATTGATATGTATCATGTGGGACCTCTTTATCAATCTAAAATGACAACCAAATCTTAAAGTTCCCAAAAGCCACTGCGTTGTATTACCTCCTGTCATTCTGTGTATATCTTCTGAGTTAGATTGTGCTATCAGTTGAGACAAGCTGAAATATTTCAAAATTGGATCACAGGTGGTTGTTAGTGTCAATTTACCATTTAGAAATTGAATATAAATTACACAACCAAGGGTCCACAACTGGTTCATCAACGGTTCTGGTATGTGCTGTAGTGTCTATGGGAATTTACATAAAAAAGATCTGTTGCTGCTTATCGGAAAGAGTAGCCTATGTGGCAGAGCGGGTTTCCTCCAAAGAAATGTCAGAATAACGTTTGATGTCCAATAGCCGATGATACAAAAATCAATGCGTGATAGAGGCATCATTAAATAAAACAAACAGACTCATATGAATTACAATGTAAGCATCTCAATGTGATTTGCAAGATTATCTGAATATGTACCAGTAGCCTCTGGCCCGTCGTTCCCTAGACATCTTTAAACCATTAGGAATAAATCAATATATCCTTAACTAACGTACAAAATTACAAGTAAAATCAGACCACAATGAACAACATCTTGGACTAATTATAAAAACCTGAATTCAAAAGTGTGGCTATTGTCTGCACTATTTATGCTGGAGGGAACAAAACTGTCAAGTCGAATCCAGTCATAGTCCCAGTACGCTTTAACTTTTGCTTTACCCGGCAAACTTGCAGGAAGTAGAACACACTGTCTACAGGAGTATGTGATATAATTACCTGAGGTATTGCTATGGCATAAAGGTTTAGGAGATCTGAGAGAGTGAATGCATCCTCTAAAGAGGAGGTGTGACTGAGAATGTCAACACTGCAACCTGAGAAATAGTGGGCAAGGACATGAGTTCATGGCGTGCTTCTATTCGCAAAGGCACATCACAGTTTGAAACTGATGGCATATCTCAACCTAAACAAAAGTGTCAGCAGAGAAAAGATCACCTTCTTCCCCTACCAGACTCTCTGACTGCAGCTACACACATGTCTAACATGCACATTCTGCGCACATGTTGGACTCCTCGGTCATCAACGAGTTCACAACAAATGAGGAGTTGCTCTTGTCATCGCCACCGATGGACAACCAAGTAAACTGTTGGATATACTGCTGAAACGTGTAGCACTGGTATGAAAGTGTAACCCATTTGACAACAGCATTACTATAATTAATATACAATTAGATCAATATAGAACCTCTGCCATGAACCTCGCAGAATTTGAAATACGATATAGCACATTACATAAACCACACATGTATGTGTGCGCATGGCACATGGTACCTGCGGTTTGTCAGTGAGCAATGCCTCTGCTAGTTAGTAAGAAGAGGCTAGCTAGCTATGACGGATGGTGGGTGTGTCAAAGAAAACGGACGGAGGAAATGGTGGGTAGTTTCGGTGCAGAAACTAGGTCAGTGCACGTCCTTGGGTTGGTAAGAAGGCCAGCCCTAAGCACGTGCGGGAGGAGGTGGGGAGACAAGAGGTTGCGTTAGGGGGGAGGCGCTGTGGAGGGTGTGTTATGGTGTGGGAGGGGTGGGATGAGTTGGAGGGGGTATGGACGGTGGGACGGGTGTGGGAGGGGTGAAACGGGTGTGGACGGGGGGGGTGAGAGGATGGGAGGCGGTCGGGCGGGCTCGGAGGGTGTGGCGGTGTGTGGAGTCGGTGTGATGGATCAGAAGGGGTGGGAGGCGGTGAGGAGCTATGGGAGGAGGTGTGAAGGACGTGGGACGGGGTGTAACAGGGTGTGGAGGGTTGGGATGCGGTGGGAGGGGAGGGGATACGGTGTGGCGGGGTGGGAGGGGGTGCGCAGGGGTGGGAGGGGTGTGATGGGTGAGAAGGGGTGGGAGGCGGTGTGGAGGGATGGGAGGAGGTTTGAAGGCGGTGTGAGATGTGGCAGGGGTCGTGGAGCAGGTGGGGGAAGGGGTGTGGATGTTTGGGAGGGGGTGTGGAGGGGTGTGAGAGGGGATAGGGTGAGCACCTCCTGTGTAGATCCGGACGCTGAGTTATGAGGCGGGGCCAGTTAGGGACACCGACAGCCGCCTGTTAACAAGCACACCTGCCCTACTCCGTCCTGCAAATTGGGGTCGCTACAATGCGCTTTGTTGTGTGTCCAGATTGCTATTCTCCACACAAGCCTGGAACGGTTGGGGCTGAGGAGGGGAGTAGGAGAGGACGGGAGGAGCGATGGGGTGGGGGCTGTCTCGAAGAAGGGGATAGGCTACCACGGGACGGGACCGCTCTTACCTGGACCGACCATTGCATTGCTGGGGCGGGGAGGGGAGAGAAGTGGGACGGGAGGAAGGTGGGGCGGGTGTGTGTGTGTGGGTTTGAGGGTGTGTCGATGAGGGTAGGAGTGTGAGATAGCCCCCAGCTGGCCTACCTACTCCAGACCTCTTCCGCCACCTGAATGACCAAAATAGTCCTCCTCAAGAAGATGATATCTGGCTTCTCCTGGGGTGGCCGGGATGGTATACTTGCACTGTTCTACCGCCAGGCAGTCCGCTCCCTCTTCGACCATACCATGCCCACACTCGCTCTTACAGCCCTTGGCCTTGACAACCCCCAAACCTGACTAACCAAGAACAAGATCTTCTTGAATGAGTTCCGGAAACTTGAGAACATCCAACAACGGCCTGTCAGGCTTGTCCTCCGTGTTCCCAGCACCTCCAGGATTGAGATTCTCCTCCTTGAATCCGGCTTCCCTCCCCTCCCCCTCCAAGGCAAACAACTTCACACCACCCACTTCACAAGAACAGTCTCCTCAGGCCTTTCATCACCAATCTGGTGAGCCATGGCCTACCTCCAAATTGGGACCCACATTCACCTACACATCTCCTACAGCCTCAAGGATTCCATCACCACCCTCAAGGACTCCCAGGAACTCCACATCGCAGACTCGTCCCAGAGCCCTCACAATCTATGATGGTTTTCCATTCCAGTGGAAACCTGAATACCAACCTTGTTGCTGCCACGGCAGTTTATACCACCCCAGAATCGCTGGCTCTCGGGTCCATAACTCAGATGAAGGTGGACTTCCCCGTCACTAAGACAGTCTACACTGATGGCCTGCCCAAATGCCTGACACTACCTTGCTGACGAGATCCAGATCATAATCTCGATCAGACATAGGGCACACTTCAACACAGTCCTGCTATGGGTCCCCTCCCACATAGGAATCTATGCTAATGACCAGGCCAACTGTGCCGCTCTAGCCAGTGCCAACCAAGCAGACATGGAGATAGCCATCCTTCCCTTTATTACCAACTGCAGTTGCTTCTCGAGCAAATTACCAAACTCTGGGAATGGCCCATAAAGAAGGAACAAGTATGGAACCATTATTCAATAAGCTGGTCCTGGTACACCCTGGTCAGAACAAACAAACCCCAACCAGTAAGC
The DNA here is from genome assembly GCA_030323885.1 of Branchipolynoe longqiensis. Classification (NCBI taxonomy): domain Eukaryota; kingdom Metazoa; phylum Annelida; class Polychaeta; order Phyllodocida; family Polynoidae; genus Branchipolynoe; species Branchipolynoe longqiensis. The sequence goes on from CM059187.1 coordinate 93,143,974, forward strand.
CTTCCTACATCCACCCAAGTTGCCGCCAACTGCTTCAAGACTAGCTACCACCAGACGATTGAAGTCCCAGCCCTCCAGCGCTGTCCCTGTGGCATTAAGATCTTCAATGTGGCCCACATACTTGCCTCATGTGGCACCGCCAACAGATCTGCCATCACTGACTTCATAGAGGACTCTGACCGCCAGCACTGACCGCTACGTGGTACCACGGGGTTGTGCGGGAGGCGAGGGAGGGAACGGGTCAAGGGGCAATGGGGATGGGGGAGTGGGTGGGGGGAGGGAGACTCGACACGTCCCGGATTCGTATCGGCGATTGGCGTGGAGCCCAAAGGCCCACTTGTGGATATAAGGGTAGAAGCCTTGGAGGGGGAGGGGTGTGGATGAGATGGGTGGGTGGGTAGCGAAGCGGAGCTGGAGGAAGTGCTCGTGGGGTATAACGTGGCAAGGGTCTCCTCGTTGTGTGAGTGTGTGGGAATATGTGAGAGTGTGGGGTGTGTGGGAATATGTGAGAGTGTGGGATGTGAGGTGTGATTGCATGTGCGGTGTGGGTATGTGCGTGTATGAGTGTGTGAGTGTGGAATGTGGGAGTGTGGGTGGGTCAGAGTGTCGCCGTGTTGGAATATCAGAGTTTCCGAATTTCAGTGTCGAGCTCTCAGAGTGTCAGAGTTTTGGAGTGTTGGAATGTTGGAGTATCTGAGTGTTAAGGCGTGTTCACACGGGCAAAATCTAAAGCGATTAGGCAAGGCGAATCATATGAATCGATTTAGTTTGAAAGTGTTTCGCGTTCACACGGGCAGTGCTTGAGTCAGTTTGAGGCGGAAGTGGATATATGCGCATGAGCAAGTCCAGACTAACTAGCACCAGTTTTGGTTAGTCGACATCGGCATATGTATAGACTGAATCATATTGTTTTGGAACCATAAAACTTCTGCTGGGCAGTGAAAACCTATAAATAAATGATGAAAAAAACATCTGGGCACCTCTATCTGGTTCATAAACCAAATTATATAATATGCGCTTTTGATCGACCGGAAAGTCAACAAACTAAGGTCTTGACTGCGCATGCGTGTGACGTGCTTAATTCAGCTCATCTAAGCCGCTACGGTTCACACTATGAACTTGGGCCGACTTAAGCTAGGTCGCTTGATATAATCCACCTCCACAAGTGGTTTATAAAAAGCGATTTATATGAATCGAATCAGCCCTAATCCGCCTCAGCATCGTGTTCACACGGCAAATGTGTGTCGAACTAGGCAAGGCAATTTATATGAGGCTGATTAAATCGCCTGTGTGAACACAGCTTAACAGTATCAGAGTGTTGGAATTTCAGTGTCGATTGCCTGTGTGGTGTGGGAATGTGAGTGGATGAGGTCTGAGTGTGTGAGTGTGGAGTGTGTGCATGCGGGAGAGTGGCTGTGTCAGAGTGTCGCCATGTTGGAATATCAGAGTGTCGGAATGTCAGTGTCGAACTATCAGAGTGTCAGGGTGTTTGAATGTTTGAGTTTCGGCTTTGTTGAATATCAGAGGATCGGAATGTCAGTGTCGAACTGTCAGAGTCTCAGAGTGTCAGGGTATCGGAATGTCGGAGTGTCGGGGTGTCGGAGTGGGGAATATCGGAGTGATGGAAGGGCAGTGTCAGGTGGCAGGAGTGTCAAAGTGTCGAATTGTGGGGATATCGAAGTGTCGGAATGTCAGAGTGTCGACCTGTCAGAGTATCATAGTGTCAGAGTGTTTGAGTGTCACAGTTTCGGAATGTCAGAGTGTCGAAATGTCAATCTGTCAGATATCCATAGTGTCCGAGTGTTAGAGTGTGAGACTGTAAACGTGTCAGCGTGTCAGTCTATCAGTGTGATGTGTCAGCGTGAAGACAGTCAGGGTGTCTACAGTTGTGAGAGCAGACTGTGTAGGGTGGTAGGCGGAGTTAGTACTATAGTAGTGCTAGGAGAAGTGCGGTCGACAGGGACTAGTTGGGGTATGTGTCAGTATCGGTGTGGATGTGTGGGTGAGTGGGTGTGTGGGTGTGTGGGTGTATGGGTGTGTGTGTGTGGAAGTGTCTGGTGTGTGGCGAGGACACAGAGGGGACTTGGCGACTGGAGCCGCAATATTTCATTTAGCAAAGGTCCTGCTTGTACGTGTGCGCGGAACCGGTGTGTGTAGAAATGTGGGTGGGTGCAGTCTGTATGGGTGGGTTGCCAGCACGCGGGGAGGGAGTGGATGTGGGCCGGTGTGTGTGTGTGGTGGGGGGGGGGGGGGGATGTTCGGGGAATTAAATGTGGTGTGTGGATGCGTGGCGAAGGTTGACTGCCGATCGCAGAGGCCACATTTCACTTTTCAAGGCAGGCATTAGACTTCTTTAAGAGGCACTGACCCAGGCGCCGTGACCGTGTCATTTGTCATGGAGTGTGTGTGTGTGGGTGGGGGGGCGGGCGGCGGGTGGTGAGTGAGGGGAGGTGGAAATGCTGGGAGATGGCGCTTCTGGGGGGAGAAACGGCGGGAGGGAGAGGGTGGCTGGTTCCAGACGTCCACTGTAAGAAATGCCTGCGTGGTCAGAATGTGGGGATGGGGGTGGGGCAGGGGGGGGGGGCCCAGGGGAGGGGAGCGATCCTACTGTAAGGGATGGCGGCACAGTCGGGTGTGGGGTTGGCGTGTGCGGGTAGGTGCGGGCCGGGGCTGGGGCGGGGGCGGACGGCGGGGAGAGCGGCGGTCTCCCCCGACGCCCATGCGGCGGGCCGTTAAAAGTGGCATGTGTTAAAGTGGCACCATTCATGACTGGTCGGTTCCGTCAGGACCATTTTCTCAACAGCCGAACGTTTACGGGGGTCGGCGCCGTCAGAGGCTCGTACATCATGGCGCGGGTTAGACCCAGCGTCCGTACACCCTCCCATTGACCTCAGTTATAGCTTCCGGGCCCACCGGGGTGTCGGCCGGGTGGTGGTGGAGGGGTGTCGGTAGCGAGTCGGTTGCGTGTCGGTGGCGATGGTGCGGGGGGGGGGGGGGGTGGTGACCGGGGTTTGCGTAGGTTAGGTATTGAAGGGTTGTGTTCGAGGGTTGTGCCGGTAGTTTTGTCGGGGAAAGTGTGTTGGTGGGGTATTGAAGGTGGCGAGGGGTGTCGGTGTGGGTCAGTGGGGTGATGATTGGTTGTGTCAAGTGCCGGTATCGCTGGTGCAGTGTTGGTAAGGTGTCAGTGATATGTTGGCAGGGTGGTGCTTGATTGTGTCGGTGTTAGGTGCATGTGTTGGTGGTGCAGTGTAGGTAGAGTATCAGTGGGGTGATGGTAGGTTATGTTGGTATGGTGTTGTTGATTTATGTCAGGTGCCTGTATCGGTGGTGCAGTGTTGGTAAGGTGTCAGTGATATGTTGGCAGGGTGGTGATTGATTGTGTTGGTGTTAGGTGTCTGTGTTGGTGGTGCAGTGTAGGTAGAGTATCAGTGGGGTGAAGGTAGGTTATGTTGGTATGGTGTTGGTGACTTGGGCCAGGTGCCTGTATCGGTGGTGCAGTGTTGGTAAAGTGTCAGTGATATGTTGGCAGGGTGGTGCTTGATTAAGTTGGTGTTAGGTGCATGTGTTGGTGGTGCAGCGTAGGTAGAGTATCACTGGGGTGATGGTAGGTTATGTTGGTATGGTGTTTGTGACTTGTGTCAAGTGACTGTGTCAGTAGTGCAGTGTTGGTAAGGTGTCGGTGATATGTCGGTAGGGTGGTGCTTGATTGTGTCGGTGTTACGTGCATGTGTTGGTGGTGCAGTGTAGGTAGAGTATCAGTGGGGTGATGATAGGTTATGTTGGTATGGTGTTGGTGATTTGTGTCAGGTGACTGTGTCAGTGGTGCACTGTTGGTAAGGCGTTTGTGATATGTTGGCAGGGCGGTGCTTAATTATCTTGGTGTTAGGTGCATGTGTTGGTGGTGCAGTGTAGGTATGGTGTCAGGTCGGTTATGTTGGCGTGTTATATGCCTGTGTCATTGGTGCAGTATCGGCAGGGTGCCAGTGGGGTATTGAGGGTAGCAGAGTTTCTATGGTTTCAGTGTAGTGATGGTGGGTTATGTTGGCGAGCTGTTGATGACGTGTGGCAGATGCCTGTCTCAGTGCTGCAGTGTTGGAAAATTGTCAGTACAATATTGGCCGGGTGGTGCTTGATTACGTTTGTATGGTGTAAGCAAGGTGTCCGCAGGGTGTCGGAGGGGTACGTACGGTTTATGATTCTGAGGTGTCGCTGTATGTGGAGGCGGGTTCTGGAGACAATATATGGTGAGGGTATCCATGGCACGGTATGAGGGGAGTGTGTAGAGGATATTGACGGGTTGTGTCGGTAGGGTGGGGAGGCAGAGTTTTGGGTAGGACATCACTGTGGTATCGGTGAAGTATCAGTATGATAATCGCAGGTGGCCGCTAGTGGGAGAGGGAGGGAGAGGGACGGGGTGGAGGGAGAGCGGGGATTCTCAACAACGGGTTGTCGGTAAGGAGCCGACCAGGTGGCGGAGGAAAGTTCTCAGTGGAGTGTTGTCGGGTTATGATGGCGGGACAAAATCATCATGCTGTCGGTCGCGATGCAACAAAGACTGCTTTCATGACTTGACTGTCGCTCTCCATTTAGCTCTCTGCTGTGAGAGCGATGTCCATGAGTCGGTCTTAATGTCTCTCAGCTTCAGGTTTCTCTTGATGGTATCCTTGAATCGGAGATGAGGGTGCCCTCATTTTCTGTAACCAGAAGACAGTTGAGAGAAGAGGATCTGCTTTGGGTGCCTATCTGATGACATCCTCATGAGGTGTCCAGTCCACTGGAGATTCTTTTTGATCAGAAGATCTTCCATAGAGGGAAGCCCCTGTCCGTTTGAGTATTTCCGTATTTGTCACTTTGTTCTTCCAGGTTAGCCCTCATGATCGAACGCAGATGTCGCATGAAGGCATGCAGCTTTTTCACCTGTCATCTGTACACTGTCCAGGCCTCGGCTCCGTATAGTAGGGTGGATAGCACAATTTCACGGTAGATCTAGCTTTTTCACCTGTCGTATGTACACTGTCCAGGCCTTGGCTCCATATAGTAGGGAGGATATCACAATTTCACGGTAGATCTTGCCTTTGACCCGCATGGACATATGGTGGTTGTTCCAGAGTCTCTGCCATAGTCGGGCGAAAGATGCGCTAGCCTTGGCCATCCTCCTCTGTATTTCAGCATCAATGCGTCCATCACTTAATATAGTGCTTCCGAGGTAGCTGAATTCCAGAACAGAGTTCAGCTTTTTTCCGGCCGCATTTCAGGGGTATGTTGGCGCCTGGCAGTGGGCGTAGCAGTGGGGTCGTGCCTGGATAGCAACATAGTACCAGTAGTCTACAGGAGGAGGGTTGTCAATGATTCAATGGTTGGGGTATCGGTAGGATGTGGGCGGGTTGTGGGCGGGGCGTGGTCGGGTTGTGGGCGGGGTGTGGGCGGGTTGTGGGCGGGGTGTAAGCGGGGAGTTGGCGGGGTTGTTGGACGGGGAACGCCGCGACATCACCCACACCCGCCGCCAGCTCACAGGCCACGGGACACCTCTCACCACAGGGCGCCACCGTGGACACACCTGATAACCTCGATGTTGACTTCCGGTGAAGTGTTTCCGGCGGCCTTCTGAGAGGGATATGTGGACGCTGGGTCGGGCGGACCGAGAGTCTGTCGTCCATCTCCGCTGCGGGTGGCTACCATAGTTACGGCGCCCGTTGATAGCGCGCCGGCGGGGCGCCGAACGGAGGAGGCCGGTGGGGAGAGGATGGAGGGCAGAGGGTACTGCGGTCAATGTGTGTCCACAACAAGTCAATTCATCTACCTAGAGGCTGGCATCCCAATGAGTGACTGGTTGAGGCTCATGTCCCTTACAAACTTTGGAATCATAGGAGGACGGACTTGGCTTCTGACATTTACGCTCGTCAATGGAGACAACGGTACGGCACATGCTTCCAGAACAGTAGGTCCCGGGTTCGATACACGACGGAGTTGTTCCAAATTCTTACCAAATGAATGCATACCCCCAACTAGTGTGGCAGCGATCATTACTATGCTATATCAGCATAGAGTTGCTCTGTATCAGGATAATGCGACTGAGAGGAACATGATACCGTCAGCATGATCTCCCATTGGGGCAGCACTATAAAGATGTAATATGGTCACATTATCAGAAATATGTGCTGGTATAGATGTTGCTTGAATGCGAAACCCCCAAAACAATATGAATAAAACCCCTCTAAACGACCACCTCCACAGATCGACCACTCCCTTATATTGATCGGTTTATTTTGGTCCCAAACGATCCCCTATGAAATTACCTTTCTAAGGATAAAAAAAAAACTCTCTAAACCGGCCATCTCCCTAAAGGAACCACTTAAGAGAAGCGATATGCACACAAATATAATAACAAACTAAAACCAATTGGAAATATCATAATCAAGTTTACATAACTTATAGCTGAAAGGAAATCAATCCATGTGGATTACGAATACTAGTACACAGTGGCAATAACAAGTGCCTGCACTTAACCGTTATGAGCAGAATAAACAAACAATCACGCAGAAAATAAGATCAGTCCCATGGTCGGTCGATGTATAGTGGTTTTTCTGTAGAAGCATCATCAGGGTAGTCCAATCCTATTACTCTTTTCACATGCCATGCTAATAACACAACGAGCTTACACACTTAGCTTATTTTCACATTAATTAAACCAGTTCCCTGCTTTATTTATTAACTAATGCTTTAGCTTCAGCCGACTCGGGTTCTAATCCATGTAGCTACTTCCGCTATCAGCACCTGTCGCACCGGAAGTGGAGATTACCCATTTAGTCACCCCGATGCCACGAGCCTGAACAAAGAGGTGGCGCCTCCTACTGGTGGAAGGAGGACTGACAAGAAAAATACCAGCAACTGGGTGGGTGTTGGGAGAGGAGAAGTAGAGGATTGGGAGGGAATGAGGAATCCTATCAAGTTTTCATGTCGAATTAACAGGAGACGGTTACCTGCACATCAAAGATGGCACACGTGGACATTAAAGAATTGCCCTGACAACTGGTCTCCCCTTTCCTTTTCTGACATCTCTTTCTGGTCTTCCAGTTGAGACGCAGAGAAATGGGTTGGAATCAATGGAGTGTAATCTAATAATAACTGATGCGAATGGGCACAACTCACTAACAATTCACATGTGCTGCCATGCAGAATACATTCAAGGAGTCCCTTTAATCTATCTAACCCTATTTAGGTTTAAATGCTCTGTGTGACCATGCGAGAGTCTAAAGACCCAGTCACATACACGATAGTGGACATAGTTGAACGTAGTGGAGGGCAGCGCAGTTGAAGGTAGTTGAACGTATTTGAACTTATTTGAACATACCAGCATCCATACTTGTCCGTGATGTTAACTTGTTAATAATGAGGGTGAGGCATGATGTCCGATTTAATTTGTGGACATGTTCAAAAGTGTGCTATGTTAGAGGCTGACTCTAGCATACTCTACCATACTCTAGAGTACTCTAGAGTACTCTAGCGTGCCCTAGCACACTTGGACAAAGCCCTGGCCACATGGTCATTAGTGGACATATGTGAACGTAGTGGAGGTTAACGTAGTTGAACGTAGTTGAACATAGTTTAACATACCAGCATCCATACCATTACATATTTTTCAAGATCATAACATATTTATCCTTACCAAAACCGGCCGTACCTTAACATATTGCAACATAGTTTAAAGGCCTGGTCACATACATGTTAGTGACCATAGTGGAGTCTAACCTAGTTGAACGTTGTTGAACCTAGTTGAAGATGGGTGAACGTAGTTGAACATACCGGCATCCATGCTTTTCCTTCATGAGAAGGTGATAAGAATGTGTGTTGGCAGTGAATTCCGATTTAAGTTTTGGACATCTTCAAAAGAGCACTACGTTTAAGGCAGATGCAGCCTCTGTGATCATAATGTACTCTAGCATTCTCTATCATCCTCTAGCATACCCTAGCATACTTTGACCGGCACACAACTTGGCCGTGCTCATGTGGTCACATAGCCATTAGTGGACGAAGTTGAATGTAGTTGAACATAGTGGAGGGTAATGTAGTTCAACGTAGTTCAACGTAGTTCAACGTAGTTGGACATACCGGGATCTGTACTGTAATATACCAGGACCCGTCCCATAGCATATTTATCTGTACCATAATACTATTAGGTGGGTGACCTGCCATACCTTAACGTAGTTTAACGTAGTGATAGCACGTTTCACCCACATTAATCTATCCTATGTTCAACTACGTTCAACTATGTTCAACTACGTTCACTAATGTGTATGTGACCAGGGCTTTGCGTACTTACACCACCTTTGACCTACATTAGCCTCCACTACGTTCACCTACGTTCAACTACGTCCACTAACGGGTATGTGACCGGGCCTTAAAAGTGTATATTATTAGAGCCCACAGAGTGATTCTTGTGTTGTATTATACTATCATTGTCCCGGGGAAAAGAAAGGCAATGCTAACCAGTTCAATTAATTCCAACCACTTCTGCATGAGGATACTCTTCAAAGTAGCTGAGGAGCAGCGTTCATCGAAGACAAAACTAGGATCACATAGAAACAAAAGATGTCGACTTGGAGAAATTCGAAAAAATCATGATAATTGTCCTTTGTCTGGGTTCAAACCTTTGGCAATTTTGCGAAACAGGTCTCTTCTTGGTGAAATACTAGGAATATGAGACACCCTCCCACCCCCACCCCAACCCACCCGCACCTCAGACCTGTGAAACCCAACACCCTGCACTTCCTCCCGCCTTTGCTGAAGACCTCGCTGGAGTTTTAGCGAGTAATGGCGGACTTTGTGAAGTTTATGCCGGACTAGTCATCGTAGGCCCCGGGGCCAGTCTCCTCTCGACACACCGCATTGCCAGCCCCAGTTCAACGTACCCAGCAACAATATGATTTCACTGCCTCATCTGATTGATTATTGGCAATTCGACGAGGAGTAGGAGGGGCAAGAGAAGGAGTGTGCGGTTGAGGATGTGGGGGTGATTTGATTATTTATATTTTCTTGATTTTCCTTTTTGTTTTTGTTTCTCACCGAGACGGGTTTGATAACCTAACACCGCGTGGAATTCTGTCCGTCTCTTTAAACTAATAACAATGTCCGCACCGCCCCCCCCACCCTCACCGACCACCGCAACCCATTCCCCGACTGACAGATCAATGAATAGCGGCTACTCCGCAAAGTGACACCGTCCTTCAGCCTTTTGAAGCGTTTGAGCAATTCGATATTCCTTCTCGAAATTGACTTCCGGAATTGTCGCCTCCCCCACCTCGCCTCCACGTGGCCACGTTGCTAATTCCTGCTTTCACTTGGTGGAGGAGGGAGTCGGTTGTGAGTTATATTTGAAGAGTTTAGGTGGAAATCCCCGTAAAGGACAATCCAAAAATGTACTTAGCATTTTGTTTAATTAGCTGAAGTTTGACTCGACCAGTGTTCGAACCCGTGGGTTTGAATCCCAGGATCTGCGATAAGGGGAGAAGGACGCTCAACTCATTCGGCCATCCCGTCTGATCCGCTTTGTTTCTAGTCAAGTGTACTACTTTCTAGTAAAATTAGCATAGAAACAAAATATGTTTCAGCGAACCGATGTGATATTGTATCGGTCATCGTAGATACGGGACCCTTAAGCTATAATAATTTAATAGAGGACGAAGAATAGATCGCTTACTAAGTGAATTACCGAGCAGAAGAACTCTGTCTCAGTGCGGAAGCAGTACAAATCCAGGCTGGCTGCGTGTGATAAATATGTGTTTTTATGCAATGAGCTTGTCTCAGAAAGTGATAACTCTTTTTTTGTTTGTCCACATAAGGATTGACACAAAATAGCACAGAAATAGTTACACTGAAAACACAAGGACATTTCCTTCAAATCCATATGTATTATATTGGGATTATGAACCAGCATAAATCAGTTTATCCTGACCAAATGCATAAGCAGATTGTATGTTGATCGTTCCAATGGAGAAAGGTTTGTCCCAAATTATTTAGGACCTTTTGAGACATCCTCAGATATGTTTGATTGATTTATAGAATAGAACTGTAGATACTATATATCCGACTATTAATCTAGACTGTGATCACCTTTAATGAATGATTTTCTATATATATATATATATATATATATATATATATATACCTGCAGAACGTGGCTTTGAGAGCGTGTCATTGTTGGGTGTGGTCGCGGCGAGCGGGTGGGGCAGGGCGGGGCGGGGTGAGGTGGGGTGGGGGCGGGCGGGCGGGGCGGGGGCGGGCGGGCGGGCGGGGCGGGCGCGGCGTGGGCGGGCGGGCGGGGCGGGAGGGGCGGGGCGGGAGGAGCGGGGCGGGCGGGGCGGGCGGGGCGGACGGGGCGGGGCGGGGCGGGGCGGGGCTGGGCGGGGCGGGGCGGGGCGGGGCGGGGCCCACTGCCCTTTAGGCGGGCAGATATATAGAGCCGGTTCGGTGCCCTTACCAATCGCTATTCCCGCAATATGGCAAGGTCGGTATACGCCATTACATCAAAGAGCAAGCAGCGCATGGCGCCACCCACCCACCCTCCGTCCGTCCCACCCACCATTCGTCCCTCCCAGCCTCCCTCCCTCCCTTCCAGCCCCCCCCCCACCCTCCTTCCCTATACACAACGGTACCTCCCCATCATCCCGCCCTCAGCTGCCGCCACCACCCCTCTCCTTCAACATCCACCCACCAGCATCCCCTCTTCTTTACCTCCCAACGGGCACGGTCGCCGAATTGCTACAGCGCAGGGCTCGCATGCGGAAGGTCAGGAGTTCATTTCCTGGTCGAGTCAAATCAATGATGCATAACATTGATATTTGTCGTGTCTTAGCTTGGTGTGTGGCATTCATCGGATATGGCTAGGACTGGCTAGCTCAGTGCTGGGATAATGTCACTCAGGTGCATATCAGGCCATGGCGCTGGCGGCCTGATTTCCCAGTGAGGCAGCACTATTCAGTAGTCATGAGGGCAACATGTCACAAGTCGATACCCGTCATGATCTGACGTTAGAAATTGCCAGGACGTTAAACTTATCCTAGTAATGCTGAGTGACAGGCTCGGAAGCGACAAATATCAATGTTGTAAATCTTTGGTTTGATTTGACTAGGAACCGAACGCCCGCGTTCTACCGATTCGGCCACCATGCCCGGTCCGAGTTTCATACGTAATAACGGTGCGTGTGTGTATGTGTGGGTGCTACGGCTGGCTCTGTATTGAGGGGAGTGGTGTGGGGGGTTGAGGTCACATGGTCGCATGGTAAAAATAGAGAGGAACTTCCAGTGCGCCACGCTAGGTGTAAGCGGTCGGATGCGAGGTGCTATGAAAGGTTGGGGTGTGGATGAATGCCTTGGTGGGAGAGTAGACGGCCAATCGATGATTACAGTGTAGTGTGTGGTGTGTCCGTCAGGTGGCTGCGGCCTGCAGGTAGGGGTGGGTATCGGTGGTGGTATTGCTGGTGAGCTGTTGGGACTGGGTGTGGGAGAGTGGTAGGTGGGTTGATGGGGTGGGGGTGGGGGAATGGTGAGGGATGGGAGTGTGGAAGTGGTGTGGGGCTGTTGGCTGTGGGGGTGGAGAGCTGTTGGGGGTGAGGGTTGTGGGATGGTGTGGGGGGCTGTTGGGGGTGGGGGTTAGGGGTAGACTACGGATCGCTACCGGATCCGACACGTCTGGCAAAGTGAATAATGGAAAAGCACTCGGCCACTCGCACGGGAGTGCTTGTATAATGCAGCAATGGCTCCCAGCTAAGACACCGGGCCCGGGGTCAGCGGGTCGCTGCGGGCGGCGGGTGCCCGGCACCCGGCTTGGGGGGCAGCGGGCGGTAGTGGGCGGAGGAGTAGGGAATGTTGTGTGGTGGGTGATGTGGTAAAGAGAGTGGTTGGGTGCTGCGGTAAGCAGAGAGGATGGGTGATGGGGAAGGAGAGTGGGTGGGGTATGGGGTAAGGAGAGTGGATGGGTGATGGGGTAAAGAGAGTGGGTGGGTGATGGGGAAGGAGAGTGGGTGGCTGATGGGGAAGGAGAGTGGGTGGGTGATGGGGAAGGAGAGTGGGTGGTTATGGGGTAAGGAGAGTGGGTGATGGCGAAGGAGAGTGGGAGGGTGATGGGGTAAGGAGAGTGGGAGGGTGATGGGGAAGGAGAGTGGGTGGGTGATGGGGAAGGATAGTGGGTGGTTATGGGGTAAGGAGAGTGGGTGATGGCGAAGGAGAGTGGGAGGGTGATGGGGTAAGGAGAGTGGGTGGCTGGCAGGGTAATGACATTGAGTGGGTGACAGGGTATGGAGAGTGGGCGGGTGTTAGGGAAAACAGGAATGTGAGTATGTGGCAGGGTAAGGAATGTGAGTATGTGGCAGGGTAAGGAGAGTAGGTGGGGGACCGGGTATGGGACGTGGGCGGGTGGCGGGGTGTATGGCGAGTGGTCGGGTGGCGGGCGGCGGGCGGCAGGCGGCGGGCGGCGGGCGGCGGACAGCGGGCGGCGGGCAGTGGGTGAGAGAGAGCGGCGGTGGGCGGTGGGCGGTGGGCGGCAGGCGGCGGGCAGTGGGTGACAGAGAGCGCGCGGTGGGAGGCGGACAGCGGGTGCAGTGCGGTGGCGTGGAGTGGGCCAAGGGGGAGCAGGCCGGTGGAGGGAATAGGAGTGCGTGGCGGCGGTAGACGAGGGTAGCGCGGCATGGATGGAAGCGAGGTGACCGATAGTCGTGTAGGAAGACGTGATGAGGGCGTGAGGAGGGAGACAGAGGGGATGGGGGGGGGGGGGTGGACGGCGGACGGGTTGGCGGGGAAGGGAGGTGGACAGACGGCGGGAGGCGGAGGGTGGGTGGTCGAGGACAGTACGGTGTATTACTATGAGCAGGGTCTTTCCCGCGAGCGCCTCGGAGACTGACGGACAGGAGCCGGTGGGAGTCTGCATCCGTGGGGGTGGTGGTGGGTGGGAGTAGATGTGTGTATGGGAGGGAGTGTGTATATGTGAGACGCGGAGGGGGTGGTGGTGGACTGGAAGAACATACGTTAGTGCCATGACCCTGCGGGTTGCTCGGGGAATCAGTCGGACGGTGCAATGTATTGGGCCTGGTGTGTTGAGGGCGGTGTGCGGGGGAGGGAGTGAGGAAGTGTGTGTCAGGGGGGGGGGGTGCGGTGGCGGGGGCGGTAGGAGGGGGGCTGTGTCACATGCCCCACATGTGATTTAGTGGTAGCCATGCGGGCTGGTAACATATTCCTGTAATAACCACAGACGGCCTACTACCAGATCCCCCGGCTACAGCCCCTACAACCCATAACTGGGGAGGGGGGAGGGGTCGGCGGGTTGAGATTTGTCGGGAAGAGGTGTTAGCGCCAGGGAGTGTTCTCGTGCGTAGATGGAGTGGGAGAACCGGGGGTGGTAGATTGACACACGAGAGTGTGAGGGAGGGCTGAGGGAGAGTGACGATGGAGCATTAAGGGAACCGCCAGTACTGGGCCCCATCATTAATCAGGGGCTGAAATAATGACGGGCCCCGGCGGGTGGCGCTGTTGTTGAGCCACTTGGGGGAGGGGGAACTTCAGAGCCTCCTACACTGAGGCAACGACAGACACACCCAGAAAGGATGAGTACACGCATAGCTCAATCATCTAACACTCAATAATTCTAGAATCACACCGTTTACTGTAAAATATTCTTCCTACACCTTAGCAAACACGCTCCCTCGAATACAACGCCCACATCTCCGTACGCTAAACCCCAATATTCCCTCCGTTCCTCACACCTCTACATACACATCAACATTCCTACGTGTGACACACACACCCTCCCCCCCCTCCAGACACACATACCCACTTACCTGCACCCTCAAGCAACCATCTCAGTTACATCCATGCATACCTCCACCCGGAACACCGCATCCAGATCTAAGACTGCACATTGACACACTTCACTGGCTGTATAGGCTACACACTTACAGACATACACATACACGCTTATGTTCAACACCGTCCATTAAACACTCACACTACACCACATGTCCACACCCCTACACAAACCATATACCCACAACCTCGCACCTTACAGACACCACTCCAGACACCTACATACGCTCCCTCCCTCACACTCACCCACATGTCTACTCACACCCGCACCCACACATATCTCACTCCCCACATAATCACACACAGGTAGTCCCGTCCACCCAACCATTCACAGACCTCCACGCCCTCACACATCCACACCCTCACCTGACTCAAACCCACCTCTGCCCTTCGATCACATCTCTCAATACACCTACGCACACTCACATACACACACTCACCCACATATCAACACACATCCACACACCCATACTCACACACCCACACACACACACCAACACCCACTCACGCACACATTCACACCTCTACACACACAGTCACTCATGGGCATATCCACACAGACGCATAGGCCATTTCACACACCTCCACACCTCTACACACACACACTGAGCCGTGCTCCTCAGTAGGCTGGATCCACTAAATGATGCCAGTTCTGCCTCTTCTTACACAAACAAGGAATGATAAATCTTGGCATGGATTTACCGGCGCGGCGAGGCCATGTCCCCCACAAAGCCGATGCTTGTAATCGAATAGAGTCCTATTGCGTCCTTTAGTAGAGAGCAATGACATCTATGGCATTACTGGTTACAGCCGACCCAAGCACCACGACCTAGCAGCTTTGCCCATGATAATATTGCCAGTAGTGCTGGTAGTAACAGTATTAGGAATAATGCTTGTACTGTTATCCTTTCTGCAGATTGCAGAGCCACATTACTGATGGCAATAAGATTAGTACTCATAAATATTCTGATTGCAGAGTCACACAATAAGTAGGACCGGCTGAACTACCAGGTAGAGTGTTCCGATTCATGTGTAGGAAGGAAAGCAAGGTGGTGGCATTGTTTCAATACGGGACTCTGCCTAATTGACCAGATGACGCCTCAGTCAATGGGTTATACAATTGATAATTGTCGCTACCTGGCCTGGCACCAGGCATTAATAGGATAGGAGCAGAACTGGTTAGCTCAGTGTCAGGATAATGTGACTGTGTGGGATATTAGGTTATGGTGCCGGCGGATTGGTCTCCCAGTGGGGCAGTACTATTAAGTACGCACTGTCACAAGTTGATAGCCGTCCCGATCTGACCATATATGTTTCTGACCATATATGGACTGTATCTGCTATCGCGGCCAGGTGCCGGTCCATAGGTTGGTTATGTCCTCTGTCATGCTGTGTGCCCAGCAAACCTGCGCGCTGTCCCAATTCGGTGTGCGTCATGGTGCGACGTCAGCTGGCGATAATACTGTAATTACTCATCCCGTCAGCTTTATCACAGCCCTAGATCACAATTATTATTGGCACCTAGCGGTGACAACATTTATCGCTACAGCATAGTTATCAACATTTCCTTTGTTTCAGGTTTGAGTTGATGAGCCGTAGAGATTATCGAAGCTATACACCATTTTGTGAGTAGAATAAGGCAAATTACAAATATTGACAAATACGGATTTTACTCTCTCAAAACCTTTCGGGGTATGAGAGCAAGTAAAGCACGCATCCTTAATTCAGTTCTGGGGAATGTTGCTCACAACATCATCGTCATCATGCTGTTAGTCGCAATGTGACAAAGACTGCTTTTATTTCTTAACTGGCGCTAGTTTATGTGGTTGTGTATTTCATAAAAGATGCTGGCTTTTGCAAATTACTAGCAGCGGGAAGCAAATAGAGGTTTCACATTGGCAAGAACACATCAAGACAGGTGCAAACTATTTGTCCCTGCAGTGGCTGGCCGGGAGATGTTGGGAGTTCTATTCATCATAACCCTTAATACTGCCATGGAGGTGTGGTTTTCGATTAGAGTTTGCTCCCTTACCCTTTGATTATATCAAGAACCTATACCAAAATGCAGTGGTTTATAACTTGCAAGGCAGGGGCATCAAACTCCATGAGGTATTTTAGCAGACAGGTACTGCAATACCCGCATATACACAACATAAATAACCTAAATGTATACACGTGTTGAGGAATTGACAAAGTAGTATACATTGCTACTTAAAAACAACTTACTTTGTACATAACTACAGCCAAAGTTTGTATTCTATTTTTATGTTGTTTTCAAGAAGCACCAGATATGTTTTCTTGTTAACTACTTCGAACACCGTACTACAAGAACAGATTGACGCTTGTAGCGGCAGATATGTTGGATATGTAAGGTACCCTCTAGCTATGTGTCCTGGCTTCGATGATATCTTGGATTCATTGGAGTATGCATCATTAGCGTTATGACCACCAACTGACCTTGCTGACCAGGTTAGCCCACAAAACAGCATGATGCAATGAATCAGCACATTTTCCAGATCACCCCAGTTAGGAAGATTTGTTCCAACATTTCTCCTTCAGATATCAGTTTGTTCATTAAGGACTGTAGTGGGGTCTTCCTGTGATATACTGCTACGCATAATATTATGGTCAACATTTTGAGGATGGTAGCTATAGAAACTTAACACTTGTCTAGTGTGATATATCCATGGTCAACACATGTGGTTAGTTCAAAGTAAATTAGAGTATAAGAATGGGGCTACTATATTAAGGTGTAAACTAAATATGGTAGAAAATAAAATGATTGAATTATGCGAATATTATGAATACCGTCCCCATTGGATCAGTTTAAATTAATAAGTAATCACCCATGTTCTTAGCCAATATAAGAGCACGTTTAAAGGGGATGTCCACATGATTGTGCTGAAGTATTTTATTATAAGAATTCACTTGAAATGTGTTATTGAAATGTGTTATTTAAAGCTGTAAAATCCGATGAAAACATCAAATTTCCAAAACAAAACCAATTACATGTATCTAGATTTGATTCTACACATCTAACCTAGACACTAGTGCACTTATCAAACATTTGTCACCGCACAGAAGAGAAGACGGAAGCAATTTAAAACTGTATGTTATTGCAGAAACCTTTGGCGTGCTTCGGAAAATTACTTTTGCACAGTTGCACTTCAAATATCTCAAATGCTAGCCATTTAAAGGCAATGGTACTTCAGACTAAAGTGAGGTAGGTCATAGTAATCAACCTAATATATTTAATCTCATAAAATGACACATATCAATTCTACACCATCGGACTAGGCAACGTTTCTTCTTCTTTTTTGGGTAAATTAATTTGATTCATATAGAGTAACACCTCCCTAACCAACCACCTCCACAGATCGACCCCCCCCCCCCTTATATCGATCGCTTTATTTGTGTCCCAAAATTACCATTGTAACTATATGTTAACCCCTAAACCGAGCACATCCTTAAATCGACCACTTAAAATCGGTCCCAAGGTCGGTCGATAGAGAGGTTTTATTGTATATATATATATATAAAAAAGAAAAAAATCCTCCGCTGCGACTGACACTGGTCTACATCCGGTGGAGGAGAGGAGGGTAGGTGGAGCCACCTGTACAGTCTTCGTCTTACGGAGTATAACAAATAAAGTAATAATTAACCCCTAGGTATCTTTATACTTGCATAATTCGTTATACATTACATATATATATATATATATATGTGAAGAGTTCAGGCGCAAAACGATGTAAACGCCAATCCAAAACATTAATTAAAATAGCAGATCTTTACTTGAAGGTAATATTAGTTCCAACAAATTCCACCTTTTGCTGTGATGAGATGGTTATGGAGCAATGAACAAAATAAATGGATATGTAAAGACAATTAACCTTCTTATGGTTTTACTCTAATGTTTAGATCAATTTTCAGATTGGCGTTTCCAGGTTTTGTGCCTGAACTCTCCATATATATATTATCAGTGCCATAGCACTTATCT
This sequence comes from Branchipolynoe longqiensis, assembly GCA_030323885.1. NCBI lineage: Eukaryota > Metazoa > Annelida > Polychaeta > Phyllodocida > Polynoidae > Branchipolynoe > Branchipolynoe longqiensis. The sequence continues at coordinate 93,161,824 of CM059187.1, forward strand.
TCCTTTAAAGTTGCATAGTCTGATGGTTTTGAGTTTCTGTCATTTTCTGAGATAAATATCTTAGGTTGGTCATTATAATCTACCTTACTTTAGTTTGAAATAACTTTTACTAAAAATGGTTAACTCTTGAGATATTTGAAGTGCAAACTTGCAAGTTTAATTTTGCCAAGCACACCAAAATTCTATCAGCATAGGATTATGCAGTACCAGGTTCTATTAACTTGGCTCAGTATTCCTTTCTATGTTTTTTGTTGTTGTGTGTCTTTTAAATTGAGGCTGTATTTATATTGTCCATAGCATATGTGGCAACATACGTTTAATAAGTGCATCAGTGTCTAAGTTATATATGTAGAATCAAATCTAGATAATTGTTTTGGTTTTTAAAATTTGATGATTTCATCGGGCTATGCAGCCTTAAGTTATTTACAGATATATGCGGTCAACTTACCTTCGTACTCCAGCACAAACTTGCGCGCGTCCTTCAGACCTCTGGTATCCACTAGGTGGACTTGGACGGAGTTGGCCTCGGACACGTAAATCTCCTCTTCGCGGCCGTTGCCCTTGCAGACCGTGATGTTTTTGGTGCGCGCGTTCTCCTTCACGATCAGGTAGGGCTCACACGCGCCGCGACCCGCGCTTCCCGCAAAGCCCGGCGCGGAGTAGGCGAAATTGACGAGGGTCAGACGGACACTGCGACCCGGCGACACCCGCAGCAGCCACGGGCAGTCGACCGTCCCGAAGCCGGTCTCGTCGGCCACCACGCTCGACAGGTAGCCGTGAGCAGCCTCGATCTCGACGGGCCGGGATCGGTCGCACACCTGGTCCTTGTTGGTCGCCACTGCGGAAGGGTGTATGGGTGGGTAGGGAGGGGGTGAGACATAAAAGATAAGTATTAAAAGAGGAAGTGATATTTATGGGCTTTTCTTTGTAAATGGATTTGAAATAAACAACAGTCCCAAACATTTATTCTCAGATCATATTTGTTGGGGGTAGAGTATTTATTCATCATAACATACAATTTTATTTTGGAGGTGTAAAGCCCTTGTTCATCATAACATACATTTTGTCAGCGCATAGGCACTGGCCTTCTGGACGTGTCCAATATATTGTAAATAGGTAGTTCAGTGGGTATTCAGGTAGGGCATATTACTAGACTATGAAGGATATTAGTGTGCTAGTGCGTTAGCCATACTACGTTCAATATTATGGGTTATGGCAGTGGGTCACTTGAAAAAGTGGTGCTGCTATTATGGGTATAGTGAAATATGTATTTTCTCAGCTCAGTTGCAATCGGCTTCCATGGATAGTCTAATACTGATACTGTTGTCATTGGTTTTCTTAATGCACATGTTCATTGTGTTCTAGAACATTATTTTAATATACACAATATATTAAATATAGGATTTAGATTGCACTATGCAACATTCTAACATTTCAGCAATGATGTTTAAGGTTTCTCGCCATAGTGAAATACTTACTAGCTATTTCAAGGCCCGGTCACATTCACGTGTGTGGACGTAGTGGAGGCTAACATATTTTAATGTAGTTGAACATAGTTGAATGTAGTTGAAAGGAGTTGAAAGCAGGTATGTTCAACTATGTTCAACTATGTTCAGCTATGTTTAACTATGTTAGTTAGCCTCCACTATGTTCAACTACGTCCACTAACGTGTATGTGACCGGGCCTTAATGTAATGTTAGTTATTCAGTAAATAGATAGATGTTCAATACATAAGTAGCTATTTGGGGGGCACTCCCAGAGAAAAGAAACAACGTCTGTGAAAGAACATAGTAGGCAAGTAAAGGCAATCAAATATGTTCCGCGATAGGCAGAAGGAAAACAAAACAAGGTCACAAATTAAAGTTGCACAGTCCGACGGTTTGGGGTGTCTGCCATTTTCTGAGATAAATATATTAGATTGACCTATATAATCCACCTTACCTCAGTTTGAATTAGCATTTATTTTAAATGAGTAACTTTTGAGACATTTGAAATGCAAACATGCCAAATTAATGTCGTCAAGCATGCCAAAATTCTGCTGCTATGGTAACAATTTCTATTAAATTGCCTGGGTGTCCTCTTCTTGTGGCGACAAATGTTTAAGAAGTGCACCAGTATCTAAGTTAGTTATGTAGAATCAAATCCAGATAATTGTTTTAGTTTAGAAAATGTGATGTTTTCATCAGACTATGCAGCTTTAACGTAACATCACTTGGTTAACCATGGCCACTGTCAAAGGGAAAACTCCAAACAAATATATTATGTTATGTATAAACTCTTATGCGTATATTATTCATGCAATGTAATTATCCTATTATCCTTTCTCTATTGCCTCCCCCCCCCCAACACTTTGACAAATTGTATAAGTTTAGTGTGTTGGGTAGGTGGAGCTGGTGGTTGGTGTGCGGCCTGGAGGGCAGGTTAGCTGCCCCAAGCAGCCCTACTCCCCACCTTCCCCCCAGGTGGCCTCCTGCTCACCCTCCTTCTGCCCACTCCCCCTCCTATTTTTGCTCAATAAACTATGCGGTAGGTCTTTTTAGGGCCCCAGCCAGAGTTATTGGCTCGATCCAACTTCCTGTCTTGTGTTCCTATGTAATGTAATAATAATATAATGATGCGTGATCATAACAAACCAAGTAAACAAAAGGATAACACTGGAAAAGTAAATGGAGGCAACTTAGTTATTCACCTCCACGGTCCCTCGAATTACACCAAATTGCAATCTCCCAATATTGTAGAAAAGTGCTCAATATAAACAGATCATAATTTATGCACTCTTGTCTAATGGGTAGATGTTCACAATTTAATAAGAGTCCGCTTCAGTGTCTGTTCTGTTTGGATCAATCTAGGATTGAAAGTGTCTGATTCATGGTGATTTGTATATGTTGTTGCTATGGCGACTGATATTAAAAGCGGCATACTCCGCTGAAGGCATCACATGGTTGAAAATAAAATAATTATTTGCATTTCAATATACATCTCCAATTTACATACCGGTACACTTAATAAGCATTTATGTTTGCATAGAAGATGATCCTAAGACAATTATCGTTGCTGAAACGCAATGATCCCAGAATTATAATGCGCTTTCCACAATTTATGTCACAAATTCTCAGTTCAAATATAGCCAATGATAGCCACTGAAAACCAAAGGTACTTCAACTTAAAGTAAATTAGCTCATAGTTATCAACTGAATGCATTTTGTCTAAAACAAATTAAATGGAAGAAACAGAGAGGCAAGGGGACGCGTATAGATTAAACCCATCAATGCCTCACTGGATTATGATGCTTTAAGTAAGTGGTGCATGATGGGGGACGTTGAACGGGTGCAGGCGAAATTAGGGGGATGGCCCCATCATTGGGGTTTCGATGGAAGTTTATAGTGTTTCTATTAGGATGACCGTAAGGCATGCGAGTGTATGAAAGGACAGTTTTATTTAACCACGCCTCTAGAGCGCATTGATTTGTTATCATCGGCTATTGGATGTCAAACAAATGGTCAGTCTGACATAGTTCTTTCGAGGAAACCTGCTGACGCAATATAGGTTATTCTTTCAGATAAGCAGCAAGGAGTCTTTTATAAGCACTTTCCCACTGGCATGACAGCACATACCATAGCCTTTGGTGAACCAGTTGTGGATGGAATGGATAATAGCCCAAACTCTAAATGGGTCCAGTGTGCAGGATCGATCGGATGATCCATACCAGGTGGACACTCTACCGCCTGAGCTGCGTCCAGCTCCGGTGTGAGTGTATGAATCATTTTGGTTGCTATAGATACCAATATCAATTAATTACACCCGTGACTCCTCAGGATTGCAATTACGATTAATGGATGTGCATCATTTTTGTTTCTTATGTGGTCAAATGTTAAAACAATAAGTAAGTGCATGATTAATTGAGATCTCTATTAGGATCAATTTAAAATTAAGTAAGTATGTGAATCATTGGCGTTGCTATGGACATCAGCTGCAGTTGTGATCAATAGCTCTACCGGTAGATTTATGTCCCAAAAGATCTCAGAGGCAATTCGTCATCGAACCGGAAGTTAATAGACACGCTCATTTTCGGTCGAGGATTCAATCAAATATGTGGTGCGCGGAAAGGAGGGGAGTGTGTCGTGGTATTTTGAGTGCGCGTGCGGGGTGATTTAGTTTGTCCTTGTATTTTAATGTTAATTTTTAGAAGATTACAGAGCATGTCTGCGGAGGTATGCTGAGAGATAGCTTGGCAGGATGGAATCCCCGATGCCGGGGCGGGGTTGGGGGGGGGGGGGTTGGGGGATTCAAAACTATAATCAAAGAGAGGGAATTCAATGGGGGGGGGGGGCATTCAAAGCCCCGCGTTCGCCCCTCGACCACTCATTCATACCCGACCCTATCACCAGCCACCAGGGGGCCGATGTGAAACTTTAGCGATGCGAATTAATGTGAGATTCAAAACTATAATCAAAGAGAGATACAAAAAATATATATTAAAGAAAAAAGAATTCAATGAAGGGCATTCATTAAGTGCCATGCGCCGCGTATCGCCCATCGACCACTCATTCATACCCGACCCTATCACCAGCCACCAGGGGGCCGAGGGTGATTAGTACCAAGGTTGCATTTATCACCAACGCCGCTAAAACAACAGCATTCACTGACTGGCGGGCACCCCGCCCCCGACGCCCCCCCCCCCTCATCTCCATCTCCCACCCTCCCTCCATCGGTTCCCCCCCCCCTCCCCCCTCCTCCCCCTGACTCCTACCCCCCCCTTCTCTGTCCAAAACCCTCCTCCCATCCCCTCCTTTCCTCCCTCTATACTTCCCTCTCCTTAATTTCTCCTCTCCTACCACCTCACCCCCCCTACTCCCCTCCCCCCCTTCCGTTATCCACCCTCCCTCTCGCCGTGTTTGTCCCCTCCCCTCCTCCTGTTTCTCCCCTCCACTCCTTCTCTTCCCTCCGCTCCCCCTTTTCTGCCCACCTTCCCCCTTCCCTTCTTCCCTCCCCTATCCTTCTCCCCTCCACTCCTCCTCTCCTCTAGCCTCCGTTCGCCCCACCCCCCCCTCCCCTTGCCGTCTCTCCCTCCCTCCCTCCTCCCCACTCCTCCTGCCCTTCCATTCTGCCCTCCCTTCCCCATCTCTCCACCTCTCTCTTCCTCCCCCCATTCCATTCTCCCTTCCCCTTCCCCTCTCCACTCCGGCTCCCCTCCCTCGCTCCCCTCCCTCGCACACACATCACCCGGACATGCGTGTTGAGGGAAAGCTGGGCTCCCTACAGGAGACTCGACCCGCTGGATAAATTGCAGTAAGCGATCCCCGACTCGCAGAAGCCAATCATAGCCGGTATTAGCTCGTAGGCCTGCTGGCCAATTAGCGTTTTATTAAAGAATTGGTACTGGCGACCTAGGCGCCGAGTCGAGATGATTGCATATCAGCCCGATTGCATGCCTGCCGCTGGGCCCCCGCCCGTGACAACTGGCAGGCGCAAGGCGGTTTGCGCTGGGAGTGAGGGTGAGGACTGAGGGGGTGGGTGATCGAGTGGATGTGATAGAATGCAGAGGAGGGTGGGAGGGGGGGTGGGAGTGGTATGCTAACAGTACTGATGTGCTAAGCCACCACTCTCCTCTCACCCCACGTCCTAGTATGTGTGATCCTCCATTGTCCGACCATATCCGCGCCCCTTTTCTCAATCACCTCCTCCCAGTTCCTACCCCCCCTCACCGTCCTCACTCCCCCCCCCCCGTCCGCACTAGCTAGCCTCATTCCCTAACTAGTCTCATTCCCTCCCAACTTCACCATCGCCATGAGGATTCTCACCAATGTGTCCTCTCCTTCATACTTGTTATGTTATACCACTTCACCCGGTTCTCCAGCCTCGCTCCACACACCAGTCTTGACCGACTTCTTCCGTGTTCACCTCACCCCGCTCCCTGGCGTCAATGCATGCGCTTCCACCACCTCCTGTCTCCCGTCCCATGCATCACCTCCCTCCGCCATTCTCCTCACCTTTCACCAGCCTCATCCCATCTCCACCAACCATCCCCTTCCCATCCTCCCCCTTTCCCATTATCCATACTCTACATTCTTCCGCCCATACCCATCTACTCCCCCACTCACCTCAACCCTCCTTCCCTATCCTACCCAAGCGTTGTCCATCACCATTAAATCCACCATCCCCATCGATTCCCTTTCTCACTACCCCTCTCCATTCCCATCATCCACTCCATCCTGGGCCTCCAGGCCTCAGCTCCTCTCCAACTACACTTTCTTGGTTCATATTCCCTCCTCCATTCCCTCAAGTCTCACCCTCCCCATCTCCGGGCCTCTCTAGTCACTACCCTCTCAATCCTGACCCTCCATACTTCATCTCCTCTCGATCTACCCTCCCCCATTCCCTGCTTCTCCCCCCCCGCCCCTCCCCATTCCCCGGCCTCACTATCTACTCCATCCAGGCAATCCTCTCCACCTACCCTTCCCTTGCTCCTCCTCCTACATACCCCATATATCAAGCTCCCGGTCATCTCGGCCTCACTATCCACTCTTCTACATCTACTCTTTCCTCCCCCTCTTCCGTCATCCATTCCCTCTCTCTCTCCCGGTCCAGGTCATATCGGCCTCACTCACTATCAACGGCATCCGCACCCTCTCCTCCATCTCCTCTTCCCTTGCTCATCTTCCCCCATCCCCCATCCCCCATCGCCTTTTGCTCTTGAACCCACATTGACGGGTATTAGCGTGTCCGTGCCCCCCCCCCCCCCCCCCCCCCCCCCCCCCCCCCCCCCCCCCCCCCCGCCCCCCGCCCCCGCGCCCCCGCGCCCCGCGCCCCCGCGCCCCCGCGCACCCGCCCCGCGCCCACGCGCCCCCCGCCCCCCCGCGCCCCCGCGCCCCCCCCCGGCCCCCGCGCCCCCGCGCCCCCGCCCCCGCGCCCCCGCGCCCCCCCGCGCCCCCCGCCCCCCCCCCACGCCCCCGCGCCCCCGCGCCCCCGCGCCCCCGCGCCCCCGCGCCCCCGCGCCCCCGCGCCCCCGCGCCCCCGCGCCCCCGCGCCCCCTCAACACCAGGGCCCGTGTAGGATAAATAAGTAATGCGCAGGCGCGAGCACCGCCCCGGCTCAGGCTTTTTGATGAGGTGCCAAGTCGTCCTCGTAGGGAAGTAGATCTTTGTTGTCACCGTTGATGGACCTTGAACTTGGGCGCGGCTCGCTCGGCTGCGTGTGTCAGTCAGTGTGACTGTGTGTGACTATGTATGTGGGCTGTGAGTGTAAGTGTGGGGATTCGTGTGTGCGCTCTTGTGTGCGCTAGTGTGTGCGTTCGTGTGTGCGCTCGTGGGTGCGTTCGTGTGTGCATGCGGGTGTACACTCGTGTGTCCCGAAGCGCGTTCGTATCTGGGTGTGCGCGACTGTTTGAGGGTGTGCACGATTGTATGTTGGTGTGCACGATTGTATGTCGGTGTGTACGCTTGTATGTCGGTGTGTACGCTTGCATATGGGTGTTCCCATATTCATCCGGGTGTGCCTGCTTGCTGGAGTGTGTGTGCTCATGGTCATGCATGTTTCTACACATGTGTGGCGGCAGATACACTGTTATACACGTGTGCCTACTTGTATGCAGGGTCGTGGGTTCGAACCCGGGTCGAGTCAAACCAATGACTTAAAAATGTATACTTATTGCTTCCTAGCATGGCGCTCGGCATTAATAGGATAGGGCAAGGACTGGTTGGCTCAGTGTCAGGATAATGTGACTGAGTGGGATATCATGTCATGGTGCTGGTGGCCTGGTATTATAGTTGGGCAGCACTATAAAGTCGCCATGAGTGCGCACTGTCACAAGTCGGTCCCCATGCTGATATGACCTTAGATGTTGCTAGGACGTAAACCAACAACAAACAAACACAACCTGTATGCATGTAGATGGCTTGGTATGCAGGAGCACATACTTACACGCTCGTACGCGTGAGTGCGCATGCGTATGAGCCTCTGCGCGTGTGCGCATAGCTGTAGTATGTGCCTAGCCAATGATTCAGAGAACGTTTTTATATGTCTTATACATTAATTGATTAAGCAGGGGAAATTTCAATCACAGGTCTTCCTCATTGGCCTATCCTAATAATGCCAGGCTCGGTAGAGACAAGTATCAATGTTTAAGTCATTGGTTTGTCTCGACCAGGGTTCAAACCCCTGGGTTCGATTCACACAACCTCCCACAAACGGAAGGCGGACGCTCAACTCATTCCGCCATCCCATCTGGTGATATTACTGAATCAAATGCACCACAGTGCTTTTTGTAACCATTGAACTTTTCTGATGTAAATATCTTTTGTATGTGGATTTTACAGTTCAGGCTTATGACTGTCACCTCAGTAATACCTGCCCGTCCCATACAACACATTTCGGATCAAGCAGCCTTTGCATCCATGAGTCGGTCTTAATGTCTCTCAGCTTCAGGTTTCTCTTGATGGTACATTTCATGAAAGCTGCCTGCAAAAGTGTTGAAGTGCTGCTGGCTTTTGCAAGTTACCAGCGGCACTCTGTTGGTGAGCAAATATAGGTTTCACACCAGCAAGAACATATCAAGACAGGTGCAAAACTATTTGTCCCTGCAGTGGCTGGTCGGGAGATGTTGGGAGTTTGATACATCAACCACCCTTAATGCTGCCACAGTGACATGGTTTTCTGTTTAGGGTTTTCTCCCTTAGCCTTTGGGTGTGTCAAGAACCTGTACCAGAAGCCAGTGGTTTACAACTCTGGAGGGCAGGGGCGTCAAACTCCCTGAGGTATTGCTATACCTGCAATACCTGCATACATTAGGTAGACTATGCTAATCAACCTAATATGTATGTTACCCAATTCATTCTTGACAGGCCTATTGATTAATGTTCATCCAGATCATGCAAAGTGCTGGGTCTCAGTATTGACTATGTTGACAATAGTGAGTATGCGCACAAATATTGGACAATAGTGAGTATGCTCACAAATATTGGTTAATCAACACACGAAAATGAAATTATTTGTCATTGCTGTGTCACTGTTGTCAACAGCATGCACAGAACTATATATCCTGAACGCATCAATTGCAATGGCTTGGCATGATGCTGAACACATATGAATAATATCTGAATTTTTACAGTATCAGAAACATGGCTCAACAGCCATATTGAGGAAAAGCTGAGATCACCCTTTCAAAGAGGATGTTACTCCTAGAAAGATAACCAGCTGTGCGCCAGCCCCTACTAACGCCTACCATACTAGTCTAACTTAGTTACCTCCCTGCATGTGTTTCTATTTTTCTAATCTTGTTCTTTAACTATCATTCATGTAACAATGTTTTGCTTATTTTCCTGTAATTGTCTGTTTGTATATTGTTGTAGATTTGTTTACTGTGTAGAGGCAATTGTGATTAGGGCTGGAAGACCAGTGCATTAGCACTGACAACATGTTATTCAGAGGAATAAAAACACTTGAACAAAAAAAATAAATGACTCCTGATATTTTGTATGACACAGCACCTCTCACAAATCTTGGTACTATCCAAACTAGGTCATTTTTGTTGTATTAATGCTTGTTCATACCCTTGACCACAGTGTTGACATTACCATTACCAGTCACAGTGTCTTTTACAAAAGCGACTGTTCGTTGGGATGTCAGCTGAAATGATTATAGGGATTTCCTTCTTTATTGTTGTTGTTGATATATTGATTTCACTTTACAAGAGCGAGACTGTACAGACAGCTCAGCTAAAAGGTCTTTGTACCTCTTTAATTGTAACATTAAATTACTGAAATTAAAATAGGACACCTTAATGTACGTAGTCTCATCCATAAAATTGAACAATTCAGAATGGACCTGCCATGGTAAGGACTTGACATTTTCACAGTATCAGAAACATGGCTCAACAGCCATATTGAGGAAAAGCTGAGATCAATTCAAGGGTACAAGTTCCTAAGATTTGACAGGCAAACAAAGCTTCCAAATGGCCAAGTCAAAGCTTGTGGAGGCCTAGGATTCTACTGCAAAGACACACTGCAAATAGACACTGAAAAGTATACCAAACACAATATTTCAAATGGAACTCTAGAATTACAGTGGGCAGTGATCACCAGACCACACATAAATACAATTCGAATAGGTAATGTATGTAAACCACCAAATGGGAATATGCAGGAAGCTTTTGAGCTACTGAGCTCAGCCATGTAACATATTATGTACATTAACACATATGGAAGTATTTTCGTTGGTGATTACAATGCAGATTACAATGCAAAAACTCAACCATTAGCCAATATCACGAGACAATTTGCCACATAAGATGAACTGCAACAAGGCACTTGTTTACAACTCTGCAGGGTAGGGGCCTCAAACTCCCTGATGTATTGCAATACCTGCAATACCTGCATACCATAACTACTATCAGCCTACATATACATATATTGTCACATGGCTGTATTGTCACATGGCTGGAAGACCAGTGTCACAGCACTGACAACATACTTTATTCAATGAATAAACTATATTTACAACAACAACAATTCTTTATCTATGAAACAGATGGCACGAATTCAAAACCATCAAATGATCTTACTTGACCCTCTTTTATATTCCCTCGTTTATATTCCCATAATAGATTACAGAGCACATAAGAGATAGAGAGAGAGAGATCTATGGACATCGATTAATAGAGAATTTGTGTGGTGTAATGTGTAACTTAGTATACCTTTATTATTTGAGCAAAATATAGTATTGTCAATAACTGGGATGAATTATGAAATATTGTATTCTTCTTATTCCCACTACAATATAACCCCATTAAACCAAGCTTGGTTAAACCAAACAATCAGTTAATACTAACTATTTTGGCGGCCGGGTAAAATACTACCATTTATCATGTAAAAAAGTTGATTGAGCCAAAGTCGGTAAATCCAAATAATTGGTTAATCCAAACAAAATTGTCGGACCCCAGGCCAATTCTGGTATGGTTGAACCAAACTTTCATGTGGTTATAAGGTCAGAGTAACCTTTTGTATATGATAAATGGTAGTATTTTGCAGGGCCACTGACAAAATCTTGGATTAAATGATTGTTTGGTTTAACCGAGCTTTGGTTTAACCAAGCTTGGTTTAACGGGGTTATACTATATACACATAAAAAACAATAATCAAAGTGTCCAGATAGATTGTATATTGTGCAATAAACAGTTGCTCAAAGTCAAAGTCGAAGCCAAAGCTTGGTTAAGCAAATGGTCAGAGAATCCAAACAAATTTCCAGGGCCCCTTCAAGTTTGGTTTAACCTGGTTATACTGTATTATGTTGCCAAGCGGACTGAGCAGACTGAGCAACATCCCACATGCGGCGATCCTGTATTGAACATGCTTTCATGCGCTAACACCGCTGCCTTAATTTTGGCAGGACAATTTGCTTTCTAGAGAACAGAGGGGCTTTTAAAAGTACCATCCAGAGTTGTACTCATCAACCTGTATTCACTGAGTTGTGCTAAGTCTACAGATCATACTAAAGAATACATTTAACCCCTAACAGTGTGACTCCATTGCTCAAATCTCAGTTTAAGATATCCTCCTTTGTTCTCCAGTTCTGCACGAAATGTTGACTTTTTTTCTTAAAGATCAGGATAGAATTCCCATCATATTTTGATACTACTTCGCCCAATACAGGTGCCATTGACCAGATGGCAAGGGGAAGGCCGAATGAGTTGAACGTCCATCTCCCGTTTTTCGAACCCTGCTCAAGTCAAACCGATAACTTTAAAATGTATATGTGTTGCTTCCTGAACATTCGCTCGGCATAAATAGGATAGGGCATGCACTAGGTAGCTCAATGTCACGATAATGTGACTAAGTGAGATATTGGGGCATGGTGCTGGCGGCCTGATTTCCCACTGTGGCAGCACTAGGACACCACCATGAGTGTGCACTGTAACTAAGTCAGTACCCATCCGGAGATGACCTTAGATGCTCACAGGACTTAAAGCTCCAACAACCATCCAACAACCAGCGCTATTGGCGGTGAGTTTGTGAAACAGGCCTCTGGCAGTGACAGATGCAATGGAAGCAGGAACAACGGCACAGGTGGGCGTGTTTGTCGAAGGCCTCTGTCTAAATGAATCATGTTGCCCCTCCTCCTACACCCTCTGTGGTACCCCCCCCCTACACCCCCGACACACACACGCTCACACATCTCCACTCCCCGACACACACACTCAATCCTTCCACTCTGCTGTACGCCCCGCATCGGGTCACCTCATGTGTGCCCACCTTTAACCATACAGCTCGATGTATTTGCAAGACAAAGCAATGACAGCGTCGGTCGGTGATGGTGTGCCCACCGAGAGAATAGCACAGTCCAATCAAAGCATCGCATTTTCAAAAGCAAAATAATCATTTAGATTTGTCTTTACATATCTAAGTTAGATACTGATGTATTTATTAAGCAATTGTTGCCAAATAGAAGGGAATACTGAGTCAATTTAATTGAAACTGTTACTGCAGAAGCAGTGTTTTGTTTATAAGGCGTAGTGGGAAGACAAGCATTAATGGTTGCAATGTTCCTACAATTTCTATTGTCAACAGAATAGTAAATGTCTCTGGAATAATGTATAGAAATTGTGAATACATAATGTCTTAAATGTCTTAAATGTCTATGGTGGCAGAGTTTTGGCATGCTCGTCCAAATTAATTTTCTAGGTTTGCACATCAAATATTTCAAAAGTTAGCCATGTAAGATAAAAGTTACTTCAAACAAAACTAAGGTAGATCAGTCTTACCAACCTAATATATTTATCTCAGAAACAACATGAAGCGATCTGGTAGAGTGATGCACATCAGAGAATATGCACATAACTGGATAGGTTCTTCTATGGAAAGCAACACTAAAACTCTGCGTGGCTTATTGTTCACTATTTACACAATACATGTGAACCACGCTTCAAATTGAAATAAACCATCATGAACCCTATGTGGGAACTAGCCTATCATGAACCCTATGTGGGAACTATCCTATCATGAACCCTATGTGGGAACTAGCCTGTGACAGGTACGTTGGAACCCTTTTCATGATTGTTTGTTTGTTGTTGTTTTATGTCCTAGCAACGTCCAAGGTCATATCAGGACGGGTACCGACTTGTGACAGTTCACACTCATGGCAACATTATAGTGCTGCCCCACTGGGAGACCCACTTTGGGGACCAGACTACCAGCACCATGACCTAATATCCCACTCAGTCACATTGTCCTGACACTGAGCCAACCAGTCCTTACCCTATCCTAATAATGCTGAACGCCTGGCTAGGAAGCGTGAAGTATCAATTGTTAAGTCATTGGTTTGACTCGACCAGTGTTCGAACCCATGATCCCATGGTTTACCAACACGGGAGACGGGCGCTGTAACTCATTCGGCCATCCCATCTGGTTTCCATTTTTATGATAAGCTATTTAATTGCACATATCACTTACCTTCCTGGCCTGACAGTATACCAACATTTCAGCTATAATCCACTCGTCAAAGACTACCCTGATCCAGGTATTCCGAATTCTGCTGGTTCCTCAGGAAGAACTGAAGCTGGGATCTGAATGTGTCTTTGATTTTCATGTTACACAAGTGATATTAATGTATTGCTCAGTTTGTATCAAATCTAATTAAAAAAGTGGAATTAATTTTTTTTAACTCTGACATATGCACAACATGCAAACCTCCATAGGACTTTGGATTAGGCTATTATTTGGAAGTTTTGTTTGCTATTCTTTGGAAGGTTTTCACTTTGGGTTTCCATGTCACACTTTCGTGCCCAGCTTTAGAGAATGTCCCATTTGCTTTTACCAACTGCACTTAATTAGAGCTGGCATTTATTGCGGGACACTTTGCTCGCCCCTCCCTGCTTGCTCCCCCCCCCTCACTAAATGTCTTACCTCAGCTATACAGGCAACTACCCAGCCTCTATATCTCAGGTGTGAGAGCATACCATCTTGACTGTGGGGGCTTAGGGGGAAGGCTCCATTCTCTGAAGCACCCCATCACATACCCCATACCCATAACAACAGCACAGTTTCAGCAGCGACCCACCATCTTAGCCTATAATACCAAACTGATTAGGCTAACCCGCTAAGACACTACCCTCCTACATAATCTACTAATATGCGCTACCTAAGTCCCTGCTGATCTACCTATGTAATGTAAATCCCAGGAATACTATGCCTTGGCGCTGAAAGAAAAAGTGTATTCTGATGAATAAACTGTTTTACCCAAAAACCGAAATAAGGTCATTACATTCCCGAACTGTATTCTATAACTATAAAGACAGTCATCATCTGCCATGTCTGAGTTCACAAAGGAGGTGGGGATGTGCCAGGTAAGCTGTAAATGAACAGCTCATACCGTGCATTACCACCTAATAGGCCACGCAGCTGGGAATGATGGAAGAACGCTGTGTTCATCTCCACGCCTAATTGTGGGTTAGAGCGATGTACAAGTGCGAGTGGATGATTCAGGTCAGACTCAGCTGTACACTCAGTATTGACAGCGAATACTCCTCCAGGCCTGTATGCATGACACGGTGTTAGCTTACACTTGGTGTGTTTGCGCTAACACCGCTCCTTGCATACCGAGTTTTCGCCGCTAACCTAGAAATCCTCACCAAAACCAGTTTTGGCTCGCTAACACCGCGTCATGCATACGAGCCCAGGCTGGTGGTTGTTTAGTGCTGCTATAAGAACTAAGATAATATACTGTATTGATCTAAAGAACACTGGCTGCAATGTTCCCGGCTATATCATTTGGTATATAATAATCTGTTAAAGTTTTCTAGTGCGATGGTTTTGAGTTGCTCCCATTTAAGTCTGATGAAAACATTGATTTTTTTTCAAAACCAAAGCAATTATCTAGATTCTACATATATATACGTAAGTATCTTAGTATCCGAACGCCGCCACCCCACATCTTTCACCATGTAATATATGTTGATGTTGACACTGTGACATCTAGTTTTCAACTGTCTTTATTTAGAAGGTTGTCTCATGACGTCGTCCAGTGGGGGTGTTCGGATACTAACATACATTACAGATAATGGTACACTTAATCAAAATCTGCCATGACATAGAAGCGAATTCTGAGGCAATTTAATAGAATCCGTTATTGCAAAATGTCGGTATGCATTCTGAAATTAATTCTGTATGTTGGCACTTCAAATATCTCAAAATTTGCCATTTAAAATAATAGTTACTTCAAGCTATAGTAAGCTAGATTATAAGGTACATTACTAGTGTACATTACTGCTCACTCTATCTTGATGCAAACACATTGCACTGTGTTGAGTACCTATGCTGTACACCATATAGCATAGGCTGCTCCCTCACTTTATTTTTATGTTCAGAATGGGTGTGCTGCACACAATGCAACACATTCCACTTCCACTATGTACAAATCAAATGTGATTGCTCCAATAGCTGGAAGACCAGTGCCTCGGCGATGACAACATATGTATTCAGATGAATAGCAATATTTACCAAGGGTCAACCTAATATATTTATCTCAGCAAATTTTTTGAAACTAAAAACCATCGGAATATGCAACTTTAAATAAAAGCTCTATAGTAGGTTGATCATTATAATTTACTTTATTTTCTTTTGCTTGTAAGTAGGTTTCCTTCAGATTTACTCAATTTTAAGATATTTAGTGTGAAAACACGTAACGTTGACTTTGACCCGCCCTCAAAGTCTTGAAACCACATACTGCACCAATGACAGGTTCCATATAATTGAGTGTGTATGTATTTCTAACCTGCATGATGTTTTAGTAACTGCAGCAAGCATTGGATGTGGAGGATACCATATAGATAAGTGGTTTTGTTTAGAGATGTGGATGCTTTCATCGAACTATGCCGTTTTTGCCAAAATATATCAAAGGGAATGAAAGTCCAGCGTTGTAAACAAGCACCCTCGCGGGAGCGTATACGGTATGGCCAGAATAAATAACTATGTACAAAATATATAAAAATACTTGCAAAGATTATTATGAAGCAGCGTATATTTGCACAGATCGGGCATAGGCGGCTCGATACACTATTTCTGGACCACTATTTATTTTCTAGAATAGAACGCTATATCGAATGACTTCTTCCTGAAATATAGCCATTATATGAGAAGTAAAATCAGTCGTCCACAACTAATTCATTGAAGGCTGGGGTATGTGCTGTTCTGTCTCTGGGAAAGTGCATATAAAAGACCCCCTTGCTGCTGATCAGAAAGATTAACCTATGTGGCATCAGCAGGTTTCCTCCAAATAAATGTCTTGAATGAGCGAGGTTGCTCATTCGGTGTCATTGCTGGACATGGCAGGCTCAAGGCCGAAGCCCTCCCCCCCTGCCACTACTGAGGTGGTGGGGGGGGGGGAGTGAGTGATGAGGGGAGGGGAGAGGGGGGAAGCCATCTTCCCCCCTCCAGCCTATTTAACAACTCCTACCAGCCATCATGGCCAGGCACTATCCTGGGGTCTTCCGAAGCTGGTCAGTCTTCTCCAAACGCCCGCACTGACCACTTCCCACTTACCCACTCACCCACACCTGCAGTTGATTGTGCCCACACAATCAACAAAACCAAAAATCAATCAAGCATTTAAACTAAATAATAAAGAATACCATCTAATGAGCGACTGACTCCCGCACAGTTGACAGAACACACCTACTTAAAAGTCACATTTCTGATAATTTACCCTCTACTGTTATCTCATAATTTTATCATTAACTATTGCTATTGTACTTTAATGTAATTGATTACTCGTTTGTTAAATCCTTCACATGACTCATATGCCCTCATCACATTTCATTTTCCCAATATATCGGGGCCCAATTTCCCAATATATCGCTTCTTGCCTGATGAGACACAGTCACTGTACATGCCGCCGGGCGGGCAGCGTCCAAATAAAAGCCTTGATTAATCCACTCATGCCTCTGAGTCAGCTGTGTCCGTGAGCAATGATGTCAGAATGACCATATGTTTGACATCCAAATGAAAGTCAATGTGCTCTCGAGGCATCTTTAAATAAAACAAGCTTTCCTTTTACATGAGAAGTGAACTCGGCACCAAAATATATACACAAGGAGTGTGATTCATAAGAGTCTCAGGTTTTTCCCCTTGGCTGCAATCAGAACCACTCAGCCCCGTTATCTGTTAATCCAAACAAAATTGTCGGCCCCCCAGGGCACTTCCGGTACAGTTAAACCAAACTTGCATGTGGTTTTAAGGTCATCTGATACTTTTGTATATGATAAATGGTAGTATTTTGAAAGGTCGCCGAAAAAAGTTTGGATTAACCGATCGTTTGATTTAACCGAGGTTGGTTTAATGGGCTTAAACTGTATATACATAAAAAACAATAATCATAGTGTCCACATACATTGTACATTCATAATGCACCCCCGTTTTTGCCAAAGCCAAGTCAAAGTCAAAGCTCGGTTAAACCAATGATCGGTTAATCCAAACAAATTTCTAGGGTCCCTTCTAAGTTTGGTTTAACGGGGTTATACTGTAGTGTACATAATAGTGTACTGGGAGCCGCCGCCATGGCACCATGACCCGATATCCCACTCTGTCATATTACCATGATACTGAGCCAACCAGGCCGTTGCCCTTTTCTAGTATTGCTGAGTGCAATGAGAGCTGGATGCAAGTAGCAATGTTGTAACTCATTGCTTTGAGTGGGTCAGGGTTTGAACCCATGACCTCCAGAATGTGAATCCCAGCTAGGGATCTTACACATTTAGCCATCTTCTCCCATCTTCTTATAGGAGCCCCAACACTCGACCTCATATTTATCTATGAACCAGAGTGCCTAGTTCAGCCACACTATCTCCATGTCTCTTTGTGTGTTGTTGGTGTTGCTTTACGTCCTAACACCACATATGGTCATATCAGGATGGATACCGACTTGTGACAGTGCGCACACATGGCAAGATTTTAGTGATGCGCTAATGAGAAATCAGGCCGTCCGCGCCAGGATCCGATATCCCACGGAGTCACTTTATCTTGATACTGTGCTAACCACTCCATTAATTCCCAATGCCAGGCTCGGTACCAAAAAGAAACAGTTTTGTAAGTCATTGGCTTGACTCGGCTGGCATTCAAAGTCCCGAGCTTCCGGACAGAAAGATATCACTCTACCGATTTGGTCACAGCATCCGGGCACTACCTCTATGAGCTTCACTTGTATTCCTTAAGGGGCTGTCATATTACGGCGTATGGCGGGAGCGTATTGAAAACCTACGTACACCGTGCTGGTGCCACTTTCGGGTGTGTTTGAGCGTATGGGGGACCTATGAGGAGCGTACGAGGAGCGTATGAGGAGCATATGGGAGCGTATGGGAGCGTGCTGTGACATTTTTTGACATTATGGGCCATACGCCCTCATAGGTCGTGTTTTTTTGAGCATGCACAAAAAAAATTGGACGGACGAATTTATGAAAGCGTATGGCGGCGTATGCCTCATACGCTTCACATACGCCGGCATGTTGCGGCACTGGCAGCGTATGAGTAGCGTATGAGTAGCGTATGAGTAGCGTATGAGTAGCGTATGCGGCGTATGCCGACGTATATGACGTAATGCCGCTACGCCGCCATACGCTCCCACCATACGCCGTAATGTGACAGGGCCTTTAGTCTATATTTGTGTATTTACTTCTGCTATACCCTGGCAATAATGTTATATACTTAAGGTTGCATAGTCCGATGATTTTGAATTTCAGTATTCTTTCTGAGATAAATATATTAGATTGATCACTAGTATCTACTATACATTAGTTCAAAGTTACTTTTATTATAAATGGTAAACTTTTGAGATATTTTGAGTGCAAACATGGAAAATTAGTTTTGGCGGCTCTGACACCATAGACTTCTGCAGTAACAGCTTCTGTTAAATTGACTCAGTATTGCCTTCTACACAGAAACAAACGCTTAATAAGTGCATCAGTATCTAAGTTAGATATTTCAAATCAAATCTAGATAATTGGTTTGGTTTTGAAAATTTGATATATCATCAGACTATGCAGCTTTAAGTTAATTGTTTTCAATATGAATACAACAACAGTTGCAGTGTTTAAATTTCCATATAGAGTATTGATTATCCTTTAAGAACCTTGACCAGACGGGATTGCCGAATGACTTGAGCATCTATCTCCCGTGTTGTTAGATCATAGGATTCGGACATGCGGCTTCGAACCCTATCCGGGTCAAACCAATGCCTTAATATTTAATACTTATCATTTCCTAGCCAGGCTCTTGGGATTATTAGGATAGGGCAATGACTTATTGTCTCAGTGTCAGGATCATTTTACTGAGTGGGATATCAGGTCATGGTGCCGGTGGTCTGGTCCGCAAAGTGGGGTAGCACTATGATTAATTGGCCATGAGCGCCTACTGTCACAAATGGGTAACAATCTTGATATGACCTTAGATGTTGCAAGGAAATGCAACTCCAACAACCACCAACCCTTTAGTAACCTCAGTCACTTTCCCAGCCATCCTCCCATTTACATTGCACTACCGGTCCCGGCGTCGCAGTTTCAGTTCTCAACCAGACTCAGTTCTCAACAGCGCTTCTGCGCATGCGTCAAAATCTAAAAGCGTCGTCTGCGCATTGTCAATGGTCGTGAGCAATCTTCATACAGAAAAAGTGAAATATCTCTAAAACCAAACCACCTAGAAAAAAATGACTTTGTACACATATAGAAAACATGTTTACCAACAAGATTATATTAAATTGATATGGTTAGGGTTGTGGATTTCTAGTTGAGAACTGAAACTGCGACACCGGCAAATTCAAGTTTTTATTTGTTGTTGTTTTGGGTCGCGAGCAATCTTCGTACAGAACAAGTGAAATATCTCTAGAACCACACTACGTAGAAACAAATCGCTTGGTACACATACAGAAAACAGGTTTACCAAAAAGATTCTATTAAATTTATGACACTGACACTTAGTGAGAGTATTAGGCAGCGATCGGCGAAGCTTTGAATCGGGCTGATGTTGACACATGTGCAGACGATGCTTTGACGCATGCGCAGATGCTTTGACGCATGCGCAGAAGCGCTGTTGAGAACTGAGTCTGGTTGAGAACTGAAACTGCGACACCGGCGGAAATCTCACCCACTCGTCGAACAATTATTTAGGTGCTACATTGTACATTATGTCAATATAAATAATGAATGTATATCCGACAGTTCTACGACTAGTTCCGACATCCCTCACTATAATAGAAGACTATGTTGGATACTAAACTGAGGCACCGCCCGCGTCGCCACCACCTGCCCCTGCACAACCTCCCTTTCTACAACATTCGAGTGGACAACTATTTGTATATAGCGCTCTTCTAATTGTCATCATACCAGACAGTGAATTTCTCCCAATCCACTTCTGTCTGGTAATTTCTGTATGCAATCTTGGGGGACACTATTCCTATTTGATTAAATATATGTGTAGTATATAATGCGATTATCTGAATCCTGTCCCACAGTTTTCTAACCTTACACGCACTGCACCATCTTAGCTTGAATACTAACCGTTATACTTCTTGTTATTGCCACAACAGCGCCACCAGTGAGTGGTAAATAACGAAAAGTATTTGCACATCTTTTATACGTATATATATATGAGTCGGTCTCACGAGAATGGCCCAATTCGTGGTCAATTTAAGATGTCGTTGTCGCAATTGTTAAAGTGTAGTGCATTTCTTTGTTTCATATTAAATTATCTTGAAACAATTAGGGTTGTTGTATTGTCTCTACCTTTACATTAAGGATACATTTAAGAACTTTCCAACACCTCTGTCAATGCTAAACGATAATTATGCTGTTTGACGCCAAAATCCAATAGTGTCAATGTCACAATTGTTACAGTGTAGTGCATTTTGTTGTTCATATCAAATTATCCTAGAAACAGGGTTGTTGTATTTTCTCAACCTTTACATTCAGCATCAATTTTAGAACTTTCCAACACCTCTGTCAATGCTAAACTATAACTATGCGTTCGACGCCGACATCCAATGCTCAATGCCAACAAATTTCCCTGATTGGCCTATTTTTGTGAGACTGATCATATATAAAATTATATATATATTATAGGGTTAGCCCACACTTGATGCATAATTAAGATTATCAATGGACAATGATTTTATCATTCTAATAGCCTAACTTGATAAGCGTATTCGCCTAGGTCAATATTGCTTGGAGTTGGCATTGGAGCTGACAGTGAGATTAGACTGTTTGCAGTATGGATAACTAGGATTCGGTCACCATTTATTACTGGGCGGTAATTAACTTGTAATACAAAAGTGACACATCCCATGTCTCATCCATATTAATGCTTCTGCATAGCTTGTCATTGGCACATGACCGAATGCAAGATTGATTGGTTGTTGGAGCTTTACGTCCTGGAAACGTGTATGGTCATATCATGATGGGTACCGACTTGTCAGAGTGCGCACTCATAGTGATTGTATAGTGCTGCCCGTCTGGGAGACCAGGCCACCAGCACGATTACTTGATATCCCACTCAGTCACATTATCCTGACACAGAACCAAGCAGTCCTTGCCCTAACCTAAGCATGCAGAGTGCCTGGCTAGGGAGTGATAAGTATCAATTTTAAAGTCATTAGTTTGATTCGAACAGGGTTTGAACCCGTGGGTTCGAATCCCACGATCTACCAAAACGGGAGACCCGTCTGGTCCCAAATGCGTGATGAACGGGAGCAAGATAACTCCAATACAATACTACTAAATTGATTTTGAAAGCAGTCTAAATATTGTCATGGGAGTGATGAAAAGGGGGTGATGAAAATGGGAAATATTGCGCCTAGAGCGGGACTCGAAGCCACATCTCTTTGCACTCCGTTCCAGGGTGCTAACCATTACACCACCTAGGCTCCTGATAACAGCACACTACCCACGCCTACCTGTCTATGTGGCTCCTTGCCTGAGAGGTCAGTGCAGACCACTAAACTCATCCAATAGGAAGTGTCAGTCTTGTAATGCTTACAATTACATACATACCTGCAGTGCAGTTACATATACGCAGGGTAGGTTCAACAACTATACAACATGTGGCTTGTACCTGATCATGCTCATGTCAACCAGTGTTCTGGGGGTGATGAAAATGGGAAACATTGCGCCAAGAGTGGGACTCGATCCCACATCTCTCTGCACTCCGGGCCTGTGTGCTGACCATTACACCACCAAGGCTCCCTGATATCAACACACTACCCACGCCTACCTGTCTATGCGTCTTCTTGCCTGAGAGGTCAATGCAGACCACTACAATATGATAAGCAAGGCTTTTCCATAATGATAGCATTCTGAACTTTGGGAAGCAATCCTCAGGGCATAATTCACTGTTTTGTGGTTAGGCCAAGTTTGTTTAATACATAGATACTTACATTACCTTGATTGTTATTATCTATGTTATGTTACTTTGAAGGCGAGTATAATTTGCATGGGTAAATTTGGACAATTCGAACTGAAAAACAGACTAAGTTAATGTTCATGTGAACACTGAAGTGATAAGGAGAGGCTTTATTTATTCGTTGTTGAGTATAGTGGCGTCGCATTAATCAACGCCCTAATATTCGAGATGGATATGCAGGATTAAAGGGTTTGCCACACTGTTTGAATGTCCACCTCCCGCTTTGATAGGTCGAGGGATTGGAACCTGCAGGTTCAAAACCTGACTGAGCGAAACACATGACCTGACAATCGATACTTGTCAGTAGCTAGCCTTACCCATAACTAGGACAGGGCAAGTAGTGGACTGACGACAACCAATTGTCAGTTATTGAAATTTCTCCTGCTTAAGCAACTAATGTACGAACATAACAACAACAACAATCAAAGAAACTTGGTAAGTGTTTGGACTTTCAAAAAAGGATCCTTTTATGGGATTAGGCAAGTTTCACACAGGCAAAGTGTCATATTGTCCGTACCTCTTGATCATAAGTGACTTTTAACACACATACCACTCGATTATAAAGGTTATGTAATGTATAAACACGGACGCGCATATTAATATGCAGGGAATGATCATGACTGCTATTGTCCTACTGATGTAAAGCCAGATGGGTCGCCCGCCCTGTTACTTTCCTTCGAAGAAAGGAAATACCCCCAGGAATTGACCGGTATTATATCAGCAAAGTGAATTTTCCTGTTTTTCTTTAAGCATTATACTGCCTATCATGGATAACTCTGAATAGTCTTGTTTTCACAATTCAAGAGTCAGACACTCTAACCACTCTGACACAGAGGCCAGCACTCAAATTACTAAAAAGACAATGATATGTTCAAACAATGTACACACTTATGGTGCAGTCACACTACGATGCTTCTCGCCGGCGACCCGTCAACGTGTGGTGATTTTGGGCGATAATTAGGGAAATGGTGACACACGCTGGGGGCACGTTGTGCGCGTGTCGGTACACGTCGGTACACTATCTTTGACGTTGATGGTCGGCGCAGAACGCCGGCGCGCGTTGCCGGTCGCCCAAGGTTTTAAGCATGTCAAAAAAAAACAACGACCGGCAGCGCGCGCAAATATATGGGTAAGGACGTTAGGAGGACGTTTGGCAGTTGTCGAGCTCCGTTGGACGCGCCGGAATAACGTTATGGGAATGCTAGGCAGACGGTGCACGCGCGGGCGGATCGTCTCCACACATTGTGCCAAATCGTTGCTTTCTTGGTTTCCGTCCTACCAACATCTAAGGTAATATGAGCACGTCACACCAAACTTTTTTTTTTTTACCCCCAACGCGTCGACACCCGTTGGCCGCGCACGAATAACGCGCCGGGTTGATGCCAAACTTTTTCCCCAAACCGCCGAAAAGTTGGACGTTTCTCAACGCGCAAGATTTGATTTTCAACGCTGACAGGTCGCCGGGAGAAGCGTCGTAGTGTGACTGCACCATTAGCCTAAGAGAAAAATCTCTACCAGTACAGATATTGCATAACAGCATTCAATATTTCCTACCCATGCTTCTGATACGCATTCTACAATAGACAATCCTCACAAAGGATGATGAATTTATTTCTATTTTTGTTAAATTTCCCTTCCTTGGGATGTGAGGAGCATTTATAATTTCTGACAATGAAACTGTTGCCCTTTTTAATTTTAGCTCCTTGGCAGAAATTGCCTTCTGAGAATGTCAGATGAGTAGTCTTAGAAGAGGCTGTTATTTGGGTCCGTTGAAAACAATGATCCCATCGAATGGCTGGAATCCACAAAAGGGCTCATCAAAGGGGTTCAACAAAAGGTTGCGCGCCTGGGATTTAATAATCGAGTAATTCCCTTAACAAATGGATCAGATTTGCCAATATCCTCCTCCGTTCACACTTACAACCCCCCTACGCACCCACACACGCGCATCAGGGCCTCCCTAATACCCCCAATATCGCACCACACCCACCACCATCACCACACACCCCACAATACCGCTATTCATGCATTAATGATGGAGGAGTTATCCTTTTTTTGTATCAGCGGTAATAACGTAACTACCGTAATTCTAATGAATTGTGCGTGAAGTGTGAGGTCCTCAGCTGATTTAATGGAGCCCTTTTGTTAAACCACTCCAGATTGACGTCTCCTACTGGCTTCTTTGCGGTGAGACTTATTTGTGCTGCAATTTCCTAAAAGAACTGCGAATGCAAACAAGTCAGAATTTATTCCAATTCGGAAATATTCACAATTACCGGTCATCATTTTTTAATTTGTTATGGGATGATGTAAATGCTGAACCCTAATGCTGGAATGATTTGGTCATACCAGTCAAGCGTTTATTTATTGAGCTCTCTGGCTAGCTGGTTCCCAGCAATGAAATCGGTGCCACTTAAAATACTTACTTATCTGGATTCAATTATGTACAATAAAATGAGTTTAATGGTGCTGTCACATTACAATGCTTCTCGCTGGCATGCCGCCAATGCACAAAATCACTTTTAATCGTCGAGAGACGTCAAACTTGTTGGCGTCAGCGCAATGTATTGGTAGCATGCAGCCGACGTTGTGGTAAAAGTTTGGTGCACCATCCTGATATGACCTTAGATGGTGGTAGGATGTAAAACAACAAAAAGCAACCATTTGGCGCAACATGTGGGAATAACCCTCACGCTCGCATGGCATGTGCCAAGCATTCGCATAACATTATTCCAGCAATGTCAACGTGCTTCTGACGTCACCATAATGTTGGGACCCGCGCGTTGTCGTGCATTGTTGGTCGTCAAAAGTTTTGTGCAAGCACAAAACTTCTCCGATTCCCTGACGCACTCTGCCGACCCTCGCCGACCATCACCGTCCATCAACAAATACCAATGCGCGCCTAACGCATCCATAACGCTTCTTGATGTATCCTGATTTTGCGCCAAAAAATCACATACATCGACGCGCACTGGCAAGAAGCATCATAATGTGGCAGGGCTATAGCATATACATACTAGCAGATTTTGTTATGGGCCCATCTGGAGGGAAGATTGGAATTAGTTAATAATTATCAGTTATTTTGTAATCTTGGGTGACAACTCCACACTTCCTTTTCGCCTCCTTTCTTTCCTGGCTGAATCACCCTCACACGCCTCTTCCTCCTCCCTATTCCACATCCACTTCTCACAATTCCCTGACTTCCAGCTTCCTGCGCCACTTCCAGCCACCCTCCCTCAGTCCACTCAGTCACCGTATCCTATTATTGAGTACACCAGGTGGGATTAGAATCCATCTATTTGAACGCCAGTCGAGTCAAACCATTGACTTAATAAGTGATATGTGTCCCTTCCTAGGTAGGTGGTTGGCATTATTAGGATAGGGCAATGACTGGTTGGATCAGTGTTAGGATAATGTGACTGAGTGGGACATAAGGTAATGATCCTGGTGACTTAGTCTCCCACTGGGGCAGCACTAGAAAGTCACTTTGACTATGCTCTGTCACAAGTCGGTACCCGCCGTGATATGACCTGAGATGTTGCGAGGATGTAAAACTCCAACAACCAACCAATGCGTAGACCAGTGCTGCACCACTTTCATAACTCCGGGCACCAGGCTAGGTAACGGCAAGTATCAATTATGTAAGTCATTGGTGGGACCCGACGAGGAAGTTTCATGAAGCTTTTGTAAAGTTTTGTTTGACTTTCTCTGAGATTATTTTAATCTTTTTCATCTCGTTGTTTCTTTCAGGCTTTGTGATACATTGACTAACCGATGAGATTGACAAATGCTGCGTTGCAGAATCGTGTCAAACCGACTGGTCCCTTATCGAAGACCGTTATCTAAATCATATTGCTGGGGACTAGATGCGGTGGTGGAATCGGAAAGATCACCGGTTTCTCGAAGTTCTGGAGTTCGAATCCAGGTGAACACAATGCAATGACTAATAAAATCGATACTTCTGGTCACCTAGCCTGCTGCTTGACCTCACTACAATAGGGCAAGCACTAGTCAGCTCATGGTCCCGATAATGTCAGTGGGTGAGAAATCTGATCATGGTGATGGCAGTCCAGTCTCCCATTAGGGCTGAACTATATATGCCCCGAGTGTGCAATATCATAAGTCACTATTCGTCCTTATATAACAATTGACTTTGCTAGGATGTAAAACACCAATGAAATGAAGCAATATCACTGAGGAGTGATTAATACTCGAGAGGTGAGGGCATACTTCATAGTTACCTCCCAAATAATAATTATTTCCTTGCAAATTTGGAGAGCACATTTAAATCAACAAATGTTAAGGGAAAGCCTTTTTGGTTGGTTGTTTGTTTGAGTTTCACGTCCTGACAACATATATGTTCATATTAGGACGTGTATCACGCCGTGTTGCAACTTGTGACAGTGTGCACTCATGTGGATGTTATAGTGCTGCCGCACTGGGAAAACAGGCCGCCAGCACCATGATCTGGTATCCCACTCAGTCACATTATCCTGACACAGAGTTAACCAGTCCTTGCCATATCCTATTAACGTTGAGCCCCAGGCTAGGAAGCAACATGTATCAATCTTAAAGTCATTGGTTTGACTCGATCGGGAACCGAACTCTCGACCTTCCGCACGTGAGGCCCATGCTCTACCTATTAGGCCAGCGCGTCCGGTGCATGGCTCTTTGAACCATGCTCTGAGAATTCTTACCGAATAGAAAACCAGTGGATTCATTAACTTAAGACCCTCAATCTAAATCGACTAATATGATCTATTCACTCTTTATTTAATTTCACAGATGCATATATATATCGTTTCATAATACTGTAAATAATGACAGTATATGTATTTACGGCTGAATTAATTGATCACTCTATCAGTACCATGCCACATTTATAACACCATATATACATAGTATATATATATCTATATAAAAGAGTCCATGATAGTTTGTTTTTTTGTTTTAGTTTTTTTATTGAGGCTGTATTTATACTGTCCATAGCATATACGCCTGGGTATTCACGCTTGTTACATACGAGAATATTACTCGATAAACAACTTTTATTATATTTGTCAGCAAATATAATTAAAGTGATTCCTCAGATTATTACTGATGTGGTGATACAGTTCAATCCGTCAGTTATCCAAAGTATAATTCACTGTCTGGTACAACTCGCGGGTGATACCTCACTGTGGAATATTTATGTATATTCCGGAACTATTGTTTCATCCTGCAAGATACTTTACTCTCACTAACACCGAACACATTCGGATATAGACCAGGCAATCTACATTACGCCCCTTGTAAAGTGTACTATGATTTAATAGCGAACACAACTCACATGCGTCCACGCCCAAATCTTGGAGCCTCAGAGACAAACCAATGAACATTTGGAACTAAAAAGTACCTACCCTAGATTGCCCATATTATGGCAGCTCTAACTTCACAGCAGCAAAGCGAGGAACATACATGTTAAAGTTGTATTATAAGTTCATAATCTGATTCTATGAAGAATCCATAAAAGCTTCGCAGAGCAAATGTCCTAATTAGCCGTCATCCATTCCTATACAGAAACAGTAACCAGATCCACCCCGGCACACTCATCTATATATCACTTTCCTAACACCCCTACCGGGAAAAAAGTACATTAAATGGAACATGTACTATATCATATTCCTTTCAGCCCATGCCTGTTTTTTCTCAGCTAATCCATTAGAATCAGTGCGAAAATAACATAGGTATCGAAGTCAGAAACAATATACAGTAAAACCTATCTAAATCGACCGACCATGAGACCGACTTTAAATGGCCCATTTAGGGAGGTGGTCAGTTTAGGGAGGTTTGTTTATCGGTACAATGATATTGTATGGTCGATCGTTTGGAACCCAAATGAAATGATCGATATATGGGACTTGTCGATCTGGTGAGGTGGCTGGTTAGAGAGGTTTTATTTTACCATTACATCCATGTTGGGGCGGTGTGACGGGTGATGGGGGAAAGCACTATATCTTGTAATAGATATTGCTCTTACATTGGAAATTGGATATGGAATATAACCTCTGAGCAGGCAATGTTGCTGTTGCAGTAATAGGCTTTGCATCGAGTAGTGATATTTATTGCTCTGGTAAACTTCCAGCGACTGATTCTGAGGCTAGTAGCCTTTCATCTCTCCTGCTAAGGTGGATAACGTGGGAATGGTAAGAGCCATTAATTACTTATCTTATAGGCCAAGAAGCTACTACGAAATGTATCTCCAATCCGGTGTGCAGGACACATTTCTGCTCGGTCCGAACTGAGCAGCGAATGTGCGTGTTCGATTAAATTTGGTTATTGCTTCACATTCGTGACTAGTCCAACTAATCCAACTTATCTGCATTGTGAAATCTGTCAATTGTTGTGGCGGATTAAAGCCCGTCCAATGTGACTACAAATGGATATTTTCTCTCGGCGGACTGACTGCATTTACAATTATCAGACAAAGTCGGTGCAATCCGTGCAGGACATTCTCTGGAAACTGATGGCGTGACTATGTGAGATGGTGTGGGTGTGGACCAGGATGGTAGTATTGCCGGGTGAGCTTTGTGGAACACCGGAGGGCTAGTAGGAAAGTAAAGTCTAAAACTCCTAACAAAAAGTGTCCACATTGCAGTATTCAAACGAAAACATGCAGTTGCCGATATACATTGTTAGGCCAAGAGAATGAGGTATAGCATGGCACTAATTTGGGGGGGAAACACATGTAATCGAACCTTGAGTATATAAGGCAATGATATATATGCTTGTATTAATCAATCAAACTCATACAGCAGGTGTCTGATATAAGGATATTTGCTTGTGAAAGCCCCAACAGAACACATAGATCACCCTAGAGAGATTGGTTAAATAACACAGGAACCAACAGAGAGGTGTGCAGTGTGTCTGAGTCAATAGCACATTTGTCTGAAACTATTTACAATACAACAGATAGTTCGATCTAGAATGCCTGCTGAAATGCAGCATTTCCTTGTACTCTTACGACTGATACTGGTCCTAGAGCACCCGATGAACTGCAACATGTCCGTGTACTATTTGAACCAACATAAAGGTAGGGCTACAATGCCTGAAGAAATGCAACATTTCGTTCTACTACTCACAGGAAACCAGACAAGTTTGCGCCTAGAGCGCCTGATGAAATGTACCATTTCCTTGTACTACTTGAAACAACACACAGTTGGACATACAGTGCCTGATGAAATACAACATTTCACTGTGCTACTCACATGAATGGACAAACAGTTGGGCATAGAATACCCCATCCAATGTTCCCAACCTGCCGTAGAAAGCAAACCGGTACTGCGTTATTGGAACTTGTAACCAAAAAGACAAAGGTCCTCATTTTGATCGCTGCTCCAGAGGCTATGTGAAACCCACCCAGCAATTTAGATTGTTGCTCACAAGGTATGCAAGTCTCCTTGAATTTAAAAACTTATTGAAAAGACAACAGGCCTGTCATACCCCTACACAGTTATAGGTATTCTAAAGGCCATCCTTGCCCTGACCCTTGTAATTACATATATATATATAAATGTTCTTAAATGCACTACACAGCCGTGCATGCTGGTCCCCTTCCCACCACTAACCCACCCTACTACACCTTCTTTCAAAACCTAGTATGTAACATTTTCCTTGAAATTGACATAAACCCTGTATGATGTAAGTTTGCACTGCAATTTCAGACTTCCTGTCCATTCATTAGGCCACACTATAAAAAAAAAACACTTGTGATGGGATCCAACAATGGGCAGGTTTCTCGCATCTGGTATTGGTGACTGGATCCACTGATTTGCATATTTAAAATATAATATATATATATGTGTATTGGGGATATGTTCTATCTTTTTGAAAAAAGAAGAGAGAAAGACAAAGGAAGAAAGAAGTGTTTAAAGACAATTCTAGTATCATGCAATACCATATGATGCATACTCACCAATTGCATAATACATATGTTGAACTGGTATTGAACTAATAGTTAATTTATATTATGCTTCCTTATCAAACAGTATTTTCATGTGGTTATTATTTCAACTAATATTGTCATTTATGTACCAACAAATTTTACTGATCGGCCGGAAGACCAGTGCTCTGGTGCTCAAATGACATTATTCACTGAATAAAATACATTTAATAAGAAAATGGATCGCAACAGGAAGTTGCAAAATTGGATTTGAACCTACCTACAATTCCTTCATACTCTTTCAAATTCAAATGAGCGTCAACTAATAAGAGGCTAATCATAATCGTGACAGTTTGTATTTCTTAAAGTTAATGAATCCGGTCAGGCAAAGCTAGTCCCTCCACAAAAGCGCGACTGCGTGATTAGATTAGGATCAACAGGAATGCATTTATTTCGACATGACAGGATGCACAAAGTACCAAGACATGGCGAGAACTGTATTTTATCTAGTTTTCTTTCCTTCTTTCTGCTCTTTTTCTTGTCCTTTCTTTTCATTTTCCTACCCTTTCTTTAGGCCGTGCATTTTACTTGCTTGCTGTGGGCATCGCCGGGTAGCACACGGGCGCGGCGCGGTTGTATCTTCTGGTGGTTGGGCAGAGGACTGGAGGTGATCAGAGGAGACTGTCGCAGGTTTCTTTTGGTGATTAGATCTTTAATTGGGAACTTCACTCCCAAACTACACGCAAACATCCGGCCTTCATCTGTTAAACTAGGTCATTACACGGTTCTGGGAGGCGACCCCGTTTCATTGTCGGTTCGCCAACTAGTTTACGTTGAATATGGCTAACCAGAGTTGTGTGTTCAATATAAATATACATATAGCTATGGAGAAGCATATATAGATGTGTACATATATATACAGATTTACGTGTATATGTATATAGATGGATATGTATATATCCATATTTATACATATATTTAAATAAATAGGACTATGTACAAATAAATATACATATATATATGTGTGTATGTGTATATATATATATATATTTGTAGGTAGATATGTCTATGTATACAGGTGCAATACCTCCCACGCACATATATGTTTCTAACTAAATATATATACATACATATGTGTGCATATACATATAGAATTAAATAGAAATATGCGTGTCTTTGCACACACATATATGTGTTAGATAATCAATTATGGGAATATAAACAAGAACACTACCACTTATCAGGTCTGTTTGATATATTCGTTATTACCTACTATCCCACTGTCATAGGAGTTAGTTCTTAATATTATGTGTTCGAATCCGTGGTCCAGTCAAACCACTGACTTAAAAATTATACTTGTCACTTCCTAGCCTGGCGCTCCACATTATTAGGATATGGAAAGGACTGGTTGGTTCAGTGTCAGGATAATGTGACTGAGTGGGATATCACATCATGGTGCTGGTGGCCTGGTTTCCCAGTGGGGCAGTACTATAAAGTTGCCATGGGTGTGCATTGTCACAAGTCGTTACCTGTCCTGGTGTTACATTAGATGTTGCTAGGACGTAAAACAACAACAAACAAACAAACAAAAACTAGTGTTATGTTTACCAGGGGCCAGCTGTGTATATGTATATATAAATATATACAGATATATATGCATATACATATGTATATACATCCAGTTATGTGTATTAAAATGTATTATAATAATATAAAGGAACGGAGCAATTCCAATATTAATATCATATTCATTGTACGATTATTTGTGTGTATTCGGGATTCGCGCACCCACCCAGTTATCTGCGCCTGATTGGGGTGCCAAATGTTTGGTGCGGAAATGATTCAAACCACTGTCACTTCGCTCGCATTTTTCTTTTTGGTAGGGCATATTAGTCCCAGCCAGAGAACTAATAAAGAACTCAGCCGAACTCTGCTTTGCATAACCTTATTGCCTAGTGGTTTATATGAATATATATTGGTGTGCTCAGAGATGTTCTTTTTGCAAAGGAAGAACGAAGTATGCCTAGAGTACGAATTGAACTTAGATGTATCAAATTCATAGCTCAACGCCATAACTGCTATGATAGCTTAGGCAATCCACCTACCCACACATTCGTTGATTCCTATTTGTTTTTCCTTTTGATGTCATATACTTTTGACCAGCATGAATATTTCGCACAATGCAATGCTAGCTATTTTGTGCCTCAGATTTTGGTTGTTCTCAGGATGCCATTTTCGTTATGAATGCATAGTAAACCAAGCACCTAATTTGAACATGCTGAGAGATTTACGCCTCAAAGAAACACGATTCCACGCGTCATAAACGACTGCGCCTACTCCCCACATGAACTGCATCAGTAGATTGTATCTTTCAGTCGTGTTATCGTATTACTAATTAATAACAACATTAATAATTAATAACAATATACGTTATCATATCCATGATATCCGTGTCCAGAGATTGGAACAAAATGTTATTCCGACAAATAAAAATGATCACTAGTGAATTACATTCGTCCGATATATATGGATATGCAAATGGAGTTTGTTTAGTTTTCGATTTAGAGGAAAACTTAATTTAAGTAGAAAATGTTGCTAAGTTAGATCTATTCTATAATTCATTTAAAGTTCCATAATCCGATGGGATCAGTGTCGGAAACTTTCTTTAGATAAATAGTTTAAGTTTCTCACGAAAATCTACGTTCTTTTACTTTGTCACGGTGTGTATCATGCATATCTATTTTTGGAGATATTCAAAGGGAAAATGTGCAAATTAATGTTGGCATCTTATCAACGTTCTGACATCATAGCCAGTTGTAGTCACATCTTATATTGAATTTAATTATGATACCCTACTCCTTAACAATACATGCTTAATCATTGTCCCAGTATCCAATTTAGATATGTCGGAATTGATTAGATAATTTGACGCTTTCACCAGACGAGGCAAGGTGAAGGAAATCATTGAACCGCAATGGATTGAAATACTACCTACAATAAACTTGTGACCTCCAGACAAAAATAGAATATATGAAAATACTCTAAAACAATATGAAACTAAGGATAAAGTCAACAGCAAATCAAGAAGACACACTTATTATGTAAATAAGCAACTCAAAGAATATAATATGTAGGTATATGTGTAGATACACATATATACAGAAAATACAGATGTATAGATACATAGATAGATAAATAGATACCTAGATAGATACAACGATGAGGAGTTCAG
This sequence comes from Branchipolynoe longqiensis, assembly GCA_030323885.1. Classification (NCBI taxonomy): domain Eukaryota; kingdom Metazoa; phylum Annelida; class Polychaeta; order Phyllodocida; family Polynoidae; genus Branchipolynoe; species Branchipolynoe longqiensis. The sequence goes on from CM059187.1 coordinate 93,195,408, forward strand.
GCACAAAACCCTGTAAATTTCAATCCCACAATTGAGATAAACATTGTAATCAAACTACCAAAAAGTTATTTTGTGTACATTCCTTTTGTGTATTCATTGTTCCATAATCATCTTATCACGAGAAAAGTGGAATTACTGAGAATTAAAATTACCTTCAGGTAAAAATCATTTATTTTCATTGAAGAGTTTTGATTGCCTCTTACAAGGTTTTGCACGTAAAGTCTTGATATATCTAAATACATAGATAGACAAATATACTGATAGATAGGAGTACCACTCACCTTTGACGCAGGTGTAGACCACCTCGAGGTAGGACATGATCTCCTTGGGGCAGTTGTTGCTCTGGCCGAGGATGGCGTGGTCGATGTTGTACAGACACTGGTGGCGACCCGAGCACGTGGCGTCCAGGTGCGCGCGCACGTCGGCCGAGCAGCCAACGTGGCCGTGGTTCTCGCGCACGCAGCGGCCGTAGCGCATGCGCCCGTAGTGCGCTGAGTGCACCATGATCACCTCGTCGGCGCGACATGTGGCGTTGAACTTCTCCCACTGGCAGTACTGGTGCGTCTCCTCATCTGGGAGTAGAACCGGATGAGGTTGATTATGATTAGAGACACCGCCTTCAGTCAGGTAGGTTGTGCTCGCCGTCGATGCGCGCGCAACCGGAAGCAACAGCGCAGACGCCATTAGCAGCAGCACCGGGAAGAACAGCGACGACGACGGCGGCGGCGGCGGGGAGGGACACAGAGAGCGCCCCCGCGGGCTACCTCTTACCGCCGTCCCCGTCGCCGTTGACCTGGCCGCCCCGCCGCCTGTCGGGCAGCGGGAGTATTGGTAACCCATTGTGACCGGGCGGGCGCGGGGTGGACGGGCGCGCGACGGTCGGGTGACGACCGTCACGGCCGCGACCACGGGGTGCCCCCGGTGGAATACCAGCGCTGCTATCTGTGTCCCGCCACTAACTCTGGCTGCACCCACCGCCGCTGCCACTGCCGCTGCCGCTGCTGCTGATGTTGTGACCGACAAAATGCTACCCATCGCATGTGTTACAGAAATTGCAACAATACAGTTCCACAATAAAGGCAGTAGTTAGTACATATCCTCCACTCAAACAGCCAGTACACGGTATCGTCCATCGTAATGTAGGCTCCAGAATCTAGGCAACTAGCAAAGGATCAGTAACTCAATAGAAGTAAAATATAACAGTAACAAGCACATTGTGTGTATATGAACCCTCGAGGCACTCTCCTCCAACTCCGACTATTCATTTCCTTCTCCCCCGTTTGCGCGTTTCTATATCCTCACTGTCAATCCATTTACGCGGTCACTTGATTTGTTTGTAATCACTCTTTCTCCCTGGCTTCCTGCCTCTCATCTTAAGTAACATAAAGATCCGTCTAGTGAAGCAGTGCCTGGCTGCGGTGTGCGAGTGTGTGAAGGCAAAAGCTCCCTTCTGACAATTCCTCGCCTTTCCTCCGTCCCTCCCCGCGGGCACTGACGGGTGACATCCGGGCAGTGTCTGTCTCGGTGGCGGCCCGTCGCACCACTGGCCACCGTCACCACCACCACCACAGCCACCACCACCGCCACCACCAACACCACCACCACCGCCGCCACCACCGCTGGACGGGCTGTGGTTGATGGTCATCTCCCGGTCAAAGTCATTCCGGCCTCCTTCCCGGGGCGAGGCGCCGGGGTCTTGGATGGTAGGCTAGGGTACGTTGAGGTGAGGTGAGGTGAGGTGAGGCGGGGCGATGTGAGCTGACCTCTTGCAGAGATTCGTAACTATTGTGGACTTTCAGGCGGCCCCGGCACTGCCAATCCGCCAGCTGTAATTGCAACTCCAACGGCTACGGCAACTGGAACGACACCGGGCGACACCGGGCGACACCGAGCGACACCGGGCGCTCTGGCGAACGTCCGAGCGCGCGCACCTCTCCGCCCGCCCCCTCAGCCACTCACCCACTCACCCATCACACACTTCCCCCAGGAACCACTCCTCCTTTCTCCTCCGCTATTCGCTTGGTGGGAGAATGGAAACAGTAAACCAGGCGACACGCCTCCAAACAACCCAGCATTCCGCGGACACTGCAAGGAGCGCCCGCGCCGAGGGCCCCGGACCGTGGGGACGGCGATGCCGGTGGGCAGCCGGCAGCAGTGGCGGTGGGGGTGGCAGTGGAGGTGGTGGTGGCGTCTGGGGGTTGCCTGAGTGCCACATTTGTAAGTTGTCTGCCGCTCGAGCTTCGTCCAATGATAAGTGCACCGGGAGAGCCGAGGGTTCGTGCTGATTACCGGGGCCTTGTACAGACCTCAGGCCCACCCGGCCAGGGCCCCATAAGGCAGACCCTGGCCACCTCCTTCCTTCCTGCCCGTGCTGTCCCTGAGCCTCACTCCCCTCCTCCCGACGTAGTCCCTGCCCATCCCCCACGGGGGGCGACGCCTCGCTATACCCGAAGGCGGACAATGAAGCCGGGGTCACCGTGACCTGTGGTCTCCATCATGGTCCGGCCGTGACTACGAGACAGGTAGCGGCGCCGGGGGGTTTTGTGAAGGGGGTTGGGCGCACCCTCCCCTTCCTCCCTCAGTCACCCCCCCCACCCTCCCACCCACAACATATACTACCCCTACCAACTGGCCCAACGTCGCCCTTCCCGTCCCATCACCCCACCGCCGGCTATGCAATATGTGTGGGAGGAGTAGGGGAGAGGGACGGCATGGGCGTGTGTGTATAGGGAGGATGGGGATGGATGGATGGATAGGCAAGATGATGTTGCCAGAAGAGGATTGCTTGTGCATGTGTGAGTGTGCGTGTGTGTGGGTGAGGGTGGGTGAGTGTGGGCGAGTGGGGGATGGTGACGGGTGAGTGGGGCGGGTGCGCTAGTGCGTTTTGGATGCGAGGCGAGGCAAAGCGGTGTGTCGGGGTGGGCTGGGGTTGGGCTATGGGAGTTGGGAATGGATATGAATATGGGTGAGTGCGGTCGGAGTGGGTGAGGGAGGAGAGGCGACAGTGTGATGGGGGTGGGGATATGGGGGTCGGGCTAGGCTGGAGAATGGGAATGTATATGTGTGTACATGCGGGCAGCCACTAGAATGCGTAAGTGAGAGCGGGGGAGTGGCCGCGGACGAAGGGACGTGTGTCCGGTGTGTGCGTCTGCGTGTTTGTGAGTGTATGTGCGCATAAGCTGGACACATCGGGCAGTGGGCGGCCAGAAAGGGCCATCCCTAATGGCGCTATTCTGACAACATTGTAAGTGCGCGGCCTCCGAGCCGGCGCCGCCCGCTAACGACGGGGCCCGGGCGGCGGCCAATTGAAATGTATGTGAGCGGGTAAGTGGTTTGACCGGGGCGCCCGGCGAGCCCACGGCGCGCCGTGGTCCGGAGCGCCCGGCGCGATGAAGACAAATGCCTTAATGCGCCCGCCAATATAAGCATTCGGCGATCTGGCAACCAATACCAGCACACGAATGGGAATTGAATCAGAACCATCCGTGGCGCTGGTGTGTTGTGTTGTGTTGTGTTGCGTGGCGTTGCGGTATTGCATTGCTCAGCATTGTGTAGACGCGAATCACTTTCAGGAATCATCGACATTCAATACGTCAGCCTTGCTCTCCACTACTCATGCGCTGCCTTCCCCTGATCAGAAACGCACTTCACTTCAGCGCTTCCCCCACCCAGCTCCTCCTCCCCCATCCCTCCCGACTAGGTCCCACCACACACACAGGCTCTCCTGCTGCCCCCACCCATCCCCTCTCAGCCACACAAGCGCATGCGTGGACACTCCTCATAGCAATATATCCACAATGACGCGCTGCATCGAGGTTGCAGGAAGGGAGGGCGCGAACCCCATCGCGCCCTAGGAGAGCAGAGATCAATTATTTCGGCGGGAGGGGCGGGGGGGGGGGGATACGGGGGATGGGGGTTGGGAGGCCGGCGAAGATGAAGTATTACATCAAAACTGCCCGGGACGTAGCGGCCGACCCAGGTATCTTGCAATTATCTTGGAATCGCTCCCTGCAAGTGGGATTAGGAGGACATCGGACTTACTGCACCGGGAGAAAGAGGACGGGTGAGGGATGAGGCGGGGAGGAGAGGGACTATGGCTCACGGGAGAGAGGGGGGAGTACTTCGGGGTGATAGGAGAGGGGGAGAGGAATGGGAGGAAGATGAGAGGGTGAGGGTAGTGGTAGAGTGAGGGGAATGGGGATGGCGAGGGGATGTGGAGGGGGAAGACTAGAGGGAGGATGATGGCAATGGGGAGGGCACTGTGCAGGGGGATATGGAGTGAGAGGGAAGCGGAAGGGCACCGGGAGGGCGAGGGTAGGGGATTTGGGAGGGGAATCGGGAGCTCGAGGGAATGGGGATGGGGAATGCGAGAGGCAGGGGGAGGGCTATGAATATAGGAAAGGCAAGGTTGAGGGTGAGGGCGAGGGGGCGAGGGGGAGGGGGAGAGGGAGGTGGAACCTTTGTCGGCCGGCCATTTGTGCCGGATTTAAGAAGACAGGGGCGGCTGGATCATGTTGGATAATCCCCCCGCAGCCCTCCTGGACCATCCCATCTTCCCCTGCCCCCCCCCCCCCGTCCCCTCCCACGCCCACCGCCGGCCAGCCCCCATCCAGATCCCCTCACCACCAGCGACACACAATCCCATTCGCGGCCTAGCCGCCCCCACACCTCCGGACGCCCACAGACACCCCTACCCAACCCCCCGGTCCCCCGGGCCGGCTACAGACCCGGTTAGCCACGGGTCCTCGAGTTTTATGTTATGCCATCCACCAGTACTACTCCGGTTCATCGCCCCTCTTCCATCCTCCAACACTCGCCTCCTCTCCCTCTTTCCACCAACTTCTTTCCTTCTCCCCTTCCTTCTCATCCCTTCTCCCCTGCCTTCTTATGGTCCCCCTGTCCCCTTCTTCCCATTCTTCTCCTTTGCCTTCATCTCTTCCGTCCGCGCCATCTTCCGTCATTATATCATCCCTTTCTTTCCGTTTCCATCCTCTTCTTTGTTCAACCTTCTTCTCCTCGTCCCCCTTCCTCCTTCCTCCTCCCGAATACAACTTGTCCTTTTCCCAATCTCGCATTCCTGTACTCTCTCCCTCCTCTCATGTTCTCATGGCCCTTCTCCCTCTCGCCTCAATCCACCCTTAACCACGCCTGGTCACCTCCTTCGTCCACCATTCATGTGACTTCTGCTCTATCCCTACACGGGTCCTTCCTCTCTCACTCCTCGTTTCCCCCTCTTCCCTCCTCTCACCCCCGTGATTTCCCCTCAGCCTCTACTTCCTATACCAAGTCCACCTATTATCCTTCCGCCATGCCCACCCTACCAATTATCCTTACCTCCCTTACCCAGTCTACCAAATATCCTTCCTCCATTACTCAGTCCATCAGTTCTCCTTCCCCCCCTTATTCAGTCCACTAGGTCTCTTTTCCCCCTTACCCAGTCCACTAATTCTCATTCCTCCCTTAGCCAGTCCACCAATTATCTTTTCTCCCTTACCCAGTCCACTAATTCTCATGCCTCCCTTAGCCAGTAATTCGCCTTTCTCCCTTACCCAGTTCACCAATCCTCCTTCCCCCCTACCCAGTCCACGAATTCTCCTTCCTCCTATACCCATTCAACCACTTCTCCATCCCTTCTAATACAGTCCACCAATTCTCCATCCCACTTCACCCATTCCACCAATCCACCTTTCTCAATTACCCAGTTCACAAATCTTCCTTCCCACATTACCCAGTTCAACAATCCTCCTTCGTCCCTTACCCACTCCACGAACTCTCCTACTCCTCTTACCCGGTCCACGAATTCTCCTTCCTCCCTTACAAAGTCAACCAACTCGCCATCCCTCCTTACACACTCCACCAATTTTCCATCCCACTTCACCCAGTCCACCAAACATGCTTCATCCCTAACCTACTCAACCAATCCTCCTTCCCGCCTACACAGTCCACCAATTTTCCTTCCCCACGTTACCCAGTCAACCACTTCGTCATCCCTGATTACACAGTCCACCAATTCTCCATCCCATTTCACCCAGTCCTCCTCTCCCCCCCCCCCCCCACGCCCACCTCCATCTTCCCCCTACAGATTACACAAGGCCCGGTGTATCCATAACCATGGCGGCCCACTCGCCGGAATCCGGGTACTTAGAGAGATCTCCAGTTTCTGATAGCTAGATCTCCTTCAATAGATTGTAGTGCGTCTGCTTCAGCCGTGAGAGCCTCTCCTCCCCATCCCGACATCAGCACTGTTGTAGACCGGATGTTATAGCTGCCTGCCAGTGCAACGCAGCCTGACGACATTGCCTACTCCCTATAGCATCCGCTTCCTACTGGAGAAGGCGTGGGATCGATTCTCCGGCATGAGTGAAACAAACAAATTTGACATAATTGGTCACTTTTGCCTATTTTGTACACTCCGGGTGGCTGAATAGGTAGGGCATCCGCTCTTTGGGCATTGTTCCGGTTCTAGAATCGATCGCTTAGGAGAAATACAACGGAAAGAGTCGCACCCTGATATTCCGCTTTGCATTACATAGTGAGTATTAAGTTAACAACTGAGATCGAGTGATTATATATATGCTGTATAAGCCATTATATGAGTATAATAAGGCTGGAAGTTTCCATCTTCTCCCCCAGCCTATCTTCTCCCCCCCCCCAGTCATCTACTGGTGGAGCCTGCTTAACCTACAACCTTCCATCCTACTCTCACTCAGATATGTTGGGGGGGGGGGGAACCATACGTCTGTGCACGCACCACTGCCCCCCCCCCTACATACACTCACTGTACCGCCGGAGTTTTTCTTTACGGTAAGGGGCATAGTTCCTCTTGCCAGAGATTACAACTCTTACCCACTATCATGTCTTGTGTCTTTCTTATTATGTAGGACAACTATTATATATATATATATAAATATATGCTCTATAATCAATTCTGGGAATAGAAATACGGACACTAGCGCTTATCAGTTCTCTTCTATATATTAGCTATTACCTACAACCTAATGTCATGGGAGTTAGTTCCTACTGCTGCCACTATGATGCCACCTGTGAGTGGCTCCTAGCCATACTGCTACCAGCTGTGTCTGATCACTACTCATTCCAGATCAGCTAGGACAGTCAGATTTTAATTCAGTAGTGTTGTTACATTTTGTCTGCGTCCCATTTCAATTCAGGCCTGGGGGTTTGTTTCATTGGCTCAGAAGACAAAGTTATTGCGTAATGCATTAATCACATCATGGAATCCCGAGGTGATGATCAACTTTCCTTGACTCCCATTGGGACGGTATACCCGGATCGTATTCCTCTGGGCTCCGGCCCTGTAGTCTGGATTTCATACGTTTGGGAAGAAGGAACATATTCTCGTATGTACGTACAGTGAAGCCATATATATATATAAATATATGTATATATATATATATTCGGAGATTATGGGAGAATAGAAAACACATCCGGTATCTTAGTGCGTAATTCTAAGAATCAAATCATTATTGAGCTTCCAGAAAACACTCACAGGAGACTATAGCCTTTAGTCCTCCTAAAGGCTATATTGCCTTTAGGAGGACTAAAGACAATATAGCAGGTTGCATTATAGACAATGCAAGCGTGCTATATAGTCTATATATGTCCTAAATGCACATATATATTACATACCCACATGTATGTAGCATACATATAGGTATCTGGATAATTATTTATATAAATAATGATCAAGATATCCCACGGTATTTCGATTTCAGAAATGTAATTATCTTGGTCAATGTACATAACATGCACATTTTTGAATGGTTCAGAACAATGTGATGTTATCAACTCCTACAATAATGTTTTGTAAGCCCAATTTAATTTTCATTTGAGAGAAATGTTGCCACTTCACAAGTACATTTGAGATCATTGTTGCTGTCTTTTAAAACACATCTGGCCATTTCTGATTAGTCAGTGAAATGTCGATATAGACCTATAGATGTGATTAAGATAAATAACTTGGAAATACCACAACCTTCTCATAATCCTTGTAACCCATCAGCAATCAATCAATGCAATTTGAAGTTTAATTAATATTGACCTTCACCACTATAGGTATTATTACCTGCGTCCTCTCTAGAACCTTGAGAATGCCAAGTTTACAGGACATCACTACACTGGCGTGAGTTGTATTGTTCCATCTCACTACTCCCATGCCACAGCGCGATTCGGTCAGTGCCCATATAAGGTCATATCATGGGTACGGACTTGTTACAGTCTTCATTCATGGCAACTTAATAGTGCTGCCCCATTGTGAGACCAGGCCACCTGCAGCATGATATCCCATATAGTCACAGTATCCTGACACTGAGCCAACCAGCCCTGCCCTATCCTAATAATTCCGAGTGCATGGCTTGGAAGTGACTTGTCTTAATTGCTAAGTGCAAGATTTTACTGAACCAGCGTTTGAACCCATGCATTTGAAACCCATTGTAAAATATTCCGATATTTGGCATAGGGGGGAATGCAAATGTTATATTACTGATCAGTGTATGCGACCAGGTTCATGTATGTATATATATGTTTGGGCTAGTGGTGCCTGAGTGGGATGTAAATAGACATAGTGGTGCTGGCAGGTCTGGGTGTGATTGCACTCAGGGCCTACACCCTCTGCTGGGATAGTGATCACCACGCTCAAAAGTCAAGGTTAGGGGTGACCATGGGGCCATACAGTTTGATGGTGGTGGGCAGACAACTGGTAGATATGGGGACCAGGAATGCTGGATACCTATTGGTAGGGCAAATAATGCTTGTTTCCCATAGGGGGAAGGGGGTGGGGTGATACTCTAAAATGAACCCATGTAACCATATAAATAATAAACCAGAGGGCTTGACTCTCTTTTCTTCTTTACACTCTATATTCTTCCTTTCTCTTTGTCTGTATTGATTTCACTATAGCCTGCCTACACAACCACATATTCGAGCTTTAGCCATTTTACACTATGATCTACCAAAACGGGAGACGGACTCTCAAATCATTCCGTCCGGTCAGTGCCCAGAAAAGTGTCAATAGTGACTCACACAAATATGAACAAGCCCATTAGCGAGTTGAGATAAACCATTCCCTAGCAGAGCTTTCAAAGCGTGAGGGAAGCCAACGCCGGAACCGGAAGTGCGGGGTTAACGGACCACTGGACACGGTACCACGTGGGAGTTGGGAGAGAGTAAATAATGGGTGGTGGTGAAAATAGCACTTTGGAGAATAAAGGATGCCAGAGGTGACTCGGCAACCCTGGTAACTGGTGTTTTATATTCATAATATCCTGAATTATACAGCTTATACACAGGGACATGGGTCTGGGAACTTATCGGGAAGGCATCGTAACTAGTGTTTTATATTCATTGTATCCTGAATTATACAGCTTATACACAGGGACATGGGTCTGGGAACTCATCGGGAATGCATCGTAACTAGTGTTTTATATTCATAATATCCTGAATTATACAGCTTATATAAAGGGACACAGGGTGTGGCTACTGATCGGGATGTCATCGTAACTAGTGTTTTATATTCATAGTTTCCTAAATTATACAGCTTATATATAGGGACATGGGTCTGGTAACTGATCGGGAAGGCATTGTAACTGGTGTTTTTCTATTCATATCCTTAATTATACAGCTTATCAAAAGGGACACAGGGTGTGGCAACTGATCGGGATGTCATCATAACTAGTGTTTTATATTCATAGTATCCTGAATTATACAGCTTATATATACGGACACGGGTATGGTAAGTGATCGAGACGCCAGAGTAACTGGTGTTTTGTTATTTATGTCCTGAATTATACAGCTTATATAAAGGGACACAGCGTGGGGCAACTGATCGGGAAGTCATCATAACTAGTGTTTTATATTCATAGTATCCTGAATTATACAGCTTATTTATAGGGACACGGGTCTGGCAAATGATCGCTAAGCAATAGAAACTGGTGTTTTTCTATTAATATCCTGAATTACCCAGCTTATTTATAGGGAAACGGTATTTTTCTATTCACATCCTGAATTACACTGCTCATATATAGGGACTCAAGTCTGGCAACTGACCGGACAATAATAGTTTTATAATAGAAGCATGAATAAAAAGCTTATTTATAGGGACACACGTGTGGCAAGTGATAGGAATGTCATAGTGATTGGCGTGTTCTATTCATGTATTGAATTACATCGCTTATAAATATATCGAGATATAGAACAGATCGGCGAATAGGAACGCTAATAACTGGTAATATTTCATGTCCATGTATTCAGGTAGACAGTCAATGTATATGAGAATGTCTCCAAAGGTGCTAAGGAATATGGGACAAAACTTTGTCCATTGTAATGATCAACATACTATCTGCTTATGCGTTTGCTCATGATAAACTGATTTGTTTTTTAGATGGTGTTTCATAATCCCAATAGAATACATATTGATTTGAAGCAAATGTCCTTGTGTTTTCAGTGTAACCATTTCTGTGCTGTTTTGTGTCAATCGTTACTATGGACAGAAAAAGAAGAGTTATCACCTTTTGAGACAGGCTCATGTATATATATATGTATATATATATATATATATATATATATTTGTTGGAGACCTTCCATTTGTGTACATATAGATATATGTGTATTTATAGGAAACCGGACATATTTATAATTTGACAAATATTATTATCTCTATCAATAGTAGTTTGCAGGTGTACGCTCTGTTGCAATGTCGAGAAGGGAGTCTGGCCAGCAACCATTAAATATTATACATGAGTGCACGCTGTCACAAGTCGGTACCCTTCCTGATATGACCTTGACATTCTGCGCGAGTGAGGTAAATAGTGGGGGAGCACGCGCGCACGTGCCCCCACCCCCCTCCCTAAGTCGTTAGCTCCACGTATTAGGCAATTGGTGAAAGTACTGGGGGGGGGGGATACAGTGGAAGTGGTGTAGCCTAGGCCCTCCAGCCAAGTTTAATGAGCAATTGTAAAAGCACGTATATACAAACATAAGAAGTGCCCCTACGCATGGCGCATGTCGGCCTGCTGGCCCGAAGTTCAAAGTTATACAATAATAGCATTCAGTAGTATATAGTATGTATCGGTCTGTTGGCCCGCCGGCACCGTTATATAATAATAATACTCAGTCGTATATCGTCCTTATTGGCCTGCATACATATTCATTAAACCCATTGATCATATAGCAACACAAAGGCATACATATAAACAATGCAGGTGGACTCCATTCAAAATAATATTCACATAACGAGTTATACAACACAAAATACCGACAATCAACCAACAAATACATGTCCTTGCGCAGGGTTGAGGGGGTCTCGGGAGGGTAGAAGTCTGTGGGGGGGGGGGGGAGCAAGGAGGTGTGGGAACAAGAGGTATATGGTTCTATGCGATGTTTATTTCCTCATAGTAGAATACACCATATCCCATCAACCCAGTTTATTTTGATGTAATAACGACATCGTCTTAGATCTTATTGAGTACACCACTTTATTTCCTCAATATAGCAATGTTAGCTGCCAGAGATGCTTAAATAACAGATGTGATGATCTTAAAACGATTTTCGGGATTTATATTTTTGCCGTCAGGGTTTGTTTGTTTGTTGTTGTTTCACGACCTAGCAACATCTAAATTCACATCAGGACGAGTACCGACTTGTGACAGTGCGCACTGATAACGAATGTATAGTGCTGCCCCATTGGAGCACCAGGCCGCCAGCAGCATCACCTGATATCCCACTCAGTTACATTATCCTGACACTGAGCCAACCAGTCCTTGCCCTATCCCAATACTGCCGGTCGCCAGGCTCGGAAAAGACAAGTATCAATTTGTAAGCCATCGGTTTGACTCGACCAGGATTCGAACCCACAAACTCATGGGTTCGGATCTCCTGATCTCCCAAAAGAGGAGACGGACGTGCTACTCATTCGGCCACCCAGTCTGGTTTTCGATAGGGTGAACAATAAAATAGCATCAATGACATTTAATATCAGGTCGAGTAACTCAGTTCTAATTGCACCTAGTGGTTCACCACCGCATCATTAGTTTCGCATTTGATTCATTCCTCCTTACTGGCGTTTTTCATGAGTTACTACACAACTTACTATTACCATCCGGCATTAATAATAAACCAATGTCTCTTTACTTTATGTTGTGAAATAGACCATCCTGGTTGTGCATAGGCAGCTGCCGTTCTGTTGGGAGCTATACATAAATGGAGGCAGCCCCCGTGATGTAAAGAGATAGGGATCCCACCCTCTGTCGTTCCATAATCCAGAGCAATCATTTTTCTAAATATCATTCTATTAGTCACACTACTATATTTCCTAGGGACGGTACTATTATCCATACAATATATTTCACTAGATAATAATCATTGCATTACCCATAGCAATATCTGTTTTCTAAGCAGCATTTTCTTATCGGTGGTAATATATTGCCTAGAAAGCAGTGTAGCATCCATAACAGTAGAGGTCCTAGACATCATTCAAATATCTAGGAGAATATACTTCATAGATTACATGGAATATTCTTATTTGGTAACAGCAACCCATGCTTGATCCCTCCAGTGAATACATGAACCAACTGTATAATGTTGAAAACAAGTCGATTCAGACTTATCCACGATGGGAAGTATACATCTTCAAGACAAACAAAGAAGAACAACCTGCCAGGAAATTCTATAAAATCTAGGCTGAAGCTATTTGTGCTTTCAACTGATAGAATACCTGGTTAGATAGACTAAGACCGACACCACCTACATAAATGGATGTCCGGAACTGGTTACCATATGTGTGTATCTATGATCATGTAATCATGTCGCATTGCTTTATAATCATGCTAGAGTAGGCATCATCAATCTATCATCTCAGTAAGACAACGTCTGTATATATACAGGTCAAATTGACCAACATTGACCAATATTGAACTAGCAGGCAAGGAGCCACCTAGACGGTTAGGCGTGGATCGGGTGATTGCATCAGGGAGCCTATATAGTGTAATGGTCATCATATTAACTCTGCAATGACAAGAAGTGTGGGTTCAGGTCCTGCTCTAGGCGCTATATTTCACAATTTCATTTTCATTACCCCACAACATTAATAACATTTCCCGTTCAACCAATGTATTATTATTAGATTGTGGAAAATATAAGACGAATACAAACTTGCATTCATGGCAATTGTGAATACACAAATACTTCACAATACATTAGCATAATTATGCAATCTGGAAAGGTGTGGGAGAGGAAAGAGATTGCGATGCTACAGTGGTGATGCACTGATAGGTTCCGTTGTGAGAGGGTTAACCTTCAATGAAAGGTTGTCGAGTAGCATCCGTTGAAATTGCTTCAGCGCGACGCTAAGAATACCTATAAATAGAGGCGCACTGGAAAGCATGTTGCCCGTTGCCAGCCGCTGAATGACGCTTAAATGGAATCTACCCAGATGCAAATAGCTCTAAGTTGACATTCCCCATCCTGTAATGTCCACCGAGGATATCTGGTACCTCATATCTGGTACCTATTACCAGAAGATGGGAGTAGTGCAGGTCGGTCTAGTCCACACAGTCATATAAATATAAAATCATGTTCTTTAGCTTTAGCTTCTATCCAGTAATAGTTTTATTGGGCTAAGATAATGTACTGGGTTAGTATTAATGTGGACGTATAACTAGGATTTATGTATAATTGAAAGAAACATGTTGTGAAATTGAACAGTAAGGATGGGTATATATTACACTTGAGAGCAGTACGAGTACAGCAGGCCTTCTGTGACGGGAGTAGGTCGGGGGGAATCCGGTGGGGGCGGCAGCTAAATTGGCATTGGCAGCCCGGCCGGAAGATTTTAGGTGCGTGGGACGGGACGCATCCCTCCTTCCCCCGTCACATAGCAGTATGGAAGTATATCTGTCTGTGGAACTAAATACAGGCCTTCTGTTGCTTCCACTGATTGCGAGCGGACCGGGTAAAATCGGTCCCGCTCGCTGCCTTGTGATCTATTTCGGGAACTGAGTGAAGAAACATGTCATTCTATTAAAAGAGCACTCCGCCGGAGAAGTTCCATTAAGGGACGTGTGTTTGAAACCGTAAATTGGACGAGGCAGTGCAGCAAATGCGTTGCGTACAATAGTAGGGGGAGGTAGAGTGAGCTTGTGTAGAATACTGTTGAAAAAATTAAAGCATGTACTAGCTTCAATTGCATACCATTAGATACACAGGTATTATTGATGGAGCGTATTGAATATCCAATCTGACATAAATAAAACCATGTTATAGCTGGACAAATATTCTTTAATTGGCAATAACATGCTTGAAATCATTTAATTATTCATAAATATAATGACCAAATGTAACTCTTCAGAATATAATGACTGTTTTCCTCCTATTTAGGACCCAATGATGGCATTACCATCTCTAAGGTCAAGTTGTATGTATTACGCTCTAGATGCATGAGACAGGAGTGCACATCCCTTCCCTGAGTCACATAGCAGTATGGGCATGCATTTGTCTGTGGAGCTCAATACAGACCTTCTGTTCCGTACACTGATTGCAAGCAGAATGGGGGACATTGAACGTCCTTGCTGCCTTGTGATCTGTTTCGGGAAGTGAGTGAAGAAACTTGTTGTTCTATTAAAAGAGCACTCCCCCGGAGAAGTTCCATTATGTGTGGCATGTTTGAAACCATAAACTGGAGGCGGTCGTGCAGCAAATGCACTGCATACACTAGTGGGGGTAGGTACAGTGAGGTAGTAATGACATAGGTCAGGGAATACTAGTATAGTAGTGGACACTGACCTCTGAGGCAGTAACCACATAGACAGGTAGGCGTGGGCAGAGTGCGGATATTAGGGGGCCTAGGTGGTGTAATGGTTAGGACACTGGCCCGCAATGCAAAGAGATGTGGGTTCCCATTTTCATCACCCCCATGACATTGGTGCCATGACTAGGATCCTGTATAAGCTACATGATGTATGGTTGTTGAACCTACCCTGTGCATGAATGTGTTAGTGCATTGCCTGTATGTATGTAATTGTAAGCATTAAAAGACTTACCATTCCAGGGGGACGAGGGTAGTAGTCCACACTGACTTCTCAGGCAAGTAACCACAAAGACAGGTATGCGCGGGCAGTGGGTTGATATTAGGGAGCCAAGGTGGTGTAATAGTTAGTACACTGGCCCGAAATGCGAAGAGATGTGGGTTCGAGTCCCGCTCTAGGCGCAATATTTGGATTTTCATCACCCCCATGACACTTACATATATGTCGTTAGAAAACCAACCTAAGACTATACCGTATAAGCTAAGTAAATCTACTCTTCTCTAACATCCGTGAGATCACATACTTACTGTCATGGGGGTGATGAAAATGGGAAATACTGTGCCTAGAGCGGGACTCGAACCCACATCTCTTTGCACTCCGGGCCAGTGTGCTAACCATTACACCACCTAGGCTCCCTGATATCAACACACCACCCACGCCTACCTGGCTATGCGGCTCCTTGCCTGAGAGGTCAGTGCAAACCACTACACTACTAATACTAAAAACCATGGGGTACTCAATCTCAGTCTGCTCGTTAGTCCGTATATACTAATTGCAATATTATATTGAATAGTATATTCTAATTGCAATATTGTTGCTGTCGTATGAATATGTTGCTATGGTTTATTGAATATGTATGCAAGAAATAGGTTGCAAAAGACGGGTATTATAAGGAAGGAGTGAAGGGTAGAGTGGGTGTCGGGTAGGATAGGCGTCGGACTGTAGAGTGGGGGAGGTGGGGGGGGGGGGGGGGGGGCAGTTAGAGGATCGTAGGATGGGGTAGGCAAGTGGTGAAGGTACGGGGAGGGGGGCTGGAGTACAGGTGGTGTAGTGGAGGAGGCGGCGAGTGGAGTGATTGAAGTGGGATTGGGGTGGGAGTGGGTTGGAGGCTGGGGAGGATGCTGAGGTTCTAGCGGTAGTGTGGAAGGGGTGGGGGGGGGGGGTCGTTGCTGTGGATGTAGTGGTAGTTTGGAGGGGGCGGTGTGAGGGGTTGGTTGGAGGTGCGGGATGTTACTGAGGGTGTGGTGGCTGAGATTAGGAGAGGGTGGTGTGAGGTGGGGTGAGTTGGAGGTGAGTTAGAGGTGGCGGAGGTTGTTGAGGTTGTGGAGCCAGAGCTTAGGAGGGGGTGGTGTGAGGTGGGGGTGGGTTGGAGGTGGGGGAGGTTGCCGAGGCTATAGCGGCAGAGTACAGAGGGGAGGAGGTGTGAGGTGGAGGTGTGGGTGGGGTGTTGTGGGAAGGTTGCTGAGAATGTGGTGTCATAGTTTAGGAGGGAGGAGGTGGTGTGAGGTGGTGTGAGGTGGTATGAGGTGGGTGGCCGGGGGAGGTTGCTGAGACTGTGGTGTCATAGTTTAGGAGGGAGGAGGTGGTGTGAGGTGGTGTGAGCCGGGGTAGGATGGCGGCTGGAGGAGCTTGCTGAGACTGTGGTGTCATAGATTAGAAGGGAGGAGGTGGTGTGAGGTGGGCGTGGGTTGGAGGCTGGGGAGTTTGCTGAATATGTGGCTGTTGTGTGAAGGGAGGTGCGGGTGCGAGGTGGGCGTGGGTTGGATGTTGGGGAAGGTTGCTGAATCGGTGGGGGTTGTGTGAAGGGAGTGGCGGGTATGAGGTGGTCGGGGGTTGGAGGCTGGGGAAGGTTGCTGAATATGTGGCGGTAGTGTGAAGCGAGGTGTAGGTGTGAGGTGGGCGTCGGTTGGAGGCTGGCGGAGGTTGCTGAGTCTCTTGCAGTAGTGTGGATGGAGGTTGCATGTGTGAGGTGGGGGGTGGAAGGATGGTGGAGTGCTCTCGTTATTGCCTGCCCCCACCCCACTCTGGCAAGCAGCTGGCAATGGCTCATTTAACGTCAGAAAGGAGTGCATAACGGTCCCACTGCGTACACAGGCATCGGGCCAAAGCCTACCGCTAGTTCCCCCTAGGTGGCCCTTTAAGAAGGTCGGGGTGGGGCTGGACGTGGCAGGAGGGGGAGTTAAGATACCCGCCTCTCGTTTCGGGTCAGTATGGGTGGGTATATGCTTTTATATATATATATATATATGTATGTATATTTATATATCTAAATGTATGAACATATATCATCTACATGTGTGCATGCATGTATTTCTTTATATGCATATACGGATGTACATATTTACATAAATGTAGCTACTTGCGGTTTATATGTGTATCTATATATGGGCGTATGTATATGTAAGTATCTGGATATGTGAATAAGTGTATATATCATATGGGTATGTGTGTATGCGTACTTATGTATATGTGTACATATGTATATGTATGTACATTTGTGTATGTGTGTACATTTATTTGTATAGTTATATATGTGTGCATATCAATATGTGTATATGTTTGTATATGGATGTGTATGTATGTATATGTGTATATGTATGTGTGTATGTTTATATGTTAACATGTGTATATGTGCATGTATATATGTGTATGTGTATATGCTTATTTGATTATGTGTATGTATGCATTTGTGTATGTATGGAAATGTGGATGTGTAGACATGCGTGTATGGGTGTATGTTTTTATACATACATGTGTATATATGAAAGTATATGCACATGTATATCGTTGGATATGCATGCATATGTGGACATGTTGGTACATGTGAGTATTGACAAAGAATAAAAAGACTGATGTAGCTGTAGAAGTTGTAGGTATCTATCGGGCATCAACTTGTGTATCCAACCACTATTATTACCTCACTCTAATATACAGACACTCTATCTATAAAACGTGTGTCTAAAATTAATAATCCCGAACTAAAAGGGAGATAGTGCTTCAGCCGGCAGTAAAGAACGTATTCAATAAAACAAATATATATACCCCAAAAAAATACAGAAAAGAGTTGGCATCCTGACGAACCTCGTTTAGAGTTTAGAAGTGGGAGAGCGGGCTGACCACCTGAGTAACAAGAGCACTCCTCCCACATCCATTCATACAGGGTGTAGTTGTGGGAAGGGCCACTTGTATTCCTAATTAATACTGCTGGGAATTTGAGTTATCAACCTTGTTGTGGTGGTAAAATTGTCGAGCGAGTGGTACAGGTATGACGCAGAGATAGGCGAAATAGGCCAGGTGGCAGCACCAGGCGAGGCAGGAGGCATGCCCAGTCGCTTGAGTATTTGAGTGTCCTTAGTTGTGTATTGTCATTCTGATGCCAAGTAGAGACACAGTTCATGGTTAATCACTTTATGGAGAATTATGATTGTATAATTGCTTGCATAGCAGATATATGTGTTTACTAAGTTCCTTATATCGTTCAATATGACACATTTCTGTGATATCAATTCGAAAGATAATATATGAGTATTGTCTCAGTTTATATCTGTAAACATTGTTTATGCATTAATACAAATACATACATGTATGGGTGTGTAGAAAAGTATGCATCACATATTCCAATAAGATGCTGCTAGGACATAAGAACACGACAACAAACAAATATTGAAATAAATCCGATGCAAAGGGGACATAGCATTCTACCTGCATATAATATTACATAGAGCATTATATTGATATAATTTAGATGTAATGCATAAAGTATGTACCTCGGCATTCAGGACTATCCTTTCCTGTATCTGCAAATGAGTTCAGGCGCAAAACCATGTAAACGCCAATCCAAAAATGGAGATAAAGAGTCGAATTAAACCTTCAAAAACTTAGTTGTTTTATATTCTTACTCTTTTGTGCACTGTTCCATAAGCATATCATCACACGAAAAGTTGTTTATATTCTTACTCTTTTGTGCACTGCTCCATGAGCATATCATCACAAGAAAAGTGAAATCAGTGAGGATTAACATTATTTTCAGGTAAAGATCTGTTACTTTAATTTACATGGTTTTGCGCCTGAACTCAACTTATGCAAGTGTGTGTATATATGCTGTATACGAATTATACGAGTATAATAACCCGAAATTCTATGCTATCCTTACACCCACCCACCAGTAATCGGGTGGTTGAGCCTCGGACTACTCATCTACTGCTCATGCTTCAACTCCGACCGTGGCACCAAGACATTTATATATATATAGATATATATATATATATATATATAATCAAAATGTTGAAGGAATATCAGCGTATGGTTAATTGTATTCAAGTATGACTTGAGAGGACTTCATATTCTAGCGATAACTAATGTAATAAATAACATGACAAGCACCGACTTATGATTTTGCTAGCACATAGAGAGTGTATAGTGCTGCTCCACTGGCAGACCAGCCCCCCTGAACCAGGACCCGATAGCCCACTCAGTAACATTATTCTTACACCGAGCTAACTAGTTATTTCCAATTCCTATTAAGGTTGAATACTCCTTCTGGTAGACATAATATCTTTCATTACATGTTGGTGGTTAGATTAAAATCAAAACTCAATACCAGGCTAGGTAGCGACAAATATAGATGTTGTAAGCTATTCATTTGATTCTGCCGGTTTTCTCATGGAAAGTCAGAGTGCTTACTGCTTGGGCTACTGGGTCCGGTCTATAAAAGACTCCTTGCTGCTTATCAGAAAGAGTAGCCTATGTGGCGGGAGCAGGTTTCCTCCAAAGAAATATGTCAAAATAACCATATGTTTGACTTCCAGCGGCCGATCATTTTGAAAATCAATGTGCTCTAGAGGTTTCACTTTCGTGTTCATTCTATAAATATCTACCGATATCTACAACTGATTGTTGGTACGTGTATGCAGTGTATATATATATTTTTTTTTTGTGACAAGTTTTTTGATTCTGCCCATAATGTATAAGCTCCCGTGAGGGTGCTTGTTTTCAACGCTGGACAGCTGTGATACTGGATTGGTCTGGTCCCGCACTCGGGAGTCTTTACCTGATCTTTCTCTATATACAATTATGGTGTAGGTTTACAGACACAGCCAATATGACACCTGAATAGTAGCCGGTCTGAGACATGGATGCAGGCAACGTCCATAAAATGAGGATGCATAATGATTGTGCTCGGCTGTTTCTTGTTTCCCCTTTGGTGAGTCATGGGCACTAATGAATAATAAAAAAGGCAATTAGTAGGTGATTAATTTCCTAGCTAACACATGGAACTTTGCAATACGATATCAGTTGAAGATGCGAGTCAGAATAAAGTTGCATAATATGATGGTTTTGATGTTCTGACATTTGTGAGGTTTCTGATAGTGATTTTAGATACATATCGCAGGAACCCTTCAGGCAACAATGCACATAGACAGCTAGGTATAGTTATGGGGATTGAGTCAGGGAAACAAGATAGTGTAATGGTTAGCTTACTAGCCCCATAATGGCAAGTAGTGATGGTTGGAATATTTCCCATGTTGGAACTAGGAGTAGAGATAGATGCAATATTTCCCATTGACATCACCCCCACGACACCGATTGCCTTCGCAGAGAATCCATACAAGTCATGTGATGCATGCTTGCTGAAGCTTTCTTCTTCATGTAATAGGCCGACTGTGTATAGGTACATTCATTCCCCGTGGGATTTTAAACATTAACGGATTTGGGGGAATAAACCATTTAAAATACGTACAATTCCAGGGGGACGAGTGTACAAGTCTGTACTGACCTCTCAGGCAGGAAACCAGATAGACAGTTTAGCCTGTGTGGGGTGATTGCATCGGGGAGCCTGGGTAGTTTAATGCTTGCCCCAGAATGGTACGACCAGGAAGTGTGGCTTTAAATAACCTGATCTAAGTGCAATATATCCTAATCCCCGTGACAATATGTTGCATTGATCCGTAGATTCTACCTAACAGTGGTTTGAAGTGATGGTTACAGACGGTTACATTTGGAGGTATTTGAAGGGAAACATGCAAATAAAATTTGGCATGCGCATTTAAATGCGCTAAATGATAGGTTTTAACAGGAACATATCCTTTTAATTTATAAATGATTGACCCTTTGAACTATGCTTAATAAATACATAAATGTCAGCTTTATAGAGCTGCCCCACAGGGAGACCAATCCGCCAGTTCCATGACCGATTCCACACGCGATCACATTATCCTGATACTCAGCAAGCCACTCCTCTTTGCTACCCTACTAAGGCAGCAGCAAGTATCAAATGTATAAGTCTTTGTTTTAACTCGGCCTGCATTTTGAACACTCCCGATCAAACTAATGGGGCTGTCACACTACGACGCTTCTCGCCGGCGACCCGTCAACGTGTGGTGTTTTTGGGCGATATTTGGTGAAATATCGAGAAGCGCTGGTGGCGCGTTATGGGTGCGTGGGTACACGTCGGTACACTATCTTTGACGTTGATGGTCGGCGGACAACGTCGGCGCGCATTGCCGGTCGCCCAAGGTTTTAAGCTTGTCAAAAAAAACCAGCGATCGACAACGCGCGCAAATATATGGGTAAGGACGTTAGGCGCGCGTCGCGCTGCGTTGGACGCGCCGGAATAACGTGATGGGAACGCTAGGAAGACGGCGCGCGTGCGGGAGGGTCGTTGCTCACACGTTGCTGTGTGTGTGTCTCTGTGTGTGTCTCTGGGTGTGTCTGTGTGTGTATGTGTGTGTGTCTATGTATGTGTCTCTGTCTGTGTCTCTGTGTCTGTCTCTGTATGTGTCTCTGTGTATGTCTCTGTATGTGTCTCTGGGTATGTCTCTGTATGTGTCTCTGTCTGTGTATGTGTGTGTGTCTCTGTCTGTGTCTCTGTGTGTGTCTATGTATGTGTCTCTGTGTGTGTCTCTGCCTGTGTCTCTGTGTGTGTCTCTGTCTGTGTCTCTGTGTCTGTCTCTGTATGTGTATATGTGTCTATGTGTATGTCTCTGTATGTGTCTCTGTCTGTGTCTCTGTGTGTGTCTCTGTCTGTGTATATGTATGTGTCTCTGTCTGTGTATGTGTGTGTGTCTCTGTCTGTGTCTCTGTGTGTGTCTATGTATGTGTCTCTGTGTGTGTCTCTGTCTGTGTATATGTGTGTGTCTCTGTCTGTGTCTCTGTGTCTGTCTATGTATGTGTATATGTGTCTATGTGTATGTCTCTGTATGTGTCTCTGTCTGTGTCTCTGTCTGTGTATATGTCTGTGTCTCTGTATGTGTCTATGTCTGTGTCTATGGATGTGTCTCTGTGTGTGTCTCTGTGTCTCTGTGTGTATTTGTGTGTCTGAGTCTCTGTGTGTGTTTCTGTGTCTCGGTGTGTGTCTCTGTGTCTCTGTGCATATGTGTGTGTATATGTGTGTCTATGTCTCTGTGTCTCAGAGAGAGAGAGAAACAGAGACAGAGAGAGAGACACATACAGAGACACATACAGAGACACATACAGAGACACACACATATACACACACAGCGACACAGACAGAGACAGAGACAGAGACATATACACAGAGACACATACAGAGACACAGATAGAGACACAGACAGAGACCCAGACAGAGACACACACACACATACACAGACATAGACACATACGCAGAGACACACACAGAGACACAGACACATACACACAGACAAAGACATATACACAGAGACACAGACAGAGACACAGACAGAGACACAGACAGATAGACATACAGATACACACACATAGACACACACATAGACACATACAGAGACACAGACACATACACAGAGACACAGACACACACACATACAGAGACACATACAGAGACCCAGACAGAGACACACACAGAGACACATACAGAGACACATACACAGAGACACAGACACATACACAGACACATACACACAGCCAGAGACACATACACAGAGACACAGACATAGACACAGACAGAGACACAGACACAGACACAGACACAGACACACAGAGAGAGACACATACACAGAGACACATACAGAGACACATACATAGACACAGACAGAGACACATACAGAGACACAGACAGAGACACAGACAGATACACAGACAGAGACATAGACACAGCGCGCCGATATACGTTACCACAACGTTGGCCGCGCGCTACTAACACGCTGCGCCAACGTCCAATTTCCCCATATTTCCCCTAAATCTTTAGCGTTTCTCGACGCGCGAGATAGTACTTTCAACTCTGTCGGGTCGCCGGGAGAAACGTCATAGTGTGACAGCCCCATTAGGTAAGTGGTTTAATTTGGAAAAATTGATTTTTTCCTCACAATATACAGCTTGAATATAATATATAGCATGTCCATACTTACTCTTTCACTAGAAGTGGTGATGTCCACGTGACATCAATCAATCAATCAATAGTTCCATCCTCTAGTCGAGGGTTGGATGCAATGGTTCTCCACTTGTCCCGATGGTGTGCTGTTCTAATAGACTGTGAATAATTCAAGCCTGTCCACTGTGAAATATTTGTAAACCATGATGTTCTTGGTCTCCCTCTCCCTCTGCTGCCATTCACCTTCCCTTCCAACAATGTACGGTATATTGAACTCTGACGAATGATGTGGCCAAAATAAATAAGTTTCTTTGCCTGTATAGTGGCAAACAAGCTTTTCTTATTTTTAATTTTTCTGAGAACTTCTTTGTTGGTGATCTTCTTTGACCATGATATTTTCATCATCCTTCGTGACATAACTTCCCCTTATTATGCCTAGAGGATGTGGGTTAAATCCACGGTTTGGATTTTAATTAGGTGGATAAGGGACTGACATATTGTCACTGTGGCAGGATGATGGGCATTCAGATAGGGTGTCAGAAATATCACATCTCTACCGGGCACGACTAGAAAACGTGCAGCTGGCAGCACTAAAACACCAAGACAAGATGTGTTTGTGTGAATGGAAGTAATATATAAGTATATATAATAATATATATATATACAGGTAATAACTAATATATAGAAGAGAACTGATAAGGGGTAGCGTCCTTGTTTATATTTCCATAGTAGATTGTCCATGATGTGCGCAACATGGGTAATTGAATGAATGAGACTGTGAATCTCAGTAGATTAGGGCACCATGGCGCCGACTATATTCTATTCTTAGAGCTAATAATGTTGGCCGCCGCTCGGCGCGCCATCTACATGATACTCCTTGAACTTCTTATTGCGCAGTTAACTTAATTACGCAGTTAGATTTAAATCAGATGGTTGGCGACACCTATATTCGCTTTTAGAACTAATTAAAATGGCCGCTGATTGATGCGCCACCTATAGTGATTTCCAGTCAAAGCCGATGACGTGGCACTGGAGATCTTCACTTCGACCAGACTTTTCAAACCGAGAGGACATACTTCTTACGGGCAGATTTGTCGTCCCACCCACCAAACTAATATGATGTATCGATAGGGTTAAGTGCCCGTAATCCTTGAAATATCTAAGGTCATCTCATCATGAAAGAGTAATGTAACAAGTTAAGATAGAAATAATGAAAATTGCCACTTTATACTACTGTCCTGTTCTGTTTTCAATTATAGAGCACATATATATATATATATACATATATATATATATATATATATATATAATCAAGCTACAGTGCAAAAGAGACAAGACAATGAAAGTGGGTTCAGATAATATATTTCTCTGGCATAAGGAATATTTGCCATAGCCTAAAAGGAAAAAGATTGCCGCAATTGACAATGGTAGCGGCGGAAGTATGGATGGGTGGTGGTGGAGCCACTGGTACCTGTATGAGTAGGAAGCAAATACATATAGAGAGCCCATTGACTAATAATATAGTATCGGAATAATATAATATAATAAAACATACAAAATTTGCGGCTTTATACTTGCATAATGCTTATACATTACATATATTTATATATGAAGAGCACTTTTCCAAGACATCATAAGCGCCGGTCCAAAAAATGAGATTACAATGCCAGTGGTGGGTTCATGGATCGTGTTTTGGAGAGGAGCTCTTCATATATGGATATATAGGGGTAGCTATTTATATATATATATAAAGAGCCATTTTCCAAAGAACGAGCTACAAGCTTGGCAGTGGCATTGCAAGCTCATATTTGGCGCATTTATCACATTTTGGAAAAGAGCTCTTCATATTGTAAATCCTAAAAATGAGTTTGCAATGACCAAAGCCAGTTTGTAGATAGTTTTTTTAAAGAAAAGAGCTCTTCATATATATAAAGAGCTCTTCACACATATATATATATATATATATATATATATATATATAAATATATATATATATGAAGAGCTATTTTCCATAACACGATCTACAAACTTGCCATTGGCATTGCAAACCCATTTTTTGGATAGGCACTTATCACAGTTCTGAAAAGAGCTATTCATATAGATGTATAATCACGCCGTCTATGAGAAAGCGAGAGTAATCATTCGCAGGTGGCGCCGACTTAACTGTAGCGGATGGGTGAACACGGGCAGTTGTTGTCCGGTCACCGATTGAATCTGCTATGGCGAGTAGCTAACTTGGCAGTCACGTGATATATATTGGCGGGAACAACCAGTGGTGCCACCAAGATGCCAGGTTAAAAGTGTGTGTGGTTTCCGCTAGGTGGCTCCACCTGAACATGGAGGGCGCTGACTGAGCTGGGTGTACATACATAGCTGTGTTTTATTTTACCTGTTTGAAATGTAATTGTTATTGTTTTTATTCAGATATTGTTTACCCCTGTATGACCCCCAATAGCTGATGTTTACTATTTGTGCTAGGGGTCGTTAATGAAAACAATGAACAAAAGATAGGTGGCGCCCCAGTGTCTGATGTGATGTTATTAGTAGCCACCACGTTGCCACCCGTGAATTATACACATTAGAGCTAACACGTGCAATGCGTCTGCTATAAACCCTGTAGAGGGTGTGTGCTTCATCTATGTTGATTCTCTACAGGCACCATGTCGCTCTGTCTGAATCGGGTATCAAGCACCAAAGACAGGCCACCCATGGCTGGTTAAATAAGTCGGCAAATAAACCGCCTGTCAGAGCTGACAACCATCATCATAAAAAAAAGAAAAGAAGAAGCGTATTAACCATCCTCTTACCATGACCTAGATTCGATGTAGCCAATTATTTGAATGCACACTAGTCAAGGTTGGAAAGGTGCCGACAAATTCTTCTTTTTAAATGAGGACTATTCGGTCTGAAATTCGGACAAGCGTGTAATTGGTGCAGTTTGACTGCAGCAATTCAACGAGGCAGAAAGCCCCCGCGAAGGCCAAGTTTTTGACAGAGCTGTACTGTCAGCACGGATGCAATGTAATCCTAGCGGTGACAGATTGAATGTTCGAATAAAACTGAATACCCATATTGTCCGTCTTTTCTTATGCAATCCGTTCGTTGTCGGTGACCGCAAACAAATCCCTACTGTAGTTGCCTGGCAGAATGCTGTCCATTTTTATTTTCATTCCTCTGTAATATTATCCGTGTCCTATTGAGTCTCCGTATAAGAATCCATATCAACATCAGTGTCTGTATCCATTACAGTGTATGTTTCTGTATCCTTATCCGAATGCGTGCCTGTATCCATGCCAGTGTATGGTTCCGCATCAATGTCTGTGTACGTTTCTGTATTGATACCAGTGTATGTATCCATTGCAGTGTATGTTTCCATATCAATGTCGGTATACGTTTCCATACGAGTGTATGCATCCATGCCAGTGTACAGTTCTGTATCATCGTCAGAATATATGCCGGTATCCATTCCCGTGTCCATATCAATGCCAGTGTATGGTTCCGTATCAATGCATGTAGCCTTACCAGTGTATGTTTCTGTATCAATGTCCGAATGTGTGCATGTAACAATGTCAGTGTAAGGGTATGTATCAATGTCCACAAACGTTTCCGTATCGATACCAGTGTATGTATCCATTGCAGTGTATGTTTCCGTATCAATGTCTGCATACGTGTCCGTATCAATACAAGTGTATGCATCCATACCAATGTATGGTTCTGTATCATCATCATAATATATGCCGGTATCCATTCCTGTGTCCATATCAATGCCAGTGTATGGTTCGGTATCAATGTCCACATATGTTTCCGTATCGATAACAGTGTACGTATCCATGACAGTGTATGTTTCCGTATCCTTGTCCAAATACATGCCTGTATTCATGCCAGTGTATGGTTCCATATGAATGTCCACATATATTTCTGTATCAATATCCATACCAGTATATGTTTCCGTATCACCATCAGAATATGTGCCTGTATGCATATGTGTGTCAGTATTCATGCCAGTGTATGGGTATGTATCAATGTTCCCGTACGTGTCCGTATCGCTAGCAGGGTACGCATCCATACCAGTATATGTGTTGTGCCATCGTCAGAATACATGCCCATATACATACCAGTGTCAGTATCCATGCTAGTGTATGGTTCAGTATCAGTGTCTGCATATGTTTCCATATCAATACCAGTGTATGTATCCATAGCAGTGTATGTTTCCGTATCCTTGTCCGAATACCTGCCCGTATTCATGTCAGTCTATGGTTCCATATCAATGTCCACATATGTTTATGTATCAATACCAGTATATGTATCCATGCCAGCATATGGTTATGTATCATTGTCAGAATACATCTCTGTATCAATACCAGTGTACATATCCATATCAGTGTATGTTTCCTTATCATTGTCAGAATACGTGCCCGGATCCATACCCGTGCCCGGATCCATGCCAGTGTATGGTTCTGTATCAATGTATGCATATGTGCCCGCATCCAAGCCAGGGTCCATGTCCGCATTCTTGTCCACATCTGTGTCAGTTTGCGTATCCATGTCAGTACCGGTATGCGTATCCGTATCATTGTCCAGACCTGTGTCAATGTATATCTTTGTGTCCGTCACCGTGTATGTAATCTTTGTATCGCAGGTTGGCTCACACATGTGCATGGTCATGGAGGTGCATGAGATAATGCGAGCAAGGTAATTTCCTACACCGCAAAGAGCCCAAGTCTGTGAGGCCATAGATGGGGCGGGGGGGGGGGGTCGGCTAAGTGGAACTATATACAGTAAAACCTCTCTAAATCGACCGACCATGGGACCGACATTAAGTGGTCCATTTAGGGAGGTGGTCGGCTTAGAGAGTTAGAATATCGTTAAAATGGTATTCATCATGCTGTCGGTCGCGATGCGACAAAGACTGCTTTCATTACTTGACTGCCGCTCTCCATTTAGCTCTCTGCTGTGAGAGTTGTGTCCATGAGTCGGTCTTAATGTCTCTCAGCTTCAGGTTTCTCTTGATGGTATCTTTGAACCGGAGACGGGGGCGCCCTCTCTTTCTGTAGCCAGAAGACAGTTGAGAATAGAGGATCTGCTTTGGTAGCCTGTCTGATGACATCCTCATGAGGTGTCCAGTCCACCGGAGATTCTTTTTGATCAGAAGATCTTCCATAGAGGGAAGCCCCATCCGTTCGAGTCATTTCATGAAAGCTGCCTGCAAAAGTGATGAAGTGCTGCTGGCTTTTGCAAGTTACCAGCGGCACTCTCTCGGGGAGCAAATAGAGGTTTCACACCGGCAAGAACATGTCAAGACAGGCGCAAATCTATTTGTCCCTGCAGTGGCTGGTCGGGAGATGTTGGGAGTTCCATACATCAACCGCCCTTAATGCTGCCACAGTGACATGGTTTTCTGTTTAGGGTTTGCTCCCTTAGCCTTCGGTTCTGTCAAGGACCTGTACCACAAGGCAGTGGTTTAGAACTCTGCAAGGCAGGGGCGTCAAACTCCCTGAGGTATTGCTATACCTGCTATACCTGCATACCATATGCAGAAAATGGTATTATTGGGACCCAAATAAAGCGAATGATATAGGGAAGTGGTCGATCTATGGAGGGGTCGGTATAGAGAGGTTTTACTGTATATTATAAGGCATAGTCAACAAGCTTCAAAGTCGCTCTTAGTCGAAGTAGGCTTTGTGAAACTTTCCGTGGGACCTCTATTGCAGTGAAGTGTTTTTGTATACACCTGATCTATCATTCATAACCTACAAGTCTAACTATATTTCTGCTATATGGAAAAAAAAAACCTATGGCCTACACCACCCAGAGAGTTGCAAGGGTGATTAGGACTGAATTACGCTCATTACAGCTTGTTCACACTATCCTCCGTATTGATTGGGTGTTAAGTAACTCCATGGGGGTAGACAGTTTCAAGATAACCAAGCTATGAATAGTGATAATCAAACATGATAAGTGACTACTTGGAGTTGTGTGTGTCATGTGATCACCCCTTTGAGGTCCTCCAGGAACTAGCTATGTGACAATTGAACCAATCAGAAGCGATAACCGACTGATTGTACAGCATGCTATATTGCAGGTGAATAAGGAAATATATAAGTAATATAGTGTCTGTGTGGGTTGCAGATGAAGTCAAATGACATGCTCCTTCCGGATTTAATAAAAAATAAGCTAGAGAAACTCGACTCAGGTATGTATGTGTTTTTGTGGGTGTGTTTTGAAATGGGTTTGTGCTTTAAAGCTCTATTCTGGTCTAATTGGTCAAAACCGGTGAAATCCCGCACGGATGTTTGCAAGCTATAACCGAGTTGCAATGTCACTGAGGTTGCTAGGTAGGCAACTGTGACCAGGAGCATCATTAAGCTAACACGGAGGTTGTTCGCCCAGGTGTGTATAATATATTAACCAGTCTTTGCCATATCATAGGAATTCTGAGCGCCATTCTAGGTAATGACAAGTATCCATGTTGTTAAGTCATTCTGTTGTGCTCATCGGGATTCAAATTCCTGTTCTTACCGATTCAGCCATGTCTGTAACATATCATAGTAATTCTGAGCGCCATTCTAGGTAATGACAAGTATCCATTTTGTTAAGTCATTCTGTTGTGCTCATCGGGATTCAAATTCCTATTGTTACCGATTCAGCCATGTCTGTAGCATATCATAGTAATTCTGAGCACTATTCTAGGTAATGACAAGTATCCATTTTGTTAAGTCATTCTGTTGTGCTCATCGGGATTCAAATTCCTGTTGTTACCGATTCAGCCATGTCTGTAGCATATCATAGTAATTCTGAGCACTATTCTAGGTAATGACAAGTATCCATTTTGTTAAGTCATTCTTTTGAGCTCATCGGGATTCAAATTCCTGTTCTTGACGATTCAGCCATGTGTCTAAGTTGTCACCACCTAGCGGCTTATTTCTCATCCAGTAACTGATGTCACACTGTTGCCAATTTAAACAACAAACTGACATTCAGCGACCACATCCAGGAAGCCGCCAACAGAGCTAATGGAATACTGGCTATCATTCGAAGATCATACACATACCTAGACGAGGATGTTGTGCGCAGACTGTACACATCCCTTGCACGTCCACTTTTGGAATATGGAAATGTTGTGTGGTCACCACTCTACAGGAAGGATGCTGAGTCAATTGAGAGGATCCAAAGAAGGGCAACAAAGCTTGTACATGGATTTGATGCAATATCCTATGAACAATGTATGCATCATTTGAAGATCCCAAGCATGTACTACAGATGGGCCCGGGGGGATATGATTGAAGTATTCAAATATTTCCATGGTATCTACAAGACAGGTGGCCCCCTTATCAGAGACTCCAACACCAGGACCAGAGGACACTCCCTGAAGCTGAGGAAGTGGTACTCCAGACTGGACCTGCGACACAACTTTTTTGGCTTTAGGGTGGTTGACCTGTGGAATGACCTGCCGGAGAGTGTCGTAGCAGCAGAGTCGGTGAACTGTTTCAAGTCCCGACTGGATGCATACTGGTCAAACATTACATATATCTTGGAGCCAGTGACAGTTGCTACAATCGACCACATCTGAAGAACTGTCTCCATTTCTATTAATTAAGAGCAGCTAACAGGTCCAAGGCCTATTATAGCTGTATCCTATTGATTGAAAGTAATCGCAGCCTGAACACAAAACTACAAGGTTCAGGTATCTTTCTTTCCCAACACCTCACCACAGCAACTCTGGAAAAGGATTTGTACATGAAGGGTTGAGTGCCCTGTGTCCGTTCTTCATTGTGATTAATAAAAGAGCATGATATACCACACCCTGTCTGGTCGTGAATTATGAATTGTACTTTTACCACAATTAAAAAACTCTCACAAAGATGGGTATGCACACGTGAAAGGCGGATTTGCCAGGATAATGGTATCATTCCTCAGCAGACCAGATCGGTGGTGGAACCAACAGTGGCGCCAGTTCCGGAGAGTGGTCACCACCGGAACTAACCAGGCAGATATGCTTAATTGGATGGGCACTGAATTAAAATATCGGCTAGGTCATCGTCTTACATATGAAAGCTTACTTGGAGAAGAGGACTAGAGAGACTCAAATGGAATTATTCCGTGGACATCTTATTGTTTTGATCTAAATGAAGAGCTCTTTTAAAAAACGTGATAAGCGCCAATCAAAGAATTTGCAATGCCAATGATAAGTAGCTTGTGTTTTGGAAAAGAGCTTTTCATATATATAAAGAGCTCTTCATATATCAATTTATATATAGACATACAAATCTATATATAAATCTATATATATATATATATATAAAGATACATATGAGGCACAAACTATGATAGCAACTTAGAAGATCATTACTGTAAGTGACAGTGATGTCACATTGGGGTTTGTTCAACCTCAGAATAAACAGTAACAACAGAGGCCAGCAGTTTAAGATCTTCAAGGAGAGGTCCAGACGCAAGGTCAGGAAACACTAATGTTTGGTTTGAGTGACAGATCCATCGAACAGTCTCCCAGACCAAGTGCTTGAAGTACCAATGGTAGAAGCATTTCAGAGGAGGCTGGATAGACATTGGAGAGGACACCTACACGTATATGACTTCAGAGCAGCGTCAACCTCCAAATGCTTGCAAAGTAAATTAATGTGTGTCCTACCTAGATGGCATTAGAGTCCCAATAGGGGCTAGATCAGCCAGAAGCGGATCTGTAAGTTAATCTCTAAGTTATTCCATGGAACTCCCGATCTCCGACGCTCGACAGCTGATGGTGGGGAATCGGCTAGTGTGTGGGCTAACCTGAGAACGCTCTGTTAATGGACACCATTTGGTCGTCACACAACAACACCTGTGTAAGCGACTGTGATGAAGGTGGTCGTGTTTCCTATGCAGGCTGTGATGAATTCAGATGGATGGATGTGTGTTGGTACAGAGCGACATTTACACCCGCCTGTTTGATGATATCTGCGCAGGGTAGATCTGGGGGTGGAAGAGTAGAAATGGAGGGTTGTGATGGGAGGGCCTTGGAGTAGTGGAGGAATGGTACAAGAGGGCTGGGAGTGGGGAGATAGCGGACGGGAAGGGGTGGAAGGGATGGCTATGGCGGTGGGGTATGGTGGGGTGGGGTGAGGTTGCGGACTGAGAAGAGGGGAAGGGTGCATGGAGCGGCGGCGTGGTGGGGTGTGGTGCGGAATAGTGCAGTGTGGTGGGAAGTGATGGGGTGTGGATGGATGTGGAGGTGTGTGAGGTAGGGTAGGGAGAGGTAGGGAGTGGCTGGGGAGTGGAGGGGTGTGCCGAAGTGTGTTCGGGGTATCGCTGGGTGTGGTGGCATGTGGCAGGGTGTGGCCGGGGTGTGGCTCGGGGGTGGAGGGGTGGGGGTGGCAGGTAGGATGCAGTAACAAACACCTATTTCTTGATATATGGGTGGACTGGGTTTGGCCGGGGGAGGGGGGGGGGAGTGGGGGGCGGACGCCGCGGTTCAGCCAGCAGCGCTGAGAAGAGCATGGAACGTGCCGAAGGAAGGACGTCGTAATGATGGGAGAAGGTAAAGGGGGAAAGGAGAGAGAAGGAGAGGGACAGAGAGGGGGATGGGGGGGAGACAGGAGCGTGCACATGGAACAGCCGCTGGGAAAGAGACAGACGGAACGGGAACAATGCGCCAAATGGTATTGGCCGGCCTCCGAGGGACATCAAACACCGCCAGTGGCGCCGAGAACACCGCCAATCCTCGGGCTCCCACCCTCCCATCCTCTCACCGTCCCACAACTCGCACCCTCCCACCGCCAACTCTTTCACCATCCAACCACTCTCACCGTCCCGCCCTTCCACTCGTTCATCCTCCCACCCTCCCGGCCTCTCACACACTCATACTCCCAACCCCCCAGCCTCCCACCATCCCACCCTCCCACACTCTCACCCTCCCACCCTCTCACGCTCCCAGCCTCCCACCCTCTCACCCTCCCACCCTTTCATCCTCCGGCCCTCTCACTCTGTCACCATCCCACCCTCCCAGCCTCTCACCCTCCCACCCGCTCACCCTCCCAACCTCTCACCCTCCCGCCCTCTCACTCTGTCACCACCCCACTCCCCCAGCCTCTCACCCTCCCACCCTCCCAACCTCTCACCCTCCCACCCTCTCACCGTCCCTCCCTCATGATGTGTACATGCCCGGGCAGTGAGGTGGCCCGGGCGGCTCAAGACAGTTCCCGACAACAAGGGGTCATTCCGACGAGTACACGCCGACGTGTCTGACATGAGAAACGTTTCTTAAACCGCATTATTCCTCTCACCCCCCCCCCCCCCCGCTCTGCTTCTACCAACGTTCGTCCACCCAGCCCCACCCCCTTTGCCCTTGCCTCACTCACACATCTTCCTACTACACATTCTTCCTCTTCCTCTTCCCGCTTCCTCTTTTCCTATTCCTGCTATCCCTGTCCGCGCGGCCATGTTCACAGCCCTCCTTCCCGGGACAAACCCTATCCAAAAGCAGCCCAGGGTTTGCAGGGTCTCTATGCTCCCGGGCCCTCCCGCCCTCACGTCCCCGGGACCCATGCGCTCCCTCCGTGCCTCGCCGTCAGTCTCCTGGTCTCCCGGGCTAACCGCTACCGAGAAGCAGTCTCTGGCTTCCCGGCATTCCCGCCCTCTCCTCCCCACTGCCTCATCCCTTCCGTGCCCATCCCGCCCTAAGTCCGCCCGGTTGACATCCCCCCGCCCCGCCCGCCACCCGGCAACTACCACCACCGGCTCCCGGCTCCTCCCAGAGGGAAGGTCACCTCCAGTGGCGTTTAGCTCTAATGACTGCCATTTTGATCCTGGAAAGGTCGCCTCTATTAGGCCGCTTTGTCCGGCCTTGGTCGTTTCAGCACATACCGACCACCGTCCCCGCATGGGGACTTTGACGCGTGGGTGAAGCTGGTGTAAATATTTCAAATTCCCCCCTGATTGAAGTTCCCCCATGGGAACTTGAAAACGTTTTCAAATTCATCCCACATGAATTTGAAAACGTTTTCATTTTCCCTCCCTCGTTTTAAGTTTCCCTCCACTCATTTTTGGGGAATTTTCTTTTGTTTTGTTATTTTTCATGACAAATATAGTAGTAATACACAGAGAATAGCATAATAGAAATTATTACTAGTACAACAAAACATATTTCACGCCAAATGACCATGAGTCTTCAAGATGGCTAAGAACAAAATATTATATTATCTGAATTTAAAAAAGTTTTTTAACAAGTTTTTAAACAATTTTAAATTCCCGGAGGGGTGAATTTGAAAATAGGGGGAGGAATCTGAAAACTGTTATTAATTTCCTTCATGGGAATCTGAAAACATTTTCAATTTCACCGGAGGGAAATTAAAAACGTTTTCATATTCCCAGGTGAACATGAAAAGGGGGGAAATTCAAATTGTTACACCGGGACGAGCACTGTGTTGTATGCGGAGGTGTGTGTGGGGTGGGCGGAGTGGGTGGGGCTTGAATAAGTTGGGTCAAACTTGGAAGAGCAGGGGTGAGCAATGGCTGGTTTTAGCATCTATCTGAGGTGGTCGGAAATCAGTGGCTGCGATCGGAGGCGATCGGAGGTGGTCAGACCCGAGCGAATGCTATCTGAGGCGATCGGAGGCTATCTGAGGTGATCGTAGGCGATCGGAAGCCATGCGAGGAAGCCATACGATCATATACTAGGTGATGTGATTGGAGGCGATCGGATGCGATGGTAGACGATCGGAGGTGATCGTGGACGATCAGAGACGATCGTAGGCGATGTGAGGCGATCGGATGCGAAGGGAGGTGACATGAGGCGATGGGAGACGACGGAATGTGATTGTAGGCCATCTGAGGCGATGGGAGGTGACGAGAGGCGATGATAGGTGATGGTTGGCGATCGCAGGCGATCAGAGACGATCAGAGGCCACGGAAGGCTATCAGAGACCAAGCAATACTTGGGTAATGACTAAATAGGAGGTTTGGGTGAGATAAAAGAGCGCACATAGTAAGTGTGTATCAGGTCGGACAACATGGACAACATGAAATTGGAACGAGTGGCAGAGTGGCAGAGAGTCGATTGGGAACAAGTCATGTTAGAGAGCGCGCGGCTGAGATTGGTGCCTTATGTGGCCTGTGTGGCAAAGGGCATGCCGTAGTTACACGGACTGCTCCGCCTTCCTCCTAGCAACCAAGCTGCTACTCCATCCACCACCACATTGAACCGCACTGCCTCACACCCCACCCCCACCCCAACGCGCCCGTAAGTACGCGGTGTCACGCGTCGTAGTTCATGCCCTACGTCGCAAGGCGGCGCCACCCGGTACACCACATTTGATCTGCCTTCAAAAACGCAGCCTTTGAATAGGGGCGCGTGTGGGTGCGTGTTCGTGTGCGTGCGCGTGCGCCGCGGGGTGTTCGGATGGTAGCTGTGGGTGGTAGCTGTCGGCGGTGTGTGCGTCCGTGTGCGTGTGCGTGTGCATGTTCGTATGCGTGTGCACGTGTGCATGTGAGTGTGCATGTGCGTGTGCGTGTGCGCGTGCGTCTGCGTGTGCGTGTGTGTGCGTCTGCGTGTGCGTGCGCGTGCGCGTATCCCGCGGCGTGGTGGGGCGGTAGTTGTGGGTAGAGACTTAATTCGGGTGCAGTATGCACTCCCCCGGAAGCTCTTTGTATGCAGCCCGGCCGCAGCCTCGTTCTCATTCCCGCCGTGTCGTTGTTATGGTGACGAGGTGTGAACGGGCTCTGACGGGCGGCCACCGCCCGTCTATTCAGCAGGATGAGCCCACTCTTTACCCAATATGCCACCACCGCTACTACTACAAACACAAGGACATGCTTCATTGATCACAGCCGCTTAATGACCCGTCCCCTTTGAAGCTTTTCTCAAGTTGTGATCCAATATTGTCATGAACTGCCGAAGGCTGAGTGATGGAGGTGTGTGTATGCGTGTGTATGTGTGTGTGTGTGCATAGAAGGGTTCTGAATGATGGACTAAATAGAATGATGACTAGAAATAAGAAAGGAAGTGATGGAGGTGTGCGTGTGTGTATGTGTGTGTGTGTGGATAGAAGGGTTCTGAATGGTGGACTAAATAAAACGATGACTGGAAATAAGAAAGGAAGTGATGGAGGTGTGCATGTGTGTATGTGTGTGTGTGGGTAGAAGGGTTCTGAATGGTGGACTAAATAGAACGATGACTAAAAATAAGAAAGGAAGTGATGGAGGTGTGCGTGTGTGTATGTGTGTGTGTGTGGATAGAAGGGTTCTGAATGGTGGACTAAATAGACCGATGACTAGAAATAAGAAAGGAAGTGATGGAGGTGTGCATGTGTGTATGCGTGTGTATGTGTGTGTGCATAGAAGGGTTCTGAATGATGAACTAAATAGAACGATGACTAGAAATAAGAACGGAAGTGATGGAGGTGTGCGTCTGTGTATGTATGTGTGTGGATAGAAGGGTTCTGAATGATGGACTAAATAGAACGATGACTAGAAATAAGAAAGGAATGTTTCGAGGTGTGCGTGTGTGTATGTGTGTGTGTGTGGATAGAAGGGTTCTGAATGATGGACTAAATAGAACGATGACTGGAAATAAGAAAGGAAGTAAAGAGGACAATAATCGAGAGTGCATTGGGCGATGGCAGGAATTATTATTCGGCGAATAAAATAGCATTTACAACCACAAGAAAAAGGAAAATTGAGAGGAGAATGAGGAAGAAGATGAATGTAAACGGAAGTGCCTTATATAGTACCCTGCATTTAGTCCAGGCGGCACTAGTCGAAGATTCTTACTGACTTGATATGGGGAGAAAATGATAATTCCCTCGTTGCTGTCTAAGTGGATCTCTAAACTAGCACAGTGAATTATCGAATATAGGTGAGATGTAGAATGACTATTTAATATTCTTTGCGGATAGAAACGCCAACCACGTGATCTACCAACAGGGATTCATCGGAAGACTAGCAACACGATGAATGCCAAGGAGTCAAATTGAGACTTCCTCATCCAATAAATGAATGAACATCTTAATGAAGAACCTAGTACAGTCAGCTCTGGTTAATCCGACACTGGTTATTCCGACAATTTTGCTTACTGACACGATTTCAGGTTAACGGATTTCCCCAATGTTAATCAATGCTAATTACTCTGGTCAATCCGACACTCGCTTTCTGACACAGACACTGTTTTTTTTGTAACAAACATGCTTATAGCATGTAGCTCTGGCTAATCCGACACTTGAAATCCATCAAACATGAATTAGCGCTAATATCCGAGAGTTAGACCTTCTTTCAGTAGCAATTCCCACACCTACTAGCATGAATGATTGATATGTATGCTTATCTGTAATAAATGGTCCTATGTTACTTAGGTGTTATTATTATTTTAATGAAAAATTTCACACATGATTCAGTCACACATAAGCCTATATAGGCTTACAAAAAATAACACAAACCACCATGAACTAGTCTAAATTGGTTAATCCAACATTTTGCTATCAAACATTATTTGGCGTGTGACCGAATGTGTCGGATTAACCAGAGCTGACTATATATTTATCTCAAAGAACGACAGAAACTGTAACAATAGGACTTTGGAAATATAATATTCCCAATCCCATGTACACGCACTCCCTGGCCCTCAGTGAGCCAACTCGTCCAACCACATATCCCAACATGTCCTGCTGACGTGAGATCCAAGTATCTCTCTATGCACTACATCGATCTCAGAGGTCCGAGAATGCCTGCTGACTGTGCAACGATACGTCTTTCCTTGCGAGACATACAAATACATATATACATGCATGCAGACAAGTCCGGGGCGGGCGACGAATCGGAAACAAACATAGAAAGTCTAAGCTAACAGAGAGAAAAACGGATAAAGAAAATTAAAATCGGAACGAAACAGATATGGGTTAAAAGAAAGATATTGTAAATAAAATGACAAATAAGGAAAAAAAGGATAATTTATGGAAACAAAATGTAATCCACAAACACGGATGATAAGCGAAAAGAACAAACAAGTCTAGTTCTGTTCTAACAGGGGGCGGTTGGGGCACAGAAGGTGTGTTTGTTGGGGTTTTATGTTCTATCAACATATATATGGTTACATCAGGACTAGTAGCAACTTGTGACAGTGTACACTCATGACGAATGTATAGTGCTGTCCCATGAAAGGATATCACACCCAATCCCATTATTCTGATACTGAGATCCCCAATTACTTGCACTATCCTAGTTCTTCCAGGCACCAGACTCGGTAGCTAAGTATAAACTTAGTAAGTCATTGGATTGATTCGGCCAGGATTCAAACCCCTGACCTTCTGCAGGGGAAGCCTGCACTCTATATATTGGACCACCGGGTCCAGTGGGGACGCAGATGGTGGTTAGTTGGATATTGGAGTGTTATGTCCTGGCAACTTCTAAGGTCAGGTCAGGACAGGTACCAACTTGTGACAGTGCGCATTCATGGTTGACTTCATAGTGCTGCACCAATGGGAGACCAGGCGGCCAGCATTACGACATAATATCGAACTCAGTCACATTAAATTTACACTGAGTCAACCAGTCCTTGAGCTGTCCTAACAAAGCCGGGCACCTACCTATCCAGGAAGCGACAATTATCAAAGGGTCATTTGTTTGACTGGACTAAGGGTCGAAACTGTGGGTTCGAATCCCACGATCTGCCAAGACCAGAGACGGACGCTCTAACTCATTCGGCCAATCTGGTCGGGGACGCAGAAGGAGTCAGGCAGGGTGCGCGGGTGCAGGGTGTGGTGGGCGGGGTGTGGTGTGCGGGGTGCGGGGTGGGGGGTGCGGAATGTTGGGTGCGGGGTGCGGGGTGCGGGGTGCGGGTGCGGGGTGTGTCGTGTGGGTTTCGTGGTGCGGGGTGCGGGTTGTGTGGTGCGATGTTTGTGGTGTGGGGTGCGGGGTGCGTGGTGTGGGGTGCATGGTCATGCGGGATTCGTGGTGCGGGGTGCATGGTGCGGGGTGCAGCATGCAGGGTGCGGGTTGTGTGGTGCGGGGTTGTGTTGTGCGGGTTGTGTGGTGCGGGGTTCGTGGTGCGGGGTGCGGGGTGTGTGGGGTGTGGGTTGTGTGGTGAGGGGGTTGTGGTGTGGGGTGGCGGGGTGCCGGGTGCAGCATGCAGGGGTGTGGGTTGTGTGGTGCGGGGTTCGTGGTGAGGGGTGCGGGGTACGGGGTGCGGGGTGCGGGATGCGGGGTGTGGGTTGTGTGGTGCGGGGTTTGTGGTGCGCGGTGCGGGGTGTGGGTTGTGTGGTGCGGGGTTCGTGGTGAGGGGTGCGGGGTGCGGGGTGCGGGATGCGGGGTGTGGGTTGTGTGGTGCGGGGTTTGTGGTGCGCGGAGTGGGGTGTGGGTTGTGTGGTGCGGGGTTCGTGGTGAGGGGTGCGAGGTGTGGGGTGCGGGATGCGGGGTGTGGGTTGTGTGGTGCGGGGTTTGTGGTGCAGGGTTTGTGGTGTGGGATGCAGCATGCAGGGTACGGGTTGTGCGGTGTGGGGTGTGTGGTGCAGGGTGTGGGGTGTGGGTCGTGTGGTGCAGGGTTCTTGGTGCAGCTTGCATGGTGTGGGTTGTCTGGTGCAGGGTTCATGGTGTGGGGTGTGGGGTGTGTGGTGCGGGGTTTGTGGTGTGGGGTGTGGGGTGCCGGTTGTGTGGTGTAGGTTGTGTGGTGTGGGGTTGGTGGTGTGGGGTGTGTGGTGCGGGGTGCGGGGTGTGGGGTGTGGGGTGTAGGGTGCATGGTGTGGGGTGCGTGGTGCGTGGTGCATGTTGCGTGGTGCGTGGTGCGTGGTGCGGGGTGTGGGGTGCGGGGTGTGGGGTGCTGGATTTGGGGTGCGGAGTGCGGGTTGCGGGGTGTGTGGTGTGGGGTGCGGGGTGCGGGGTGCGGGGTGCGGGGTGTGGGGTGCGGGGTGCGGGGTGCTTCCAGCTACTTGGCCAGGGATATCACGCATTCACGCTGGTTGACTTGGCGCACATATAAGGCTGCCGTCCCGCAGCTTCTGTCTCTGGGGAAAGGTTACAACGCTGACACATGCGGTGAGAGGCCGGGGCGACGTGAGACACCTGTGGGACAGACAGACAGGAAAGGAACGCCCTCCCCCCCCACACACCCTGCAGACTCCCTCACCCCCCCCCCCCCACACCCCACACACACTCCCCCAGACTCCCTCACCCCCCTCACACACCTCACACACGCTCCCCCAGTTTCCCTCACGCCCCCGTACACACATTATCCCACGACAGGTTGTTTCTTTGGGGACAATTTGCACCAAAAGTACGCGAGGCGAACGAACGTGTGCCGGCTGCTGCCTCTCAATTGGACCCGCAGAGGGGAGAGGGGCGTCTTAGCCTAGACGATACAGCGTCTGCATATGGGTTACGATGTTATAGACTTTGCGTTCAGAGTCATAAATTTATATATATATATATATATATATATATATATATATATATTTATATAATTATGTAGAGAGAGAAACAGATTAAAAAGGTATTGGCCGGGTTTTGTTTACCACATCTGGAGGTTAAGACAAGGATTGATGGCATCGCTGTGAACAAAGATTGATGGTATCTGGTGAGTGAGAGGAGTATTGTGGGATGGTGCCGGCGGCATCGCATAGCGCAATGGAGACAACAATGCCTTAGGAAGCTCTTTGGGAGAGATCTTCACAACAACAAGGGAACTTTCAGGTGTGATATTCAAACCGAGCTAACAATGGTTCATTAAATTAAAGTTCAGATTTATGTCAAACACATTGCTATAACAAATCGGCTAAAAACATTGTTAGCGAAAATGATCAATTTTGTAAATCGTGGGTTTTATTCGACCAGCATTCGAACCTCGGGGTTCGGGGGTTCCAGTCCCACAACTGACCAACACACGAGGTAGGGGCTCAACTCATTCGACCTCTCGGTATAGGCACCCAGTATTTCTACGTCATGGATTAATACACAAACAGTGTCAGTAGAGCGTATGCCGATGGTGTTGTTTGTTTGTTTGTTGATTTACATCCTAGTTTGTTGTTTTACATCTAAGGTCATATCAGGACGGGTACCGATGTGTGACAGTACACACTCATGGCAATTTTCTAGTGCTGCACCACTGGGAAGTCAGGCTGCCAGCACCATGACCCAACATCCCACTCAGTCACATTATCCTGACACTCAGCTAACCAGTCCTTGCCCTATCCTAATAATGCTGAGCACCAGGCTAGGAAGCAGCAAGTATCAATTTTTAAGTCATTGGTTTGACTCGATCAGGAACCTAAGTCGCAAACCCTCGATCTTCCGCACTTGAGGCCTGTGCTCGCCCCATTCGGCCAGCACGCCCGGTTTGTATGCCAATGGTCACTGCCTCATTTCAAAAGTTAGAGATACAACAATGTTCCCTTGCTATTTAACGCACTTATCGAAAATGTATATATGGAGACACCTAATATGAACTCAGGTTATATTGTGTATAAAGTCTTATGCGCATATTATGATGGAATGTAATTATCCTGTATCACTATATTGTCTTCTCCAACCACATGTGAACTTTCCTGGTGGTTGCTGTTGGTTGGTGTGGAGCCTGGAGGGGAGGTTGTTTGCTCCAATCAGCCCTACTCTCCTGCTTCCCTCCAGGTGGCACCTCTGCCCCTCACCATGTATCCACTCCCCCTCCAGTTATATATACTGTGTCTTACCAAGTACCCTCACCCGGCCTTTATTCATGTGAGTTGGAGAACTATACCAATACCCATCCATTACCACCTGATGTAATCCACAATTAATTCCCACTAAGGAATGCCGTTGACATGATCTCAAGCCAGACACTTGCTAGGTTCTCGCTAACAGAAATATAATCAAGTACATATGCTGCACACCATAATGTGAACAAGTCTGTGTTGGTGGAGAGTGTATTTTGGTTTGAGGCTCTAATAATGCGTGGGGAAGTGTGGCAATTTATTGCACTGCGGACGTGGTTGCGTTGTAAAATTTCCCGATAATTAGACATTGGAGGATGGTGTGAACTAGTCTATAGTGAATTACAATTGTTATATGAAAGGCTAAATGATATAGAGCCGGAGGGATTAAGGTATTATGTGGTGCTGGTGATCCTTTACTGAGTTTTATATAGATAATTATATAGTTATAGATAGTGTGAGAGGGGCACTACTTTTAGTGTGACAGAGCCTTAGCACAACCGTTATTTACAGATCATTGCAGACCCAGACACAACAGGGCACTGGAGCCATAAACAACCAAGGCTTGGATACAAGCATGTTGAACGTTCATTGGTTGATTGGAGAATGCCTACTGCTGATTGGAGGAGCTGATCAGGTGTGACAGCCATCTTGGATTCATGAACCTATATAATAATAAACCTGGGGGTGTAAGCTCTCTGTCTTTCTGTGCACTTTATACTCTACCTTTCTCTTGCCTGTAGTGATTTCATATTTAGGCTACCTACACAACTACAGCTGCCAGCCGTCGAGTTTACAGCTTGTTAGTGCTGCTCCACTAACATATCTTTTCATTGACATAATCCCGCAATATC
Source organism: Branchipolynoe longqiensis (assembly GCA_030323885.1). Lineage (NCBI taxonomy): Eukaryota > Metazoa > Annelida > Polychaeta > Phyllodocida > Polynoidae > Branchipolynoe > Branchipolynoe longqiensis. Next base: position 93,238,048 of record CM059187.1, read on the forward strand.
CCACCCAGCATAAGATTTACATTCTCTTGTAGCAGGCTCGTATCAATACGATATATTATTAATTTTACTGATGTGTGCCTCGTTCAATGTGTAATTGACTGTGAGCATACACTTATCTGCATGGCTACATTTTGAAAACTTAATAGCAATTATCGCTGTTTTGAGACTGTCTCCGGTCTAACACAGGCATCTCGGTCAATTATTGTTTAACAGAGCGCTTCGGGCTTCATCCTCCATATTGTGAAATAACCGCTCAGCGGATCTATAATATGGATTGACAGGGCCATAATGCACTTTTGAATTAAACTCATTCAATGCATGTCCAATTCCATGGGGTTCACACTGGTCTACAAATGCACACGTGCCCTGGGCATCTCTGGGGAAATTTATAATTCACCAATTGGTACAATACCATCTGATCCAATCATATTTCACCCCCGGGTTTCATTACGCTGATAGGGGAATTGCATACATTGCTGAGCAGTTGCGCGATTAGTTAAATTATGCATGCTGGCCCAGCACAATGCTTGCTAAACAGAACCGAGCGAGTGGCGTGTCTGCGGCTCTTTAACTCAGATCGTACATTGTAGTGGCCAAATGGTAGCCAGGCATGCAATTAGATTGGGCGGTGACCGGACAGACAGGAACCGACTTGATGGTTGTTAGATGTTAGTTGAAACCAAATGTCAATGTACTGTAAAATTGATTAAGCCAAAAGCACTCTAGACTTCAAACTCCACCTGTGTCACTTCATGTATTAGGTAAGGAGGGAGCTCTGACTGTACAGACTTGATCCATCTTATTCTATCTCTATTCTCTTTCATTCTATCTTAAGTCCTTCATATAGACTGTACAAGTGACATAACAATTTATACTTATCACGGCGTAACATGAGACTCTAATTTACTAGGATAGGGCAAGGCACAATGGGATGAGGAAGGCCAATTATCTGCGAATGAAATGTCAGCTGCTTAATCAACTGATGTACAATACAACCAAGTATGTCGTTTATTACAAAGTGGTCACAACTGCAGAATACAGCTAGTTTACACTGTGCCAATCGAGAAGCTGAATCGGCCCAGGCGACACCTGGCATTATTTGTATGTTTGATCTTCCAGGAGCTTGGTTTGTGCCAAGTATAGAACCTTTGAAGAATTGCAATCCACTTCTCTGGCATCTATAGACAAACATGGTCAAAGGAGGCTTTTCTTGCAAGTCTCACAAGCCCATAGCACACACGAAACACCCACATACCCCGCCAACACAATATTACTTATTCGTTGCGCCTCTAGAATTTGTTCATTTTGGTACCTTCAAATCATTTCAAACCAATGAATATTTCTACTATTTCGAGTATTTTTGCATAATTCAAGACAATCGACTGAAATAATCCTAGTAGCATTTAATTTGTTTGTTTTGAAAAGTACTCAAATATTTATTATAATGCTGGCCTGCGTCTACGTTCGTTTTTATCAAATCAATAAATATATGAAAGTGTTCCTTGAGTATTTGCCGTTTCAGAAATAGGACAGTGACATTTGTCGCATACTAACATGGATTGGGACAGATGACCTGACAATTTAAAATGAACCTTTATTGTATATTACATGATTCAAGTAAAATAATTAGATTCACACAGATTATATTAAAGTTCTAAAATAGAACAGAATCTAAGGAGCCACTTACTGAGTTCAGTGGTATACTTTTCAGTGATGTATTGAACATTTGCACTTAAAACTCTCATTGAACACGCCCACTGAACACTGTCATTGAATACTTTCACTGAACACTGTCAATGGAACTAATCAATACATATGTTCAATGTACACAATCACTGAACACTTTCAATAAGCATTTTCAATCAATATTGTCAATTAACACTGTTACCAAACTCTCATATTGAACAATGTAGCTGAATAATGTCCTTACCCATTGTCGGGTGAGACTGACATTGAGCAATGGCACTGACAACTGGCATTTAACACTGCCATTGTACACTTTCATTGAACACAGTCACTGAACACTGTCATTGATTTAGTACACTCATTGACGACTGTCCTTGAACATTGTCATTGAATCCTATTTGAAAACATGGGCAATGAACACTGTCATTGAACCAGGTCACCGAACACTGTCACTGAATATTATCAGTGAACAGTGTCACTGTACACTCTCATCGGCCCCTGTCAAGGAATACTTTCATCAAACACTTTCATTGTCAGAGAACACTGTCTCACAATACTGCCATTGAACATTGGCACTGAACACTGTTACTAAACACTGTCATTGAAAACTGCCATTGACAACTCTAATTTAATCCAGCAGAACACACACGTGAACATAGTGATTGCAATTATCGTGCCATTCAAGCAATCTACGGTTTTGGAGATTTGAAAGCATGTAAGACATTTGGTTCGTTCCATAGCGTTAATCACAGGAGGAGCTATTGCTAGAGTAATCAATTAATCAAAACAGCAACAGGAAAAGTTGCTTTGAAATTAATTGTACTAATCCCTGTTTCAGCTCAATCTTATTAAATACTTTCGGTTGAAAAATCTTAGCTTAGACAAAGCGTAGTGAAAGGTGAAGGTTGCATTACTATTATGATTGTTTTAGTTAGAACAATAGCGTACAATCCAATTACGGTTATTTACACCAGTTGATTCCAAATTAATCGAGTATAATATAAGCAAAATTGGGAAGAATAAGAATTATTATTCTGTAAAGACGAATAACACCGTCAAAGTGTCACGGAACGCAACTGTCTGTCGGCAGGAATGTGTTACATTGTTTACTTTGAAAGGAAAAAACTACATCGTCTCGATACTTGTAATCCATGTCCGAATTTGCAACAAGATCTTGAAACATGAAAAGAGCTTCTGGTCCGCCAATACGTCTATCAAAATGTTACAATAACAGGACATTATATGTTTGTGAGTAAGACGGTGTGGCCCAATCGGTAGAGTGCAGGCTTCCCGTGCGGAATGTCATGAGTTCGAATCATAGCCAAGTCAAACGGATGACTTATAAAATTGATATGCGTCACTACCTATCCTGGTGCTCAACGTTACTAGAATAGGATAAGGACAGTGTGAGGATAATGTGGTTGCGTGGGATATTGGGCCACGGTGCCAGTGGCCTCGTCCCCAGGTGGGGCAGGACTATAAAGCCACTATGACTGTGCACTGTCACAAGTCAGTGTTACATCCTGATATTCTCTTAGATGTTGCCATGCAGCGAATTCAACGACAGTAATAACCAAGTATATTTCGCTGTTGTGCTATGTAACTCCAACGTCAATAATCTGCTACAAATACAGACAGGGGTGAACATCTGAACTTTGTGTCTTCGGCTTAAGCATTAGTGATATTGATCTCATGTCCGGTATCAGTTCACACCTCAATCCAATCGCTGACATATCCGCATTGACAGGCGATACTGGTGCAGTGTGAAAGTCACGTGATCATCATTTCGCCTACCCGCACACGCCCTCTTGCCCCAGCCGCGTTCGCTCCGGGGGTGGGTAGAGGTGAGCCCGCGGCGCAGGGGCTGTGAAATTGTAGACCACGCCCGAGGAACTTGATGCATATCAGCGAGGTGTCCCTGACCAGTCATCTCATCAACGGCGCATGCGCATCCACGATGGCGTGAATGCCAGGGATGGAAGTGTGTCTGTATGTGGAGGGGGGCGGGGGGGGGGGCGAGTGGTAGGATGCGGCATGGCGTGGCGTGGTGCCACCTAACTACCTAACCTCGGATGGCGTTGGTGTATCCGCCATCTCCAAAAATCCCATCATGCTTCAGGTAGTGCGCTGGAAGAGGACGCCATCGAGCGTGGATATCACTAGACTTCCTCAGTGATTCAGGGAGCAACAAGTAAACAAACTCTCAGAAGCAAAGAAAGTCAGCCTTGTCACTTGTATCTTTAGCGTGGTATCATTGGAAACAAGTACTGGATTGTCAGATTTGATTGGCTCAAAGCTGTTGTCATTGGTTCCAAGTACTGGATTGTCAGATTTGATTGGATTTAAGCTGCCGTCATTGGTACCAAGTGCAGGATTGTCTGATTTGTTTTATTTTCCGATCGCTTAGCATTAATTGCTAAGTCAAAATAGGATTTGGGCCTTTGGCAGTCGACATTGCGAAAGGTGCGGAGTCAATTGCAGCTGCGTTTGGAACCTAATCTAATGTAGAATATTATGAGGAATATTTTGTTGGTATTTGCACAATATAAACTTCTAACTCTGTATGCATCTACCAATATTAGACTAATGTCAATGTAATATCCATAATATCATTTCACATACGAAATCCATCAGGAATACTACTCATATGTGCATATGCCGTCTGCTGTTCTAACCTGCAAGTTAGGAGTATGGAAGAGAAAGAACAGATGTGTGTTCTCTGTGGCGGAGTGGTTAGAGTGTCTGACTTTTTTCTAAGTCAGACTCCTAATCTGAGGGACAGCGGTTTGATTCCCCGTGCCCCCAGCTCTGCCAATTTGGATTTCCACCACTGTGTATAACTTACAGCATCATCAAAGGCCGGTTGCTCTCATACCATGTCTATGTGGTGTGGGAGGTTAACGATCCCTTGGGTCGGTAAAAGTGTAGGCTCGGGCTTTCTATCGACCAGCAGTGGAATGAGGAAGACCAGTCGTCAATGCTTAAACAACTAATGGACCAAACAAATAAAAAATAAAATGTGTATTAAAACCTATGTGTGCGAATGCAGATTTACACTCAAAATATATGCAATGCATATATGACTGTAACGTCAGTCCCTCAACAGTGAAACAAATTGTATTTTCTGAGGAATATATGTTCACCAGATCATGTCCCAGATTGTTGGAGATCATCCTGAAAATAAAACTATGGTTCTACAGCAGATCAAAACATGGTTTATCTATTCGGATAGGGTCGCAGAAAATCAGTGTAGGTTGTACTTGTTTTGACCGTGCATCAACAGCTCAGAGCAGATCAGATCACCTCGAGGCAGGTGGGAGCAGATTGGAGAAGCTCTCGGGGCCGATCAAGTCACCTCAGAGCAGCTTCGGCAGCTTGGGGCAGCTCGAGCAGCTCGGAGCAGATCGGGGCAGCTCGGGAACCATCGAGCATCTCAGAGTATAGCAGAGCAGCTGTGGCCGATTTGAGCAGGTCGGAGCAGATCGGAGTAGATCGGAGCAGTTCGGAGATGTTCGAAACCGCTCGCTGCGTTTGGAAGCAAATCCAGGCAGCTCTGAACTAGGTCGAAGCAACTCGGAATAGACGTAGTATCAGTCGGATGCGCCTCGTCTTACAGGTTGCAGCAAGCATTACCAGCGGACGAGTTACTAAGGCAGTCCCCCCTTTTCTCCCTCCCTTCCCCATACCAACTCACACCCACATCCGCAGTAGCACTCACACACACACAGACACACACGGTGGCCTCGAAGTGGCGCGCATGAGCCGGTGGTCACAGGAAGATGGGCCCTGTTTGATTGAGTTCGGAGGCGAATCGACACGGCTGGCGTTACGGCCAGGGAACCGGGGGTGAGGGCGGCGGGGCGCCGGCTGCCGGGGAGGGTGGGCGGGTGGGCGGGCGGGCCGACGCTACTGCCTGGGAATCGGGGGTTGGGGGTTGGGGGTTGGGGGTTGGGGGTTTGGGGGGTTTGGGGTTTGGGGGGTTGGGGGTTGGGGGTTGGGGGTTGGGGGTTGGGGGTGGGGGTTGGGGGTTGGGGGTTGGGGGGTTGGGGGTTGGGGGTTGGGGGTTGGGGGGTTGGGGGTTGGGGGTTGGGGGGGCAGCGGATGAGGACGGGGGCGCCTAGCGCCGTGCGGGTGTGGGTGTTTGACTGGTGAGCCAGTGGAGCGCCGCGGGCGGCCGCTCCGCAAACTTAAGGCTTCCCCACCCACTTAAGCTGGGATAGCGCGCGGGATCCCGCCCGGAAACACGTAGCGCAAGATCGATACACACCAGGGAATACACACTACCTAAAACTGCCTGTTCCGCCCACACAGGCCTCTTTTGTGTGGTTGTGGCTCTGTGAGTTTCTTTGTTTCTTTGTTGTTTTTTTACTGTTTTCCGTTTCTTTTATTTATTTAATTGTTTGTGGGAAGGGTACCCAGAAAGGGCGCGATTCTAATGAATAAATGAGGAGGTTTAGAGAGGCGTTGCCTGCTAGTGTTGATGATGTTAGTGTATTGTGTTATTTGTTGAGGCACCCCACTAGCGATCCGCTCGGGGGCGTTCCGATCGCACTGGGAATTGATATTGGATGGAACGATCATGCCGATGATGAGGGTGGTGAGACCGTGATGATGAGGAATGTAGTTCCATTGATTACAGCCACACAGCATTTAATGTCTGAGGATGCAATCGGTGTCAAGGTAATTTTTGTTTCTGATTTTATATTTCCCTCCTGAGGACACAATCGGTGTCAAGCTAATTTTTGTTTCTGATTTTATATTTCCCTCCTGAGGACACAATCGGTGTCAAGCTAATTTTTGTTTTCTGATTTTATATTTCTCTCCTGAGGACACACTCAGTGTCACGCCAATTTGTATTTCTGATTTTATATTTCCGTCCTGATGACACAATCAGTGTCAAGCTTGGACACTAATAAAGACTGTACTAGCCTCCAAGCATAGTTTATCCCATCATTACTAACAACCTACTTACTCAAACTACTTCATGTAGTCAAAAAACACACCCGAGGTATTATTAACCTTTTAAGCATAACCCTACAAGCTAACCACACTCTATCTAACAGAATAAACAAACCATTCTACTAACACTTCATCTCAAAATGTTATCTCCAACAACACGATAATTATGCAATTCACAACACAGTAGGCATACAACCCTATGAAGGGAAACTGTGCGCCTAACCACTCTGTAATGTACTATTTGTCTAATCAATACACATGTATGTATCTAAGTATGTATGAATAGAACATATAACTACTATTTTTACATGTGATTTGTCAAACTATACCATATGTAAGTCTTGGATTGATTAATATTGTTATTTCAGCTGACTTGAGCTAGCTGCTGATGACAATATCAGACTACAGATACATATATTGTAAATAACTGTATTGTCACATGGCTGGAAGACCAGTGCCACGGCACTGACAAAAGACTTTATTCAATGAATAAACTATATTTACAACAACAAAAAAGCTAATTTTATATTTCCCTCCTAAGGACACAAATGGTGTCAAGTGAATTTGTATTTCATTGCTCATCGTCACGGAGCACATGAAGGCTGGAGTGGGAAATCCTGCCTTTTATTCCAGGTGCAGCCCCCCCCCCCCCCTCTGGTGGCAGTTACATCGAACATGGTAGCACCGCCCAGAAGGTCACAGCCAGAAGGGCATGGCAGCCTGATAACATATGATTTTGAGATGAGTAATATATGTAATATATAAAGTACCTACCGATAACTATAGAACTGAACGAATGCCAACAATGCATGTCAAAGGAGAAGGTTCCTAGCAATGCAAATACGATTATTAAATTATACAATATATCTCTAATGAAATATGCAGTGCTCGGTGGTCAATCACTTTATAATTATTAACATTATTTTTTAATTGATATCGTTGGGTGGTCATTGTTAGTTCGCAATTGGTTTTCGTTTGATTGGGTCATAGTTAATTAATCCGCAGGGATGGGTGGGTGGGTGAAAAGGGGGGTCGTTGTGGTCATTCGGAGTAAGTGGTGGTGACTAACCAGGAGAGGGGTGGAATTGTTGGCCCCCTGTGAGTGGTGTGATGTGATCGGATTGATGAACCATTCTGATAGGCTGAACTTAACTAAACCTGACACCTAATAAAGGCCATATTATAGTAGTCCGTCTCCGCGTCTTGAATTCTGAGATCATGTAAAGGATGTCCGTTAGATAAGTATTTTGGTTCTGAGCTTCTTTCGATTTTATCGGACTATGCAGCTTTAAACAGGGGAACTGTCACTGAGGTTGTTAAAGCAGCAGCTGAAACCGCCTTGTGACCAAACTGGTCACAGGGAGGTCGGCAATCACAGAGGACCGTTTTGCAACCACGTTGTGACAATTTACGACCAGTTTCCTACAACTTGCGATCTCCTTAGTGGTCGGAAATTAGTTGCATGCAGTAGCGTGACTAGGACATATTCATTTTGGTGACAAGGAGGGTAATCCTCTAGGAGCCACAACATCATTGTGACCGAGATGGGCGCTATGATATCAGCAACAAAGGAGTACAACTTAGCAACCACATTACTACCACTTATGGCAACTTTACTGCCACTTGCGAACTCGTTTTTATGGTTGCAAAGTGGTCGCAAAATGGCCGCAAGTAGTAGTGTAACTAGGGTATAACTTTACACTAATCCCCAGCTACATGTAAACTAGGGCCGACGCCCTCCCAGTCCCAGTCAGCGGAGAAGGAGCCCTTCTCAGTGCTGAATCGCCGGTCTTCGTTTGATCGGCGCCGGGGGACAAATCTTCTTGCCCACGGGGGTTCCTCCACGCCAGTTGGGTCTGCGGATATGAACAGGAATGGCAGGCCTTCCACAGATGTCTCCCCGCTGCTGGAGGAAACCACTGCCGGCAGGGGGCGTGGGAGGGTGGGCGTGGGGGGTGGGGGTGGGGGGCGGGTAGTGGGGGAAAATCAGCATCTACACTAGGGGCGACACGGGTTCAAAGTGCGTTGAGACCGGCCACCACTCGGATGTGATTGATGCATAAATGAAGGGTATGGAGTGGTGTGGTGGCTGTTTCTAGCAGTCGTGCTGTTCTGGCAATCAGGTTCTCCCTGAGTTCTGAAGCTGGTGACTTGGTACAGCAAATTAGGCGGGAGGTAGTCGCTGTTAGCATTTTCTGTTTAACCCCATTTAATTCGGCATCCTACATGAGAAAATATCAAAATCAACACTACTTCGTGAAGCGACGTTAGGTTATGTCATTTTCTGTTGAATGCCACATTAAATCGATAGATATGAGTCCCATAAACCTATTCCACATTGAGTTAACAGTTCACCAAAGCGCACAGACCATACTGATGAATTAACCATGTCAGCATTTGATTGGGACAGAGCAGCCATATAGTGCTGCATTGTGTGTTGTCATGCCTCTGCCGCACATACAACACTTCACCAAAGCGATCAGACCATACAGATGTGTGAATCATGTAGGCGTTTGACAGGAGAGAGCAGCCATATAGTGCTGCATTGCGGGTTGTCATGCTAATGCCAAATGGACAATACTTCAAAGTGTTCAGACAATACATTGGGTAAAGTATGTATGCATTTGATGGGACAGAGCAGCCATATAGTGCTGCATTGCGGGATGTCATGCTTGTGCCAAATGGACAATACTTCAAAGCGCTCAGACCATACATTGAGTTTGTTGTCTGTTTGTTGTGTTGCGTTGTGTTCCTCCTAGCTGATTTTTCGCTGTCGATTGAAGATGAGCTTGAGCAGCAAGGTCCTTGGTAACCCGGGCGACGACCGAGCGGGTATGCTGTTTTGTGCAGTTGTACATTTCATGAAAGCTGCCTGCAAAAGTGTTGAAGTGCTGCTGGCTTTTGCAAGTTACCAGCGGCACTCTCTCGGGGAGCAAATAGAGGTTTCACACCGGCAATAGCATACAGCCAAGGGATGCATAACTGCACTACTCCAAACATACTTCAAATGTATGCCTGCCATATCTCCAGTGTACTTAACGTATGTGCCGTACTCATAGCGATGGAGTAACGTACGTAATATTGGTCAGCGTACTGTCAGCATATGCAAACCTTTAGCGAACGTTTTGTGAGGCAGATGAATGCTCTCAATAGGTCAGAGATATGTTCCGCATATTTCACGTACATTGTGTGTATGTTGGGTGTACGTTGTGTGTATGCCCATTTTTACCCCTCATAGCATCACAAGTTTGGCGTATGCCAATCTATTTTGATTGTACATTTATTTCAACATGTTACGCACACGCCGGCGCCATAGGTCTTAAAGAAGATTTCGCAAATGGACATGTGTAAGCCCCCATACATTGGGGATGTTGATTTCAGCATCGGTAATTTAACCCGCAAGAAAAAGTACATACTAAATATGGAGGCGACTACTGGCGCCATCTATAACGTCTTGCTTAATAATAAATGCTCCGATTGTGGCGCCATCTTTTGTAATTTTGCATAACAAGATGCGACCCAGTTTCATTATAGACACTTCGACCAGACCGTTTCGATCGATAGGACGTGTTCTCTCCTTGGATTTGCCGTCCCACCCACCCAAGCTACAAGTGACATTTATAGGGCTACGTGCCTGAAATCCTCAATTCTTAATAAATCAAACATCTCATGACTTTAATGTAACAACGGAATAGTAAGAATAAATGCCACCTTATACTGTACTTGTCTTGCATTGGTTGAATTGTCCTAAAGCGGTTTCCTGAGAGGGATGTAGTTCGTTCATCAATGAAAACCTGACCCACATGGCGACATTAATTAAAAGCAAAAGCAATAAGCACCAGTTAGACTTGTCATGAAAAATCCTTGGCTGCCGATGCAACTTAATTCGGTGTTGTTATTGAAACGCCCACTATTTAATTTCGCCAAGGTCATTCATTTGTTGACCATAACAGATTGGCGAATCGAGATAAACGTGCCTTATTACTGGGAAGCCGGTGAAGATTTATAGTCATACTGCTTTGTTTGAGCAAAATTAAAATAATTTTAAAAAATCCAATTAAAGTCCTCCTACTTCTTCACTCTCCGGGGGCGGGAAGCCCTTACTGTCGGGAAAAACTAATAATAAGCCCATGGAGAGATTGTGATCTTTTAACATTTGTTTTTGAGAAATGGGCAATAATTATGACCATCACATCAATTATGTGTTATCAGCGAAAATAATGTGTCCGATTCCAACTGCGATGTTGACATGCAGTCAGTCACATTTTTACTTAAACAAATACAAGAATACAATTTTAACAATTTCTTTTATTTCTTTTAGACATTTTTTTTCCCCACCCGCCCAAAGAAACTCTGTATTCTCCTTATTTATTTATCCTTTCGTAAAACTGGCAAAGATCATATAATTAAATTCACTGATAAAGAAATAAAATGGCAAGCCTTCGCTGTGATAGCCACGTTTAACAAAGAAACCCGAAGGCTGGCTTAACCTTATGTCATTTGTTTATTCGCACTAATATTGATTAATGCGCCCGATGGGAAATTGAGGCATTTCTGGCGGCTGTGGCATTTCTGGAAGCACTCTCCTCGTCAAGCCGGAATAAGCTTGAGGTTCACGCCATCAAGTTGAGCTAGTTGAATAAGACAAAGAAATGTAGCATAATGGAGGCACTTGACCAATTTCTACAACGTTTTGTGTTGTTGTTGTTTGGCCTTCGTTTTCTTGTTTACAAATGTCTTCCCCTAATTAATCGATTGATTAAAAGTGATGCATTTTCATGTTGACGGTCTTTGTCTTTGGTTGTTTCCGCGCGCGTAATTCAAGATCATAGATGTCACTGAAGGTGTTCTTTTAATTTCGTCGCCACCGGTGTCACATTTTATGGCTGGTTGTAATTAATGCAGAACGGTCGTAATTAAGTCGGTAGCGTGTGTCTAATGCTTTCCCTAATGACACTTTGTCGGTGATATTAAGTAAATAATTTATCAACACTTAACAATGCACGAGTCTACATTCGGCGTTTATTAAAAGCAAATGGCGGTGGTGCGACCTAGATTTGCAGCCTCTGTCTGGGAAGGTGTTGCTTAGCGCCGCCTTCTCGCCCGTACGATAGGGCCCGAAAGCAGACGACAAAAATAGAACTGGAAAGATTGCTGAGTAATGTATGTATATATATATATTTATATATATATATATATGTATGTATATATATGAGTCAGGCTCACGAAGATGGGCCAATTGAGGAAAGTTGTCGGCATCGAGCATTGGATGTCGGTATCGAACGTCATAATTATAGTTTAGCATTGACAGAGGTGTTGTAAAGTCCTTAGATTTATCCTGAATGTAAACCTTATTTGTTTCTATGATAATTTAATCTGAAACAAAGAAATGCACAACACTTTAAGAATTGTGGCACCGACATCTTTATTTAATCACCAATTTAAAAACTTGTTTGAGGGTTTGATACCATTGTTTATCTCCATGTTTGGATTGACGTTTACATGGTTTTGCGCCTGAACTCTTCATATTATGAATGAGTGGAATATCTGGTAATGACACGAGTGGCCTGGTCTTCCAGAAGGGCAGCACTATACAGCCGCCATCAGTGCACACAATTACATTCTAATATGACCTTACATGTGTCTTGGTCATAAACCACGAACATAGTGTACCAAGGCATGATCATCCTTGAGATATGGCTCGGTCAGGCCAATTAGGAAGTGAATGGTGACAAACCTAAATAAAGGTCGGTACATAACTGGAAAATGACACTTTGTCAAATAACGCAGTCGCTACATTACATCTACGACACCTTCTCGTGGTGCATGAGGGGGGTATTCGGAGTTGTGGCATCAGCGAGATACAGGTGAGTCATAGCAAGTATTACCTGACACCGTCTTTTCCCTAATATAATGTAATGTTCGCATACACAGCTTAACAGCCGGTGCGGTAGAGCACGGGCCTCGCATGCGAAAGGTCGGGAGTTTGGTTTGCGGTCGAGTCAAGCCAATGACTTTGATATTGACACTTGTCAGTCCATAGCCTGGCACTCGGCATTAATAGGATATGGCAAGAACTGATTAGCCCCGTGACTGAGTGGGATAATGGGTCATGGTGACAGAGGCCTGATTTCTCAGTGGGGCAGCACTATAAACCTACCATGACTGCATGATGTCACAAGTCAGTACCCGTCCTGACATGACCTTAGATGTTATCAGGACGTAAAACTCCACCAACCGGCCAAACCCAGCTGGGTGCAGCTATGTCGATCTGCACTGTGAGTGCGCACTGTCACAAGTTGTTACCGTCCTGATATGGCCTTAGATCTTGCTAGGACGTAAAACAACAATAAAACACAGTTTAACAGCGTGTGATCATTTCGCTGATTGCTTCGTGCGCAAGGTTCACCAGAGACGGCAGCAGTAAGCTGCAGACACGGCTTGTGTGTCATCTCAGAGTGATCAAGTGGTGTGAAAGTACGACGGCTGAACACTTTGACTTCTGGATACTGAATGCCCCCGTCCATAGTAGGCGCCCCGAACAACCACTCGCATGTACATATATATAATATATATAAGACATTATATGAGTGTAATTATCCGGAACCCCATTATCTATGAACAGTCATATCAACTTGAGACTACACAAACTAAATGACACTCATCCACTCATCAACTGGTCAGGTCTTCTGTCTCACCTGGTGGCGCCACCTGGCTTCTTCCTCATAGCCTGGTTCTGCCTCATGCCTGAACCACTCGTTCTAAAATATTATTCCTAATAATAGTGATGCCCTATTTCAGCACAGTATCATTTGTATTAAGCACTATGATTAGGAATTACATTAATAGTACCCCTTCTATTACTATTAATCACTATTTGGGTAATCCTCTACTGCCTTATTGAAGTGCATTATTATTAATATTAAGTAATATTACTTGTAGTATATATATATATATATAGTATATATATATATATCGCTGTCTTTGTAAGACAAGCACTCCAATGTTGTCTAATAAAAGGGAACATGTCACAAGTAATGTGATATAAATGCACCCAACCCGCGGTCATACGGCTTAAATGGTCAAGGAGTAACTCGACTCAAAATCATTATCTAAAAACATTTGAATGGTATGGTAGGTCGAACAATACGTAGGTGAGCGTAAACATGAGAGTAAAACTTGAGGAAGTTGTTGTTGATGTGCTATGGGGCCAGGCTGAGCCAGACTTGGACAGCTAAAGTCCACAGCGTGGACTGGTGTACGCAAGAAGAGTATGGAGCAGCAACCACTCAGCCGAGGTGTGCGGTAATATTTTTAGTATGGCTGAGTAGGTGCTGATAGTATGCTTTACAGGTGTATAAATGTGTATTGTGTATTCCATCCTGTGCGCACTGTCACAAGTCGGTACCCGTCCTGATATGACATTAGCTGTTGCTAGGACGTAAAAGAACAACAAAGAAACAAACAACCTATTCGGTAGGCATTTTACGTTGAAGGTCACAAGCTTGTTGATCTTGTTGCTTTCCCGCCCAACCTTCAAAATTATACAATAACAAACCACACCAGAACGCCGGATCCACGTATAAATTAAATGTACTTAAAAACGCGCCTCCTCACCTGGAATGCCTTAAATAATGTGTTCACTGTGCTGAATCGGCAGGAAGTAGAACTTAGAAGTAATATGTGTTGGCAGCCTCTGATTAACGTGGAACCAGTGGTGTTCGCCTGAGAGAATGCATGGCGGAACTCTGCCTAGGCGAACATGCAAATATTGAATGAAACAAAGGAGTAATAAGTGTAGAGATTGCTACGAGACCAATACACACCATGAAGTCGAAGCTATTGCCACTTCCATGTTCATGGTGCTGTCACATTACAATGCTTCTCTCCAGCTTGCTGCCAATGCGCAAAATCACTTATAATTGTCGAGATACGTCAAACTTTTCGGCATCAGCACAACGTATTGGTAGCGTGCGGCCGACGTTGTGAGAAGAAAAACAAAAAAGTTTGGCGCGCCGTCCTGATATGACCTTAGATGTTGGGAGGATGTAAAACAACAACAAACAAACAAAGGAACAGTTTGGTGCAACGTGTAAGAACGACCCTCATGTGCGCGTGGCGTGTGAATAACATTCATATAACGTTATTCCAGCGCGTCCAACATCCCCATAATGTTGGCACCCACACATCGTCGCATCTCGAAAGTTTTGCGCAAGCACAAAACTTCGCCGATCCCCTAACGCGTGCCGCCGACCCTCGTCGACCATCGCCGTCCATCAACGAATACCAACCCGTGCCTATCGCATGCATATTGCTTCTTGACGTATCCTGACATTGCGCCAAAATATCACATACGTCGACGCGCATTGGCGAGAAGCGTGGTAATGTAAAGGAGGATATGTTTTGTGGAATTTCTTATTGTACAAAAAATAAACTGGCGATTATAAACGGCGGACAGCGTTGCTTCCTTGTTCGCTGCAGAAAGGTCAGTCTGGTGCTTAGTTCATCTGTTAATCTCGAGTAAAAGCAGAAGAAGAAGAAGCATGAAGAGAGATAAAATAGGCAGGTTCAGTGCGTGGGAGTGTGGACGATGCGGGGAGGATCTCGGTTATAACAGCGTAATTGTGTTCTTCTCATTAGAAAGCATCGGATACTAATTTATTGGGAAACTCGATACAAGATTGTTAACGATTTTAATCGATAGGTCAGAAAAGTTTTGTGTCCTGGTTCATTTCATGCAGATTGGTTTGGACATGCACGGTCATGCTTAGTTGATTAATTAATTTAGAATGACCAATACAAAGCAAAGCTACCCATGTATAAGAACAGTCATTATGGATCAACAATGATTACGCTACTTGCTGTAAGGTTAGTTCTTTTCTAGGGGTTTTCTATTCTTTTGTGGAAGGATTACTAGGCACAAGCAAATAAGATTATTGACTTCCAGTTAATCCATTTATATGCTTAAAGCATTTCTTAATCCTGATTAAATTGGAACAACCGCTCAGATGTGTAGGGCTGTTCATTAGTTAAGTCATGGTCTGGAAGGTCCTGCCTAGCAAAATGCAATGTAGGGATTGGTTGGTTGTTGGAGCTTTACGTCCTGGCAACATGTATGGTCATATCCGGATGGGTATCCACTTGTGACAATAGACACTCATGGCGCTTTATAGTGCTCGCCCACTGAGAAATCAGGGCCCTGACACCATGACCCGATATCCCACATAAGCCGATATCCCATACTATCCTGGTACTAAGCTAACTCGTCCTTACCCTATCCTATTAATGCTGAGCACCAGGCTAGGAAGTGACAAGTCCCAATTGTTTAAGTCATTGATTTGACTCGACCGAGAACCAAACTCCTGACCTTCGGCACGTGAGGACCGCGCGCTGTCGATTCAGCCACCGCGCCCGGTACAAGGTAGGGATGTACAAGGTAGGGATGTGGTTTGCTACTTGGTATGCAGTGAAATATTTCTCTACAAAATAACTAAATATTCAGACATAACATATACACATATTTGATTTTGTATAAACAATGAAATCATATATTTCTTTCTTCAGTATGAAGGGTCTGGGAAATCCATGTGTGTAATTATTTCACTAAGCTCAGCATGAGCAGTATTCAGCAGATAGGGAGATTGAGTCTCATCCCAGAGTGATCATCCAGGCGCATTATGAGAGGGTGTCAGTTGTGTGTAGCTACGGAGGGATTGTTCAATCAAAGCTTTAAATTGTCAAAACTCATCCACCTCCCAACATTTGATCATACTGCAGCATTACCGTTGCGTAGTCCGATGGTTTTGCGTTTTGGTAATTTTTCTGAGATAAATATCTTAAAGTGATCGTTATAATATACCTTATTTCCGGTTGAAGTAACTTTTATTTTAAATGGATAAGCTTTGAAATATTTGAAATTCAATCATGTAAACTTAGTTTTGGGAACAATGCCAAAACTCTGACATGACAGGCTTCAAAAGTAACAGGTTATATCTAACTGTCTCAGTGTTCCCTTCTATGTGGCAATAAATGCTTAATATGTGCATCAATATCTAAGTTAGATATGTAGAGTCAAATCTATATTATTATTTTGGTTTCGAAAATTGTATGCTTCATCGGACTATGCAGCTTTAAGTACACATGTTGTTTGTTCTACATAGAAAGGAATACTAAGTAAATTTAAAGCTGCATAGTCCGATGAAATATCAAATCGTCAAAACCAAACCAATTATCTAGTTTTAATTTTACATATCTAACTTAAATACTGATGCACTTATTAAGCATTTGTTTCTGAGTAGAAGGAAATAATGAGTCAATTTAACAGAACCTGTTACTGCAGAAGTCTATGGTACCAGAGTTTTGGCAAGCCTGCCAAAACTATTTTTCCATGTTTGCAATCAAAATATCTCAAAAGTTTACCATTTATAATAAAAGTAACTTTAAACTAGTGTAAAGTAGATACTAGTGATTGGTCTAATATATTTATCTCAGAAAGAAAACAGAAATTCAAAACCATCGGACTATGTAACTGAATTGAACTTATTACTGCTGAGACCTATGGCGTCAGAATTTCGACATGCATGCCAACATTAAGTTAGATTGTTTTCTTTCCGAATACTTCCCAAATTAGAGAATGGTACTAAAAGTTACTTCAAATTAAAGTAGCATATATTATGATGACCAACCAGAATATATTTCATTTGAAATATTTCATAAGCCCAAAATGTCAGACTATGTAACTTATGTAAGTTATTGCAATAGAGAGCATGAATGATGGGATAATATTGGTCGAGCTTTGACCTCCCAAGTACACATTGTAGTGGAAAAAGGAACCGTTTTTTGTTGGTCCATTAGTTGTTTAAGCAGGGGAAATTTCAGTCATAGACGACTAGTCTTCCTCATTCCACTGCCGGTCGATAGAAAGCCCGAGCCTACACTTTTACCGACCCAAGGGATTTTTAACCACCCACACCGCATAGACATGGTATGAGAGCAACCGGCCTTTGATGACGCTGTACGTCATACACAGCAGTGGAAATCCAAATTGGCAGAGCTGGGGGCATGGGGAATCGAACCGCTGACCCTCAGATTAGGAGTCTGACCTAGAAAAAAGTCTGACACTCTAATCACTCCACCACAGAGAACGCCATGGGGAAGGTGCACGGGTGGCAGTGTTATTGGAGTTTGCATGTCGGATGGATGTAGCGAATTGTGTTCGTATTTCACAATACAAGCATACTGCATTAGCACCTTATGAACCTGTTCTTAAACAGGCAACATTTGCTACGTACTAAATAACTGCTTCATTCGAGATGTGAGTGGGTCATCCCATTACCAACCCTCTTCACAGCTGGACAAGCAGCGGCCTGAATAAGTGAATGTGCTTGTAGGTCCTAGCTAAGTCTGAGTTACCACCAGGGGCCATATTCATGTAGTCATGCCAGGCTTAGCCGGAGCTACATGCTAGCTCTGGGGTAGCTATCCGAGGCTAGCGGCGGGTTGGAGAAATAGGTCAAGTCGTATTCACGAATGTCAAAGCCACCGTGGATAGGTAACCGTGAGTTTATTTATAGATTTGGGAATTCCCTCAATTTGACAATATGAATAATGCCGCCAATGTGGCGGGAGCATTAATAACGGTTCGATTTTAGGGTTAATTCAATTAAATTTCACTTATTGCGTATGTA
This sequence comes from Branchipolynoe longqiensis, assembly GCA_030323885.1. Classification (NCBI taxonomy): domain Eukaryota; kingdom Metazoa; phylum Annelida; class Polychaeta; order Phyllodocida; family Polynoidae; genus Branchipolynoe; species Branchipolynoe longqiensis. Next base: position 93,256,380 of record CM059187.1, read on the forward strand.
ATTCTGTTAAATATGATAGCATTGAATAGATTTGGGCCTAATATATAGCCGCCGATTCGGCGGCAGCAGCGGCGGGGGTTGCTTGCATTCGTCCTTTCGACAATATTAATATTGCTGCCTCTGCGATCGCAGCGTTAATATTACTTCGAATTTATGGTTAATTTGCTGAAATTTCACTTATTGCGTATGTAATTCTGTTAAATATGATAGTATTGAATAGATTTGGGCCTAATATATAGCCGCCGATTCGGCGGCGGCGGCAGTGTGTATTTTGTTGATATGCGACAGTATGGATATTTACATTACATTCGTTGATTCGACAATATGCATAACGCCCCAAATGTGGCGGCGGCGTTAATATCGGTTCGAATTTAGGGTTAATTTGATCAAATTTTACTTATGGCATATGTAATTCATGGATGCAACTCTCACAGCAGAGAGCTAAATGGAGAGCGGCAGTCAAGTAATGAAAGCAGTCTTTGTCGCATCACGACCGACAGCATGATGATGATGATGATGAATTCTGTTAAATATGATAGCATTTAATAGATTGAGAGCCTCATGCGCACATTAACCGGCGTGTCTAGCAAGTAACCCTGGTTTGAAAATTGGGTAGCTTAGCCTAGGCTACAGTCGGCGGTTAGCGTTGGCACCGACATATAATTACGGATTTTCCCCTGTTAGCCGTGTGGGGCTACCGTAGCCGCGGTTAAGGCCTTGGCACCTCCACATGAATATGGCCCCAGGACAGTAATCCTACTTATGGCAGTGTGTGGGAGTGTCGATGGTGGCTTACTACTGGTAATAATAGTCCTCTCCAATTGAAGTAGAGTATCATTTGTATTAATCACTATAATGTTAATCATATTGTTGCCAGCGTATTTCCTATCAAACACTATTTGTGTAATTCTTATACCCCCATACTGAAGGGCATTATTATGAATATTTAAGCAATATTACTAGTAATAATTGTTATGCCTTATTTCGGATCACTATTATTATGTATGAAGCATTATTATTATACGTAGATACCCTATTGCGGTACAGTGTAATTAATATTAAATGTCATTGTACATGTTATAATTAACATGGGTAATTCTCGGTGGAGACTGGACGAAATGATACCACTGACCCGCCATCTGCAGTAATACTATTTAATTCCTGACCAACTCGGTAGGTGCCGACAATGACCCGAACTTCGCCTGCTTAATCAACTAACGTGCACACATAAAATTCCTCGTAATGTTTCTGTCTCCTCACAACCCAAACTAACTCGATATGCTGACTACTTGGTCATTCTCTGCATCACAAAAGCTCTTGACCTCCCAGAATATATTTCTGGGAGGTCAAGCATATCGGTAATACTTTTGAATTCCAGACAATATAGCGACAGGAATCAACTGGGTAATAGTAGATATATGAATACACAACCTCCCACCACCTGTTATGGTGACCAATGCGCAAACCTTATGCATTATGTCACACATATAGCCTCGCCAATTGGGCCATTTACTATTTTCCCGGACAGCCAAGGTGTTCAGTACGCATCTTGGATCGATGACAAAGACGAACATGCACTATCCACTGTTATTTCGTTTCTCTTTTTGTTCTTTTTTTTTGTTTAAGAGGGAGAAGGGGTTGCAGGTAGATCCGCATCTAGGAAAATGGATTACAATGCAATGTCACGAATAGAGATGGAACAGGAGAGCCTGTCTGATGTGTTCATCTCTAACACTTCAGTATCGATTTTCCAGACCTGGATGAGCACTACAAAAGGTGCGGACGCTGCATTTTAGCTGCTGGAAAACTGCCAGACAAACTTACATACAGCAGTGTTCTTAAGTCAGACTGTCGTATATAGGCTAGGTTTTACCAGGTGGTTTATTTGAGTGTTTGCAGTCGATGTGTTCTGCTATAGTTGCGGTGTCTTGTCCGAATGCAGAAATCGACCTAACATACTCCATATAGTATTACACACGATAACGGCTTTGTCCCCATCCATATGTGATTTGAAAGTGAGAAGCGAGTGACTGGTGTGGCCAGTGGGTCAAGAGCTTTTGTGATGCAGAGAATGACCAAGTAGTCAGCATATCGAGTTAGTTTGGGTTGTGAGGAGACAGAAACATTACGAGGCATTTTATGTGTGCACGTTAGTTGATTAAGCAGGCGAAATTTCAATCGTGGACGATTGGTCTTCATCATTCCACTGCTCCTTGCCCTATCCTAGTAATCCCAGGTCCCAGGATAGGAATTGACAAGTATCAATTGTTAATTCATTGGTTTGACTCAACCAGGTTCGAACCCATGATCCCAAGATCTACCAGAATGGGAGATGTACGCTCAACTCATTTGCCCATCCCGCCGGCCATTCTTGACCATCTGAGTGGGTCGGGATAACGACCAGACACAGCTGGCTTATATGAGGGCAGAGCCCCTGACAGGTGGCGCCACATGGCCACACCTGGAACTAAGCAATGTAATACACTAGCTGTGGTTCACAATTAAACAATACAGATATAACTGAAGATGGTAGTGTCCTTGTTTATATTCTCATAATAGATTATAGAGCACATATATATGTATATGTATTTACATGGATATATATATATATATATATATCCACGTGTAGGTGTGCACATTAGTCCTCGATGCTTGGCTGTATATTTCCACGAGCCTTCTGCAAATACATTTGTATGCATCACATCACGTTACTGGGCGGAGCCAATGAATCCACCGTTCTCAAATATCAACCTATTATCGTCCAAAACATCAGGCGTACCGAGGGCCTGGTTTGCCAGCGGGAAATGCCATACACCCTGTGTACGCAGGTGTCTGCTTACTGCAACTGATGGAACTGCCAAATCAGCCACTCTGCACTCTTCTTTGCTTCCACCGTCAACCAGAGATTGCGCTGTGAAATAGAATTGTGTATTGGGTTCTTTTTTGTCACCAGACCACGCTCTAAGATGTATCTCTTTTGTGAGGCTGAAAGGCCCAAGTCAGCAGTTTCTGTTGAAATAGTCACCTGGGATGAATTGGCCGGGGGAGCCGCCCTGTTACCTAGCCTACAGAGATATGCTGTCCTCCTCATGATACTCTCACTCTCAGCCAGAGATCTGTACAGGTGCTTATCATCCTCATCGTGGACAGGTTACCAGAGCTGAATCATCTTTGTTGTCCATCGGTGGCGATGACGGCAGGAACTCATCATTTCGCAACCTTACTATAAAAAGGTTTTATCTGACGAAATGGTGCTTTCGACATAATGAGGACTGAATCTGTGTAACTGCCTGATAACAACTCAGATAAAACAATATTATTTTTAATATATCACAGTGAAAAATACCAGTTGAGAAAAAGTTGTGTAACTGCGTGATAGCCTTTTGTAGATATAGAACATTTTTACATCCGTAACACCGATTCCAATTCGGTCACTTGGTCAAATAGAACATTTTTATAGTAAGTTAAGTGAACTTGTTGATGACTGATGAGTCCAATTTGTGGTTGGTATGTGCGGTTGCACGCTGGACATGTGTGTAGGTGCTATCAGAGAGTCTGGTAGATGAAGGAGACAATCTTGTCTTTTCTCTGATGGCACTTTTGTTGCCAAAACTGAATTGTCCAAAGAGGACATAAGATTTTCGAGGCCAATAGACGCATTTAGATTTGATCTTAGACATCCAACTTAAATGCATCTAGTGTCTTTCAAAATATATGAAATGTGAAATTCAATAGAAAAGCCAGCGTTAAAGGAAAAGAGAGTCATAGAATCATCAACAATATCGATGCATATATATATATATATAAATATATATATATATATGTTGTATAATGTTTTATGCGAGTAAGATGTACTGAGTGGAACTCCTCTTTATTATAATTAGTACTTATTCGATGTACTGCCCCCTTGACCGAACAATTGTGACCGTAGGTGCGGCCTTTGGTTCTCCTCAGTTCTGAAGGCATATATAAGTTATCCACAAATTACACATTCAAACCTAGAACAACCACTATCTGATAGAACATCCTCAAACATCACAACTAATGAATAAATGTAATAAATGATAATAATAATGCAAACAAATATGGAACACTTTGTATCTATATATGTAATATCTACCTGATCCTACCTTATTACCTATGGATATATACAGGTGCAAGGTAGTGTTTCATGTAATTGCTGTCAGATGTTGCTTTGTATTTACAGAATATAGAAATGTATTCGGCAACAGAGGTGTTTGTGGGAAGGCAGCCACTCCGGGAATGGTTGGCGGAGCGCACAGGAGTGTCGGCTAAAGGCTTTCCTGGCTCATAGATCGCACAACTTCCGGTTAGTGAGGACTCGTGGAACTAACCAGGCAACACTGGACCCATTGTAATATTAGCAAAGAAAAATATACAAAACATGGATAGTGACAATATTGTTATCGTGTGTAATAATCTATGTTAGGTCCTGCTCCTACCCGCCTCCTACCCGCGGAGGGGGGCACCGGCACTCTTCACTTCCCCCCCCCCCCACCCTCCGCCCTCGTTATCAGGGTTTTCGCATGTGCTAACATTCACTGACAACTTATTATATTTCAAGAAGTGTACCAATGTTTCATTGTAATAATATTAGCATATTTAAATATAAAAGTGATAAATTTGCATACATCTTATTAACTATCTAAAGGGGTACTTTCACATGTGCAGTGTGTGCGGAGTCTGTGTGCAGTGTGCGCAGTGAGTGTGTGGTGTGTGCAGTGTGTGTAGTGTGGGTGCAGGGTAGGTGCAGTGTGTGCAGTGTATGTGCAGTGGGTGCAGTGGGTGTGGTGTGGGCAGTGTGTGCAGTGTGTATGCAATGGGTGTGCAGTATACTCAGTGTGTGCACTGGATGTACAGTGTGTATGCAGTGTGGGTGCAGTGTGTAGTACGTGCAGTGTCTATGCAGTGTGTACAGTGTGTGTGGGGTGGGTGTAATGTGTGTGCAGTGTGTGTGCCGTGTATGTGCAGTGTGTATGCAGTGTATCCAGTATGTGTGCAGTGTTTGCAGTATGTGCAGTTGGGGTGCAGTGTGTATGCAGTGTGTGGAGGGTATCAACTGTGTGTACTGGATGTGCAGTGTGTATGCAGTGTCTATGCAGTATGTCCAGTGTGGGTGCAAAGTGAGTGCAGTGAGTAAGTAGTATGTGCAGTGTATGTGCAGTGTGTGCAGCGTGTGTGCAGGCTGTATGCATCGTGTGCACGGTGTGTGCAGTGTGAGCAGTGTGTGCAGTGGGTGTGCAATGTGTGCAGTGTGCGCAGTATGTGCAGGGTGTGCAATGTATGTGAGGTGTGTGCAGGGTGTGCAGTGCATGTAGTATGTGCAGTGTGTGCAGTGTGTGCAGTGTGTGCAGTGTGTGGTGTCTGTGCATTATGTGCATGGTGTACAATATATGTAGTGTATGCAGTGGACCTGCAGTGTGTGCAGTGTGTGCAGTAGGTGCGCAGTGTGTGTAGTGTCTGCAAGGTATGCAGTATGTGTACAGTGTATACCGTGTATGCAGTAAGTGCATTGTGTGCAGTATGTGCATCATGTGCAGTGTGTGTGCAGTGTGTGCAGTGGGTGCAGTGTGATCAGGGTGTGCGCAGGGTGTGCAATGTGTGCAGTGTATGTGCAGTGTGTGCAGTGTGTGTGAAGTGTGTGCAGTGGGTGTGTAAGGTGTGTGCAGTGTGTGTGCAGTGTGTATGCAGTGTGCAGTGTGTGTACAGTGTGTGTGCAGTGTGTGCAGTGGGTGCAATGTGTGCAGTGCGTGCAATGTGTACAGTGTGTGCAGTGTGTGCAGTGTGTGCACACTGTGTACACAGTGTGTGAAGTGTGTGTGTAATATGGGGCAGGCTTTGGTTCAAGTGGGCCACACCACACACGCGCCGGACTTCCTGGGTGCGACCTGCTTCCTCATCAACAGTCAGCGCACGCCGGCCACACACCGCAGCGCCCCCTCTCTGCGTGCGGCTGACTTAGGCTCGAATAAGCGTCGTTACAGCGCGTGACCGCTGGTGCGGAAGCCGGGTGTGGGGTGGAGGGGGCGGAGGTGGGAGCAGGGAACGGGAAGGAGGGGGGGGGGAGACAGGAGGCGGGGAGGGACATGGGTGTGCGGGATGCGGGAGGGGGGAGGCGGGAGGCGTGAGGCCAGGGGGGAGGCGGGAGACGGGAGGAAGAAGGTGGGAGGCGGGAGGCGGGAGGTGGGAAGCGGGAAGCGGGAGGCGGCAGGAGGGAGGCGACAGGCAGCAGGTGGCAGGCGGCAGGTGGCAGGTGGCAGGCGGCAGGCGGCAGGTGGAAGGTGGCAGGCGGCATGCGGCAGGTGGCAGGCAGAAGGTGGCAGACGGCAGGCGGCAGGATGCAGGTGGCAGGCGGCAGGCGGCAGGTGGCAGGTGGCAGGTGGCAGGCGGTAGGAGGCAGGCGGGAGGCGGTGGATGGACGAGAATGGGCGGAATAAGGGAGGCGGGAAACGGGAGGTGGGGTGCGGGAGGGCAGAGACAGGAGGCGGGGATGCGGGAGGGCGGAGACAGGAGGCGGGAGGCGGGAGGCTGGAGGCGGGAAGCAGAAGGCGGGAGGCAGTGGACTGGGGGCGGGGATGGGGGGTGGGGGTGGGGGGGACGGGACGTGGAAGGCGTAGAGCAGGAGGTGGGAGTCGGGAGGCGGGAGGCGGGAGGTGGGAGGCGGGAAGCATGAGGCTGGACGCGAGTGGTGGGTGGCGAGAGGCGGAAGGTGGGGGTGGGAGCTGGGAGCCGGGACACCTGAGCAGGGGGGTGGGAGGCATGGGGTTTGCGGCGAGAGGCAGGAGGCGAGAGGCGGGAGGCAGCTGGTGGGCTGCGAGAGGCAGGAGGCGGGCGGCGGACTCGTGGCTGATTAGCCTCATTAACGCATGTTTGATCCGGCGCAGTCGGCCCCTGTAGAATGCCGTCTTTACGCGGGATTAACTCGCCCTAAAACTACCCTGGCGCCCGCTCAATCCCATTTGCTCGGCGCGCTCACCGCCTGCCCTCCGCCTCAGTCGGCGACACGCCCTTTACTACCCCCTCCTCAACCCCTTCTACAGCCCGGCCGCAACCAACCAATGCTCCGCCAATGGGGTGCACATCATTGACGATTCACCCAAGAAAATAAATCAAAGCCCTATTTCATAGGTATTTGTGTATATATGTGTATGTTACATGTATATGTAGGTACATATATGTATATGCATATATACTTATTTTCATATACATACATGCATATTTGTACATATGTTATAATCGGTGAAGGACTGGCGCAAATTAGCGCACACACTGAGTATACATTGGTGGCGGCGGCACCACTGGCGCTGCTGGGCTGACCCAGGCGCATGCGCACTTCTATGGTCCGAACCCATACAACCCTGAAACAACTTCTTCTCCGATACCTATATATAAATAATATTATTATATTATATATATACAATATAAATGCATACATATGTACCTATTTATGTGGAAATTGCATTTCAAAGCCTCTTGGATTACAAAATGTCCTCCAGACGTGGAAATTGCATTTCAAAGCCTCCTGGATTACAAAATGTCCTGCAGACGTAGACATTGTATTTCAAAGCCTCTGGATTAGAAAATGTCATCCAGATGGCCCTAGTGCCTCACTCCTTCGACATTTATCCATTCCAACTGAGAATGTATCTTATCCCCAAACACAAATTCCTATATAAGGCTCTGTAGAGCGTCAGAAGTAGGTGCACCATCCAGAGGGTTTGCAGCCTGGGTGCTACTTTGATCAGTAGACCTTTTCCATGAAGCTACTGCAATGAACACCTAAGGATCAGCGACCACAGGAGAGGTGAGCTGGCATGTTGGTGGTATTGGAATCCTGTTTCCGATGTATTCTATTGTGGACCCTGCCCTGCGACCTGTAACTCAATTCATTTATTCTTCAATGGACGTCAGATGGTGGCTGCTTTGTGGCATTGTGCATGTTATTCGTAACATGGGTAATTTACGGGGTAGAGAACCCTGCATAACGAGGCGATAGGTGGTGCCACCTAGCTTAGGGACCAGTAACTCCACCACTACCGCTAGGGCTATCCGACCCAACTCGACCGGCATTGATTCCCGCAAAATCGGTCACGAGTTCAAGCCCCGTCTCATTCAAACCACCACAACCCGCCCGGCTGCAGTCAATGCTACACCTATTCAGTGTTTCCCCACCCACCCACACCACTCATGACACAGATAACATGATAGGGTTGAGGGTTCGGGGCCCGCCCACTTGTTACCTGGAAATGAGGAATAACATTTGGCACAACTGCGTGTAGACATGAACATAGTGATTGATTTGTAACCTATCTGAACTGTCCCGATAGAATTAAGAGCTAACCCCGTCCCGTGCTGATTCAAGAATTTGACCACTATTCACTTTATGACTCCGCCTTCGTAAATTGATCAGAAGGACACAATAGTTAACTAAAGTAGAATATCCTCACACTATCTTCAATTGCAGTAGATCAATTTTGTTTGAGTGAAAGTGTTCATTCAATGCTATGTTGTTTCATTGTGGTATGCATGTTTGCAAATTTGTGTGTATCTATGTACATTTATGCATATACAGTCAGCTCTGGTTAATCCGACAGATCCTGCCAAACGCAAAATAATATCGGATAGCAAATTGTCGGATTAACCAAGTTAGACTATTTCGTGTTTTTTTGTGTGTAGCTAGTGCATAGCAGGCCTAAACATAACACCTGTTATGGTTGGTTTGAAATTATACACATGCGGTATTAAGAGTTGGAGAGACAGGCTGGCCAGCAGCTCCTTTGGTAACGACCATAAAAACAATTTGTAGCGTGTAGCCATGACAACACAGTAAAGCCGCTTGATGTGGCTAAATTAGAGAATTGCCACTTAAAGAAGGTCTAAATCTGGGATATTAGTGCTAATTCATGTTTGATGGATTTTAAGTGTCGGATTAAGCAGAGCTAGAGGCATGTTTGTTTCACAAAAACAGTGTCGGTGTCGGAAAGCAAATGTCGGATTTAGCAGAGCAAATAGCATCGATTAACATTGGGGAAATCCGTTGCACCTGAAATCATTGTAAAATTGTCCGATATTATGAGGATATATGAACTCTACTATAATAATACTACTGTCTTCTGGCTACAGAAAGAGAGGGCGCCCCCGTCTCCAGTTCAGGGATACCATCAAGAGAAACCTGAAGCTGAGAGACATTAAGACCGACTCATGGACGCAACTCTCACAGCAGAGAGCTAAATGGAGAGCGGCAGTCAAGTAATGAAAGCAGTCTTTGTCGCATCGCGACCGACAGCATGATGATGATGACTATAATAAATTGCAACTTTTCTATAAAATGGTAAATGGTAATAAATAAAACCAAAGGCATATGAGGGATATGTGGAGTTGGTAAACTATTACTCATTAAGTATAGAAATTGTATAGTAAAATAGTATAGAGGAAGAGTGTCACTTCTTAGATGGATAGTCTTTGGAGCAGTTGCCTCACATACTCCCTCCCCTCTAGAGTTATTTATGGATCTCTGCCCCAGAGACAGACCTAACCATGCCTTGGTGACAGGGCTATTGAACCCTCATTGGTGGTTAGAAAAATGCTTGTTACAATGTTAGGAATTGGAAGATTGGATCATGTGATCACCACCATCTTGGATTCTAAAAGCTATAAAAGTAATGATTGAGAGACTCTCACTCTCCTACCTTTCACTCTTTATCTACTTTCCTTCATTACCTGTATTGATTTCTCATTAGCCTGTCCACACCACTCAAACCACCAGCCGTGGAATTTACATCATGGTAGTAAGCACAATTGTCAGATTAACCAGGATCGGATTAATCAGAGCTGACTGTATACATATGTATATTTGATAAGCTCTTTTTGAAAACGTGATGAGCTCCGATCAAAAAAATGGGTTTGTAGTGCCAATCCCAAGCTCCTAGATCGTGCTTTGGAAAAGAGCTCTTCATATATATATAAAATATAAAGAGTGCTTCATATACAGTAAAACCTCTCTAAGTCGTCCCTCCATGGGATCGACTTTAAATGGTCGATTTATGGAGGTGGTTGATTTAGGGAGTTTTGTTAAATCTTTACAATGGTATTATATGGGCGATCGTTTGGGACCCAAATAAAGTCATCGAATATATGGGAGTGGTCGATATGTGGAAGTGGTCGGTTAAAGAGGTTTTACTGCATATACACATATGAATAGCTCCTTTCCAAAACACGATCCACGAATCTGACATTGGCATTGCATGCTAATTTTTGTGGACCGGCAGTTATCACATTTAGGAAAAGATCGCTATATTTATCTATATATGTGTATTTATGCATATGTGTGTATATTTATGCATATATGCACACACATATATATGGATAGTGATAAACCCTTTATCCCGTGTAATAAGCTCTGTAGTGGCCCCCCCCCCCCCCCCCCCTTGGCTTGGGTGGGGGGTGGGTCTGCCTCCCCCCCCTCCTTGGGGTGGGGTTCCCCACTCGCCTGCTAGCATACAGACCTCCTTGCCTCCACCGGATGTAGACCAGTGTCACTCGCACTGGATGCTTTTTTCTTTGTTTTGTGTTGTTCAATTCAATGTGTTATGTGAATACAGGTCCATAATCCCCTTATCTGAAATCATTGGGGCCAGTTGAAATTCAGAATTCAGATATGTATATATATATATATACCAACGTATATACTACGTATATGCGGATGTAGGCGGCGCACGGGGGAGACCCCCCCCCTCCGGTTTGGCGAACCGGGTGGGGGGGGGCCGGCTATTGTCACAGCTGCGGCACCCACTCACACAGCCCACTTGCCGCTCGCCGGCTGCCTCACTCTGCTCTGTGACGCCGGCCTGTAACACAGTCTACCTGTTACCTGTGTGTCTACCTTCTACCTGTGTTTACCTGCTACTATACCAAGGCCTGGACGACTTTGATCAGAGTATCGTGAGCTAAAACCTTCTATATTCTACGCTTTTCATGTGTTCATGGCGATCGACACACTTTACTGCTACCTGTGTGTCGATTTACTGTGCACTTAGGAGGAAATGAAACCGACAAATCGGATTGAAATGTCGACCGGTTTGAGTCGAGTATCCTGAGCAAAAAGACTTTATTATTCTACGCTTCATTTCATATATTCTACGATGTTGTTAAAGAACTCGACATAAATTGACACAGAGATCTGTTTTACACATATCATGTCGATTTATCGACCTGAAACCGAAAAATAGTAACAGTTTTATTATTCTTTTGTCCATTGATTAGGACTGACTTGATACTGCTCGACGTGTTACAAGTACTCGACGTCGGAAAACAATTTGACAGACACTAACAAAGAAGACCTTTTTTTTACGCTTTAATGTCGATTTTTCTATGTGTAGCCAACAAATAATATCAATGTTTATTTTATTCACTATTTTGCCATTTAGGCTCACTGACTTGATATTATTAACACTGAAATTTGTAGTTGCTTCTTAAGCTTCAATGTGATGCCGGCATCACACACTTATACTCTTCTATTATTACATACATATTTTCCATTTGTAGAAAACATATATATATATATATATATATACTAAAACCTCTCTCTAAATCGACCGATCAAGCAAGTATCCCAGCGCCGACGGCGAGGTAAGTCAACTACATACAGTAGTGACTTAAACTTTTATCATGATTCTGACTCTCTCTCTTAATCGATCGACTAGCCATTATACTAGGGCAAACGGACGTCCTCTGTGGAACTCTAATTGATGTATGCCGAGTATTGAACCGACCGCACTAAACCGCTAATGTACTGCGGTCCTTGTGGCTGCCAACACAGAGGACCAGTCAACGAGGCTTGTCACCGTGCAGCAATGCAGACTAGGCGAGCCACGCGGTCAGCTGACAGATCGAGCGCCATGTCAGCTGACGGTGACTTCTTGAAGGAGAAGGCGTCGGTGCAAACCAGCCCCCCAGCAGCGCCAAGTGATGAGGAAATGGATGAGCGGGAGCGCACCATTTCGGCCAAGGAGCGGGCGATGGAACGACGCAAGCGCTGGGCGGATCTGGATCGTCGAGAAAAACGCCTGGAGGACGACGCGGCCGACCTGTCGTCTAGACGGAAGCGGGGCCGGAGCCCCAGCAAGAGGCACAGTGGCTCGAGGGAACGACGCCATTGCCACCGTCATCGGGGGTCGACAAGCTCCAGTTCGTCATCCTATAGAACGACGAGTCGCGAAAGGCATCAGAGAAGTAAGTGGTCAATTAAGCGCTACGTCGAGGACCGCAAAGACCTAAAAAAACTGTCGCCTTTTGAGATTGTTGAGGCATCCTGCGCATGGGTTCTGGACAAAAAAGATTTAGACTTACAAGACTTGCGCCGGTTTGTCAAACACCTTAAGTATATAGCAGGGAAGGCCAAGTCGGGCAGATTCCAGGACCAGGCGCACGCGGGCTATGACCTCGCAATACGAAAGCTTGCAACGGTGGACGGCTATGACGCCTTTTGCGCAGGGAACCCTGAGCTGGCACTAAAGCACTATGCCTTTGAATCGATGCGCAGTCAGCACTCCAAAGGGAACAACTCAACGGGCAGGGCGAGTCATGGCTCCACCAAACAACTCTACACCAAGGATGGGAAGAAGGCCTGTTTCGCCCACAACAAGGATGAGGGTTGTGGACGCGACGATAAGACTTGTAATTTCGGACACTGGTGCTCCCGTTGTGGGAGTAAGTACCATATCAGGGCTAAGTGCCGAAAGGAGTGAATTCCTAGGGGGAGGGGCAGAGGGAGAAGGAAGCAACGTGTTGTTTATGTTAATACGGTTATCGCGCCTTCAATCAATTGTTCAACCTGTTGCCCCTGTGACCCCGTACCGCTAACTGGGGCTGAGTGCTTTGCCCCCCATTGTGTTAACCATACTAATATCGAAACTCACTGTTCACTAGTTCCGGGTGTGGGTATGTGTCCCAGCGGCTTATTGGCCCGTCGCCACTATGGCGCCCCCAGCTCAATTAGTCTGAACCTTTGTGGGTTTCTTGATAACCACCTTACTAATTGCCCCATCACTCCCGCCAGTTACAGCGACCCCAATACCTTCGCCCTTTGTGACGAGACGCGCGTGTCGCTCTCGGGGGAGGAGCTCCCTGAAGGGGTGGGCGGTCACGCTCCCACTGCCACGCTTCTGGCGGGTGCCTGGGCTGTTTGTCCTAATTGGGCGAGCATCGGCCGCGATTGGCTAACTGTTTCTCCATGCGAAAGAGGCCTTGCTGTTTCCGCCTCCGATAATTATTCGCCTGAATCAAGCAATTTTACTGTTACCTTGTCTTGTTTTGAAGCAACTTGCTGCTGCACACACTTTATAGCAGGCCGAGCCACCCAATTTAAGCCTTGTCGGGAATTTTGTGACTGCTTCGCCAGGGGCAATTTCGACCCTGATTGCGACTTTATTATGCGCGGCGCCATATTTGGCTTTAAAGTAATTAATCCAACTTGTACCACCAATTATTCGGTTAGCCACCCACCCCGCTCCACTTTTGAAACAAAGAACTTTATTGATGATAAGCTTAGATCAGACGTGGCCGCGGGCTATATACTCATAACATCTTTGCAGTCCCTAAATCTCTCGCTGCTGGCTATAGAATGATTGTCGATTGTAGTAAGCCGACAGATGTCTCAGTAAATAACTTTGTCTATGACATTACACAGGAATTCTCTTACCAGGGTGTTGATGATCTTGTCAAAATGATGATCCAAGGCGAGTTCATTGCCTCCATAGATATTAAGGACGCCTACAGGGCGATTTCCATACACCCAACCGACCGGCCTCGCCAGGCCTTATCTTGGGACTTCGGTGAGGGAACAACAATTTTCTTGGACAATCGTCTGTGTATGGGCCTCTCCTCGAGTCCTTTCATCTTCAGTAGAATCTCTGACTTTATTGTACGTTGTGCTCGGGGTCCTTCGCACTGTTAATTATCTTGACGATTTCGCTGTTCTAGGCACTGACTTTGAGGACTGCCTTCAGAATCAGCTGTTATTAATGAAAGTTTTACGCCGTCTAGGCTTCTAAGTGAGTTAGTCCAAACTGCCCACTCCAGCCCAATGCCTAAGGTTCTTGGGGATAGATATAGACACTGTAAACTTGCAACTCAGACTTCCGGTGGACAAGATTGTTAAGCTAAAACATGTGCTGTGTCTCTTCCTTGGCCGAAAGAAGGCATCCCGCAGGGAACTCAAACGCTTGGGTGGACGCTTGGCACACTGCTCGACGGTCGTCCGGGGCGGGCGCTCCTTTTCCACCAGGGTCTATGACGCTATTCGCCAGCTGAAAAAAACATATTATAAATTTAGGCTAAATAACGAGTTCCGCTCTGAGTTGAGCTGGTGGCTCACCTTTGTGGATTCCTTCAATGGTTTTGCAAAAATGCTAGGCGTCCACGCCACTACCCTTTCAGTGTATAGCGATGCGTCTAACTGGGGCTTTGGAGCCACCCACTTGGACGACTGGTTGGTGGGTAGTTTTGCCCCAGATCACACCTTGGCGGAGGAGCTGGGCCATCATTTTTCCGGCTGTTCCCCTGATATCGATAAGTTGCATATTAACATAAAAGAAATGTGGGCCGTCGTTGCCGCCTCCAGACGCTAGTGTCATTTATGGAGGGATCGCTGTATAGTCTTTGTAACAGATAATAATACTGTTTGTGCCGCCCTATCTACTGGGCGCTGTGTAAATAAGCATATCATGTTATACGTAAAAGAGCTCTTCTGGCTTTCAATTACCTATAATTTCGAGATTAAATCTGCTTATGTCAGAAGTAGTGATAACATTATTTGTGATGCCCTAAGCAGGTGGAGAGATCCGGTTAGTAGGAACCGGGTAAATTGTGCCGATCATGTGAGACGCTTATGTTGCACCTCGCTCTTTTCTAACTAACTCCTCTTCGTTTCCAGGTCTGGATCGCTTGAGGGGGGCGGCTAGGGCTATGGGCGACCGCTATTACTCGACAAACTCCCGCTCAACTAGGGCGATGCAGCTCAAGAAATATCTCGCCTTTATAGATGAGTTCAAGGGGATCCTTGCGCCCTTGCCATGCCCCCCCTCTCAGGTGGCTATCTACATCGTTTGGTTAGCTCGAACTCTTAAGTACTCATCTATTACTAACTACCTGAGTCCCTTAATTTCTTTCTCAAATCTGAGGGCAGTGACCCTATTGATTTCACCTCACATCAAATATGTACTGTCCTGGGGGGTACTAAGCGCACCCTTGGTTGTGCGGTCAAGCGCGCAGCGCCCCTTCTGCCCGCCGAATTAATTAAAATGTTCTCCTTTATGTCGGAAAGCGTGGGTCACGTTTCTACGCGTGCTGCCCTTTTGCTGGCTTTCAGGGCGCTATTGCGCAAGTGCCAGATCACCGCCTCTGAATCGGTCTTGCTGCGCTCAGATTTTGCCTTTTATAACTGGGGTATGGTGGTAAAAGTCCGCCACTCAAAAACAATTCAATTCTCTGAGCATGAGCTCCTCATACCCGTGGCATGTGTGCCGAACACTGAACTGTGTGCCGTGTTCTGGGTAAAAAAGCACTTTGCCCAGGCTAAGGTGGGCCCCAGTGAACCGGCATTCCATGTCCCTTCTGGGCCCAGTGGCTATGCTCCGCTTGACTACCCAACGCTGCAGTCGACCATTAAGCACTTCGCCTCCTTGGCGGGTCTTGCCAGAGACAATTTTTCATGCCACTCGCTTCGGCGAGGTGGCTGCACCTATTTGGCCTTACAAGGAGTTTCGATCGACAAAATTAGGACCAGGGGGGACTGGTCCTCAGATGCTATTTACAAATACATATCCCGACCCCTGTCTGATCGGATCATCGCTGACATGCGGGTGGCTTCAGCCCTTTCAGCTGCCACTTAACTCTGTCTGGGTGGGTCCCTGGGACTTGGCACTATGCGCCCAGCCAGATACTGACTATTGACTTACTATGTGAAATAAAGTTGTATCCTCCATTCCGTTTCCGTCTCAGTGTGTAGCTTACACCAACGTATATACTACGTATATGCGGATGTAGGCGGCGCACGGGGGAGACCCCCCCTCACCGGTTTGGCGAACCGGGTGGGGGGGGCCGGCTATTGTAACAGCTACGGCACCCACTCACACAGCCCACTTGCCGCTCGCCGGCTGCCTCACTCGGCTCTGTGACGCCGGCCTGTACAATTTTATATTTGATTCCGGTAGGGCACTATGCGCCCAGCCAGATACTGACTATTGACTTACTATGTGAAATAAAGTTGTATCCTCCATTCCGTTTCCGTCTCAGTGCGTAGCTTACATATATATATGCATCTAAATGGATCGCTATCTGGTCATGTACAGTGAGATTGCTGTGCAGAAGCAGACACATCATTTTCCCATAGAGTTGAGTCCACGGTCCTGGCAGTCAAGTGGAATATATTTCATTTTGTATAGCAAGTATTTTAATACCGATCCATTTCCCCTTATCCAAATTTCCCCTTATCCAAAATTCTCAAATCCGAAATGTCTCAGAAACCGAAGTTGTTATGTTGTCTTGTGCGATGCATAAACTGTAATAGTATTTATAAACTTGATTTACCCAATCTGGGCTGAATATTCGTGCATTTCTCTGTAGAAATACTAATTGACTTAAATGTGGTTTATTTCAAGCTGCATGCTGAAGTTACATCAATTGTCATACTATAATTAGCCCCTTATTTCATGTAGTGGCATATTACTCTATCAGTAAACTATAACATCATAAAGTAGTCTTTAGTTTTCCCACTTAGTATGAATATTCACACATTTTCACTACAGTATTAATGTTTAATAAAACAATGTATCCTGAAATTTGAAAAATTCTGAATTCTGAATTTCAACTGGCCCCAATGATTTCAGATAAGGGGATTATGGACCTGTATTCACATAACACATTGAATTGAACAACACAAAACAAAGAAAAAAGCATCCAGTGCGAGTGACACTGGTCTACATCCGGTGGAGGCAAGGAGGCCGCAGGTGGAGCCAATGGTACAGTGTTGGATATTACGGAGTGTAATAACAATAATAATAAATAATTGCCTTACGTATCTTAATACTCGCATAATTCGTTATGCATCCCATAAAGAAAGAGAGATTACCTTCAAAGGAGTTTCGCACTTTTAGACAGTGAGTCCTCAGCGAAAGAGCTTCCTTCTGACGGTAGTCGAGGAGCGTCTCAGCTACTGGAGGCCGTTAAGGGTCTTTGGGACTGGAAGGCCAAAAAGGTGTGGTGGGGAACGGGGTCGGTAAGGTGGCGACGAGGGGGGGGGGGGGTGAGGGCGGACAGGGGCAGGCTGGGGTTGGGGTGGGAGGGGGGGGTAGTGTGTAGGAGCTGAGGGCTAAATGGAGGTCTATGGCTGAGCTGCTGGTTTGAAACGAGGAAGTAAACTGGTAAAGTTTCGGGAAAGCCGAGACGGTGCAGGGTTTGTAAAAGCTGATGCTGGAATGGAGTGTGTGTGTAGCCGTGATATATCAGGCAGTAATGCCAACCTCCTTAATTGTCACATACCATTGCACCAGCACTGCATGTACTGTCTGCAATAGCTGCTGGCAGTGCCTGCATTTTATTACGGTGCATATTGCGGAGATATATGCGGCAGCAATGCCGGGCCCCTGATGGTGGAATGGAGCATGTGTAGCCATGATATATGTGGCAGTAATGCCAACCTCCTTCACTGTCACATAACATGGCACCGGCACGGAATTTACTGTGTACAATAGATGCTGGCAGGGCCTGCATTCTAGCAAGGTGTATATTGCTGTGATATATCCGGCACAAATGCCAACCTCCTTCTCTGTCACTTACCATTGCACCAGCACAGCATTTACTGTGTACAATAGCTGCTGGTAGTGCCTGCATTCTACCAAGGTGTATATTGCTGTGATATATTCAGCAAGAATGCCAACCTCCTTCCCTTTCACTTACCATTGCACCAGCACAGCATTTACTGTCTACAATAGCTGTTGTCACTGCCTGCCTTCTACCAAGGTGAATATTGCTGTGATCTATTCAGCCAAATGCCAACCTCATTCACTGTCACCTACCGGTGCACGAACACGGGCGAACCTGCTTACAAGAGCTGTTACCAGTACCTGCATTCCCACCAAGATGCATATTGCATAGCGGGTGTTTTTCTTTAAATTTGATGATACTCTATATAATTTTAAATGTTTCTTGTCCGCTCTGAGCCTCGATGTGGATCCATTGTAGTGAGAATGCGTACACCTGGGGTGGTAGTGTAAAGCTGTTGAACTCAATGAAGTGGGTGGTAATTACTAGCTAATAATTTGAGTACCTGCGTTATGAACACAGTTTGACCTGTCTACAAAATACAGCTCTGCATCCCACCCAACCTTGTCCTGAGAAAGCAAGTGTCCGCTACTAGGAGTGTTTGCTAAAGTTGCATAGTCCGGGTGCTTCTAGTTTCTATCGTCTTGATTTTACCTCAATATATTAGGATTATTATACTAATCTAACTTTCTTTTAATTTGAAATAATTTAATAATAATACTATATATATATATATATATATATATATGTAGTCACACGCCATAAATATGGCCATAATTGCCGACATCGTGTCAAAACCCCAAGTCACTCACTCACCATATAATATGTTGCGGCAGTGCAAATAAGAAATATTGCAACGAAAGCAGGATTTGGATTCACACCTCTTGCATTCGGGACCAAAATGGGGCTAGCGCTGATGTTATTACCATATCCACACCCACCTGTATCTGTTGCTTTTTGCCGAAGAGGTCAGTTCAGACTACTAGAGACATATATATGTGATGGATAAGCATTATACAAGTATCACAACTACTGATCTGTTAATACTTGTTTATCTATATGCAACCGGGCCGAACTTGTCGCCCTCTGCCTGCAAACGCTGTAACTTGTCTGACGGCACTCAATCACTTTGCAAGCGATTTTATATATATAATATATATATATATATATATACAGCAATACTTGTTATGGCAGTGAGGTACATATGTATGCAGGTATTGCAATACCTCAGGGAGTTTGATGCCCCTGCCCTGCAGAGTTGTAAACCACTGCCTTGTCATACAGGTTCTTGACAGAACCGAAGGGTAAGGGAGCAAACCCTGAACAGAAAACCATGTCACTGTGGCAGCATCAAGGGTGGTTGATGAATGGAACTCGCAACATCTCCCGACCAGCCACTGCAGGGAGAAATAGTTTTGCACCTGTCTGGACATGTTCTTGCCGGTGTGAGACCTCTATTTGCTCCCCAAGAGAGTGCCGCTGGTAACTTACAAAAGCCAGCAGCACTTCACCAATAATGTTGCAGGAAGCTTTCATGAAATGTATACCATCAAGAGAAACCTGAAGCTGAGAGACATTAAGACCGACTCATGGACATCACTCTCACAGCACAGAGCTAAATGGAGAGCGACAGTCAAGTAATGAAAGCAGTCTTTGTTGCATCGCGACCAACAGCATGATGATGATGATGACATATGTGCAAGACCATGCATTCATCATGCATTCATCATGCATTCAAGGAAATGTATTAGTCCTGATGCGTGGGCGTCAACATATATATGTGTATACTTATAGTCTAAACATGTTCATATATATATATGCTATAAAAATATGACTTTCTAAAAATGCTCTCTAAGGAGCACAGCCATGGTAACAAGAAGGGTGAAGCTGTTTGCTCATCATAGCAACTCCATTCACAGAAGGACCTAATTGTGTCATGAATGCGTTTGCTTCCACCCGAGATTCCCCATCTGCGGCATTACATTAAGAAAGTGCTCATAGTTTGACAGTTCTGATGGTGTAAGTAGACGCGCCCATTAGAGCAGCGAGGAAGGAGGATGAGGATTGGGTGAGCTGTGGATTTCGCTTCGGGCTGCTGAGGACATGCAGATGATGTGGAAGGAAAGTTTTGAAAAGCCCCCTCTGGAGTCGTGTGAAATGAGATGGCAGAAATTGGTCCGGAGTGAGGAGAGAGAGATATTATAGGTGGTCGTGGATTGTGCCGCTTGCGGTGATTGAATAGTTTGGGGTTTTACCCCATGGCAACATTTGGGGGTGACATAGAGTATTTGCTGACATTTTGCTGACTATTCAATGTGTATTCGTTGCATATTCGCTGAGTATTCACTGATTATTCGCTGAACATGTGCCGGTGTACACCACCAACTTGTGAGAGTGTAACCATCATAGCATTATAGTGCGGCCGCAGTGGTATACCCTGTTGTTTCCGACATGACCCAACCACCGATATATAATTATTATCCTGAAACAGCCATGTAGTCATGTAATGACCAGTGCCACCGCCGCCACCACCCAAGGTAGAAACAAGTATCCATTACGTAGGTAATTAAAAGGAAAGTTTTTCACTCAGCATATGTTCAAAACCACACCATTCCGGCAACATTATGTAATATGTGACTCAGGCGCATTATCCTATCACTGAGCCAACCGGTCCTTCCTTCATCTAACATGCAAGCTGAGGTAACTAGCCACAAAGACAATTTCTTTTGTAAATGGTTTACTTCGCTTGATCGTGGATTGAACCTACGACCTCCAGCATGACTATCGCACGAGCTCAGCAGGACCGGAAAGCTTACAAGGCTGTGTGTGGCCTTCTGGGAAGGAATTCTGAGACTGTATCACCTGTATTGAAGGGCCATGTACTATATAACCAACATGGATTCTGACAGAAATGTCATGTGGAGACTCAACTAGCACTTACATAATTGTGAAAAACATTATTCAAAGTGGAAATTTGACAACGGCTAAGCAAGCGACGATGTTGCTATAAATGCATCGTCATTGAATATATACATAGTTCTGAATGGTGACAATATTGATCCAGTAGAATTTCCTAGGAAACTATGCCTTGACAACAAACTTTGAAAGGATACTCACGCCACGAAAATACAGGGCGCGGTGGCCAACTCGGTACAGCACGGGCCTCGCATGCTGTAGATCGAGAGTTTGGTTCCCGGTCCAGTCAAACCAATGGCGCTTAAATTTATGCTTGTTGCTTCCTTTGCGAGGTGCTCAGCATTATTAGGATATGGACTGTTGGGTTCACATTCAGGATAATGTGACTGAGTGGGATATCAAGTCATGGTGCTGGTGGCCTGGTGTCCCATCGGGGCAGCATTATAAAGTTGCCATGAGTGCCGACTTCACAAGCCGGTACCCATCCTGATATCATCTTAAATGTTCCTAGGACGTAAACGTCCACGAATATTTGGGGTTGTTTAATGTGAACCACTGCACGGCAGCTATCCAATCAGTGACCAGTTAACCAGCGCCCACCCACCCACCCACCCACCCACCCACCTACCCACACAACACAACCGCCACCCCAAGCTTCGCTCCACTTCTTACTTCCTAAAGGCCCTGTCACATTACGGCGTATGGCGGGAGCGTATTGAAAACCTATGTAGGTCCTGCGCGTGCCGGCGTATGATGACATTTGGTGACCTTTCGGGTGGTTTTGAGTGTATGTGGAACCTACGAGGAGCGTACGAGGAGCGTACGAGGAGCGTATGAGGAGCGTATGGGAGCGTATGGGAGCGTGCTGTGACATTTTTTGACAGTATGGGCCATACACCCTCATGGGTCGAGTTTTTTTCAGCATGCACAAACAAATTTGGACGGACGGATTTATGAAAGCGTATGGCGGCGTATGCCTCATACGCTTCACATACGCCGGCATCTGGCGGCATCTGGCGGCGTATGAGTAGCGTATGAGTAGCGTATGCGTAGCGTATGAGTAGCGTATACGGCGTATGCCGACGTATATGACGTAACGCGCTTACGCCCCCATACGCTCCCGCAAAAAACCTAATGTGACAGCCCCTTAACGAAGCTTGCCTCCTTTGCTGTGACAAGTGAAGAGTACTAATAGGAGCGTGACCATATAAATATGAGGTGCACATAATGGCATAGGAACAGCTGAAGGGGGACGACATAGAGGGTGAATGGGATACGATCCACCAGCGGGGAGCGAACTGGAGGTGGGTTGGGGGAGGACGGTGCAGACAGAGGTGGGGCAGGAATGGCCCCGGGCGACCGGGCAGCAGGAGCTGGAAGGAGCCACCTTCCCCCGGCCTCCTCCCCACCCCGACACATCCGGTTCCTTTTAGCTTCGTCATTTTGAAGCCGGTAAAAGCAAGGCGGGAAGGGGAGGGCCCGGATTCATCAAGGATCGATCAGAGGAGCTCCTCCCCCTCCTCCTCCTCCTCCTCCTCCTACTCCAACATCCTCCTCTTCCTCTATATCCTCCATCTCCTCCCTCCTCCTGCGGTTTGTGGCCTGACTTACCCTGATACAGACACACTTACACACACGCGCATGCGCATGTGCCCGCCCACCGACGACGCGTTGGAGCTCAGAAAACTCACCGGTAATTGCGCTTCCAATTTCACGCTTGCGACAATAACAACAGTAGTCGGGTCGGGACGCGGGGACAGGCAGAAATGGAGGGCGGGGTGTCGGGGTCGGGTAATGGCGGGGGTGGTAATGGGTGGTTGGAGCAGGTCGCGGGCAGGGAGTGGAAAGGAAGGGGTGAGGGCAGGAAGGTTGCCGCCTCGCAACGCCATCGTCAGCAGTCCAGGGTGCCGGGCAGGTAGCATCACACGTGGTTTATAAGCATGCGTAGCGAAACATAAAGAGACTCTTCCATTGGGGCGCAGATCTTTCCGGCTCCGCCGTTGTCGCTGCCGCTGCCGCTGAACCGGCCACATCCGCCTCCGGCTCCGCTCTCGCCTCCTCTTCCACCACTGAGGCCGCCCTCAGTCGCAATTAATCTGATGGGAGGTGACAAGTTGCCTCTGATCAGCATCATGTTTAGTCGATTGGCGCTGGAGACGAGAAGGGTTTCAGGCGGAGTTCAGGCAGGTTTCGCATAGGGCTATGGTGGAATTCAGGTGGGGTTCAGCGGGGTTCAGGTGGGCTTCAGGCGGGCTTCAGATGAGGTTCACATGGAATTCAGGCAGGGTTCAGGTGGGGTTCAGGCGGGGTACAGGCGGGGTTCAGGCACGGTTCAGGTGGGGTGCAGGCTGGCTTTCTATGCGGTTCAGGTGAAATTCAGGTGAGTTTAGCCTGGGTTCAGGCGGGTTCAGGCCGGGTGTAGATGGGGTTCAGACTAGGTGTATATTGGCTTAAGGCGGGATTCAGGCCCGATGTAGATTCAGATGGGGGTCAGACCGGGTGTATATTGGATTCAGGCTGGGTTCAGGCCGGGTTCAGGCGGAGTTCAGGCCGGGTGTGGATGGGATTCAGACCAGGTGTATATTGGATTCAGGCTGGGTTCAGGCCGGGTTCAGGCGGAGTTCAGGCCGGGTGTGGATGAGGTTCAGCCTAGGTGTATATTGGATTGAGGCGGGGTTCAGGCTGGGTCCAGGCTGAGTTCAGGCAGGATATATCTGGGGTTCAGACTAGGTGTATATTGGATTAAGGCGGGATTCAGGTCGGATGTAGACGTATATATAGATAGGGCTCAGACCAGGTGTATATTGGATTGAGGCGGGGTTCAGGCCCGATGTAGATGGGGTTCAGACCAGGTATATATTGGATTCAGGGCGGGTTCAGGCCGGGTGTGGATGGGGTTCAGACTAGGTGTATATTGGATTGAGGCGGGGTTCATGCTGGGTCCAGGCCGGATTCAGGCAGGGTATAGATGGGGTTTAGACTAGGTGTATATTGGATTCAGGCTGGGTTCAGGCCGGTTTCAGGCCGGGTGTGGAAAGGGGTTCAGACTAGGTGTATATTGGATTGAGGCGGGATTCAGGCTGGGTCCAGGCCGGGCTCAGGCCGGCTGTGGATGGGGTTCAGACTAGGTGTATATTGGATTGAGGCGGGATTCACGCTGGGTCCAGGCCGTATTCAGGCAGGGTGGAGATGGGGTTCAGACTAGGTGTATATTGGATTGAGGCGGGATTCAGGCTGGGTCCAGGCCGGGTTCAGGCCGGGTGTGGATGGGGTTCAGACTAGGTGTATATTGGATTAAGGCGGGATTCAGGTCGGATGTAGATGTAGATGTAGATAGGGCTCAGACCAGGTGTATATTGGATTGAGGCGGGGTTCAGGCCCGATGTAGATGGGGTTTAGACCAGGTGTATATTGGATTCAGGGCGGGTTCAGGCTGGGTGTGGATGAGGTTCAGACTAGGTGTATATTGGATTGAGGCGGGGTTCAGGCTGGGTCCAGGCCGGATTCAGGCAGGGTATAGATGGGGTTTAGACTAGGTGTATATTGGATTCAGGCTGGGTTCAGGCCGGTTTCAGACCGGGTGTGGATGGGGTTCAGACTAGGTGTATATTGGATTGAGGCGGGGTTCAGGCTGGGTCCAGGCCGGATTCAGGCAGAGTGTAGATGGGGTTCAGACTAGGTGTATATTGGATTCAGGCCAGGTTCAGGCCGGGTTTAGATGCGGTTCAGACCAGGTGTATATTGGATCCACCCGGGTTTCAGGCGGGGTTCACGTGGGGTTCCGGCCGGGTGTAGATGGGGTTCAGACCAGGTTCAGACCAGGGGTATATTGGATTGAGGCGGGATTGACACGGGATCCCCTGATTTGAGCCGATATCAGCCTACGTACCGGGCGATGGTCAGTGCTGTCTAGGTGCCGACATCGGGAGGAATGTGGCGGAGTGTGAGCCATGACTGTTGGCCTGTTAGGGGCGCTGTGGGACTAGGTACGGGGGGATGGGGCGATATGGGGCGAGCTCAGACTGATTCAGGTGATGGTCAGTATCTGGGCGGTGTGGGGCCGAGTCCCGAGATACCTGGTTGGATGCAGGCGGCCAACGTGGAGCCAAGGACGGTGTGCAGCGGCTCGGGGCGGTGTCAGGCTGTGTCAAACATCGGGGATACTGGGCAGTGTCCGGCGGTGAGTGGCAGGCGGTGCCCCAGGCAGTATCCGGCCGTGTCGACCGGGGTTGGGGCGGTACGGGCGGTGGAATGTGTCAGCAGCATCCGACGGGCGTCGACAAGGGGGAGGTCGCCGTGCCCTGATCAAAACAGCTTTTTGTCGCCTTCTTCCTTGTCATGAGCAGAGCATCTCCGTCTGGCGCCGGCCTATGTACGCACACTTGAGATGCTAAACAGGTGGGATGGCGGTGGCAGGGAGACGGGGAGGGGTGTGTGTCTGTGGGTGATTGAAGTGTGTGTGTAGAGGGGAGAGGGATGAGGCGATAGACGAGAGGCAGGGCAGTGAAAAGGGCGTACTCAGCTGACGGTATTATTAGTTTGGGTGTGAGTGGTTGGTTGGATGGTTGTTGTAGTTTTACATCCTGGCAACATCCAAGGTCATGTCACGATGGATACTGACTTGTGGAATGGCATACTCATGGTGACTTTATACAGCTGCCCCACTGGGAAATCAGGCCGCCATCACCATGACCCGATATCCCACTCAGCCTCATTATCCTGACACTGCGCTAACCAATCGTTTCTATATCCTATTAGTGCCGAGTGCCAGGCTAGGAAGCGACAAGTATCAAATTTATTAGTCATTCAGGTGTGAGTGGAGATCAGGAGAAGGTTCAACATGGGTCAGCTGCTTGAACATGAGAAGAGTGATGCCGGGATAATCTGAGCAAGAAGGGGGGCGGGCGGGCATGTGCGGGACTAGGGAGGACGGAGTGCTGGGTGCGGGACACCGGAAGAGGTATGAGGACAAGGGGTTCCCAGCTGATGGGAGAGAGAGGGGGGGGGGGGGCATGCTGGAGAGAGGCTGGGCGGAGCAGGACTTGTGGGTAGAGGGCGCCGGTGGGAGGTTACCAAAGGGCCCGGCACTCGGCCGGCCCGACGCGACCGGGTGAAGCTAGTTCTCTCATTTCGTTAGCGAGACGTGAGAGGCGCTGCCAGAGTTGGTTCGGAGGGCGCCCCCCTCTCCCACACATCCAGCCGCCCCTCCACCTGCCCCCTACTCTCCGATAGCTGCCGCTTCAACGTCCCCATTAGCACGCCTGGTGGCCGCCCCTCACACTGCTTGCTGCGCCACTGGTCCCACTCCATTCTGCCAACAAGGCAGGTATGTGTAGGCTGGCCGTGCATTCTACACACATAGTGTCACCAACCCCTTCGCCTCCACTCCTCTCCACTCCGACACGTAGTACACTTTTCCACACCCACCCAACCACCCCCGCGATCTCAATGCAAACTTCGTTCAGTGCACCGCCCTTCGTTCAGTGCCACACACCCATGCTACTGCACAACCCCCTCCACATACCCAACCACACCCCCCCCCCCCCAATCTCCTTAGACACCAGCAGTGATGTATGTGTACATACATAGCACTACCCACACTTAATCCCGCCTCCTCCCCTGTCCGCCCCCCCCCCCCACCCCCGCCAACTACGTCACATCCCTGGCGTACCCAGATAATCAACTGGAAACTCATTGTCCACTTCCCCGTACACACACACAAACAAACACCTGTAAGCAACCACCCACTACCTGTAACAAGCCCATACACCCACACACCGAATAACACACACCACACACATACCCACACGCCCACACGACCACACGCCTAGCACCAACATGAAAACTGCAAATTCAAGGAGGTCGCTTGCTGTCGCTATACCACTGGCGAGGTGGCAATATTTCTTTCCCAGCCGGCAAATATGCTATATAGGTGCTGATAGAATGAATTCAATCAGGCGTAATGCTCACCTTGCGCTGAATGGCTTGTCATAGTCATATCCATAGCCATAGCCATATCCATAGCCATAGCCATAGCCATAGGAGCGCTCAGATTAATAAGGAGCCAGGCAAAGGCAAATAGCGCGTTGAGGCGCCTGCTCACCGCACCGTGGCACCACCACCCGGCGGGCGCCCCGGTGAGAATATATCACACCACAGCACTGCCTTGAGGAAGAGGAGGACGAGATGGAGGAGGAGGCGGTGTTCTTAAAGCTGCCACAATACTGAGCATAGGTTGAACCCCAGACTCGCAGGTTACCCCCCACCCCCACCCCAACACACACACACACACAACACACACCCGTTGCCACCATCACCACTACACCAGCTTACTTTCTATACACCGTGGAAAGAGAGGAGGATTGAAGCAGGGTGTAGTAGGAGAGGGTGTGAGCTGGGTGGGTGGGTCGGGAGCTAGCGGCGGGTGAGCCCCCCGGTGCCTCCCGCCATATATATATAACGTGGGCTGCGGTAAGCGCCAATATAGAAATCACATTTATAGGCCGATGCATAATTCATGAGTTATTGGCACCTCTTGTGGAGTTCCCTGCCGCCCGGCCGCTACCCCCCTAACCCCCATACCCCCAACACACCCACCCACCCACCCACACCCGCCGCCACACACTCCTCCGCACAGCACCCGCCCATTTAAGTGCTGGTCGACCGATCGATGCTGTCAAAAGACGTTATTGCAGCCGTGTAATCTCTGTAATGGCTTGAAACCACTTGGTGCTTAACGAAGTGGATATGGTTCAATGGAAGCGTATGAAAGTGTTGTACCTAACACCTTTGCAAGGCTTCCGCCGGCCCCTACTTAACGTTGTCAGGTTTGTTTCGGTGTTTTTTTTCATGTGTTTTTCTTGTGTTTGAATGGTGTGTTTTTTTGTATCCATTTTGTTCTTTTATATTTGGAGTGCTTGTCCTGGTTTATTTATTATCGGTAAAATATCAGCCCAGTGCTCGCTGCGTGGGGTGGGGGTGAGGGGGCGAGGGAGGATGTGTGGGTGTGGGTGTGGGTGTGGGTGTGGGTGTGGGTGTGGGTGTGGGTGTGGGTGTGGGTGTGGGTGTGGGTGTGGTGGTGTGGGTGTGGTGTGGGCGTGGGTGTGGGTGTGGTGGTGTGGGTATGGGTGTAGTGTGGGTGTGGGTGTGGGTGTGGGTGTGGGTGTGTGTGTGGGTGTGGCTGTGTGTGTGTGGGTGTGGGTGAGGCTCTGTAGGTGTGGCTCTGTAGGTGTGGGAGTTATTGATTAAGTAGCATGCTCCTGGAAGACGGCCATTGTTGGAGATGGGAGTAACATTCGAAATCGCTGAAGAAGCTAGCATTGAAGAACTCATCGCCATTGGAATTTATTGGTTTGCCTCGCTTTGAAATCACATTGTCTACGCGACCAGACGGGATCGGCGAATGCGTTGGGCATCCGTCTCCCGTTTTGTTAGATCATGGGATTCGAACCCTGGTCCAGTCAAACCAATGACTTAAAAATTGATACTTGTGGCTTCCTAGACAGGCGCTCAGCATTATTAGGATAGAGTAGGGATTGGGTGCCTCAGTGTCAGGATAATGTGACTGAGTGGGATGTGCACCTGAACTCTTCATATATATATATATATATATATATATATATATATATATATATATATATATGTGATGTTATATATATATATATATGTGATGTATAACTAATTATGCGAGTATAAAGATATGTAAGGGAATTATTTTCATTATTGTTACACTCCGTAAGAGCCAACACTTGTACCGATGGCGCCACCTGCGTCCTGCTCGCCTCCACCGGATGTAGACCAGTGTCACTCGCACTGGAAGATTTATTCATGTGTGGGCATATATATACCTATATATACAACTATTATATGCGATACATAACGCATTATGCAAGTATAACAATATGGAAGGGAATTGTTTCTACTTATTGATATTAATTGATATTTACTGATAATATTGATACTGTAGTGGTCTGCACTGACCTCTCAGACAAGGAGCAGCATATACACGTATGTGTGGGTAGTATGGTGATATCAGGCAGCCTAGGTGGTTTAATGGTTAGCACACTGGCCCGGAATGCAAAGAGATTTGGGTTTGAGTCCCACTCTAGGCACATATACATTATTCATAAGACATAATAAAAGTGATTTATCGACATAGGTGGATGGGTTCCTCCACCAACACTAAAACCTGCAATGCATTAATGGATGGGTTGAAATGGTGCCTCGCGCTGGGGAGTGGGCGCGGGGTGCCAGTATCATAAAGCGTATGGCGGGCTTATCTATCGTCGTGGGGGGGGGGGGGGGGGGTGTGTGTGGATGGGTGGGGGTGTGACGAGTCCATCGGGGAATGTGTTAACGATCGGCTAATCTATAAAAACCCGTGGGTACAATCAGCCGCCACGCTAAGCACGGGTGGGACCTGGCAGGGCGGGGCCGCGCTAATTCTGCTTCGGCTGGTAGGTCATGCCTGATTGATCTCGGCCCTATGATGGGGAGGGGAGGGGTGATGGGGGTGATGGGGGTGTTGGGGGAGGCGGGCGGAGGGGCAGGATGGTGCTAATGGTAGGGTTCAAGGTTGGGGTGTGCATGGGTTTGGGGGATGTGGTGGGTTTGGGGGATGTGGTATGTGGTATGTGGTATGGTGTTAGGGGTATGGGGTAGGGGTAGGGGTAGAGGTAGATGTAGGAGTAGATGTAGGGGTAGAGGTAGGGGTAGGTGTAGGGGTAGGGGTAGAGGTAGAGCTATAGGTAGGGCTAGGTGTAGGAGGTAAGGGTAGGGGTAGGGGTAGGGGTAGAGGTACACGTAGAGGTTGGGGTATGGGTGACGGGGTAGGGAGGGGGAAGGCGTCGGATTTAGTGAGTAGGAGCTAGGGGTGTTGGGGGTAGGGGATAGAAGGTAGGGGTAGGAGCTAAGAGGTAGGGGTACAGGGTGAGGGGGAAGCGGGTAGGGGATGAAGTGAGAGGTATGGGTAGTATGGGTAAGGAGTAGGCGGTATGGAGTAGAGGGTAAGGGGTAAAGGGTAGTGGGTAGTGGGTAGGAGGCAGGGGTAGTGGGTAGGGGTAATATGGGGTAGGGAGTAGGCGGTATGCAGTAGAGGGTAAGGAGAAGGTGGCATGAGGGAGTGGTTAGGGTGGTGTTCGGTAATGTCTCGCGCATAGACACCGGCGACCTCTAGTGGGGAATGTCCTAATAAGGTCATTCGTAGTCTCAAGGGAAACGGTGGAAAAGGGTACGGGTATGTTAAGTGTCATATGTCAGTTAATGTGTATACGTGTGTCTGTGGTGGGGCTGGATCATCAAGCCCAACCCTCACTCCCCCCATCCCACATTTCTCCCTCCAATCCCCTACCGCCAACACCCAACCTCATCGGACACTGCACAAACCACCCACCCACCCCCACACACACGCATCTGCGACCACCTCCCATTCCGCCCTTGCACCCCACTCACTCCCCCCCCCCAACACACACACACACAAACCACCTATCTTCCGCCTTTGACTTCGTGCATATGCACTACCCCCCCACCCCCCACCGACCCCAATTCCTATTTCAATTTAGCCCCCCTACCCATCCCCCCCAATCCCATCCTCCCAACCTCCCAACTGAACCTAACCAGCATTTCTATTCGCATGCCCCAGCTCTCTCAAGTGGCCATTGTGTTTCCACATCAGAGATATTTCTGCATTCACTGCTCCAAGTGTTTTTCCTTCCACAGAACTACTAGTACTAGTCTGCACTGACCTCTCAGACAAGGAGCCACATAGACCTGATAGACAGGTAGGTGTGGATAGCGTGGTGACATCAGGGAGCCTAGGTGACGTAATGTCATAGCCATTGGTCATGTGACTGTCACAGACACTGCTACGGTTCTCACTGCTGACAATACCGGTAGTGTCACTCTCACACATACTGTTATTGTCACCATCACTGACACTGCGGCTCTCCCTGTATACGCCCCAACTTGCATCAGTACTAATGTCAGTGTCACAAACATCGCTGATATTTCCTCCAATGGCCCCTGTTAGTGTCACTCACACTGCTACAAACATTGGTACAGGCACAACCACTAGTCCTGTCACTGCCACAACCAGAAGAACAGTCACTGTCATTTTCATTTTAACTGTCACTGACATCTTCCTTATTTTAGCCACTGCAATTGTCATTGCCACGTCCACTGTCACTGTCATTATCCCATCCACTTTCACTGTCATTGTTAACTCCAGTGCTATCGAGACCGGGCGTTCCCTGTAGAATCCAACCAATGACTTATAAAATTGTTACGTGTGTCTTCCTAGCATGGCGCTCTCAATTATTACAATACTGACAAGGACTGGTTAGCTCAGTGCCCGGATAATGTCACTTGGTGGGATATCGGGTCATGGTTCCGGCAGCCAGATTTCCCAGTGGGTAAGCAATATAAAATCACCATGATTGTTCACTGTCACAAGTCTGTACCTATCCTGATATGACCTTAGATGTTGTCATGACGTAAGACTCCAACAATTAACCTGCCATTGCCACCACCGCTGCCGTCGACACTGTCATTAAAACATCACTGGCAGATCCTCCGCCACCTCAACCTCCACCACCACCGCCCCCGCCTCGGCTCCCGCCTCCAGGGGCGGTTCCGCCGTCTCCGCCGTCTCCACCACCGGACTGGAGATGACTGGAAGCTGTCAGAACGCGGGGCAGGGACAAGGGGGACTAGTTAGCTATCATCTGAGTGGATCACGGCATCATTAGTGGTCTCTGCGGGACTCACTTAGGCACGCGCCGGGGACCGCCCGGGGATGGCCCGGCGCGCTGGCACGGCGCGAACGGGGCCAGCGGAGCCCGGACACCCCTCAGCCGGCATGCCGGGAAGGGGGCAGGCATCAAGGACGTCACGCCTATCTCTTTCTCACATTCATAAGCTGCACCCTTTAAATCCGTCTACGCCATTTGCTATTTCATTCAGTTCATGAGCTGCACATTTCTTGCACACTATGTTCCTTTTACTAGTTAGACAGTGGTGTATTCGACGGCGATTTGACACTGAACATCAGGCGGGCTTAGTGTGGTGACCACCCGTCGATGGCGCCACCGGTCATAATTATTGTATTGAAATGCTCTCTGAACTTCCTGTTATTTATTCTCGCATATTTATTATTTATCACAAATATAGATATACATGTTCAAGGATATGGATTAGTGATAAGCCCTTTATCGTGTGCAATAAGCTCTGTAATGGTGCACCCATACTCTGGATATGGGAGGGGAGTCGGTACCAGCATGCCCTTGGTAAGTTGCAATATGGCTAGTATCGACACCTTTCACTCCGAGGGATTAGGGTATTTAGGTAGTTAGGGATTGTTGTTCTCAGTTCAGTAGATTCTTGTCAGCGTAGAAACAATGTATGTTTCAGGGCCATTTATTAAATCTGGAGCATTTACACAAGAATAGTAAATAGAGTATTTATGTATTAAACTCAGCAAACATTCGGAAAATATCTTTCTGTACGATACATTCGCCACATTGCAACCCCCCCTCCCCCCACCCCCACCCCCACCCCCATCCCACCCTGACACTCATCGACCTGTCAAGCTTATAGGCCTGTCACACTATGACGTAAGGCGCCAACGTAAGCCGACGTAGGTGACGTTTCATCATTACGTTGAGGAACATCGAGTTACGTTGTGCTGATGTTAGACTGTCGTCGATTTACGTCGAGTTACGTCAAGGTTTTGGACATGTTGAAAACTTTCAACGTAGCTCGACATGATGCTCTGACATTCGGGTGACGTTACACTCATGTTACGGCAATGTTAGGCGTGCAGCAGGGCTGCGTCGGCTACGTTAGATCAGCGTCATAGTGACATACAGAGAGGAGGACATTGCGGCTCATGCCGGCGACGTTGGACTGACGCCAGCCTCTCGGTTGGTCGACGTCAACTCACAACGCTAAGCGACGCTAAGCGGCCGTTACTGTCACGCTAGGCTGACGTCGCGTGTTGGGGTTTCGCAAGCCTCACATTTACATAAAAACTAATTCCTTTGACCTTTTGCGTTGGCACGATGCTATACTGACGTTACGCTTACATCAACTACGCGGCATTGACGTCCCGAATTTGCATATTACGCCGAGATTTTCGACGTGTTAAATTTATTTTCACGTTGTCCCTACGTCGTAGTGTGACAGCCCCATAAGTACGATAGCCGCACCTCCTCCCACCTCCCTTCACTGTTGTGTACTTTATGCATGCCCCTCTCGATACCCCTGCTCTATATGCACCCCTCCTCACCCACACCCACTTGCCCTCAGCACGCTCCAGTCATCACACGGCACCAATGCACACACACTAACACGCGCATGCGCACACCCTTCCCGACTTAGAAGACCTGGCACCACTCTCCGCAGCTCCTTCTCAAATCGACGCTCCACCCTCTACAAACCGACCGACGTAGCAACGCCGTACGCCCGCCGCATACAACGCAATATATTGTTTCGCCGACCTCATAGAACTGTGGTCTTTCCAAGTCCACCTCATACAACGCGATATATTGCTGTCCAGGTCCCATAGATCTGCGGTGTTCCCGAGTCCGGCTCATATAACATGATATATTAGTGTCAAGGTCTCATAGATCTGTGGTCTTCCTAAGTCTGCCTCATATAACCCAATATATTGTGGTCCAGGTCTCATAGATCTGCAATGTTCCCGAGTCCGCCTCAAATAACGCGGTACATTGCTGTCCAGGGCCCGTATGCATGACGTGGTGTTAGCTTACACTCGGTGTCTTTGCGCTAACACCACTCCTTGCGTACTGAGTTTTTGCCGCTAACCTAGGAATCCCTGCCAAAACCAGTTTTGGCTCACTAACACCGCGTCATGCATACGGGCTTCTCATCGATCTGTGATGTAGCCGCAACCTTACCGACCTTGTAGTTTGGGAACATGTCTCCGGTATTTTCATGGGGTGATGAAAATGGGAAATATTATGCCTAGAGCGGGAAGCCAACCCAGTGCTCTTGCATTCCAGGTCAGTGTGCTAACTACTACAACACCTAGGCTCCGTTATCACACCATGCTATCCACAGCCACCCGTCTATCTGATTCCTTGTCTGAGAGGTCAGTGCAGACTACAACACTAATCGCTCTGGAATCGGAAGTATTTTTTACTGGGCATGCTATCACTTACATACATACAGGAAATGCACTAATGCACATGTATAGGCAGGGTAGGTTCAACAGCCGTACATTATGTAACTTGTACAGGATCTTGGTCACAGCACCATTGTAATGGGGGGCGGGGGGGGGCCGGTTGATGGCAATTGGGAAATATTGCACCTCGTGCAGAAATCAAATCCACATCTCTTGCATTCTGGAACAGTGGGCTAACCATCACAGCACCTAGGCTCCTTGATGTAACCACCTTATCCACAATCACCTGTACGTGCGAGTCCTTGCCCGGAGTTCAGGGCCGACTGCTACACTATTAATTAATCCATTTCACTATTAAGCATGTCCGAAATGACGATGTATGAAGATACTTTCTCGGAATGCTGTCAAGCGCGGAAATGATGTCACATCAGGCACTGAGCAGTTAAAGCTACGTCGGGTATAATGCGTTATAGAAATCCTATTTTGAGTGGAAACCTATGGTATAAGTGGATCGATTGGGTGGTAGTGGGAACTTTACGTCCGGGCGACATTTAAGGTCATATCTGGATGGGTACCAACTTGTGACAATGCGCACTCGTGGCAACTTTATAGTGCGGCCCAACTAGGAGATCAGCTCGCTAACATCATGCATGACCTGATATCCCACTCAGTCAGTTGGTGAATGACCAGAAAGTGTGGAGTTATGATTTTAGTCTTTAATGTGCCTGCAGTCTAGGAGATATTGTCTGCCAATGGACTTTAAAGTTGCATAGTCCGATGGGTTTTGAGTTTCTGTTATTTTCTGAGATAAACATGTTA
Source organism: Branchipolynoe longqiensis (assembly GCA_030323885.1). Classification (NCBI taxonomy): domain Eukaryota; kingdom Metazoa; phylum Annelida; class Polychaeta; order Phyllodocida; family Polynoidae; genus Branchipolynoe; species Branchipolynoe longqiensis. The sequence continues at coordinate 93,291,097 of CM059187.1, forward strand.
GGGTGATCATTATAATCTACGCCACTTTCACTTGAAGTAACTTATATTTTAAATAGCTAACTTTTGAGCTATTTGAAGTGCAAACAAGCAAAATTAATTTTGGCAAGCTTGCCAAAACTCTGACACCATAGGTTTCTGCAATAATAGATTCTATTAAATTGCCTAAGTATTCCCTTCTATGTGGTGACAAATGCTGAGCAAGTGGTGTTCTCTGTGGCGGAGTGGTTAGAGTGTCTGACTTTTTTCTAGGTCAGACTCCTAATCTGAGGGTCAGCGGTTTGATTCCCCGTGCCCCCAGCTCTGCCAATTTGGATAACTTACAGCGTCATCAAAGGCCGGTTGCTCTCATACCATGTCTATGTGGTGTGGGAGGTTAAAAATCCCTTGGGTCGGTAAAAGTGTAGACTGGGGCTTTCTATCGACCAGCAGTGGAGTGGGGAAGAGCATTCGTCTGTGACTGGGATTTCCCCTGCTTGGGACAACTAATGTACAAAAAAAAGAAAGAAGAGAGACAAATAAGTGTTCACACTTCCTGTCTACCATTCGCTATATCGCTATATCGCTATATCGCTAAGTGCACCATTATTTAACTTAGATATGTAGAATCAAATTGAGATACTTGTTTTGGTTTTGAAAATGTGATGCTTCATCGGACTATGCAGCTTTAAGTCAAAGAGTTCCTTTGCCTGTTCACCCCACAGGTGCACCCCCCAATGTGTTGCTACCTTGTCGTGGTGGGGAGGCTTGTGTGCCTCCATGACCATGAGAGCTATACCGGTGTGGGCTAGCCCCCCCCTGGCAGGTTTAAGCAACCCGGGCAGGACTCATGGTAGAGGACATACTAAGAGCAGCCACTGGTTCTCCAGGTTGGGGGTTGGGCGTGGGGCCAACAACCCCACCCAGGAAAAAAGAACAACGTTACAGAATCACGAGCACCAGACGTGCTACTTACTGCCTTGCCAGTGTAGGCGTCGCCATACTTACACTTCCCAGACCCCTACATCTGTTCACACCTAGTCGAGCCCCATCAATCCTTGCACAGTTCATAGCTTCCGCCCCGGTGACATTCTACTTCCGGGCTACCAGGTTACTTATGTTATGCCATTTGCTGCAACATCCTGTTTGCAAAATTGGGCGTGAAATACGACACACTGACAGAAAAGACGAAAAAGGGCAATCATCTGCCTTACTTATACTGATTCACACACTGCTGTCGACACACCAACCAGGTATTTATATATACATATATATATATATACAGTAATACCTCTATAACCGACCACCTCCTCAGATCGACCACTCCCCTATATCGATCGCATTATTTGGGTCCCAACATTACCATTGTAAGGATATTCTAACTCCTTAAACCCACCATGTCCTTAAATGGGCGGCTTAAAGTCCGTCCCACGGTCGGTCGATTTAGAGAGGTTTCACTGTATATATATATATATATATATCTGAAAAGGTCTTTATATATATGAAGAGCTGTTTTCCAAAACACAATCTGCAAACTTTGCATTGGCATTGCAAACTCATTTTTGGTGCTGTTTTGTGTCAATTGTTACTATGGAAACAAAAACGAAGAGCTAGCACCTTTTGAGACAGGCTCATATATGTGTATATATTTCCATCACATATATATTAAATCTAGATATAATAATCTATATATATATATATGAGTCGGTCTCATGAAAATGGGCCAATTGGTGGTCAATTTAAGATGGCGGTGTCACAATTGTTAAAGTGTAGTGCATTTCTTTGTTTCATATTGAATTATCCTAGAAACAAACAGGATTGTTGTATTTTCTCTACCTTTGCATTCAGTATGAATTTTAGAACTTTCCAACACCTCTATCAATGCCAAACTATAACTATACTGTTTGAAGCCAACATCCAATGCTCGATGCCGACAACTTTCCCCGATTGGCCTATTTTCCTGAGACTGACTCATGTGTATATATATGTATTAGTGTACCTGTCATTGTTCTACAGAAGAGATATACTCTGAAAATAGCAAACGTGCCGATTTTGGTCCAGTCCAACATATCATAGCGTGATATACTGAGTGATATACCCATTAGCTCGCTCTCTCCAAGGCTGATAACACATTGGTCTCCAGTTATATATAGCGTATATACATTCATCTATTTGCGAGTATCTATGCACAACATCTCAAATGGAATCAATACCATTAGTGCCAACATGGGCTACCCTTGCAGGAGATAAATTAATATATGTATATGAGCCTGTCTCAAAAGGTGCTAAATCTTCGTTTTTTTGTCCATAGTAATGATTGACACAAAACAGCACAGAAACGGTTACACTGAAAACACAAGGACATTTGCTTCAAATCAATATGTATTCTATTGGGATTAGGAAAAAACATGTAAAAAACAAATCAGTTTATCATGAGCAAATGCATAAGTAGATAGTGTGTTGATCATTACTATGGACAATGTTTTGTCCCATATTGCTTAGCACCTTTTGAGACAGTCTCATATGTATACTATATATGTATCTGGTTGAGGTCTATCTCAAATGTCTCTATATGTAGTCTTCTCTGTGGCGGAGTGGTTAGAGTGTCTGCAATTTTTCTAGGTCGGACCCTAAATCTGAAGGTCAGTGGTTCGATTCCCCATGCCCCCACCTCTGCCAATTTGGATTTCCACTGCTGTGTAGAACTTACAGCATCATTAAAGGCCAGTTTCTCTCATGCCATGTCTATGTGGTGTGGAAGGTTAAGAATCCCTTGGGTCGCTAAAAGTGTAGGCTCGCGCTTTCTATTGACAAACTGTCTAATGGTGAAAACAAGTCTATTCACACTCATCCATGATAGGCAGTAAAATTCTTCAAGATGACAAACTCGACCACCCTATATTAAACTAGCACTCTCATTTTGTGAAGGTGACCAAGTAAATCTATTTGAAGGGTTCAGATGCAAAACTCTGTAAATGCCAACCCAAAGACTGAATTAAAATAAAATATGTTTTTAATAGAGGGTAATCTTAATTCTCACCAATTCCAATTTTCTTGTCGTGAAATGGTTGTGGAGCAATGAACAAAAAAGTATGAACGCAAAAAATTAACCTTTTCAAGGTTTGACTCATCAATTTTTGGATTGGTGTTTACAGGCTGTTGCGCATTGACTCCTATATATATATATATATATATATATATATATATATATATATATATATATATATAAGTCGGTGGTCGAATCGGTAGAACGCGAGCCTCGCATCCACGAGATCGGGAGTTCGGTTCCCGTTCAAGTCAAACCACTGATTTACTAAATTGATACTTGTCACTTCATAGCCAGGCGCTCAGCATTATTAGGATACAGCAAGGACTGGTTGCCTCAGTGTCAGGATAATATGACTGAGTGGTTTATCAGGGCAGGGTGCTGGGCAGCCGGGTCTCCCAATGGGGCAGCACTGTGAAATAACCATGAGTGTGCACTGCCACCATTTGATACCCATCCTGATATGACCATAGATGTTGCTAAGAGATAAAACTCCAACAACCAACCAACCATCCGTATTCACCTATTCCGCCCCCTTCTGCTGTTTGAGCTATAGCTCTGTGATCTAGTATGGTGGGTCCACTTTCAGGCATTTCCTCAGATACCCACAGAACTCAGAATACCTGCCTTAGTGAATATGTCTTTGCTCATCCCCGGCCATGTACAGAAGAACCCTATACCAGGCAGAACCAGGCAGGCCACGGTCATGCATCCGAATCACCCTAAAATACAAAATGGCTAACCATACAACACAGCCATCCCACCTAGTCGCAGTCCTGAAGGGTCCAGGGGAGTTCTGGCACACTGGTGTACTATCTAAGGACAGGGCATGGGTGAAAGGATGCTGTAACAAACCACAATGGGATGGGATCCTCTCCCACAGGCCTGTATGTCATCTGCGTAGATGTACATAGTAGGCTAAGTTATCAATACAGGTTAGGAAAAATTGAAATAAAAAAAAACTAATATAGAAACTACTAACACCCAAAACCGCAAAGGTTGGCCCGAGAAAGATCAGGTAAAGACTCCTGAGTGAGGGACCAGACCAATCTAGTACCACAGCTGTCCAGCGTTGAAAACAAGCACCCTCACAGGAGCTTATACGTTATGGGCAGAATAAAAAACTTGTCACAAAAAAAAAACCAAAAAAAAACCCCCGGCTGTGCCTCCCGTTCATCCCGCCATGTGGCAGGTTAATGACGCTGCTGGCAATTGGTTTTGCGCTTATTATATTAGCACATACAAATCACACTGCTGCAGCTCAATTGATACGTCCGGTTCTATTAGCGAAGTGTGAGAGGACTTTCTATTATTTATGATATTAGACTTACTTACTGTGTAGAGTTAGTTGTACAGGGCCCATATGTATGAGCCAATTTTTAACCGGACCAGGGTTAAAGGAGGGTGCTGGGTTAGCTAACCGCAGAGTTCCAAATGTGTCACGGGGGATGTATGTGACCAAAACGCGCCTGAGTTAGCTAACGTTTCAGTTATTTATAGATTTGGGAAATCCCTCTGCGTTTGTAGCCATATATTAGGCTCAAATATATTAAATGCTATCATATTTAACACAATTACATACGCAGTAAGTGACATTTTATCAATTTAACCCTAACTTCGAACCCTCCTTAAGGCTACCGCCGCATTGGCGGCGATATTAATAGTTATATTTTCGAATCGACGAACGTACAGTCAACAAACCGCCGCCTCCGCCAGTATGGAAAGCGACGTTGGTGCGGCGGCGGCGGCGATTTGTTTACATTACGTTCGTCGATTCGAAAATATAACTATTAATATCACCGCCAATGCGGCGGTAGCCTTAATAACGCTTCAAATTTAGGGTTAAATTGATCAAATTTCACTTATTGCATATCTAATTCTGTTAAATATGGTCGCATTGAATAGATTTGGGCCAAGTCGGTGCCTAACCCCACCTTTAACCTTCCTTTCGCATGGGGTTAGTGCAGGCGACTTTGAACTCCCCGAGTTAGTTTAACCTCGACACATACATACGCACTTTCAGCCGCTAACCCGGGAAATCCGCATGACCCAGGGTTACGCCCGCTAACCCAGGCTCATACATATGGGCCCAGGAGTGTCTGCATCAGGGCAACGCCCATACACATAGCCGAAAGGCCGTAGTGTCGACGGTCTAGAGCTGTTTATTGCATTATCCGAGGCATGGGAAATGTCTCCATATATATATATATATGTATGTGCAGTAAAACCTCTGTAAGTCGACGGACCATGCAACCGACTTTAAGTGGTCCATTTAGTGTGGTGGTCGGATTAGAGAGTTAGAATATCATTACAATAGTATTGTTGGGATCCAAATAAAGCGATCGATATAGGGGCTTGTTCAATCTGAGGAAGTGGTTGGTTAGAGAGGTTTTACTGTATATATATATATAAATATATATATATATATATATGAGTCAGCCTCACGAAAATGGGGCACTTGGGGTAAGTTGTCAGCATCGAGCATTGGATGTCGGCGTCAAACTGTATAATTATGGTTTAGCATTGACAGAGGTGTTGGAAAGTCATTAAATTTATCCTGAATGTAAAGGTAGAGAAAATACAACAACCTTATTTGTTTCTAGGATAATTTAATATAAAACAAAGAAATGTACTACACTTTAAGAAATGCGATGCCGATATCTTAAATTGACCACCAATTGACCCATTTTCGTGAGGCTGACACAGGAAAGTGCAGTACGGAACAGGGGAAAGCCAGGTTAGCCAACCAACTGGTTAGTGTAAAATGTACAGTGGCAAACTGGGTGAGAGTGAGGCCTGCGATATACTGGTTTGCTCTTCAGAGCTAGTTATATAATAGGTAACAAGATCACTGGTAACTAGGTAAGTATTGCTATACGAGGTAACTGGTTAGCTATCCTTTGTGTCACTTAGCACATATTCACTGTCAGTCTTTGTTAGCTTCCTGGGGCCGTATGCACGAATTGGGGTTAGCCTTAGCCGGAGTTAAGACACTAGCCGCGGATAGCTACCTCAGGGTAGCGGGGGGTTTGAGAAATGTGTGAATCGGTATGCACCAATGTTTTAGCCGCTGCGGATAGCTAACCGTGAGTTTATTTATCGATTTGGGAATTCCCTCTGCCTTTCTACCCTTATATTTGGCTCAAAGCTATTGAATGCGATCATATTTAACAGAATTACATACGTAAGAAGTGAAATTTTATCAATTTAACCCTAAATTCGAGGCGTTATTAAGGCTAACGCCGCATTGGTGGCGATATTAATAGTTATATTTTCGAATCGGCGAATGTACAGTAAACAAACCGCCGCCGCCGCCAGTATGGAAAGTGACGTCGATGAGATGGCGGCGGCGATTTGTTTACTTTACGTTCATCGATTCGAAAATATAACTATTAATATCGCCGCCAATGCAGCAGTAGCCTTAATAACGCTTCGCATTTCGGGTTAAATTGATCAAATTTCACTTATTGTGTATGTAATGCTGTTAAATATGATCGCATTGAATAGATTGACATCCATACACGCACACTAACCGCCCTGGCTAGCAGTAAAACCTGATTTGAAAATGGTTTAGCTTAGCCTAGGCTACTGTCGGCGGTTAGCGCTGGCACCGATTCGTGCATACCGATTTCTCACATTTAACCGTGTGGAGCTAGCCAAACCGCGCTAAAGGCCCTAACCCCGATTGGTGCATACGGCCCCTGGTTGGCAGTGTACGCAAAGTACAAAACCGGGCACTGCTTTAATAGTTTGGTGCTGAGTTAGTGCCGCTGGGAGTAGTCAAGTAGTGCGACTGGCCACTGATAGGGTCTCCTCCAGGATGTAGCATGCCAAGTTTGGTGGTTGGTAGAAAAATAGGATTAAGGCAGTGAGCGCCGCTAGACAACTTAAATCATTTGAAGGCAGGGGTCAACACAATCAGTATGGCTGTATAATAGATGCCCAACTTAATAAAGATCAGTATAGTCGATGACGTAGAATATATTAAGGTGTGAACGCTTCCGATTAATTATACTTGTATACTGCTTATAGATCAATTACATATATGCGTATATAAGTATATGCATACATATATGCATATGCATGCATATGTATATATGTGTATATATACATATGCACACATGCACAGATGTACATACATACATATGTACATACATACATATGTAAATTTGAAGAGTTCAGGCACAAAAGCTGTAAACACCAATATAAAAATTGACTTACATTTGTTCAAATATATCTGAAAGTAATTTGAATTCCCTCTCATTCCATATCGGTTGTAAAGAACTGGCTATGGAACAATAAACAAAAGATAGGAAGATGCAAAGTTGACTTTTTTTAAGGAGTGATGTCAATGTTTATCTCAACGTTTGGAATGGTGTTTATGGGGTTTTGCGCCTGACCTCTTGATTTATGCATGCTTATATACACATATACATACATATATACTACATATGTACGTATATGCTTACATATACATATATATACATTGCTTTCTGCACTATTATGTATGTACCTACATTATATACACCTACATTGTGGGCATGTCTGAGCTACTACTAGTGATATAGTGAAGTTTAGAGGCGCAAAGAACAGTAATACATGGGTAGATCCCCACCTCAGAGCCATGATGGGTGTGAGGAGTAAGTGGCGCTCCCAGGATTATTAGCCGCGATAATGAGGTTAGTACCATCAGTGGCGGGTGCCATTAATTAACTACTCCCAGCGGCCCTAACTTGGCACCAAACTATTAAAGCAGTGCCCGGTTTTGTACATTGCTTACGCTGGCAACCAGGAAGCTAATACGTGCTCACAGTAAATATGTGCTAAGTGAGTGGCGCATAAATGCCACAAACATGGGGTGGGTGGGCGATGGAATGAAGCATGCCGGTACCTCCGACCCAGGAGGTGGCCGGGGGTAGAAGCAGGATACTATATAGATTATTACATGCGATAACAGTCTCATCATCACCCATATATATGTATATACATACAAACACATGGAGACATATAATATACACATATATAGGGGGAGCCTAGAGGATGCTGGGAGACCCCGACCGCCCCCCCCCCCCCCACAGCAATACACAGCAGACCTTATTACACGCAATAAGGGGCTTCTCACAATCCATATATATATATATATATATATATTTATATATATATATACAAAGACCCTATAACACTAAGACGGCTCACTCGGCCTGTATTGTGTAATCAAAATGATCAAACCCACCACTTGGCGCGCTGGCTGTTCTCTTGGTTAAACAGATGCTATATTATATGTATAAATGTATATATCAATGTGAAAGATGTGTGATGATGGCGATGATGATGATGATGCTGATTATGATGTGTGTTTGTTCATAGCAGTTTCATATTGATGTGTATTCATACTTACCTAGCTCATGTATAATATAATTATATGTGTTTACATGTGAAACACCAACCAGCAGCTGGGTTGATCAAACCCACCACAAGGTGACACTGCAAAATTCAGATTACCATTGGAGAGATAGGGAGTGAGCCATCTTAGTATTATAGGGTCTTTGATATATATATATATATATATATATATATATATTCTATGTTATCGATTACTGCAATATGAACAAGAAAGTTACTCACATAGTTATATTAGTTATATCCTGCAGCAGTATCAGTGACCTGTTTATGGCGATGCTCATTACTGCCGGTGGGCCTACTAGATCCGCTCAGTGAGGGCCTACTACCCACGACGGGTGTATTGCATGAGTTGTGCCTGATAATTACTGATGCTTCTATGGCGTATAGCACTAGAGCCGTGTTATATATTGGTAGTGATAAGCATATTACCGCCTGCTGTAATAATAAAGGACTGTCTAGTGGCTTTTCCATTAACCTCCCGGTCCCCACCCACAGGTCTCATCGGGAACCATGGGCACAGCCCTTTGGGTTGGCATGGTTCGTTGTTGGAGTTGTATGTCCTAACAACATCCAAGGTTATATCAGGATGGGTGCTGACTTGTGACAGTGCACAGTCATGTTGACTTTACAGTGCTGCCCCACTGGAAAATCAGGCCACCAGCAACATGACCCAATATCCCAGTCAGTCATGGTATCCTGACAGTGACACTGAGCTAGCCAGTCCTTGCCCTATCCTATTAATGTTCAGGCGAGGAATCGACAAGTACGAATTTTAGAAGTAATTGGTTTGACTCGACTGGGAACCAAACGCCAGATCTCCGCATGCGAGGCCCGCGCTCTACGGATTTGGGATTCCAATCTGCAACCTCCCCCCTCCCAGTTCCTTATCTTATGCCAGGATACCATGTCCGTGGAATTGAAATCTACATTGACAAGTGATGATTCCTAGAAATAAGCAAAAGAAGTGCAGATACAGTTGGTCCCCATTGATATCTAACCCATCCTTAGTGTAAGGCCAAAAGAAGTGCAGATGCAGGTGTTTCCCATTGATATTTAACTCATCCTTAGTGTAAAGCCAAAAGAAGTGCAGACACAATGGTTCCCCATTGATTTCTAACCCGTCCTTAGTGCAAGGCCAAAAGAAGTGCAGATACAGGTGTTTCCCATTGATATGTAACCCATCCTTACTGGAAGGCCAAAAGAAGTGCAGATACAGGTGTTTCCCATTGATATTTAACTCATCCTTAGTGTAAGGCCAAAAGAAGTGTAGATACAGGTGTTTCCCATTGATATTTAACGCATCCTTAGTGTAAAGCCAAAAGAAGTGCAGACACAATGGTTCCCCATTGATATGTAACCCATCCTTAGTGTAAGGTCAAAAGAAGTGCAGATACAGTTGTTCCCCATTGATTTCTATCGTGTCCTTAGTGCAAGGCCAAAAGAAGTGCAGACCCAGTTGTTTCCCATTGATGTGTAACCCATCCTTAGTGTAAGGTCAAACGAAGTGCAGATACAGTTGTTTCCCATTGATATGTAACCCATCCTTAGTATAAGGTCAAAAGAAGTGCAGATACAGTTGTTTCCCATTGATATGAAACCCATCCTTAGTGCAAGGCCAAAAGAAGTGCAGATACCGTGTTTTCTATCGATATGTAACTCATCCTTAGTGCAAGGCCAAAAGAAGTGCAGATACAGGTGTTTCCCATTGATATGTAACCCATCCTTAGTGTAAAGCCAAAAGAAGGGTTACTTAAGCCTGGTTGACACCTTTTCACAAATTGAACCGCTTTACTTGACCATTGAGGTTGTCACAAGTCAGTATTCATCATGATATTGCTACAATATGAAGTACCAACAGGAAGCAAACTCTATTTATGTTATTTTGTACTGACTCTGGACAACACTGTCTCGTTTAGCAATGCAGGTATTTTTTTAGGAATGTCTCTAGAGGGCTAATCTGTACCGGTATATACTAAACAGACACTTTCACATATATATACGAGTCAGTCTCACGAAAATGGGCCAATTGGTGGTCAATTTAAGATGTCAGCATCACAATTCTTAAAAGGGTAGTACATTTCTTTGTTTCATATTAAATTATCCTAGAAACAAATACGGTTGTTGTATTTTCTCAACCTTTACAATCAGGATAAATTTAAAGACTTTCCAACACTTCTGTCAATGCTAAGCTATAATTATGACGTTCGACGCCGACATCCAATGCTCGATGCCGACAACTTTAGTGGACGTCGGCATCAACATTCTTAAAGTGTACTGCATTTCTTTGTTTTACATTAAATTACCCTAGAAACAATAAGGTTGTTTTAGTTTCTCTACCTTTACATTTAGGATAAATCTAAGGACTTTCCAACACTTCTGTCAATGCTAAACTATAATTATGGCATTCAACGCCGACATCCAATGCTGGACGCTGACAACTCTCTCCAATTGGCCTATTTTTGTGAGTCTTACTCATACATATAATACAAATATATGGTGGATATATATATATACAGTAAAACTTCTCTCACCACCCATCTACTCAGATTGACCACTCAGCTCTATCGATCGCTTTATTTGGGTCCCCACAAAACCATTGTAATGGCCCTGTCACACTACGACATAACAACGTCAATGTAGAGAGAACATGAAGAACGTTGAACTTCTCGGCGTAGTATGCAAAGTTGAACGTGGATGCAGCGTAGTGGACGAGAGCGTAACATCGGTAAAGCGTAGTGATACTGTCATTCAACGAGAGAGGACAACGTAATGACGCTCACGGAACGTTAAGAATGTTATTCCATCGCCAGAACTACGTTGCTTTATGTTACCTTATGTTACTTATGTCATTAAACGTTGGCAAAACGCTGAATGTACATTCTCCTGACATTCTCCTGATGTTCTCCTGACATTCCCATTACGCCGCATGGACGTTTCCACCAGCTTTAATGTGGGTCAACGAGTGGAACATAGTGGAACGGAGTGGAACGTAGTGAGTAACGTTTGACTAATGTCCGTTTAACATCATTGATGTTTGCCGAATGTGTACAGAATGTACGGCGAACATAAACCCTTACGTTCGCATCACGTCGAAAGTTTTGAACAGGTTCAAAACCTTGATGCGCACCAATGTAACACAATGTAACGTGACATATCTCGACATCAGTCTAACATCATTCTGACGTCATCATAACATAACCAAACGTATGGCAAGGTAATGACAAAAAGTGATCACATCAGGCTCACGTTGGCTCGTTATGTCATAGTGTGACAGGGGTATAAGGAGATCCTACCTCATTAAATGGACCACTTAAAGTCCGTCTAATTAGAGAAGTTTCACTGTATATATATATATCCACTATTTATTTGTATTAAATAAAAGAAATAGTCCGTAACAATATGTTCTGCGTTAGTACAAAATGAATTTGATTAAAAATATCCTACCTTGTTTTTATTAACATTTGTTGTGTGGTGATGCAGATGGGAAACATTGCACCTACAACACGATTTGAACCACACGTATTGGCATTACGGAAGAAAAACATCATGACAGTTAGAATATCTAGATTGTGAGATGCAATCCTTCTGTCTGCATATTCCTGTCTATGTGGCGCCTTCTATTCTGACAGGTCTTTTCAGACTACGACAATATTCCAGTTGAAGAAAAAAACAAATCAGCACGTAAGCATGGTTTTCTCGCCTTCGCAGTGATAATGTAGTTGAACTATTTATGGATGAAATGATGACATGGTATGAACAATATAAACGAGACTAGGAAACTCTTTAGCTTTACAGATATGACGTGAATCTGATATTGTGCACCGAGCGTGGAGGAAGAATCAATAGAGCACAGGTCTCATGTGCGGGAGATTGGGAGTTTGGTTCCCGGTCGAGTCAAACCAATGATTTGTGTCACTTCCTAGCCTGGCGCTCAGCATTAATAGGATAGGGCAAGGGCTGATTATCGTAGTGTCAGGATAATGTTACCAAGTGGGATATTGGGTCATGGGGCCAGCGGCCTGATTATCTAGTGGGGCAGCACTATCAAGTTGCCATGAGTGTGCACTGTCACAAGTCGGTATGACCTAATATGATATGACCTTAGACGTTGCCAGGATGTAAAATTCCAAAAGCCAATCCACCAATATTGTGCATGTATATGTAGCTGCTCATGTTGACTGCCAACAACAGAAGGTGTTGAAGAGAAAAACATGACAATGACAACTGCGAATAGAGCTATGTTTGTAGCTAATTACGTTAAGCACAATTGAATGTTATTCCATTCAATGGCTGCATGTTCGTCCCTTGATAATACCCCTGTCACACTACGACGTAACGAGCCAATGTGAGCCTAACGTGGTCATGTTTCGTCATTATGTTGGGTTACGTCATGATGACGTCATAATGACGTTAGAATGACGTCGAGCTACGTCACATTACGTCGTGTTACGTCGAGTTACGTCAAAGTTTTGGACATGTTCAAAACTTTCCACGTAGCTCGAACGTAAGGGTTTACGTTCGCCTTACGTTCTGTTCACGTTCAGTGAACGTCAATGACGTTAAACAGACGTTATTCCAACGCTGCTCACTACGTTCAACTACGTTCCACTACGTTCCGCTACGTTCCACTACGTTGACCCACATTAAACCGAGTGCAAATGCATACGAGGCTTAATGGGAACGTCAGGAGAACGTCAGGAGAACATCAGGAGAACGTCAGGAGAACGTGCATTCAACGTACGTTCAACGTCTCATGACGTGGCTAACGTCACATAACGTTCTTCTGGCGATGGAATAACGTTCATAACGTTCTGTGAACGTAGTGACGTTGTCCTCTCTCGTTGAATGACGGTATCACTATGCTTTACCGACGTTACGTTCTCGTCCACTACGTTGCATCCACGTTCAACTTCTGCCCAAATTTGCATACTACGCCGAGAAGTTCAACGTTCTTCACGTTCTCCCTACGCTGACGTAATAACGTCGTAGTGTGACAGGGCCATTAGCACGATAATACATACTATATATATTTAGTATATGTATCAGATCCATTTTGAATGAGCTTTAATTCCGGAAGCCCGTGGAATCAGAATCGCCATCAGCTTCACGGCTTTGGACCTAATTATAGTCAACCTGCTCATGGACATAAGTCCAAGAGAGACAACATGTCTTCAACTCCAATATCGGGCAATAACTTAGTAATATGTGAAAGTGCTTGGTCCAAACAGTTAAGATTCAATTACAGAGGTCAATCAGATAAAAATATTATAGCAACATCAACAATGCAGTAAGGTTATATACAGTAAAACCTCTCTAACCGACCACCTCCACAGATCGACCACTCCGCTATATCAATCGCTTTATTTGGGTCCCAACAATACCATTGTAAGGATATTCTCTCTAAACCGACCACCTGCCTAAATGGACCATGTAAATTCGGTCCCATGGTCGGTAGATTTAGAGAGGTTTTACTGTAATATACATATAGTATATACAGTATATATATATATATATATCATGTGTCATTGATTATGTGAATATAAATATGGGAGATGTTGCTCAAACTATTATATATATCCCTTTCGGATACAGCTTATTTTGCCGCTTATGAGGACAGTGGCGACACTAACATCCCACTAGCAGTAGCGAGCAGTATCAGCTATTGTACCTCTGCGCACCGCCTTACAACGCCCCACCTTAGCTACTTTATATAACGCATGGTGCATTATATATCACATTTAAATAGAAAGCGTCCCAGCATGCGGTTACCATTGTTGTCTACCAGAGTGCTGTCGTGCCAGTCTGAGCGGTAAGTAGATCGATATCAACTGGTGTTTGCAATGAAAACTATAACAACAACAAAAAACAAACGATAATGAAAAGAATATATATATGAATATATCTGCCCCCATTTAAGGACTCACGCGGAAGTACCCGAGAGTTCGCCGCCAGGTAGTGCCACATACTTCCGGCCGTCACAAGCGCCACTTCAAAAAAAGAAGGCCTTGCCAAATTCCGGTTTAAATTGGGATTGCGGAGAGTGTGTGTGTGGGGGGGGGGGGGGATGATGGAGCGGACGGGTTGTGTGAACCACAAAGCCCAGGGGCAGCGGCTTGGGTGGGGGTTGGGGTAGGTAGGCCGTTTGACAGATGCGCTTGCGCCTCAAAGACTGCACGCTACGGGGAACTACACCTGTTATCGCCCACTGATTCGGAACGAGGCTGCCACTTCCGGGTGCGCCAATTGAGGTAGACAATGGCGTCGCCACTTCCGTTCCGCCATATATCTTTGCACCGCGGCAGGTTTCCACTCTCTCACTCTCTCATTTCACTCTATCTCGTGTTCACTCTCTCAGTATTTCACTTGCCCTCTATTGAACTGTGTGTGTCTGTTTTCTCTCTGAAGCACAAATGGACGACAAGTGTCATTAATTGCACACTGTCCACGCACTGGAGTTGGTACCCTCGTCCTACAAACCCTACTTCCCCTCGGCCAACGCCCCAATCCCCTCCCCCCCGCCCCAATCTCCCCATCCTTCCCAAATTCCTAATATTCTCAACTCATCCCCCAATACCCCCAACCTCCTTATCCCCTTTGCAAACTCCTAATGCCCCCTCCCCCATTCTCCAACCTCCACAACCCATTCCCACGCTCCTAAAATGATCAACCCCTCCTTATATCCCCCTACCTCCCAATCCACTTCCCAAAACTCCTAATCCCGCATCCCCTTCTCCAACCTCCCCACCCCCATTCCCAAACTCCTAATATACTCAACCGCCCCTGCATCCCCCCCTAACCTACCCGCCCTGTCCCAATCTCCTAAGACTCCTCCCCCTTCAATAATCCCCAAACCTTCCATTCCCTTCCAAATCTCCTAATCCTCCACACTCTCTTCCATCATCCCCACCCCTTTCCGAACTCCTAAGTGCCGATCCCCTCAATTCAACCCCTCCAACCTCCCTACCCCCTTGCCAACCTCCCGCCATATTCTCTCTTCCAATCCTCCCAACTTTCCTACTCCCATCCCAAACACCCAATCCTCCCCTCCTCCAATCCCCACCCCAGATATCGCCCATCAGCTCCCAAACACCCCCTCCCCTCGAATACCCCTCCAGCCCTCTCTAATAAAACACTTTCCTCATGAATCGATCAACTGCCGCCTTCCTCTACCATGACCTCAGCAATTGTTTACTGCATTGACACTCTTCCCCTATCCACCATCCCCACACAACACACACAACACACACCAGACACATCACACACACCATACACACTACACACATACATTTCTTGCTACAACCAGCGTTTTCGCACCTTTGCGCCTGCTCACACAACCACTGGATGGAGGAGAGGGGAGAAGAGAGGAGAGGAGAGGCGAAGAGAAGAGAAGAGAAAAGAAGAGAAGAGAGGAGAAGAGGGCAGAGCAGAGGAGAGCAGAACAGAGCAGAGCGGAGCGGAGTGGAGCGGAGCGGAGCAGAGCAGAGCGGAGCGGAGCGGAGCGGAGCGGAGCAGAGCAGAGCAGAGCAGAGCAGAGCAGAGCAGAGCAGAGCAGAGCAGAGCAGAGCAGAGCAGAGCAGAGCGGAGCGGAGCGGAGCGGAGCAGAGCTGAGCAGAGCGGAGCAGAGCAGAGCGGAGCAGAGCAGAACAGAGCATAACAGAGGAGAAGCCGTTGCGAAATTTGGCGAGTGCGCGTGAGGAGTCGGCCGGCGGGGAGAATCAATGCGAACCGCTGCGTGACTGTGTGTGTTAGTTCCCCATGGGAATGTCATCCGGAGTGCTTCCGGTTCATATGCTTACTGAATTGGCAACAAAAAGGAATGCCGAGGAAAAAGGCTGGAAGGGGGGAAAACACCCACTGCACCTGCGTACAAGAACCAAACAAGAGCGGAGCGGAAAAGGACGGAGGTTCTCGTGTTGTCGCGTGATGTGCGTGGGTTCTTTTCTCTTTTTTTGTCTCGTTGCCCTCACAACTCTGATAGCTCTTACTTAACCTTGGTTGACGCCCTTTTACAAATTGAATCTCTGCAATTTATATGTGATCTATAACGCATTATGCCAATATATAGGCGCATTCTGCGAATATGAAGCCGAGGAAGGGAATAGACGAGATCACCGTTCCGAGTGAGCATGCGCTGAAAACGGCGCTGGTACCAAAGCAAAGGCGTACAGCCATTGAGTTTGCCAATATGCATAGGTCAAAACTTCCATTTTATTGCAAATTAATAGAAATACATAGCAATTTGGCATAAACATGTATGCACACATGCAATATAATGATCAGATGAATATAACTAAGACAAAACTAGCCATAGTTAAACATATTGAGCTAAGAAACATACAATTTCACACAAAGCAATCAGTCACTTTAAGACTGATATCCACATCATAATTATTAATTCTTGTTCTAAATATTAAAATGGCAAATGTGTCAACCGACACTTGTTTCAGAGAAATATATAACCAATATATGATTAACCCTACTAATTTTCTAGTTCTACATCTGTCATTAACCATAGGATATGAATAAAAACATGAATAAAATAAGTAAAACTGACTCTAGCTATGGCTCTAACACTAGGCTCAGTTCCCAGATTTCTCTAAATCTAAATACATATGACATAAGATGTGCTGATTATATTGATGTAAATGCAATGCTGGATAAAAGATTAATATCTTAATGTATTATACATATTTTTTTAGTTGGTATTCTATGTACCAAACAAGAGCTGAGATGAGCTAAAACTAGCACATTTCATAGCCGCACCCAATGTATTACCATGTGCCATATGCTTCTCGCACGTTTGTTTTTCTTCCACACATCCCACAAAGCACCACGCCACTGGAATGGTGATGTAGTCTATTATTATTGTTATATACTTTATTATTGTACCGATTAGATGTGCGTTCTGTAATTTTATGTGATGTATAAAACTTATGCGAGTATAAAGGCGCGTAAGGGAATATCCCCTACTGGCCACCCTGATTCTGTCTACTACTTTCTGGGTGGCCCCTCCCCTGGGTGGGACAGCTGGCGCCACCCCGCAGTGCCGCGAATATTGTCACTCGCGCACTGGAATTTGAACTGCACGGACCTACTCAACTCCACTCCTGCTACCGCTCCGCTGATCTCCGCTTCAGATGTTGGCTGTTTACTGTTCACTATGCGGGGCCTCCCACAAAGAGGGAGACCTGGAGGCATGCTCCCGCCATCAGATAGAGGGGGAGGTGAACGGACAGCCTGCACGACTGTCGCGTAGGGCCTCGGCGGAACGGAACTCCGAGCAGGATTGGATGTGTCGGCAGCCATGGGAGCCATGTCGATGGAGGACCGAGTGCGGGACATGCAGGAGGAGGTGCGCGAGCTGGAACTGGAGGAGGAGCTGGCGGATCTGGAGGACCAGAGAGATCGCCTGAGGCGCCGCCGATCAGACAGGCAGAAGAGGCGGAGCCCACGGAAGGAGACCTGGCCAAGCATGGCCGAGGCGGCCGGGAGCCACCGGTCGAATGCTCCCGGGCAGGACGAATCCCCCAAGGCCACGCACCAACCGGAGGAGAAGCCGGCGCCGGGCGAACACTCAGCCTACGGCATGAGGTCACGACGACGCTCAAAGGGGAGGAGATGCAGGCGCCACAGTGACTCAGGATCGGGAAGCAGATCCAGCTCATGCACGAGGAGGCAGCGAGGTAAGTGGTCCCTTCGTAAATTCACTGTTGCGGGCAAGGACGTAAAGAAGCTTAACTCCCATGAATTGCTTGCTGCTGCCACCCTCTGGTGCCTAGATATAGACACCCTCTCCAAAAAGGACTATAAGGCATTCCTGGAACATCTCCATTTTCTGTCCGTGAGAGCCATGACAGATGATTTTAAAGATGCTGCGCACATGGCCTATGACACGGCTATAAGGAAGAAGGCGGAGGAGCATGGCTTTGCCGCCTTCGCGGAAGCTTTTCAGGGGGCAAGCGTAATTCACTATGGCTCACAGCAGATGAAGAGTAAGAAAGGGACCACTACTTCAAGTGCTAAAAGAGGGGGCAATTCGGGTGGAAGTAAGCGCTACTGCTTCCACTGGAATAAAGAGAGTGGGTGCTCACGTTCCGAGGAGAACTGTAACTATACTCACAGCTGCAGCAAGTGTGGGAGCCGCTCCCACAAACTTGCTAAATGTAACAAGGACTGATGGGCAGGCGCCCCACATTGCACGATCACTAACGAGACAGTAGTTAAGGCACGGGGAGGTGTTGTTGGTAAAAGGGACATTGACGGGAGAGGAAAAAGAAATGACCGGGTCAATTATATCAGTGTTAAACATGTATCTATTTCAGAGCCCACGCATGGCATGGGTAATGGCGCAGCTGATAACCATGTATTCTTTCCAGATGATGCGGCCGGGAAGAGCCCGGGTGGAAAATGCCCTAAACCAATAAAGAACACTCTCGATACCAAGAATTTTTTGCTTGACATTACTGTAGGGAGTGATGCCGGTGATGGGAGGGAAGCCCGCCAGGCCGCTGTTGTGCATGAATGTTGTAACTATGACGGTGACGAAAAAAAGTCAGTGGGTCATGCAGACACCACTGTTTTGATCAGTGTCAACCAGCCTGATAATCGCCACGTCACGGATATGAACAGTGTCAGGTCTAGGAAGGTGATAAATGGTATGAATAATGTCGACTGCAGAACCACTACCGATGTAAACTGTTTCAGGTCTGATGAACGTGCGACTGGTAGGAATGATACCGATGGCATAATTAGCACTGAGGCAAACTGTTTAGGCTCTGTCGGTGGTGTAGTGGTTACAGGGGCCGATTGCACGATCGGTGCCAATATTAACCGTGTCGGGTCGGATGAAGGTGTCGCTGATAGTACGAATAGCCTCAGCAGGGGCGCGATAAATGTTAGCTACACAGACCCCCCAGTAAGGGGTCGATTATGCCTCACTCATGCAAAATGAGAATTATACCTCACTTACACTAAATAAATATAAGGGGGGAGTTGGGTCGGAAGCTTTCACGGCTGCCGGCCATTTTGACTATACCAGGGAAGGTTCCTTTTATCCCGATAGAAACCACGCGGAACGTCTAGGCCACCTCCACGTGGAAACCCCAGAAGGGGGGGGGACGCTATCCCAATAAGAAAAGGCGGGAAAATAAATAGTGAGGCGGACCCCGGTGAGGGCGATAACACCGGGGACGCGAGCAATCACGCTCGCTACTCCCATTACAACGGCTATGACGCCGATGCCTCAGATGTCAGAGGCGTAAGAGGAAGGGGGGCGACCACAAATAACACATGTGGTGCTGGCGCCCCCGCGGATGGGGGGATTAAGGGGGATGGCAGTAACCACATCCAGGCCGAAGCCGGATACAGTGCCCCTGGTAGCGGCACTGACCCCAACAGGATAAGCCCACATGGGGGGGATTACATCACCGGTTGGGCGAGCCGCCCCGAAGATGAAGGGGGGGGGGGGGTGGCTGTCGGTGGTTTACAAGGACCACGCCCTCCTGGTGACAGTAAAAGAAGACGACTCCCAATGTACTTTTCGGGTATACAATGAATGCACACACGGCACATGCGCCTGCACCCATTATGTGGCGGGCTGCTTGGCACAACACCGCCCCTGCCGCGTATTCACTGAACTGTTCCTCAGGGGCGACACAGACCCAGACGGCCAATACATATTAATGGGGACTGTTTTTGGTTTTAACGTAATCAATCCCGACTGCACGCTAGAATATAACCCGGTTTGTAAACTCCCACGTGACTCTGCAGATATTAATGCCATCACTAAGAAATTAAAGAGTGAGATAGATGGGGGTTGCATAACAGTAGTAGATGCCCCTCCAACTTGTATACATAATATTTTCTGTGTCCCAAAAGATGATGGTGGTAGTAGGACGATTGTGGACTGTAGTCGCCCTGCAGGCGGCTCTGTCAATACTTGCACCAAGCAGGTTTGGGAAAAATGTTCTTACAAAAGTGTAGACACGGTGGCTGAGGTGATGGAGAGGGGGGACTACATGGCCACAGTGGACATAAAGGTTGCCTATAGAGCAGTCTGCATCCACCCCCGCGATTGAGACAGGCAGGGCCTCCACTGGGTATTTAGTGCTGACAAGAATGAACAATGCACCTACATGAAAGACAACAGGCTATGTATGGGACTCTCTTCTAGCCCGTATGTCTTCAGCAAGATCTCTGACTTTGTTGTGAGATGCGCGGTGAGGGAGGGGGTTACCAGAGTCATTAACTATTTAGACGATATTTGCATAGTGAGCGCGAGCCTCGCAGAAGGCTGCAGGGACCAAAGTGTAATAATTGCGATTCTCAGACGACTCGGTTTCTTCGTGAGTTTTGGTAAATTGAGCTCCCCTAGCACTGCTGTATGGTTTTTAGGGATCATTATTGACTCGGTCGAATTGGAAATGAGGCTCCCCGAAGACAAGCTTAGTAAACTGAACGTGATCCTGGGGAGGTGAAGGGCAAACGTAAAGTAACCCGGAGGGAGCTCGAGAGGCTGGGGGGCTTGTTGGCTCATTGCAGCAAGGTGGTAAAGGGTGGTAGGACCTTCTGTCGCCGCATCTACGATGCGATCGGTAGCGTATAGGAGCCACATTTCAAAGTTCGACTCTCCAGAGGTTTTCGGGATGACGTAGATTGGTGAAGCGATTTTGCAGTCCGTTTCAATGGTAAAGCAAAAATACTTGGCTCCTTCGCAGCACATCTCTCAACATACAGTGACGCCTCCGATTTTGGCTATGGGGCCCTTCATGGGGGGGACTGGATTGCGGGGGCCTTCGGCCAAACCGATGATGGGGACCTAGAAGCGAGTCTCGGCCACCATCATCTCAGTCCTGATGAGCTTAGCTCCACGGCCCACATCAATGTGAGGGAGATGTGGGCGGCCTATGCTGCAGCACTCAAATGGGGCGGCTCCTTGAGGGACTGCGCGGTTGTGATGGTCACTGACAGCACGACGGTCAAGGCTGCCCTCAACTCCGGTCGATCCAGGAGCCCTGAAATCATGTTCTACCTCAGGCGCCTATTCTGGGTGGCCTCTGAGTACAATTTTGAATTTTCTTCCGTTTTTATTCGCAGCAGGGAGAACATAATCTGTGACGCACTAAGCAGGCTGGACGACCCAACCAGTGCAGGCCGCATATCTGAGGTGGACCCCGCTGGTAGTCTATTCTGTAGAGACCTGTTCAGTAAGCCCCTCCCTTCGTCTTGCAGGGATAACAGAGCTCGTGAGAGAGAAGCAAGGCTTCCAAAGCAGGGCGTATGCCCCCAACTCGATAGCGACGCGGGGAGCGCAGGTGAGGAGGTACTTGGAATTCATTAACAAATTCTCGGAGTCACTCTCCCCCCTCCCCTGCCCCCCAGGCCAGGTGGCATTGTACGCCACCTGGCTCGCTAGATCTATGAAATATTCATCCATCCTCAACTACCTGAGCGGATTGAACAATTTCTTGAAGCAGGGGGGGGGCACCACCTATACCCTATACAGACTTTGAGATTTCTTCGACCCTGAGGGGGATTCGCAGGAAGTGCTCGGTAGCACCAAAGCAAGCGGTCCCTATACTACCTGAGACACTCCTGCAGATGTTCTCCTTTCTCATGCTTAATCCGGGCCATGTGGCCTGGCGTGCAGCGCTCCTGTGCAGCTTCAGGGCCCTGCTCAGGAAGTGTCAGGTCACCTCCTCCGACTCCGCGCTCCGCAGAGAGGACTTCCGTTTCTTCCCCTGGGGGATGCTTATAAGCATAAGGCGATCCAAGACTATCCAATTTAAGGAAAGGGTGCTGGAGATTCCGGTCGCGCGCTGCCAGAACCTCAAAATATGCATGGTCCATTGGACCAAGCGCCATTTTGAGCAGTTGCCGGCCCCCCCTGGAGACATGGCGTTCAGGATACCGTCTGTCGCCGGAGGCTCCTCCCCTCTTCCTTATAAGGTCTACCAGTCGACCCTATGCTTCTTCGCAGGAAGAGCAGGCCTCGATCCGACCACGGTCTCCTCCCACTCACTGAGGAGAGGAGGATGCACCTTCCTTTCTCCGTGCGGGGCCTCCATAGAGGAGCTCCGCACAAGGGGGGACTGGCGGACAGACACAGTATTTACCTACCTCAAGACCCCCCTCTCCATTCGCATCATGAACGACATGAGAGTAGCAACGTCGCTCGCAGCAACACCGGTGGATGAAACGAACTTGTACTAAGAGACTGCCCGGGTGGGGTTGGGGTATCTCAGATATTGCTCACCTTCGATATTGGCATCATATCCCCTAAGCCAGAGAATATATCATCTCAACCCACTTCCTTGTCTTGTCTTATCATTGTACTGTAGCAAAGACTTTATGTGATGTATAAAACTTATGCGAGTATAAAGGCGCGTAAGGGAATATCCCCTACTGGCCACCCTGATTCTGTCTACTACTTTATGGGTGGCCCCTCCCCTGGGTGGGACAGCTGGCGCCACCCCCCAGTGCCGTGAATATTGTCACTCGCGCACTGGAATTTTTATTTTATTAAGCTAGGGCATCATATCCCCTAAGCCAGAGAATATATCATCTCAACCCACTTCCTTGTCTTGTCTTATCATTGTACTGTAGCAAAGACTTTATATGAGAATATAAATAAGGTATTGATCTGATATTAGATACGGCTCTCGGCCTGCTTTATGTAGGCCACTGTCCATGCCGCAAAATCACACCACTAGCGCCACCATCAGTAGATTTGGACACTTCCCACATCAGTTCTGCATTCTCACCACTCTTACTGCTCATCCCAACATTATTTAAATATATGTATATAAAATAAATTGATATAATATGTATATTATATTTATATCTATATTCTTGTAGTGGCCCACGGCCCTCCGACCCACAGTCACACACGGAAGAACACCAAGATTCAATTCAGTGTACGCTTCACCCTTGGTTTATTGAACCCTCTGCTCTTAACAGCGTCAGTAGTTGTCTGACCCGCCCCCTGACTCGCCAGATCCCACATCGACTCTATAGGTGTGTGTGTGTGGGGGGGGGGGTCAGCCACACGCAGTAGAGGTCAGCCCAGTTGGGGTCTGACCGGTGGCTACCCGTGCCGCCACCTGGCGCAGTGTGTAGGTACTGCGCTGGTACACGGTGTAGTCTCCGCTGCTACCGCGTGGTAGTAGAGCTCATGTTCAGACTACTACACTCTCTAATAAATATATATATATATAATGCAGACACAATCTGTCAGTGCGATTGGCGGTTCAACGAATCCTGTAGAGAGAATGAGCGCCGGTGGTGGCGCCACCGGTCATGTGCATTGAGGTGGAGGAGGTAGAAGAAATAGATGCATTTGCATATGGGTTGGTTTCTGTGATAGTCCTTGTATGTGCGTTTTAGGATTTTTGAAATAAGTCGGCCCCGACACTCGATTACTATGAAGATCGTACCCATGTAAAACGTGGTCTCCAATAGCAACAGTTTTAATAATGTGTAAATTATGTAACCACCAACAAAATGTCCTGCAAACAACAAAACAGCAGAGACTGGATGCGGTGGCTGAATTGGTAGAGTGCAGGCTTCCCATGTGGAAGGTAAAGAGTTCGATTCCCCAGCGAATCAAACAAATGACTTACATAACTAATGCGCGCCGCGACCTAATCTGGCACTTCACATTATTAGAACAGGCAATTACTGGCTAGATCAGTAGTAGGATACTGTGGCTGAGTGGGAAATCCGGTCATGGTGTTGGCAGCTCGGCCTCCCAGCAGGGCATCACTATAAACTACCTATGACAGTAGTTCACTGTCACACGTCAGTGTCCATCCTGATATTACCTTAGATGTTGCCAGGCTGGAAAACTCAACCGAACAAAAAGGTTAAAGAGCAGAAATCACGTGCTTCATTTCTGGAGTGTTACCTGATTTAAAAAAAGATTTTCCACAATTAAATTGCCTGCGAGCGTGTGGGAAAAGAAAACATTACCAAAGACCCTATAATACTAAGTCGGCTCACTCCCTATCTCTCCAATGGTAAAGTAAATTTTACAGTGCCACCTTGTGGTGGGTTTGATCAGCCTGGCTGCTGGTTGGTATTTCACATGAACACACATACAATTATATTATACATGAGATAGGTAAGTATGAATACACATCAATATGAAATTGCTAGGAACACATACACATCATCATCAGCATCATCATCATCACCGTCATCACACATCTTTCAAATTCATATATACATTTATACATATAATATAGCAACTGTTTAACCAAGAGAACAGCCAGCACACCAAGTGGTGGGTTAAGATCATTTTGATTACACAGTACAAGCTGAGTGGGCCGTCTTAGTTCTTATAAGGTCTTTGACATTACCAAGGCATAGCTGGGATTAGCTCAACCGTGAAGAACATGCATGTCATAAACAAATAGAATCTCGTAATAGGTACACCATTTGAAGTCACAATAAAAGCATTTCCAAATTAAAAGATGAAATCAAATAAAGAGTTTTTGCCACACCTTGAATGTTAAGAGAATGTGTTATCGTTGACATGGTTTCCATTATGGATACAACAGTTTATATCTACCGGGGAACACTGAACCCACAACCCCAACTACCCCATAACCCCCACATCCATCCAGTAACCTCACATCACTCTCTTATAGGGCTGTCACACTAGGACGTAAGAGCGAACGTCAGCCTGGCGTATGTGACTTTTCATCATTACGTTGAGGTATGTTGGGTTACGTTAGGCTGATGTTAGAATGACGTTAGACTGACGTCGAGCTACGTCCCATTACGTCGAGTTATGTCAAGCTACGTCGAGGTTTTCAACATGTTGAAAACTTTCGACGTAGCTCGACGTGATGCTCCGACATTCGAGTCATGTCACACTCACGCTATGAACGCGTTAGGCGAATGTCGATGATGGTAGACGTACGTTAGTAGAACGCTGCTCACTACCTTGCACTATTTTGATGTACTTCAAAGGCAGTGGGAATGTAGTGACGGCGTATGGATAACATGCACCTAACGTACGTCCAATGTGCGTTTAGCATTGCGCCACCATGTCATGACGTATGTAATGTGTAGGCACGTAGTTCTGGTGATCGAATAACGTATATAACGTGCTGTGTACGTAATTACGTTGTCCTCTCGTGTTGAAGCACGTTATCACTACGCTTTACCGACATTACGCTCACGTCAACTACACGGCATTGACGTCGCGAATTTGCATATTACGCCAAGAAGTTCAACGTACTATAATTATTTTCACGTTGTGGCTATGCTGATGTCATTACATCGTAGTGTGACAGGGCCATTACGTCCCGTACCACCATCCACACTCATGGATCGCATCTTATGTTTCAACGGGGACCATTGCTGAAGACATGGCTTCTTAGCCTGAATTTATCATCAATCTGTTAATGCGGTTTTTCGAGGTCTTCGTAAAGATATCATGTGTATGTGCTCTATAATTTAATATGGGAATATAACCAAGGAGACTATCATCTTCAGTTATATCTAGAGTAAAACCTATCTATACCGACCTCTCCACAGATCGACCACTCCCCTATATCGATCGCTTTATTTGGGTCCCAAAAATACCATTGTAAGGATATTCTAACTCTCCAGAACGACCACCTCCATAAATTGACCACTTGAAGTGGGTCCCATGGCTGGGCGATTTAGAAAGGTTTTACTGTATTTTGTTATTCGCGAACCGCGGCTAGTGTAGGCCTATGCCATCGATTAATTCCAGGCTATGTTAGGCTTTGGTCATTGTCATTAACCATACATTATTTCCTGAGGCAAAGCACAGTGAAAGAGGGCATGGCAAAGGGTGGGGAAATGAGGTTATTGGATTTGGAGTGTTACGTCCTGGCAAGATCTGAGGTAATATCAGGAGGGAGGTGATTGGAAGAGTACACCAGGGATTGGACACATCTTGCGGTTGCCAAATCCAGGAGGGCAGTGGAAAATAGGGAAAATTGAGGAAACTTGCAAAGTCCCTCCTGGTGCCCAGCTCACCTGCTCAGTTAAGGGGGTGAAAATGGCCATGAGTTTGATGGACTACCTTTGGAGATATTTGAAGTGAAAACATGCACTACGAAGGTTGATGTACATCTCCGTATTATGAGACCAGAATATTCATCAAAAACAAGTTTTATATTAAATTAGCCTAGCATTCCCTCCTATAGAGCAGGGATTGTTTAAACTGTGCATGTGTATTTATGTAGGATCAAATCTAGGTGTTTTTTTTGTTTACAAAAATAGCAGTGTCAAAGAGATGAATAAAAAAACCACTAATGGTAGCAATAATACACATGTTGTACATTTATTCAATTTGTTCCATTTACTAGATTTACCAAATTGAGTGAATTTACTAAAGATAGTAATTTTGTTTAATTTTGTAAATTTTGTAAATTTTGTAAATTTAGTAAATTTGGTCAATTTTGCAAATTTGGTAAATGTACTAAATTTACTAAATTTACTTAATATATTAACTTTACTTTATGTACTATATTTTACTCAAGTTATCCAGAACCATTACTCAATGTAATCAATTTGTTTAATTTACTCAATTTTATCAATTTAAATTACTAAATTAATGCCAATGGCGATACCATATCCGTTTTGGGAGGAAGATTCTAGAAGTTAATGGTCGTCACACACTTTGCGGTGTTCCCATGGCTGCATCCCTCCAAGCTGTTGTGTCTCCTGCCGTCATGCACCTGTTAAAATTGGTGGGGAGACGGGAGATGGAAACAGTACACAATGACTAACAGCTTTGTTGCCTAAAATAACGAATCCGCCGGATTCTTCAGGCCACTCTCTCGGGAGCTCGACGGGCGTAAAAATAAACTGTGCTCGTTGATTCGCGACGTGCTCCCGTTGTGGGCGTGTGGCGAAGGTCAAAGGTCAAGGGTCATAGGTATGCGAAGGTTAAAAGGGAAAGGTCATAGGCATGCACTGGTTGGATAAACATGCTGGCGTTTGATAGGACTCTTCAATGTAATGGAGCGGCATGTTGTGCTGTGTTTTATTTGGGTTTGTCCTGTGCTATGCTTCTTGTTGTGTGTGTGTTTACCAGCCAGGTAGAAGGGACCCACATTAAACAACCATTTTTTTTAAATTGGCTGTTATCCCGTTTTAGAAAAGAGATCTTCACACATATATATATAGATATATATATATATATATACATACAGTTGTATGCATATGTATATACTATTATACATATACATATATGTATATAAATATGTATAAACAAATTGACCGTCCCAGTGGGTCTGGAGGGTTATAAAGATCAGAAACAGCTGGCTTATACGTTATAGATGTCCTTGTTTATATTCCCATATTATATTATAGAGCACATATGTTTATAAATGTTCTTACCTGAATTTCAAACTTCCTATCGTCATCTATATTATCTACATTCTTCCTCTTTTAGATCTGCAAATCAACTAAATGGTTTGTGCGCCAGGTTACCTGCCATAAAATGATTGAGGTGGGCAGGTGCGCAGGTGGTCAGGTGCGCAGGTACTCAGATGCGCATGTGCCCAGGTCCTCAGGTGCACAGGTACGTAGGTGCTCAGCTGTGCACGCATACCCTTGTATCTGCCATCTCACCCCTAGAAGTATTGCTTTAATTATAATCGATGGGGCGAGGTCGGGCTTTTAGAATGTAGCAGCCAGAATGTTCTCATCCAACTGAGCCGCTTCTCGAATTGTTGAAGCAGAATGATATAAATAAATGGTTCTTTAATAGGAACATATAATTATTTAATTGTTCCATTCCCTTCACCGCAATTTACCTATTTTAAAGAAGCAATAACAAACCCAAAATACCCGTATTTTTTCATCAGTACCATGAGGGCATATGACGAAAGAAGCAATGACAAAATACCCCTATTTTTTACATTTACCATGATGGTATATGACTAAAGAAGCAATAACAAGCCCAAAATACCCCTATTTTTTACATTTACCATGATGGTATATGACTAAAGAAGCAATAACAAACCCAAAATACCCCTATTTCTCCACAATTAGCATGATGGTATATGACTAAAGAAGCATAACAAGCCCAAAATACCCCTATTTCTTCAAAATTAGCATGATGGTATATGACGAAAGAAGCGTCCGTCTCCTGTTTTGGGAGATCGGGAGATCCGAAGCCATGAGTTTGAGGGTGCGAATCCTGGTCGAGTAAAACCACTGACTTAATAATTGATACTTGTCGCTTCCTAGCCTGGCACTCAGCATTATTATGATGGGGCAAGGACTGGTTGGCTCAGTGTCAGGATCTTGTGGTTGAGTGGGATATCAGGTCATAATGCTGGTGGCCTGGTTTCCCAATTGTGCAGCACTATAACATTGCCATGAGTGCACACTGTCACAACTCGGTACCCATCCTGATATGACCTTAGATGTTGTTGGGACATAAAACAAAAACAAACAAACAAACAAAACCCAATACTGGCTGTAATGAATTTATGAATCACAACAGCCGATGCTGACTTGTGCTGGGGGGAGGGGTCGTTGAACCATCGAACAATCAGGGTCAAACAAACAAACCCACACCTAGCACCTCTCTGAAATGCATACCAGGATTGAAAACAGTAAACAAGTGCCAGGTGACTAAGTCGGATCCCTCAGGTACTTGAGCAGGTGTCAGGCCAATGCATATAAAACTGGCTACGGTAAAGATGGAGAGACACCATCGCTGGTGAAAAGAATAGCCCCGTCTAAACACAGCTAAAATTTCACGTAGTGGAAGGAGGGTCAAATACAAGCGCAGAGGACCGGACGGTTGTGGTGACGCCGTAGTAGCGAGGCAAATGCTGGCCCGCAGCGAATATTTACAAATAGAATAAATAATTAAATATTAAATAATGATAAAGCATGCACAATGTAAGAAAGCCCCCACATATATATATATATATGTATATATATATATATATATATGTATGCATAGTGATAAACCCGTTATTGCATGTAATAAGATATGCAGTGGGTTGCACTCCCCCCCCCCTCCCCAGGGGAGGGGGTGGGTACTGGGCCATATTACGATGCGGTGTAGCTTACACTCGGTGTGTTGCACTTGCTACGACGCGTACCAGATCAAACATTTGGTTGCTACACCGCATCATGAATACGGCCCCTGCATGCACCTCTCCGCCTCTTGCATGGGGCCTGTCCTCCACTAGCTCAGAGAAATTATTTTTGTATAAAGGAGTAAGCGTCTTTTTTCTCCTAACTCATACGACAGTACATGTCTCTATCTTAATTGTATCTATATATTAATTGTCCTAACCACTAATGGAACAATTATTATATGTATATATTATATATATATAATACATTATATTTTACATAACAGCGGAGGGTGCATCTCTTCATAGCCTGGTGCTTGGCATTAATATGATAGGACAAGGAGTGGTTAGCTCAGTGTCAGGATAATCTGACTGAGTTGGATATTGGGTCATGGTGCTGGCGGCCTGATTTCCCAATGGGGCAGCACTATAAAATGACCATGGATGTTCACTGTCACAAGTAGGAACACATCCTGATATATATATTTGTTGTTGTCTGTAGATTAGTTTTTTTAAGCAGGGGAAATTTCAGTCGCAGACGACTGGTCTTCCTCATTCCACTGCTCCTTGCCCTATCCTAGTAATGCTGAGTGTCTAGCTAGGAAGCGACACATATCAATTTTTAAGTCATCAGTTTGACTCGACCAGGATTCGAACCCACGATCCCACAATCCACCAACACGGGACGCTCTACCTCATTATGCCATCCCGTCTGGTTGACCGTTGATGTTGCCAAGACGTAAAACTCCAATAACCAACCAATGACTTGGTGATGGCGTTTACTGTGAGATATGTTCTAGAATTAATGCAAAACCCAGGTTAGCTTCCGGCACACAAAAAAATGCTGAAAACATGTCCAAAAGAAAGAAATAGACACAGCCCCCCGAATGATGACTCCAAATGAAATGCCGGATACTCAAGCAATGTCAGCACAGTGGGGAGAGTGTGCTATTATATCGGGGTGGTTCAAATCGAGGTGGGCTCAGATAAGAGCATATATTAGAGTTTAGGCTGCCTGTGTGTATGGGCGAAGTGGGTGTGTGTTGGGGGAGGGCTATTTAGGGAAGAATTTAGTATCAATTTGGGTTCTACTTTCGGGGGTGCCCACGAGTGATGGCTACATTAGCTGTGGTCTACAGACGCTCGCGTAACCGTGAGCATCCCTATAACCCTCCCTCACCCCCACACCCCACCCCTAGCCGCACTCCTACCCGGCTCTCCCACCAGAGGGCGCCAGGAGAGAGCCGCCTCTGAGCTCACCGGGTTTTATTAATAGCATCTACCGGATGAGTTTCTTGTAATAATAACAATAATAATGCATTACCTCTACAGCACATCAGTCCTCGTTAAGTGCCAGTCACACTATGCCGGATTGAGCAATAGACAGAATTGTATAGTCCGGTGGTGTTCGGGAATGATAAGTATCAAAATGTTCAACATCTCCTGTGCGCACGACCTGTGCGTTACCGACACAACAACGTATATGGATATATGCATTGTGTACGTAAACTATGGCTATATGTACATAATATGTCTGAATATTATCTAATACAGGTTATTCTGTGAATATAAATACCGGAGCTTCCAAGTGGTCGCCGAATCGGTAGTGGACAGGCCTACTGCCCGGAAATCGGCAGAGCGGATCCCGGTCGAATCACACCAATGACTTACTAAATTGAAGCTTGTTGCTTCCTAGATTGGCGCTTGACATTAATAATAGGAACTGAGTGGGATACCGGGTCATGGTGGCAACAGGTTGATTTCCCAGTGAGGCAAAACTATAAAGTTGCCATGAGTGTGCACTGTAGTAAGTCGGTACCTGTCCCTATATTACCCTAGATGGTGCCAGGATGTAAAACTCCAACAACCAACTAATGCAGTGTGTGAGTATAAAGAAATTCCAAATCATTGACTAGTCTAGCTAAGGCTATACAACAGGGTGGAACAACTGAAAGACTTAGCCATATGTATTAAGTCAGGAAAGCTACCAATGTGGCCCTCAACAGGTCGATTAATGTGAACAAAATGCAAATAGCCATAACATTGAAAGGATAACAACTAGAACATTGCATTATGGATAGTGGTACAATAAATTATAATATCCAATAAATGGGTACACCTAAAAAAGACACTAAAAATATAACCACTTTTGTAACAATAACAAATAGAATATATGACAGGGCACACAAACTATTTAGTGTTACCTTAGCGTGCAGACTAGCTGAACATGTACACTGTAGTGTGCGGTCTGGCTGCATTTTAATCCTAACCCTAACACCTAACCTTCAATTTGAGGAGGATACTGATGTGGATATTCATTGATGTATATCATACACAAGCGGTGGACCACGTACTAAAAGAGCACTGAATAATCATACTCCTCCACCACTATCATCCTGCCATCCCATCGGGCATTACTCTGCTTGTCTATGTACCTGTCTCTCTGCCTATCTTCCTGTGTGGATCCCTGTCTGCCCCGGACAGTCGCCGATACCGGATACACTACACACCGCACCATTAAACATGTAAACAGCGCCGCTAGATTCTCGCCCGTCGCTGTTTAGTATCAGTCACCACACTCTTCGGCTGAGTCTGCTTATTGTCAGGCCACTGGGTGGATCGATAGGCACCGCTGTGCATTGACCTTGCGTTCAGTCGACGCCGACGTCGGTGATTCGGCCGAACAAAGGCCGCCATCTTTGTTCATCGCTGTCGGTGTTGGTGAATAGTTCAGTGCGCATGCGCGTAGAACCTTCCCGGTGTAGCAGGAAATCGCAAACCCTGTAAATCGCAAACCCCCACTTGTGATTTCCTAGGAAATCGCAAACCCCCCACGCCATATATTGGCATGGGTGGTTAGCGATTTCCTAGTAAATGACATATCCCCCCATGACATCGGAATCTCCCCATGCTTGGCAGTCTTTATCCTAATGAAAACATCTTTGCGATAATCCAGTTCGTAATTCCGACCGCGCATGTGCTGAAAACGGCCTTTATTAACATATGTTACCACTGTGGCCATTATAAAAGCCAGGTAAAGAGGTGTGGCAATATCCTGGTATTAACTCTCAGTTTCAGGATCGGTAATGTAATTGTAAACAATGTCGTTAGCAAAATGGCCTTTATAGTTCCAAATTCAGTCACTGCATAAAGTAAATAGAACCATTATAATATTCCAAATTCTTATTTATCCATTAATTAAACCATTATTTACCAGTGTATTAGTTTAATATTACAAAATGTTACAAAGCATGGGGGGTTTGCGATTTCCAGGGGGGTGTTGTGATTTCCTAGGAAATTGCAAACCAAGGGGTGTGCGATCTCCAGGTGTTTTCGATTTCCTGCTAGACCGGCACTCTGGCACATAGCCCGCACAGCCTATTGAGACACTCCGTGCATATTTGATTAATAAATTCGGGTCACCCAAGCCACTTTTTGGTGCATGCGCACATCCTACAGACACGGGTTAAATACAGAAACACGATCAGGGTGGAAAAATGGTGGCTTAATCAACAAATGTTGGTTGTTTAAATAACCAACTTAACTACAGCAAAATAGGATTTAAAGTTTTCTATGATCGCATAGTTTTGTTATATTTCTATTTCATTAATCTGGTTTATAAAAAACAACATTTAAACAACACGTAGGGCTTGTACTGGTAGCTGTTTAACCTACAGGTACCAGCACAAATGTGACGTCATCACTCCTAGCCACTCACAACCAATACCTGTGTAACGGTATGTGTATATGTCTACTCCACTTGTGGTGTTCGATTTTAACTCGGATGAGCCGAGGCGCCCGGGTCGTGATAATAGAATACGGCCTCCGTGACAACTGTGAGTGTGGGCAGGTACCGGGGGG
Source organism: Branchipolynoe longqiensis (assembly GCA_030323885.1). Classification (NCBI taxonomy): domain Eukaryota; kingdom Metazoa; phylum Annelida; class Polychaeta; order Phyllodocida; family Polynoidae; genus Branchipolynoe; species Branchipolynoe longqiensis. The sequence continues at coordinate 93,324,466 of CM059187.1, forward strand.
ACTTAACGGGGGACATGTGACCAGGAGACGGATGTAAACATACCCTGGCGAGTAGGCTAGGTTCGCGATTACGCTCACGGCCACATTGGACCGCGTTCGGCGATGCCCATATAGTGCTGCAGATGTTCACTCTTCACTGAAAACACTCGGACCATACAGAGAAAGAGAAGGGTGTTGCGAGAGGGAGGGGATGATAGGGGGAGGGGTTGATAGGCAAGAAAACAATAGGCATTTGTCCACAGAGCATGCACGGTTAACTTCTATCCATTACATACATGCTTGCCACTGTCATCAGAAGGCAGGGCTATTGTGAAAATCTTATATTTTTCCCTATTACGGTTTAATGAGTCGCATTAGATATATTATTCCGACACTGGGTTAATAGAGGTGTTCTTACCTATCCATGTATGTGGATAAGATCGTTGGAGGGGGGAAATGAAGCGGCACTAGTTGTATGCCATTATCTCAGTCTCCTCCAGCAACTAGAGGCCATCCCCACGACTTCAAGGAAGAGTGCTGCACTGTGGTCTGCTTGTCTGTGGGTGAAGGAGAGATTGACGGTTTCTAGATGGCGCACGGTGCACATGTAGGGCCAAACCCCACGGGTCAGAAACCAGCTTGTTTATTTGTTATTATTTATTATTATTATTATTTTATGTTAATGATGGTATATTGACCCTGTCCAAAACATATATGTTCATGATCAAACGTATTTCTTATTTTCAATGCTGCACAGTTGTAGTCATTATTTTGTGGTTTATTGTCTTGAATGATTTATTAGTAATCCCATACTTCTGATGTAAAATTTCCGATCAATTGTTCCTTCTTGTTCTTAGCTGAGGGTAGCATAAGTTTCAAGATTGGATTATTTCGACTAACCAACATGGTGCTGTTCTGCGCCCCAGGAAATTGTTGCCTGGCTCTTCACTTTTGTTTCTTCTTCGTCTTCTCCATCTTCATCTTCTTGTTCTTATTCTTTTTGTGTTATTTTCTTTCTTTTTCAGAGGGTAGCTTTCAACATTCATTTCAAGCTTTGCTTGTATTATTTTTCTCTGAATGAACCAGGTGTTGCCTTCCTTCGTAAGGAGCTTGCTTTGTTGATTTTCCTCTTACCTTCAATTATTCTGAATACTGATATAACCAGGGTGTGCACCAACGTATTTAGCTAAGTAATTGCAGAGAACAAGAGCCAAGAGTCAATACACCGGAAACCAATCTCAGGAAAGATTGTGATTCGAGGAAAGTGCCCCACGACCTTTCACAAAGGTCAATCTTTATGTAAGGTCAGGCGTGGTCATTTTCCTTCTTTAATTGTGGCTGCTTTTCTGTTCACGTCTAAGCGAATTATTCAGTGAACGAATCACTGCCTCCTTCGTTAATTCAAAGAAACAATGCTGATATAAACTTGCTGATGTGTGGTATTTTCAACTCACTCTTGCGTTTTCAAAGAGCGGAAGTGTTGTGGTATTTGTCAGGACTAGAAGTGTTAGTACAAGTAATAAATGCAAGAAGGGTTACTTGTTCTACCGTAATATATTTAAATAACGATTTTTTATTAAATGCAGTTTCAAAATGATAAACTATGAGTTTACCAATGTATAACACTGTGAGTGCTAAGTTCAAACCCCAGACGATAGCTCGCATTTGCAATCAGGCCGTACCCAGCCTGCTCACCACCCTCATTATATATTTCCGTGTTGCTGCTCTATGGCTTCGTTGGTTATTAGTGTTTTACATCCTCGCAACATCTGAAATCAAATCAGAACCAGTACCAATTTGTGACTGTTTTCACTTCTGGCAACTTTACAATGCTGCCTGACTGGGATACCAGACTTGCTGGCACCCCACACACTCACATGATACTGAGCAAACCAGTCATTGCCATATCCTAGTCATGCCGAGTGTAAGGATAGTTAGCGACGTGTATCAAGTTTGTTAGTAATTCATTTGACTTGGCCGGGATATGAACAGCTTACCTTCAGTAGGGAGAGATGGTGGCTGCATCAGTGAGAGCGCAGACTTTCCCTACAGAAGGTAAGCTGCTCCAACAAAGTTAGTTGTGGTTTGTACAATCACTATTACCCGTCAACCCTGCTATTTTCCTTTCTCCTTTACCACATTGTCCATGTTAACGTAACATGGTTAATTCATTGGGCGGAGGCAGAGAGCAGCCCGGACCGACCCGATCCGAATCCACCCGCCTCCAGTGGAAAGAACACCCATACCCACAAGCTCTGGTGGCGCCACCTAGCGCTAAAGATGGAACCCCTCCCCCAGTTACAGGAGGACGCAGACCCAGCTTCCTGCCAACACCACAAGTGACCAGGTTTGAATGCAAACTGCCTCCACGGCCACACAACTCTTCCAGGTGCCGACCGGACAGCTTCACCACCTACCTTCACCCACCCACCCACCCACACCTCAAAAATGAACAATAACTGGAAGGGTTACGGGCTGAAAACCGGCCCAGATACCATCACTGGGATCGAAACCCCCAGGGATGAACAACCATCCACACGGACTAGCATCCAACCTCTGACTATCTTAACTCGAACTGTACATGACCTTGATGAAAATAAAAACCACTGTATGGGACTCCTGTTTCCGCCCTTAGTGAATTATCAATAGTAGCAGGAACAAAATGGACCACTTTAGAAGGAGATTCATGCAAATACCTTTCTACGGACCGAACTCGGATTTGTTATGTTCGGTAAATTGAACACGAGTGAGTGAGCAATAAGCATTTAACTATGGAAACACATTAGCACAGCAAGTAAATGTAAGTGATGGAGAGTGCTGGAGAGTGGTGGTTGAGGGACATCTTGTGGTAACAGCTAACAACCTAGATAAAGGATTTCCCCTGTATTCGCAGTACATGGTGAAAACCAGGCCTATATAAAAGCAGTCGAAAATATGGGGAAATGAAATGAGAGCCTAGTTCCACAATCTAAGAAACAACACTTATTCTTTATATATATTCATATTTCCCTGCTACCCTTGAGTTGAAAAATATAATATAACATATAGTTTAATACAATTTAAAGGTGAAATCGACGGCGTTCCAATGCTGCCATCTTGTCTTTTTGTATTCTCTCCCATTTCACCAACTCTGTGCCGATATAAGTACCGATTTGATACTGGAGGCAGGCATTCTACTTTCTGTTCCATACTAAAGCTATTTTTGCCCATATTTACACAATGTTGTCGTTCACCCATGTATTACAAGTACAGGGTGAATCTTTTATCTACTTAAAACCCTGATGTTGGTCGCAGCTGGTCTGACAACACCGACATACATTGCTCCTTACATTACTGCGGGCGATAATAGGGATTATCGCTATTCAACGAGTGCCAGACACACTGGCGACCTCTAGAGGGGAGTGGGGGAAATAAGGGGCGGCTGGGCTGCAGTGGCTAATGTGCGATGTTGTGAATGGGGTAACTCCCTAAGGAGCCTATGCAGATAGATTACGACGCTAATGTGATATGATGAGGACACTTATGAACCCGCACACACATGCTTGTTCAGTGTTATCTTGGCCGTCTAAAGGCGCTCATCAATCGACTCTCATTAAGTCACACGTGGGATACCCCGCGTCTCACCCCACCTCCACAGTAACTCCACAGACTATGCCTCAGCCAATACCAGTCTGCCTCACCCCCTTCCTCCCTCGCATATGCTCCAAATTACCCTGACGGCTAGAACAAAAACACTAACCCATATGTATCAGTGGCTTTCCATGCACCATCCCTATTAAACCCATCAGACTGTAAGTGTCATCTTCTTAAGGAAAATGATACCTCAATTGTGAAATTGTCAAATGGTCAGTCCTTATTAAAGTTGCATAGTCTTTTGAACTTGAGATTCAGTCAATTTCTATGATATGCATGTATATTCAATTCTTCATTATAATCTACTTGATATTTATTTGAAATAACTGTTATTACCGGCGATTGACTGTATATATTTTATGGGGCAACATGCAGAATACATATATGATCACGTGGATATCGAGGGGTCTGAGTAGAAGGCCAGGCGAAGGCGTATTTACTATGTCATCATCATCATCATCATTATTTGAAATAACTGATATTAACAGCAATTAACTGTATATATTTTATGGGGCAAAATGCAGAATACATATATGATCACGTGGATATCGAGGGGTATGAGTAGGAGGCCAGGCGAAGGCGTATTTACTATGTAATGGTTCTGTAACACAAATGACGCTCCTGGGAAATAGTACGATGGAAGCAAAGGCATCACGTGAGTGACAGTCGGGCGACGTCACTGTTCGATTCCAACAAATAAGCCGGTATGCAGCGACACAAATGCATTGGCTTATATATATATACATATATATGTATATACATATATGTGTATATTTTTATGTATGTATGTATGTATATATATATATATATATATATGTACTCTATAATCTATTATGGGAATATAAACAAGGACACTACCCCCTAGCAGTTCTCTCCTTTACTTACTCTATACCCTAATGTAATTGAGCTAGTACTACCAACCTCATAGGACTAGGTTAGTTCCTTCATTCTCTCTCTATATATATATGTGTGTAGTTAACATTGGCGGACTGAGTGGGTCTGCAGGCAATAACGACCAGGTACAACTGACATACAAGTGTGAAAACCTATGACTAGTGGTTCCGGTGTGGCCGAATCTGGAACTAGATGCAGCATGCAGTGGAGCCTAGATAAATGGTATATAATAACAGAGCAAACTGACGCGAGTTATACATAATAGATAATAAAGCTATCTAACCGACCAACTCGACAGATCGACCACTGCCCTATATCGATAAATATATCAACGTGGATTTCCACTATTGCGAAGTCAATAGCCTTAGCAAATATGTCAGGCTCATTGAATCCTTATTGCTAATGGACATTGCTAGGGTTGAGGGAATTCTATTGGGCTAGGATAACTATATATTCAATAATGGAAGATGGAGAGAGAGGGTCGGGGCGCGGAAGTGTGACGGGCATGTGTGTGTAGGAAGGTCGGAGCAGGCAGGTCAATACACCCCTCATCTAGGGACAGCGGACGGGAGGGAGGACGGGGTGCGCCACCAAGGGGCCGGGCCGGGTCGGGCCAGGGCGGGGCGGGGCGGCGTGATGTGGGGCAGAGGACGAGAGCGGGTAAATCACGCCACCCACGAGGAATCACGAGGAATCACGTGGAAGCGGCGGCACGGCGCGCAGTTATTGTGCCGGATCACCATGCATCAGCGCCACCTGGAGGCCGGATTTACGTGCCTCCGGGGCCCCGGGATCCGCGCGCCTCGTTTAAGGGGCCTCACCCGCTGATCACCGGGACTCCCTCCACCGAGTCGCCACAGGCCCTCTGCCCCGGACCCCGCCCCTCGCCCCCTGCGTGCCCCCCGCGCCCCCGGCGCCCGCCGCGCTCCCCGCGCCCCATACGAGCCCGGACGGGCTCCCGAGATGGGCCAGGGCTGTGAGGGGGCCCCCAGGCCGGTGTCGCAGTTTCAAAGCCCGGTCAGTTTCAATGGCCCGTATGGACTCAAACTCAAGGCATTGTCAATGGTCCTGAGCAATCTTCATACAGAAAATACAGCAAAAGTGAAATATCTCTAAAACCCTACGACTTATTAACAAATCGCTTGGTACACATATAGAAAACATCTTTACCAAAAAGACTGTATTAAATTTATAAGGTGAGGGTTCTTGATTAGTATTAATTTTGAATAAAACTAAGGTTTTGCACTGGGCGTACCGTCAAACTCAAGGCATTGTCAATGCTCGCTAGCAATCTTCATACAGAAAATACAGGAAAAGTGATATATCTCTAAAACCACACCACCTAGAAACAAATCGCTTTGTACACATGTAGAAAACATCTTTACCAAAAACATTATATTAAATTTATAAGGTTAGTGACGATGATGTTAGATTTTGACGCATGCGCATGAAACTGACGGGCCATTGAAACTGACCGGGCTTTGAAATTGCGACACCGGTGTCGGGCGGGCGGATGGCGCGGGCATGCGGGCGGGTGCTAAATGCTGAGGGGTCAACGGTTTAGGCTAGCCAATGGCTATGGGGCTGTGAAGTGTGAGGCTTCCCCCGAGGGGTCAACGGTTTAGGCCAGCCTATGGCTCTGGGCCTGTGAGGCTTCCCCCAACCCTCAGCCGAAGTAGGGAAGTGTGCATCTATCTGCATCTGTTTGTCTGTATGTGTGTTCTGGGCAGTGGTAAGAAGGATCCCTGGGGTCTAGATTTTGACGAGGGCGGGGAGTGGGGTCTGGAGAAGGGTGTATGTGTGTGTGGTTGGCGGGGTGCATGTATGAGGGGTTCACGAGAGGAGAGGGTCCTCCCAGAGGGGATGGGAGGGACGGGAGAGCGGAGAGCGGAGAGCGGGGAGCGGAGAGCGGACAGCGGAGAGATCACTTTCGGAGGACTGCGGTTATTAACACGGACCTCAAAGTCTAGTTTGCGGTCTCCGCCTCTTGTATCCAAACAGTGCGAATCCTCTGTGGTATCCTCTGTGTTTACGTGCCTTTTCTCATCTCTCAATTGGATTTGGAATTGACCCACTTATGAAATACATAAATGGGTTCTATTTCAATGAGCAGATACCCTAATGCCTGCGCTAGTCGCATTGTGTTGTAGGTTATGGACCTGAGAAATATTGCACCTAGAGCAGGGTTCAAACCAACATTTCTTGCCATTCCCGGGCTAGCGTGCTCTATCATCTATTCTGGGCTCCCGTTTTCCGGCGCTGCCTGATAGAAATCCTATCCACACCCACCTGTCTAAGTGCCTCCTCATCTGAGAGGTCAGTGCAGACTACTAGACCTACGCTGATCGTCCTGCAATTATAAGTTGTTTAAATGGTTTATGTCCATGAGTTGCTTTACGCTTAGAATGACATGCATCCGCAAAATTACCTTAAATAGACATATGGAAAAGCTATTTGTACATCTGTTGCGGTTTGGATGTTTTTGTGTGTGTTTTGTTAATTTTTAATTTTGTTTGTTTTTTCTCTTGCCTCCTATCACCCATCTCATCTTCCATAAAATTTATCGATCACTTAATTTGATATGTAAATAGTTCTAAGCACCTTATGGGCTGGATTGTAGGGCATCACGACTCAGGTTGCATAAGTGACCTTTACGCTCTACAATTCGATGTATTAGCTTTCTTTTGCCCTCAATAACATTTATTTGTATTAAATATTCAGGGTAGGTTGAAGAACCATGTAACTGATAGCTTTATAGGATCCAGGTCACCATGACCAGTGTCGAGGGGTGTTGGAAACGGGAAATAGTGTGCCTATAGCCTCGAAGTCGCACATCTTGGTATTCTGATGCTAGAGTGGGGTTGTATCGATTTGTCTGGTATACATTATGCAGCTATTCAGAGTTGTGAATGGCTCGGGTCTGGGACCACTGCAGTGTCCTGCTGTGTGGGTGCATTACTCGATATTTGTTCACTATTAACCCCGTTGAATGGTTGGTAAATCAGCGCAACAGGGCATGGCCGCAAGCAAGCTCAATATATCGGTTGTGCTGAAAAAAAGGAGAAGGTTGTGGACAATAAAATATGAACCCTAACAAAAGAAAATAGGCAGCTGTCATGTGATAACACTGCAGATCTGGCTCCAAAGATGCAAGCAGGTAGAAGTATTTAAATGTGATGTGAGTTTAACAGAAATGTTATTTAAGGGAGCTCACCTATTTCAGTTATTCCCTCCCAGCCTCCTCCTCTATCTCCTCGCTCGAGTACCCCTCCCCATCTGCACTTCCTCCTCCTTTGTTACCCATTACATCCCCATCACACTCTACCCTATCCTTCCCCTCCCCCTACTCCTCCCCCTCACCCTCCGCCTTCCCCTTCCACTTCCTTCTCTCTCTTCCCAATTGTATCTTCGTACGCACTTCAGGCATCTGCCCCCCTCACCACCTTCCACACCACATCCCACATCACCCCCCACATCACCGCCAACCACCCCAACACCACCTCCCACACCACTTCCCACACCACCTATCACCCGCATCCCATACCACCTCCAACCCCTCCTCCCACACCACATCCGACACCACATCCCATGCCACCTCCCACACCACTGCCCACACCTCCTTTTACACCACCTCCCACAATACATCCCACAACACCTCCCACAACACCTCCCACAACACCTCCCACACCACCTCCCACACCTTTCACCCCACCACCACGCGTGGTGGCCTAATCAGTAGAGTGCGGGCCTCCTGTGCGGGATGTCGGGTATTCGGTTCCAGGTCGAGTCAAACAAATGACTTAAATATGTATACTGGTCGCTCCATAGCCCAGCGCTCAGCATTAATAGGATAAGACAAGGACTGCTTAGCTCAGTGTCATGATAATGTCACTGAGTGGGATATTGGGTCATGGTGCCGATGACCTGATTTCCCAGTGGGGCACTACTATACAGCCACCATCAGTGCACACTGTCACAAGTCGGTCCCCATCCTGATATGATCTTAGATGTTGCTAGGACGTAAAATACAAACAAAACAAACCCGCCCCACCTGTCAGCTCGCACCTCACCCCCCAAACCACCTCCCATACCACTTTGCAAACTCATCCTCGTCCTCCTTCCTCTACATCTACATATCCCCATCCACACACCGTTCCATCACCCTCTCTTTACCACTTCCCTCATCCCCTTTTCTCTCTTCCCCATCCCTTACTATCTCCTCCCGTCCCATCCCCTCTCCTTCTCGACCCCCCTCCCCTCCCACCCGCGTCCCTCTGTTACGTCCCCCCTTCCTGTCCCATCCTCTCCTCTCCCATCCCATCCCTCCCTTCCCCTCCTCCCCCCCCCCCCTCCCCGGTGGGTGGTCTCCTTGTCAGACTGTCGATTTCTGGCAGTACATCAATGCCATGCTACATTTGTCGTCACCTCATCCACGTGACGTGAGGACATCCCCTCAATGATGTTGATGTAAACAGCCGCCTATAAACACACACACAGGTTCACACGCCAGAGATACGGTTAGATACATATACCGAGACGGTTTCGCGATATTCATGAATTCAATCACAAAAACATTTACATTGTGGGTGATGGGTAACACCCATATTTTATGAATTAGGTCAACTTTCTCGTGTTTGCACTCTCTGCCTCTCTCGCGCTTCATTATTCCATGCGTTGGGTCACTCTCTGATTGGCTGACTCTGTTCTTTGTCTAACTCCTTCAAGTCCTCTTTCTATCACACATTTACAACATGTATATATTGTTATCTAGATGGCTATTTCGTGGCCTCTAGAAATGATACACTATTTTGCAATCCATATAACTCTCACACTATTCTGTATTGGATCCTAATATATGGCTCTCTATCACGCTCCCATGCTCTCTCTATCATTATTATCACTCGAATGCCCTATCTCTTCTCGTGCTAGACTATAGTCATCCTACCTTTGCCTATGTCTGGCTGGATCATTGCTGATGACACACTCTTATTAAAAAGAATATATTTGTGTCTATAAGAGGTGAAGCCACCTGAGATGACTCTCCTTATTTCATACACTTGTTCGCTGTTTGCCTCTCTCTCACATTCAATCTCGCCCTGTGGCGTTTGCTAAGTGGAACTATTTTACCTGTTGATGGTGTAAAATCCTTTCCACAGAACTTGGCTGTACAGTGATCTCGTAGCCACACAATGTGTTCTTTCATGGTCACCAGGGTGCGGGTTCATGGTGGAAATACCTTAATTTATATATTGGCCCCATTCAAATAAAAAGGTGGCGATTTGTTTGGTGGCAGTTCTCCTTAAAACGCCCACCAAGGGCGCATCCAAGTGCACTGAGATGATTGCACCGGAAATGACAAGTGTACTAATGAATGGTTCCCGCCGTGCTTTGTGGGCCGGTATCTGGTATTTCGAACCATGCTTTTCAGTTGTTATCAGGATAATGTTTTCTACTTGCGCATTAGGCAGCCAACACGCTCTTTATTTAATAATACCTATTCATTTCGTAGTTAATGTCGCCAAAATTCTATCCAGACTGGGCGGCGGGCAGTGACATTAAATATGCATTCTAATAGGTTACAAAGCCAGTTTTTACTGGACCCCAAGTACATTGCTATGGATTCACAGTTGCCTAGCCAACATTCAAGCTGTATAATCCGATGAAGGCATAAACTTGTCAGAACCATACCTCTTGCCTAGATTTGTGGTTGCAAAGCCAACTTAGAATTTGCCTAGAATGAATATTGTACCAATTTAATAGAAGATGTGGATGCTGCAAACCTATGATGACCAGCATTTCGGGGTGCACACCACATGACTTAGCCATATAGCTGACTTCAGTAGTTACCAGTCTAATGCCTAATGGACTCGAACCCACATTTCTGCCATTCATGTTAGTACACCACCTTGGCTCCTAATAATTCCATTTACCTAGAAGTTACGGATAAGTCCATATCGGAGAATTGTACACATCGTTGAGTGTGCGCCAGGCATTACAACAGAAAAGCCCCCAAATAAATCCATCTGGATCTATTAGCCTCTACTTCTAGTCACTGTTCAATGTTGAATATCGGGCAGGTAATGCGAAAGGGTAAATTCACATATATACACAAAAAAACAATAATACATCCAGATGAATCTATTAACCGCTACTCCTAGTCACTGTTTGATGTGAAATAACAGTGGGTGTTCCCCAGGCATTACATATACATACCTCTCCACCCACATATTCCCTATCAGCGCATCATTCTCACACACAACATTCTAAAAATAGTCTCGATTGTTAAATACAATGTAAACTATCACATAGCATACTGTTATTATGCCACACACAAACCCTTTCAAATATATATATATATATATATATATATAGACCAAGCGGTATGGCTAAATGAGTTTAGCGTCACTCTCCCTTTTTGGTAGATCGTGGGATTCGAACCCACGAGTTTGAACACTGGTCGAGTCAAACCCAATGACATAAACATTGATACTTCTTGCCTCCTAGCCAGATGCTCGGCAATTTTATGATAGAGCAAGGACTGGTTGGCTCTCTGTCAGGATATTCTGACTAAGTAGGATATTAGGTCATGGTGCTGGTGGCATGATCTCCCAATGGGGCAGCACAATAAAGTTGCCATGAGTGCACAGTGTCATGAGCCGGTATGTGTCTTCATATCAGCTTAGATGGTCCCAGGACGCAACACTCCAACAAGCAATCAACATCCATATTGGAAATGCCCCTCCACTTCCTCTGTTTTCCTAATGTTTTCCTAATGCCTCGGTCACAAATGTGTTACGGCGTGCTTGTGGCGACCGTAACTCGCCGCATCGGCCAGACCGTACTGTGACCACAGGGCGAGTTACGGTACCAATCCAATACTGTGACTGTATTCATTTTTGCTCTCCGCAAGGTGTTGCATTTTCATTACGTCAGAGTTATCTTAACTTTGGAAAATTGCAAATTGCACAGGCCCTAATGACACGACATCACCATACGGTCACCTTTTTTTATATCAATGAATATTAATGAATATCAATATTGTACAATATTCCTGTTTGTGTGATCAATATTAAGAAATTTACGTTTTATATATTAAACATGTGCATAAAGTTAAAGACAAATCCCAAGGTGCCTTGCAGTGACCGTACGATTTGTGAATAGATAAACCACAGATTTGCAAAAACTACAATGCACACTGCAGACAGCAGCACCGTACGGCGACCGCAGCAGTTGTGACCTAGGTATTACAAATGGCACTTCCCTTTTTGACCAACCTTTCTGAACAACACTTTCTCCCCTCATACATCATGTGGCCTAACCGGTAGAGCGCGGGCCTCGCCTGCTGAAGGTCGGGAGTTCAGTTCCCGGTTGAGTCAAACCAAATATTTAGAAATTGATACTTGTCGCTTCCTAGCCTGGCATTCGGCATTAATACGATAGGGCAGGGACTGGTTTGCGCATTGTCATGATAATGTGACTGAGTGGGATATCGGGTCATGGTGCCAGTGGCATGATTTCCCAGTGGGACAGCACTAGTTTGTACCCATCCTGATATGACCTTATATATTGCTAGGACGTAAAACAACACCACACACAACACAACACCACACACACATCTGTCTCCACAACAAAGCCGTTCCTTCCACCAACCACACTTCTCTTTCTGCCCTCCCCCCCACACCCCCATATACAACATTCCTTCTCTTCCCTTGCACATTGCCCCTCTTCCCTCTATCCTCCACTATTATTGCATTCACTGAAATGTATGCTTCCTTCCCTGACCAGTCCTAAAGAGAGCTCCTTCTCGTCCCCTTCCCACTCACTTCTCTTCCTGTCCACTCTTCCTTGCCTTCCTTCCACCACCACCGCCGCTCCAGCAGCCGTCTCCCCTCACTGCACATGCGCAGTTGCACGACTTCCTAATGCGATTTATTGCCAGCACCAACAAGATTTCCCGCCGGGTTGAATACGCCGAGCAGAAACTTGGCGACCGTAATGTGTGAGCGTGGGGCGAGGGGCACTAGCAGCTAGAGACTGCCAAATGTAGAACTGGGTAAATACAACCCGGTGCGAAGTCATCGCACCCCGGGTGAACCGGAGGGAAGAGGCGGCGGACGGGGAGAGGCGAGGGGGAAGGGGGGGGGGGGGGGGGAGGACGGCAGGAGGGGGAGGGGGGGGAAGTGTGGCGGGGGGGGGGGGGGCTTAGGAGGGGGAGCAGTTGGGAAAGGGGGAAATGGCGGTGAGAGGGAGGCGGGGAAGGGGTGGGGGTGAGGAGAGGAGATGTGGGGAAAGCGGACAAGATGGTGAGAGGGAGAGGGGGGGGAACGGGGGTGGGAGGGGAGGGGAGCGGTGGGGAAGGGGGACAAGACGAGGAGAGGGGAGTTGGGGGAAGGGGGGGGTGAGGAGAGGAGCTGGGGACAGGAAACAAGACGAAGTGAGGAGAATGGGGAAAGGACGAGGGAGAGGAGGATAGGGGAGAAGGAGGGAACGGGGGTGAGGAGGGGAGCGTGGGAAGGGGGACAAGACGACGACAGGAGAGTTGGGGGGAAGGGGGTTGAGGAGGGGAGCGGTGGGGAATGGTGTGAAAGGGGGAAAGGGGGAAGGGACGGGGAGCAGAGACCGGGAAAGAGGAGGGTGATGAGGGGAACGGTGGGGAAAGGTAAGTAGCGGGGAAGGGGATATAGAAAGACGGAGAGGAGGAGAGGAGGAGAGAAAGGAACAGGTGGGGAACAGAAAGGAAATTAGGATATTGGAAAAGTGGGGAAGTCGGAGAGTGGGAGAGTGGAACGGTGGAAGAATGGGGGATTGAGGGAGTGAGGGAGTGGGGGAGTGGGAGAGTGGGAGAGTGAGGTAGTGGCAGAGTGGGGGGATGGGGGAAAGTTGGGGAAATGGGAGTGAGGGGAGACATGTGGAAGGAGAGAGGAAAGCAAGGTGAGCTGGGGAAGCGTGGTGGTTGGCGAGCGGTTAGAAGGCAAGTGTAGGTGGAGAAGGGGAGCAGAGGGGAGCAGAGCGAGCACAGCATGGGGTGGGAGTAGACTGGTGGGAGTGATGGAAGACAACAGCTAAAAGGGAGGACATGTTTAAGTGATAGGTAGAGAGGGTGGTGGAAGGCACAGACATCTGGAAATAGGTAGGGAAGAGGGCTCTAATTTCATTAAGGCTGGGAGGGTATGGGTGGTAAGGCGGAAAGGGCAAGGGAAGGGGTCTTGTCACCGGGGAAGGAGGAGATGATGAGGGTCAGGAGGGGAGGTGCTGGAGGAAGAGCCACAGGGGAGGGTGATGAGGGGGTGCTATTTGAAGTGGTGAGGTGGACGGTCATTGGAAGAGGGTGTGTGGTGAATGGTGTGTAGTCTGTGGTGGGTGGTGTTTAGCGTGTGGTGTATGGTATGTAGTGTGTGGTGTATGGTGTATGTCGTGTGGGGTGGGGTGGATGGGGTGTGGTGTTTGGGGTATAGTGTGTGGAGTGTAGTGTGTGGTATGTGGTATATGGTGTATCATGTTTTGTATGTTGTGTGTGGTGTGTGGTGTGTGGTATGTGGTGTGTTGTGTGTGGTATGCGAGGCTTGGGTTGTGTGGTCTATGTGGTGTTTGAGGTGTGGCATATGGTGTGGTGTGGGGCGTGTGGTGCGTGGCATCTGGTGTGTGATGTGTAATGTGTGATGTGTAATGTGGTGTGTTTAATGTGTTGTGGGTGGTGTGTAGTGGGTGGTGTGTATTGGGTGGTGTGCATTGTGTGATGTTGTGGGGTGTGTGCGGCTGTTGGGTGGGAAGAGCGGTGGGGAGGGTGGTCCAGGGCTCAGGGAGCAGAGAGAACTGATGGCTGGCCCCGGTGCCGAGAAGAGTAGGGGGACAGTGTAGAGGGTGGTGTGAGGGGGAGGGAGGAGGAAGACATCCCAGGGCGCAGTTCTCTAGCTCATAACCCTTGCTCTCTGCTCCTCGCCTCAGCACCCCGCCCTCCTCACCCTCCCACCACCACCCCCATGCCATCAGGCATCCCGAAATAAACCATATTTCAGCCGAGCCGACCTTGGCAGGTGCAGCAATGGTTACAGTTTCTGAGCTCATGACCCATTAACCTACAGACCCACACACACGCCCTCATCCGCACACGCATTCTCCTCACCCAGACTGAGAACCAAGTACTCATTTTCGCAACTGTAATCTCACACCAACACTGTTCCGGGGCTAGGTCCATTATTTGGGCGCAAATTTTGCTATTTCCCTAATTTCTGCTCCCCACCAACGCACCTACATATTCTAACAAATTCAGTCGAACAGTACTAAGGTACTAAGCCACCGTTAACATGCACTCATTCAAAGGTAGCAATGCAGCCTTTCATCTGTTATACTTCTATCCGATTGTTCTGTGGTGTATGCTACCCATGGATACAACCACCGGTGATGATATTGTGTCCATCTAATCACATATCTGGGATAATGGAATGAGGTACAGGGATTGCTTGAAATTCACCATTGCCTCGCTACTAAATTAATAATTTTAAGGTTAGTCAGTCTCCTCTTTCTGCTTGTGTCGAAGCGAGCTCACTGAGACAGAACATGGCCTTATAAGGGCTTGTACACAGTTATCGATAGTCAGCGAGAAATTACTTTTAAAAAGTCTCTGCAGATAGCAGTCCGATAGTGGTTACTTAGGCTAATAAGGTTTTGTATCTTAAAAGTGAAGGTAGGCGGCGCTGGCGCACAAGGCATATACAAATACAGTTGTTTCTCGATAGGTGGCAGCATCCTTAGTTACTGGGCCTGCTACGGCTGTGTCCGGGGCCAAATTACGCGTGTTACTGAGCATCACGGACAATGCAGCATTTTCCGATTCCTTCCCATGTTGTTAATTATTCTAAATAAGAGACAGGGCAATAATAATTAGTTTGGAGAGAGCTCTTGACCTAAGGTATGGCTGGTTACACACAAGACCACCATTTTGTTCAAGTCAAACACAAATGTCTGTATGAGAGTGGGCCGACAGGCAGGTTGTCCAGACCGAGGCTGATGGCAGTGGAGGTTACATTGGTTCGGAGCAGGTCATCTGCCATCCAGGTTGCTGCAACAGCACGCCCCCCTCGCTCATGCAGCCTAGCACAGAGAGTGTATTACATTCACACTAATTACACACGACATAATTAAGCAGAAATATCTAATATAACATATGACATTGACTACTTGTGAATGACACCATCATCAGGTCATAGAAAGTGTGTAACTTGCAAGCAGTAGCACTGAAACTTCCCTGCATGATCCTATTCAGCTACTACTTTAACATACCATGTGTAACAAGGGTGGCGAGGATCTCATCATCAACATGCTGTCGGTCGCGATGCGACAAAGACTGCTTTCATTACTTGACTGTCACTCTCCATTTAGCTCTCTGCTGTGAGAGTGATGTCCATTAGTCAGTTTTAATGTCTTTCAGCTGCACGTTTCTCTTGGTGGTATCCTTGAATCGGAAATGAGGGCGCCCTCTCTTTTTGTAACCAGAAGACAGTTCAGAATAGAGGATCTGCTTTGGTAACCTGTCCATCGAAGATTCTTTTTGATCAGAAGAGGGCAGCCCTGTCCATTTGAGTATTTCCTTATTTGTCACTTTGTCCTTCCAGGTTAGCCTCATTATCGAAAGCAGATGTCGCATCATGAAGAAATGCAGTTCTCTCACCTGTCATCTGTACAGTGTCCAGGCCTGGGCTCCGTATAGAATGGATAGCACGATTGCATGGTAAATCTTGCCTTGGACCTACATGGACACATGGTGGTTGTCCCAGAGTCTCTGGCGTAGTCGCCCGAAAGATGCACTAGTCTTGGCCATCCTCCTCTGGATCTAGTCTCTATCGAAGTGGTAACTAAAGCACTTCTACCAAAGACTGCCTTCCCTGAGGCGTGTGGATTCATCGTCGGACTTCAGTACTGTCCCCTCGGGTTAGGGGACCAGGCTAACATAAATGGGGTTAGGGGACCAGGCTAACCTAGATGGGTGCCAGTCATTCTACTACTGTTCCTACCACAACTACACAACCAGCAGACACATAGAAAGGACGAGGAAAGCAGCAACTGAAACCCACGTTAACTAGACTCACTAGGTTGGTTGGGTGTTGGAGTTGTACGTCCTGGAAACATATACGTTCATATCGGGACGGGCACCGAATTGTGACAGTACACACTCATGACACTTTTATAGTGCTGGCCCACTGGGAAATCAGGCCGCTAGGACCGTGGTCTGATATCCAACTCAGTCACATCATCTTGACACTGAGCTAACCAGTCCTTGTCCTATCCTATTAATGCTGAGCACCAGGTTAGGAAGCGACAAGTTTTAATTTGATAACTCAGTGGCTTAACTTGATCAGGAACCTAACTCCTGATCTCCTGCATGCAAAGCATTAGTAAGGTAGGGCAAGGGAAAATGGAATGTGGTGTTCTCTGTGGCGGAGTGGTTAGAGTGCCTGACTTTTTTCTAGGTCGAACTCCTAATCTGAAGGTCAGTGGTTCGAATCCCTGTGCCCCCCACCTGTGCCAATTTGGATTTCCACCACTGTGTATAACTTACATCGTCATCAAAGGCCAGTTGCTCTCATACCATCTCTATGTGGTGTCGGAGGTTAAAAATCCCTTGGGTAGGTAAAAGTGAAGGCTCAGGCTTTCTATCGACAAACTGTCTAATGTTGAAAACAAGTCTATTCAGACGTATCCATAATCCATAGGCAGTATAAATCTTCATGAGGAAGACCAATTGTTTGCTATTAAAATCTGTCCCACTTTATCAATTAATGTACTCTGAACAAATATAACAAATAAAGAAAGGTGTAACCGGTCTATAACAATGCAATCATTGAAATCCCGAGGCTCAGAAAAGAAATGTGGAGTTACCTGGCGAGAACATTTCTGTCAGAAATTCTATTGCGCGAGCTGTTTAAATTCGTCGGCACCTTTTCCCCACTATGGTCGCGGGTTATCATAACATGATAGCATTGATTGGTGGCAGTCATTTTTCCTACTTCTCGACCCACGTGTGGATAAAAAACACGAGAAAAGCCTTCCAGAGAGACCCAGATCTCGAGGCTAACTAGACTCAAAAGCTTTCACCAGACCACTCCAGTTAGTAGAGCCCTATTTGGGTGTTTTCCCCCCTTAGTAGCCTGAGGTCCTTATTGATTTTTTTTAAAGCCATTAGACCGGGCTGGGTATAAACTATTGGGGGAGGTGTTTGTTGTGTGGGTTTGTTTTTGGAGTTGTTGTTTGTGTGTCTGCCCGGTTTTTGATAACTTGATTTTAAAGTTATTAATTAGTTTACCAATATATGGCATTTCTACTTCATTAGTTTTTGTTTTTAAAACACTGAATTAAAAATCTCGTCTTTGGAAGATGGCTAGCTAATTGACGGTAAAGGCTAATTTACAGTAGCGATATATTCAAGCTGAGCTTAATAATGTCTATATTAGAAATCAGTTGTTTAGCTAATTTGAAAGTATGGAATATACAATAATTCCAGAGATGTGGTTATCCTGTATTGGCGTATCCTTGTAGATATATTAGATTTATTATGCACTTTTTATCTGTGTACCCGTATTAGATTTATTATGCATTTTACTATTCATGTAGATGAAATATATTCATTGTGCACTTTTCACTAATCTAGATATATTATAGTCATTGTGTACCTTTTATTCATGGACATATATTTAATTTATTGTGTGCCCTTTATCCATGTCGCTATATTAGATTCAGTTTCCGTTTCTTATTTATTTATTTTAAATAAGTCAGATTTATTGTACACTTTGTATTCATGTCAATAGAACATTTGATTAGTTTAGATACATTAGATTTAGTGTGCAATTTGTATTCATGTAGATCTATTACACTGATATACAATTTCCGTGATGCATGAACAGAGCATAATCCAGACTGGACTTGTGGGTCACAGCATCTGGGGAGAGGCAATTGAGGCTCTGTTAACATTGGTTTCATATTGAGCAACTGACACAGTCTTTTCAGCACAAATATATGTGGATTTATAGAGAAAACATACTTACCGTTTTTAAATTATTTTAAAGAATTATAGCTGTATCCTATTGATTGATTGATTGATTGATTGATTGATTGAAAAGTTTGATCATCAGTGTAAAACAGCACAGTGACACACTGTCGACTCACCAACACAAGTGTCATTGCCTATCACCAGGTATCGTACTAGTCGCAGAAATCATGTATTGCACATATTTGTATTCAGTAGATATACTACATTTACTGCGCAACTTTTCTTTATTCATATAACTATTATAAGTAGATTACATTTATTTCCACAGGTTTTTTTTCATGTTGCTATATATTATGTATAGTGTACTTTTGTATTTATGTTGCTATATATAATTTATCGTGAACTTTTTATCCATGTAGCTATATTAGATTCATTGTGCATTTCTTCTTAAATATTTATGGTGAACTTTATCCAAATCTGGACGCCTAGCACCACCCTCCCTGCTGCTCCATTTAGATGCGCTGGGTACACACACCACCAGCAAGATCAGCCCTCAAGGGGATGCTGACCCACATACGCTGCCCTTTGGCTAACACATTCCCAACACACGCCATCGAAGTTGACCCTCTATTAGTACTGTCACTTCCTCTCCCACAGCTTCTAGGTAGCAGGGCAAAGATACAAGTAAATGGTACTATGGTTTTTTTTTCAGTTTAGACAAAATTAGTATCATATGAAGATATATTTGATATAAACATAGTTATATATAAGTGTCCTATAATATATCATGTAAGTATATATGTGTGTATTATATATATATTTATGTATATATTGTTACTTCCATGCATATATATATATATTCATATATATATATACATGTATATTTAAATATATATTTATATATATATATTTATGCATATCCATTTATATGTATCTATATATGAAGAGTTCAGGCACAAAACCATGTAAACGCCAATCCAAAAATAGAGATAAACATTGGAATTAAATCTTCAAGAAGTTAATTTCATTATATTCCTACTTTGTTGTTCATTGCTCCATAACCATCTGCTCATATCAAAAGTGGAATTAGTGAGAATTACAATTATTTTCAAGTAACAGTATTTTATTTCAACTACATTTTTGGATTGGTGTTTACATGCTTTTGCACCCGTACTCTTCATATATATTTGTATAACTTATAGCTAGTTATATCACTGTATATGTGATGTATAACGCATTATGCGAGTATAAAGGCGTGGAAGGGAATTAACTCCTTGTTATTATTATCATGTGCTAATTATTGTTGTTATTACACGATATACTGTACTGCCTCCTCCATCTCGCGAATGGTGGCGCCACCCCCGGCGCTGCCCAGTACCGGCCTACCCTGAATATATCACTCGTGTCGGGGAATTTGCTCTGGTTAATCCGAGACATTCTGTCACACGCCAAATAATGTTGGATAGCAAGTTGGTTGATTAACCAATTTAGACTATTGTGTGGTTGCGAGTGTATAGCTGGCCGAAACATAACACTTGTTACAGTTTGATTACCATTATGCACTTTCCCCTCTGTTTACCCAAGGTATTAAGAGCTGGAGAGACAAGATGGCCATTAGCTCCTTTGTTAATTCAGACAGGCAGAGACAGTGTTCTATAATGGCTGTTTATTCAGGTAGAGGACAGGTAATCATATACAGGTGTGGTTGTCATAGTAAGTATTCCCTCGGGGATTCGCCCCTCCCCCCCAGTAGATGTTAGGCTGAAACCGAACCCTCAACCCTACCGGTTAGTGTCTTATTAGCGGTGTGGCTGGGTGGGTGAAGATAGGCTTGAGGAGTTGTCCGGTTGATGTCTGGAGGCGAAGTGCAGGCCGTGGACGTGGTTTAATTTCAAATCGGGAGGTCACATGATCATTTTGGCGGGAACTGAGTGGGTTGTTGTAAGTGGGGAGTTTGTGGGTGTCACACAAGGTGGCGCCACCATAGTCCTATGGTGCTGGGGTGGTTAGTTAGTTTGCGGCTATGAATGTAGGCAGCATCTGTGTCGGTAGCTGCCGGTGTCCCGTCCCCCGCCTGCGAATTACTCATGTTACTAATAACATGCACAATTGAGAATTGTCACTGAGAGAAGGTCTAAATTTGGAATATTAGTGCTAATTGATGTTTGATGGATTTCAAGTGTCAGATTAACAGATCTATAGGCATGATATAGGCTTGTTTGTTACAAAAAAGAAATGCCAATGTTGGAAAGCGAGTGTTGGATTAACCAGAGTAATTAGCATCGAGCAAAATTGGGGAAATCCGTTAGACATGAAATTGTGTCGGTAAGCAAAATATATATATATATGCATATTTATATGCATTTACATATATTAATATGTTTATATGTACATATATATATTAATATATTAATATACATATCCAGACAGGATGGCCAAATGAGTTGAGCGTCCGCTTCCCATGTTGCTAGGCGTGGGATTCAAACTTTGAGCATTCAAATCCTGGGCGAGTGAACCAAATTACTTAAAAATTGATACTTGTAGTTACCGAGCCTGACGTTCATTCAGCCTTATGTGCATATGGCAGTGAGCAGTGGAATAAGAACAATCAATTCTCTGCGATTGACATTTCCCCGGCTTAATCAACTAATGGGGGGAAATACCTAAAAACAATTCGGTTGATATATAACCTATCACAGAATAACAGCTAACAACAAAAGGTGTTTGGCAATCGGATACATCTGAATACCGAAGGAGGACTTTGAGATTTGTACTTAATACAGTAAAATACAATAAAATAAGGGTCATATTCAGATGAATAAATACTTTACCCCCATAAAAAGAAAAAAAAGATGCTCCCAATTTTACTTCAAAAGTATGAATCTACATTATCTCTATCAGTATTAATCCCAAGAGTAGTCCACATATGATGCAACATATGTAATAACAGTTTATATATGTGACCCATCTATCAGTATATAATGGCATGAATATGTTTGTGTTATTTGAGCAGTTAAGAATTGCTCAAATAATTACTACCCCACATTATATAATACCTGCTTAAGTATCTGTAACCCACATATCAGGTAATAACTGCTTAAATAGTCATCATCATCACCATCATTGGTTGCGATGCGACAAAGACTGCTTTCGTTACTTGACTGCCGCTCTCCATTTAGCTCTCTTCTGTGAGAGTTGCATCCATGAGTCGGTCTTAATGTCTCTCAGCTTCAGGTTTCTCTTGATGGTATCCTGGAACCGGAGATGAGGGTGCCCTCTCTTTCTGTAACCAGAAGACAGTTGAGAATAGAGGATCTGCTTTGGTAGCCTGTCTGATGACATCCTCATGAGGTGTCCAGATCTTCCATAGAGGGTAGCCCCATCCGTTTGAGTATTTCTTCAAATAGTATGCTACACCTTTATATGGTAATAACTAATTCTAAGTGTAGAACAGATCTATTGGAAAGCAACTGTCTAAATAATTGTGACCCACATCTAGGACAATAAATGTTTTAATGCGTCTGATTCCCGATCTAATAACGGGCAATAACTGCTTAAACATGTGCGAGCCACGTATCGGTAAATAACTGCACAATATGTACATGTTGGTTGGTTGGTTGTTCGAATCTTACATCCTGGCATCATCTAGGGCCATATCAGGACGGGTACCGACTTGTGACAGTGCACACCAACGGCGACTTTATACTGCTGCCCCACTGGGAGACTCATATCTACATGTACATCACCCATATCGAGAAATAAATGTGTAAACATGTGTATCCCACAACTCGGAAAATGACCGCCCATTCTATACGGCACAATGACTATTGAAATATCTGTATTATTCACAAAGACGGTCAGAGCCATTTTAAGCACAATAGCATCCAATCGTACCATCCAAGTTCCTCACTTCGACTGGTCGTAGCTGGCAGAGCTCTGGTACAGAGTGATTCTGAGTTGGGTGTGGAGGTAGTGGCATGCACACAGGGTATACGTGGACAGGGGCAGCGCCTAGCTGTTCGAACCTCCAACTCGCAAATGCTTAACTCAATTAACACCAAAGGAGACCCGCGTTCACCCAACAACTGTGTACAGGTACATATGTGGGGTATCACACTAATAGTCTTGACAAGCAGCCATCTTGGATCCCTCCACAACCCCCAAGCCCTCGCGTCTCTGACCACAATGGAGGTTGCGGCCTGCCCCACGACGACTATCCGCATTCCCCGACAGAAGTAGGCGGGACAGCCAGTGCCGCTACCTAGCGGGTGCCACTGGCAGAGCCCGTAGCACAGTCGCCACACACAAAGTGGCTTTTCAGTTACTGAGCGCAGTGTGCAGGTACGGTGGTAAGTCGATCTGATTGAGATGCACCGCACGGCGTAAGCGCCATGTCCAACGCCCGCTGAGCACGTGACCCTCGTGTCTGGCTACACTTACTAACTAACAATCCATCGCGGATTATCCATGATGAAAAAGAAAGCCCACATAGAAATTAATCCTGCGCGTTCCTGTCCAGTACGATTGTGCTTCTTCTTCTTCTTGGTTGTCCATCATTGGCGATTATGAGATCAATCTGTTTAAACACATTGAACAATATATAAGACATACAGAATGTCTTGTCAACTATAAACTTAGCTTGTTTTATAAGAGAAAAAATGTTACCCACAATGGTTGTTTGGGTTGCCCCGATTATACATCTTCTATTCGGTGCTGCTCCCCATTTTTGCATGAACCACAGTGACTGGTGCTGTACATTATACAGCAGGAGCCAACTCCCTTAATTCCTCAGGATCGGTGCTGTGACTAATACAGCACTGACCAAATTAGATTATTTAGATTGTCAATTCCAATAGTAAGATGGCCGGAAGACCAATGCTCCAGCGCTGACAAATGTTATATTCAGATGAATAAATACTTTACCAAAAAAACTAAACAACAAAAATTCATGATTTGTTGTGAACTCATTGCTGACAGATGAATCCAATTTCGGTTGGGAATGTGGCACGTTGGAAATGTGTGTTTAGCTGCTGTCAGAGAGTCTGGTAGATGGAGGAGTCTTCTCTCTACTGACGGTTAGTTTTCTTATTGTTCATGTAAATTGCCCTCCTCCTGCGCTTCCTACTTCATTCCATTCCTAGCAAAGCTAATACTGCTCATGATGCTTAGTTATTATTAGTGTTTTTTCAGGTGGGTTTGTTTTGTGGATCGATAACCTATTAGTGAAGCGTGCCCCGACATGGTAAATCCAAGTATGAAAGGATCTTTGCAGCCCACCCATACTGTGTGCTTATGCTGAGCTCTACCTGGCCTGATGGTGACCGCTAAGTAATGTAATATGGACAACCTATCAATCTGGAAGTGTGTCAGTGTTTTAATATGTCAATGTTTCAAGGTATCAATGTGCCAATGTGCTAAGGTGTCAATGTATCGATGGGTCAAGGTGTCAAGGTGTCAATGTATCAATGTGTCAATGCCTTAATGTGGCCAAGTGTCAACGTGTCAATACATCAATGTGACAGTGTGGCAATGCGGCACTATGTCAATATATCAATGTGTCAATGTGTCAATGTGTCAATGTGTCAATGTGTCGATGGGTAAAGGTGTCAAGGTGTCAATGTATCAATGTGTCAATGCGTTAATGTGTCAATGTGTCAATGTGTCATACGTCAATGTGGCAGTGTGGCAATGTGGCACTCTGTCAATCTATCAATGTGTCAAGGTGTAAATATGTCAATATGTCAAGGTGTCAAGGTGTCAATCGGGAAGTGAGGTACCGAACGAGTTTCTTCCCTGCAATATGATGGGTTCCTTTACTTTAGAAGAAATGGACCATGCCTTGTTATATCGCCCTAGTAACACCCTTCATTACACCTAAGATAATGATCAGGCAGAGAGGCCATATTGTAATAATGACACCCTAAAACACAGGCGTGGTTACTTCGCATCTACATCAGTCATCAGGTTTCTGGAACCCGCGGCTTCCTTCCTTTGCCTTCCTGTGTTGCTATGTAATACCGCTACGCTAAGTTCTGTTGATCTCTCAGGAAGAACTGAAGTCATGGGTCCACCCACTGACAGTTTGTTTCAGGTGACACTAAGCAAGTTGGGTTTGTTGTTCGGTCCTACATTACGCATGTTGACGTGTCAACATGGATAATCTTTTAGCGGGAACTCTTGCACTTTTTTCTTCGCACTACTTTCTCTGACACGCACTACTTTCACACATGACACATGTACTTAGTTCAGTCGCCCACATGAACCTATTCCTGCCAGTCGTTTCACCCACCCACCCTCCTGACTTTAATGGGGTAGGGGTTGAGGGCTGCTGCTTCCGAGCTAGTCCTTCCCTGCTTCCTTTCACACTCATTTCTTGACTATAAACACTATCCCGACACTAAACAACATTTAACCATTCTTATCTCTAATCACTAATCGATATACGATACGATTTGACACTGATACGATGATATGATTTAACACACTTACTACTCATCATGATACCATGTACCATGCTACTGACTATCCATCTCATGATGCAAGACACAATATTGATATTTTCTCCAGCCAAGATGCTCGACCTGCCTGCAGGTTATGTTCTCCATTAAATTTGTTTAAATCCACTTCCTCTCTGTCTCCAGTTTGTTCCCGTGAGTAAATTACTGGTGCAACAACTCAATCTGTGCATATGACCTGATATATGTTGCTGACCTAGGAGATAATTGCCAGCTATTTGGTTTATAATGTAGATTATTGCCCTATATATCGGTATTTACATTAGATTGTTTTGGTAATGTGTTTAATCATCTGAATATGACATTTGTCAGCGCTGGAGCACTAGTCTTCTGGCCATCTGACAATTGGAAATTGACAGTGTATATAATCTAAGTTTGATTGGTGATGTATTAGTTACAGCACCGATCCTGTTGAATTAAGGGAGTGGCTCTTGCTGTATAATGTACAGCACCAGTCACTGTGGTTCATACAAATTGAAATGTCAGCGCCACAGCACTGGTCTTCCGGCCATCTTACAGTTGAAAATTGACAGTCTACATGGTCTAAGTTTTATGTCTGGTGTATTACTTACATCACCATGCTGTAGAATTAAGGGAGTATCTCCTGCTGCGTAATCTACAGCACCAGCCACTCTAGTTCATGCCAAAATGAGGAGCAGCATCAAAAAGGAGGAAGTGTATACTTGGAGCAAATCAAGTAATCATTGAGGATTAAATGTGTCCTGTTATAAAACATGGTGTAAAATATTCCGATATTAAAGCATTGGTGGGGGAATGCAAATGTTCTATTATGAAACAGGTATACATGAGCAGGTGCATATATGTGTTTATATAGGTGCTGGTGGTGCTTGATTGATAGGTAAATCGACATAGTGGTGCTGGCAGGACTCTGTGTAAGGAGCACTCAGAGCCCTACACACTACCCGCTCCCGCATCTGCTAGTCAGGATCACCACACTCAGGCTCAAGGCAGGTGGTGGCCAGGGGAGCCACACAGCTTGGTGGTGGTGGGCAAATCACTGGTCCCCATGGGGACCAGGAATGCTGGATCCCTATTGGTAGAGCTAAGAATGCTTGTTTCTCATTGGGAGAATGGGGTCGGTTGATACTCTACACTGAATCCATGCACCATATAAATAATAAACCAGAGTGCTTGACTCTCTCTCTTCTTTCACACTTTATACTCTTCCTTTATCTTTGCCTGTATTGATTTCACTATAGCCTGCCTACACAACCACATATTCGAGCAGTATATTTTACATACTGGCGACCACGACGAGCATACAACTTCCTGTCTCAGGGCTCATTCACCACTTCCCCTACTTTCTATAATGTCAGTTGTAGCTTTGCCTGCCCATAACCACCCGTGAATTACCCATGTTGCGAATAACATTCACAATGTACCTCCATTAATGATGACCCCCTTTACCCGTGGACCTTGCTTGCGGGAGATCGGGAGTCAGGTTCCTGGTCGAGTCACCCCGATGACTTATCAAGTTGATACTTGTCACTTCCTAGCCAGGCACTCAACATTAATATAATGGGGCAATAACTGGTTAGCTCAGTGTCAGGATAATGTGAATGAGTGGGATATCAGGTCATGGTGCCAGTGGCCAGATTTCCCAGTGGTACATCACTATAAAGTTGCCATGAGTGTGCACTGTCACAAGCCGGTACCTGTCCTGACATAACCTTAGATGATGCTAGGGCGTTAAAACTCCAACAACCAACCAACCATCCTGGCAAATAAAAAAACCTGCATGTGAGGCGTGTCTACCGGAACAGGAATTGGCCTCTCTTGGAGCGATCGGCCTAGTTAAAGCCTGGCATGAGGCCAGTCACGATAGCTGACATGTGCAAAGCCGGGACAGCGGTCTCATGAGAGTGTGACCGGCGTTCGAAATCCGTGTTGGGGTGAGGTGGGGCGGGTTCGGTCGCTGTGTCGACTGTCTTTGGTTAGCTATAACTTATCAGGAGTAGGTCTTGGTACTAAGGAAAAATGTTAAAACAGTAGAAGTTGCATATTCCAATGGCTTTTGAATTGTTGCCGAATTATTTAGTTAAGTATATCAAATTGATCAGTATAACCTACTACTCATTAGTCCTGCGGAATTTTGATTAAAACTTACTAAATTTGGAGCAATTTGAGCTGGGGACAAAATACTAAAATAATGTTGGCAAGCTTTCCAAAACTCCGCTCGCTATTGACATCTCATGATGACCACATGATGTGGAATGACCTATTTCATAGATAGCCTGGTTGGAATGAGGACATCTAATGATACCACAAGATTGACCTAATTGGTTAATGGGATCCCTCCTTAATGGGTGTCTCAAAGTAGGGGTCCAAAGAGATGGGGGGTCATAACTAAACTGATTATTCTGTCCATGCTGTCCCAAAACCTCAGGTAATGAACCTGTATCTAAAGGCTAAGTCACACCTTACCCGATTGGGGTACCGGATAGAAGACGGACACTGTCCGGTGAAATACGTCATTGACTGGTTTATATATGGTACCCATCCAGCATGTCCGTTCTCTCTCTGGTGATGTCCGGTATGTACAGTGGCAAGTTTTGAACATGCACACAACTTGTACTAGACACTGCCAGACTGACTTGTATGGTTGGTGTCCCGTTTAAGTCCGTTTAGTCCATTTCATGTCCGATACCCATCCGTTATGTCATGTCTCCGGTTTGCTTCCTGAATAGTCCATTGATGGTGTTGCAGGAATTTGGTCCGTCAGTTTTCATCGCGTCCGTTAACAGTCCGGTATGTGTTGATGTTCGGTCCGTCTGTTTGACATTCGGTTTTCGCCCATTGCTTGTCCTGTTACATAAGGTGTCATCTGGTGTTGTCCAGTTATTGTCCAATGGCGATTCATTAATGTACGTTCCTTGTCCGTTTACATCCATTTCATCCAGCGGCCTGTGCAACATTTCGACACATTTTGTTACATTTTGATACCGAACACCACCGGACTAGAAAATTCTATGTCTGGTTGTGTCCGGTACTCAATCCGGTAAGGTGTGACAGGCACTTTAGATGGATATACATAATAAAATGTAGGAGAGTGTTTTCGCTTTGCAAACAAATATGTTTCATCGGATTGCATACCTATAAATGCTGACGAATAATGCGGTAACCGGGAAGATTAGGACAGACTTGATCTGATCCGATCCAATTCGATCCGATTCGACAACGGGTCTGCTATGCGTGTCTTTGTCAATTGAGTGTACTTGGATAGTGTTCACACCGTGCCCATTTGCTGCAAATATCTATTTCTGTTACCATTCCAAAGAATGGTTGCTGTATTCTGTTCTTTCTTGGCGTGACGTGCTATTATTACATCCGGTGACCCACCTGTACACAACCACTAATTTGAATAAGGGCAAACCAATTTAGATTCGTGAAGTTTCCTTTCTTTACATCCTAGCAACATCTATGCTCATATCACGATGGGTACCGAGCTCTGACAGAGCGCACTCATAGCACCATTATAGTGCCTCCCTCAGACCCCACTGGAAATTCAGACCGCAGCCAACATGACCCGATATGCCGCACAGTCACATTAAAGCTGCATAGTCCGATGAAATTTCAAATTTTCAAAACCAAATCAATTATCTAGATTTTATTTTACATATCTAACTTAGATACTGATGCACTTATTAAGCATTTGGTTATGTGTAGAAGGCAATACTGAGTCAATTTAATAAAACGTGTTAATGCGGAAGTATATGGTGTCAGAGTTTTGGCAAGAGTGCCAAAACTAAATTTCCATGTTTGCACTAGAAATATCTAAAACGTTTCCCATTTAAAATAAAAGTAACTTTGAACTAATGTAAAGTAGATACTAGTGATCGATCTAATATATTTATCTCAGAAGAAATACAGAAATTGAAAACCATCGGACTATGCAACTTTAAGCTGATACTGCATTAGTCAGTCTTTGTCCGAGGCTTTCAGTATTAATCCAGAATGCGACGACAGGTAGCGACAAGAGTCAAGTTTATAAGTCATTGGTTTGACTCGGCTGGGATTCATTGACAGTCTATATGGTCTAAGTTTTATGTGTGGTGTATTACTTACATCACCATGCTATATAATTAAGGGAGTATCCCCTGCTGTGTAATCTACAGCACCACTCACTCTAGTTCATGCAAAAATGGGGAGCATCATCAAAAAGGAGGAAGTGTATACTTGGAGCAAATCAAGTAATCATTGAGGATTAAATGTGTCCTCTTATAAAACATGGTGTAAAATATTCCGATATTAAAGCATTGGTGGGGGAATGCATCTGCTAGTCAGGATCACCAAACTCAGGCTCAATGCGGGTGGTGGCCAGGGGAGCCACACAGCTTGGTGCTGGTGGGCAAATCACTGGTAACCATGGGGACCAGGAATGTTGGATCCCTATTGGTAGAACTAAGAATGCTTCTTTCTCATTGGGAGAATGGGGTGAGGTGATACTCAACACTGAATCCATGTAGCATATAAATAATAAACCAGAAGGCTTGACTCTCTCTTCTTCACGGGAACCATGTGTTTTACCAATTTGGCTGCAAGGTCCAGTTGTGAAGTTTCTGCTAGCCTTTCTTTGGTGTCCATAATCACCACAAGACTTTCCTACTGATGCCAAATTTCTCTTCCTAATAAAATGACGTACACCTTTAACCATGCGTCGCAAAGGTCGCATCGGCCTTGTTTCTGTGGGAAATAAATAACAGGCCTCATTCCTTTCCTCTCCATTACTCCTTGGGACTAATTGCTGGGTGGGCTGGCACATCTATCTCTCCATCCACCCGATTGGTCGGCAGGCTTTCACACCTTGTCTGCTGTCACCTGCACTCGCTAGAGCGTCCGTCTCCCGTGCTGGTAGATCGTGGGGTCGTGGGTTCGAACCCTGGTCGAGTCAAACCAATGACTTAGAAATTGATACTTGTCGCTTCCGAGCCAGGCGCTCTGCATTGTTAGGACAGGGCAAGGAATGGTGTGCTCAGTGTCAGGATAATGTGACTGAGTGGGATACCAGGCCATGATGCTGGCGGCCTGGTTTGCCATGACTGTGCACTGTCACAAGTCGGTACCCGTCCTGATATGACCTTAGATGTTGCTACAACGTAAAACAACAACAAACAAACAAACCTAAAAAAATGGAAATAAACATTGGAATCAAACCTACAATAAAGCTTTTTTTTTAAATTCCTACGTTTTTGTTCATTCTCCATAACCATGTGATCAAATGAAAGGTGGAATTAGTTAGAATTAAAATTATTTTCAGGCAATAATCTTGTATGTATGCTAATGTTTTGGATTGGCGTTTACGTGGTTTTGCGCGGGAACTCTTCATATATATATACATACCCGTCCTGATATGAACTTAGATAATGTAAAACAATGTGCTTAATAATACCAAACATATATATCTAGGCTGATATCTAGGTACAAGTTTTGGTTTCGAAAAGTAAAGGCTTTCATAAGACTGCAGCTTTTCATCTGTAATACTAATATTATATTCCCATACCAATGCCAGCCGTGACCACGTGGTTGAATAGTTTCTCCAAATATGATCATGTTGACGATGGTCCTCGTGCCTCTGAACGAAAACAGAAATATAAACCCTCGCCCTGCGAGCAAATGTCATTTCGCTGTGGACACACGAATAAGTGTTTTAACTCGCATTAAAAATGTCACACTCACATCAAGCGCGGAGCATCAGCTCGTGTCGGGTTGCCATGGCAACATCAATCGGAAAAGGGAGATTGGAGAGGGAAGGTGGGAAGTAATCGTGATTACGTCAGATGCGCTCCAAATGGTGGAGAGAGGGGAACAAAAACTCTTCATGATAATGGGAGTGATGAGAGGGAGTCTAACGTGAGCTCATGCTCGTATCAAATGTCGAGTACCTTTAAGTTCACTTTGCACTAAAAGCATTGGTGGTGTTTTTGTCAGTTTTATTACTCCAGTACAGGTATTTCTT
The DNA here is from genome assembly GCA_030323885.1 of Branchipolynoe longqiensis. NCBI lineage: Eukaryota > Metazoa > Annelida > Polychaeta > Phyllodocida > Polynoidae > Branchipolynoe > Branchipolynoe longqiensis. The sequence continues at coordinate 93,355,448 of CM059187.1, forward strand.
GTACACCCGTGTTGCAGTTTCCGCAGTTCACCAGTTTGCCAGGGACACATACATTCAAATGCATTGTCAATGGCCGTGAGCAAACCTTCATACAGAAAAAGTCAAATATTTCTCAAATTACACCACCTAGAAGCAACCCACTTGGAACACATATAGAAAGCATATTCAATGAATAGATTATATTAAATTTATAAGGTTATGCTTCTGCACTTCTATTAATTTTGAATAAAACTAATGTTTTGCACTGTGCATACTGTCAAACTCAAGGCATTGTCAATGGTAGTGAGCAATATTCATACAGAAAATACAGAAAAAGTGAAATATCTCTAAAACCACAGCACCTAGAAACAAATCGTTTGATACACATATAGAAAACATCTTTACCAGAAACATTATATTAAAGTTCTAAGGTTAGTGACGATGTTGTTCGATTTTGACGCATGCGCATAAGTGATGTGTCCCTCACAAACTATTGAATTAGCCCTTGTCGCCCGAAGACGACCCAGTTCAGAACGAGACCTGAAAATGTGGGCAATACCTCGGATCCCCATTGAACCCGTCTCAGTGAATCTCTCCCTTCCCTGCAGATGTCACTGCTTTCCTACACCAAACCACCCAGATGCTTCCGACGAAAGATTCTGCTGTAGTAGAATATCTAGTGATGGGGCTTTTAAGTTATTTGTTTTTGTCCTAATGAAATGTAAGATTGCACTTCAGTAATGGGCCCTTAGAAGGAGAAGGTGTTTCATTAGCTCTATTTTTATTGTATTTTGTATCTGGACATTGAAGTTTTGCTTTTGAGAAAAAAGGAAGAAAATGGAGCCGATGCCTGAATATAGGGGATCAATTTGTCTATAATCCACACCGCCAGTAGACAACTGGAAGAGGTCACCATGGGCACTGCAGTGTACCGGAACAGGAAGTGGTTTACAGCATGCATATTCAACAAAACCCCAATTATTTCCAAATATATCTTTTTAACAATGCACATATAATGATCTTGTTATCTCCAAAGATTGGTATACAGGTAGAATCTCTGATAAGGGAAATCAGTACAGGACGGTTCTCTATTATCAGGCAATCAGTATACTGATTTATTCGTGGTATACTTCCTTTTCCACAGTGGTCAACATCCTGTACACCTACGCGCATTTCGGTCAGAGGTCAGGAGGATGCTTGATTTCTGCTATTAAAACCATTTCCACAAATTATTTAGCACAGGGAATTGCTCCTCACTAATAACTAATTCTACTACCTTCAAATTGCCGGATAATTTTAGAATTCCTTTATTATAACTTGTTCTTGTAGAATGTGTTGCGCAGTGAGTTAGGATCCACGAAAATAGTTCCGCGAATATAGTTCTTGCAACTGTCAACAGAGGGCAGGTTATTGATGGAACTTCTGCGGACTTGACACAAAGTTAATTCTTGCCACAATCAACACGATAGAGTAGGCTGATGATGGGAATCCTCTATTCTTTCTTTGAATCCAAGTAATTGCGAAACAGCATCATGATTATACTTGTCACTTCCTAGCCTGGCGTTCTGCATTATTAGGATAGGGCAAGGACTGGTTGGCTCAGTGTCTGGACAATGTGACTGAGTGGGATATCAGGTCATGGTGCTGGTGGCCTGATGTCCCAGTGGGGCAGCACTATAAAAGTCGCCATGAGTGCGCACTGTCACAAGTCGGTATCCGTCCTGATATGACCTTATATGTTGCTAGGACGTAAAGCAACAACAATCAAACAAACAAATAAAATCTGGAGTACCCCCCCCCCCACACACACACACCTATGCGGATGGGGTGTCCGGCATGCACCGCTCCCCCCACTGCGCGAGGCATGCCACTACTGACAGTCCACTCACTCGGAAGCCTTTTGTAATTTAGAAATATAGTGTGTGGTGCGAGGGGGGGGGGGCACATCCACCAATTACTCCGACAGCTATGGGGGGGGGGTTACTCCACCAATGCAACAAGGAGGAATATATATATATATATATATATATATATATATAGTACATGTTCCCCATGGATTTATGCTCGTATAAAGCGCTATCCACCACACATATATAATGATATATGTACAATAAAACCTCTCTAAATCGATCGTACTTGGAACCGGCTTTAAATGGTCGATTTAGGAAGTGGTCCGTTCAGTGAGTTAGATTATGGTTACAATGGTAATGTTGGGACCCAAATAAAGCGCTCGATATATGGGAGTGGTCGATCTGTGGAGGTAGTTGGATAGGGAGGTTTTACACTATATATATGTCTAACTGAATTTATGAATAAAATGCAAGTACAACAGTATATATATACAAAACGTACAGCAAGTACAACAGTCACCTTGCAGAGCACACCTCAATGCAAGGGCGGGGGGATTTAGCTGTATAATAGTTGTGTGATTAATGGGTCATATGACAAAAGCCACTGAGCTAGCTGTCAGTGCTATTGTGATGCTGTACTCTAACCGGACAGACAGATGGTGGCAGATGTAAATTTGGATTCACCTAAGGTCGTCCTTTGTACAGCACAAGGTGTTGGAAGCAGCTGCTCAGACAGGCAAGACTTGATTGATCATGAACATAGTTGAGATCTGAGCACAGTTAAAGTGAAGCGTGAAGTACTTGTCTAGTAATAGTGCTTCAAGTTGCAGAGTCTGATGGTTGTGAACTTCGGACATTTTCTGAGGTAAACACATGATAAATAAATGTATTTACATCAACGTATGGAATGATATTGATCCATATTTGATGTGCATGCATTTATATATATATATGTATCCTAATATTCATAGATATCCATATGTTCACGTGTTTGTTTGTTTGTTGTTGTTTTACGTCCTAGCAACATATAAGATCATATCAGGACGGTATTTTCACGTGTAGATATATATTATAATGTAACTCCATTTAATTAAATATAAAACAGTAAATATGATCCATGTTTGCAAATTTGGGAATTTGTTAAAGAATAGTCCCGTCTACAACAGAACCTCCGACAGATATATATATCACTTTGGTGCGTGGATCTCATTCCTTCCATTCTCCCTTCCCCCATTCCCACTTCCAGGTGTTCCCCTTTTCCCCCTCACCACTCCCCCACCCCCTCAACCCCCACCCCTACCAATAAACCCACACACTTTCCCGTATCGCGTCTCACGTGTCACGTGGCCCTCCCAGGTGATCGTAGCTCCCCCGTACGTGTCTAGATTGGAAGCAGAGGCAAGCATTAGCGAATGTGTGTGGAACACAGTTAGAGGCGAGGAAGATGTGGCTATGGTGAAAATGGATAGGGAGTAGTTATTGATCTGACAGTATTGATCTCCATACCCCACTATCTCCCACGGGAGGTACTGGAGGAGCCCTGGTGGCGGACTACACACCTGTGTGGAGTGGTGACTATAGCTCCGCGCCACGCTGAAAAGTGATGGGGGGTTCCCACAGCCTGTAGGGAGTTGGACATCACCCCTGGCTACGTGACTGACATGTGTGTGATAGTTGACAGGTGTGTGGCAGTGGCATGTGCGTGACAGCTGACATGCGTGTGGCAGTGGCATGTGTGTGACCGCTGACATGTGTGTGACATTGTCATGTGTGTGACCTCTGACAGGTGTGTTACAGTAACATGTGTGTGACAGCGACATTTGTGTGACAGCTGACATGTGTCTGATAGTGACATGTATGTGCCATAGACATGTGTGTGGCAGTGGTATGTGACATCGGCAGCGGTGTGACACCTGGCATGCGTGTGATAACGACATGTGTGTGGCAGTGATGTGTGACCGCTCCATTTGTGTGACAACTGACAGGGGTGCGCAGGTACATGTATGTGACATGTGACATATGTGTGACAGCGACATGTGTGTGACAGCTACAAACCGGGCGCCGTGGCCGAATCGATACAGCGTGGGCCTCGCGTTCGGAAGCTCAGGAGTTTGGCTCCCATTCGAGTCAAACCAATGACTTATAAAATTGATACTTTTCGCTTCCTTGCCTGAGGCTCGGCATTAATAGGATATAATGCTCAGCGTGAACTGTGCATATGGGACACATGCATACAACTGGATAATTCTGTCACCATATTACTGAGATAGATGTTCAAAATAACTATGGAATATCACCTACTCTGACACTGATTGGTAGCGTTTCAAGTTATCCCTATGGTGGACCTCAACACCATGTAAAATATTGGGGAATTTGGGGTGATTGTTATTGAGTGTTATGCGACCAAGCAGGTGATGGCTGTGTTGGTACTATGCAGCCAACGGGCTGCTGGGTACCAGCTAACTAGGTCTTGTGACTGGTACCTGGTTGCATTAGTCCTCCGCAGCCACTGTGCTGCTGGGTACAATCTAGGGTCACCTGACTGATACCCAGATGTCATCATCATGCTGTCGGTCGCGATGCGACAAAGACTGCTTTCATTACTTGACTGCCGCTCTCCATTTAGCTCTCTGCTGTGAGAGTTGCGTCCATGAGTCAGTCTTAATGTCTCTCAGCTTCAGGTTTCTCTTCATGGTATCTTTGAACCGGAGATGGGGGCGCCCTCTCTTTCTGTAGCCAGAAGACAGTTGAGAATAGAGGATCTGCTTTGGTAGCCTGTCTGATGACATCCTCATGAGGTGTCCAGTCCACCGGAGATTCTTTTTGATCAGAAGATCTTCCATAGAGGGCAGCCCCATCCGTTCGAGTATTTCCTTATTTGTCACTTTGTCCTTCCAGGTTAGCCTCATGATTGAACGCAGATGTCGCATCATGAAGGCATGTTACCTTTGACCCGAATGGACACATGGTGGTTGTTCCAGGGTCTCTGGCGTAGTCGGCCGAATGATGTGCTAGCCTTGGCCATCCTCCTCTGTATATCAGCATCATGGCGTCCATCACTTGATATAGTGCTTCCGAGATAGGTGAATTCCGGAACAGAGTTCAGCTTGTTTCCGTCAACCATGATCTCCTCCTCTAGGGTTCTTGTAGAGTTGGGTTGGTACAGCACCTCCGTCTTCTTGATGTTAATTTTCAGGCCAAACTTCTTTGATGCATCGGAGAAAGCGTCCACTATTTTCTGGGTCTCTTCAGCAGAGTGGGCAACCAGTGCACTGTCATCTGCGAATAGTAGCTCTCTCACCAGTATCTGAGTAGTCTTGGTCTTCGCTCTGAAGTGCGCGACATTGAATAGGTCAGCGCTCTGTCTAGACTGTATATAGATGCCATCCTCCATGTCTCGGAAAGCCTCGTCTACCCAGATGTAAACCTATAAATAAGGGTGCAGGTCACATGCTCTCTCTTTCACCACAGCCACCAGCCAGTCCAGACTATGTACATGTGCCTGTAGCAACTATGTTGGGTTTAAAAGAACCAAGTTAGTACAATGTTGTCTTCTTGTGGATCTTTCAGACACCTAGCCTACCAGGATAGTAGAAGGAGATAAGGGATATAGAAAAACCTATACACACTTTTCAACCAGCGACTGGTGGCCCGCTATGGGACTACATATAAGATCCCACAGAATGAAGGGTAGCCTCCAACTGATGTTTGCCAGGATTGGAAAAAGTAGATATTTACCACAATTACACATTTTCTGGTTGTTTTTTAATATATATTTTCTTTGTATTTAAAATCCAATGTAATCTAACAATCAGGTGTTGCTAGGAGCTATCTCTGACAATCCTTAGAGTGCGACTCGAGCCGACAACTATGCAATTCTGAGGTGGATGCTCTAACGCTAAACCAGATTGGATCGCTCACCAAAGCAATGAGTGCAGCACAGACACACACATCAGTAGTACCTCGGATCAATTTTTAGCCTTCCTCCTTAGCCACTGACGGCAGACTCCTTACGCCTACGCACTAATGTTATAATGCTAATCTCAGAATGACGAAAAATGCCAGACTTCAGAGTGTGCATATTCATTGGGGGATCAATAAACTTTAAATTAGGCTGTGAACTCCGTCAAATGTGTGAAGCTGCCTAATCCGATGAATGGATGTCATTTCCAGGAATTAAATAGTTCAACGAAATGTTATGTTTCACAGATAACATGTCACATATGCACCCATTAAGCATGGATTTTATCATAGAAGGAACACTAATACAAACCGATCGCGGGACAGAATCGGTACAAACGATGGCGTCCCATGTTGAAGGTCGAGGGTTCGAATCCCGGCCCACTAAACCGATGACATACACAATTGATACATGTCGGTGCCTGTCCATCTCGTAATAGATCGATAGGACATGGACTGGTTAGCTCTGTATCAGATAATGTGGTTGGGTCCGACGTGTTAGTGCTGTCCCACTGGGATATCATTATCAGGCTACTGGCACCATAATCCCGATATATCAAACAGTTATATTGTGATGTCAAAACAGGCACAAACCATATGTCCCTGCAGTGGCTCGTCGGGAGATGTTGGGAGTTCCATTCATCACTGCCCTTAATACTGCCAGGGTAACATGGTTTTCTGTTAGGGTTTGTTCCCTTAGCCTTTGGTTCTATCAATAACCTGTTCCACAAGGCAATGGTTTACAACTTTGCAATTGCTAATTGGTAATTTGGTGCACGGACACAGCCATAGCCAGCCCAGTAACTACGGATACCATGCCTGCTGCCACCTATCGAGAAATGATCGTAGTAGGCTACGCCTTGTGCGCCAGCACCGCCTATCTTCACTTTTAAGATATGAAACCTGATTAGCCTATGTAAACACTCGGACTACCATCTGCAGAGACTTGTTTAACTAATTTCTCGCCACCTATCGATAACTGTGTACAAGCCTATAAAAGGCCAGGTTCTGCGGCAGTGAGTTCACTTCGACATGGGCACAAGGAGGACACTGACTAGCCCGACCCTACATGGACAGTTACTAAAGGGCAAGGGTTAAAGCTTCTATAAGCTCACTGAATTATTGAACTTCTTGTTGAATTGAACTTCTTGTTGAACAAAAAGACTTACACTGCTGGACCTATAATAAATCAAACTTTAAACTAATTTGCTGTGTCGCTTGTCAAATTGCAGTGATGAAGATATTGTCCTGACACTGAACCAACCATTCATTGCCCTATCCTAGTAATGATGAGCGCCAGGCTAGGTAACGACTAGTATCAATTGTATGAGTCATAGCTTTGATTAGCGACCAGTGCTCGAGAGGATTCAAATTCCAGAGGAGAGTGGGTAGGTGTTTGTACTATCAGACTTGGCTACCAAGCCCATAGGCAGTCACTGACTAGATCCTGATATTAAGATAATATGTATTTCATCACAAAACAAAGCGAATAGCAAACTGTATTACACCCACCTTGGACAGTTGCTGGATTTACTGTAGATCTAACCAAGTAGATCGATTTCATCTCAATTTGAGATTTATTTAGTCCAATTCGAAATTGAATAATTTGGAAATGTCAGAAGCGTCAATCATAATTGCTTCATATATTCAATTTAGAATTACTGAATATAATACGATGCAGTGTAATTGTGCAAGGCAATTTAATTGATTCACTAGCGTTTGTATTTATTCCTGTTCTATTCTATAAAATACTGCAATTGTTGACCTATGGCGATATGAATCCAAATGTTGTGTTCATGTTGAGCACAGCTGAGTGCTTAATTGTCTAAAGTTGTTGCATCGAACGCACTTCCGCTGACTCCACCCACAGTAAAGGTTCCTCTGGTAAATCATGGATTTGACATTTCAGCATTTATCCATTTCTTGTGGTATTTGGCCTCGGATTCAGACCGACGGGAGGTGAATAGTCTTCTTTAATGAATAGATCAAATAGGTGGCAGTCTCAGCCAGGACAATATTACATATGGACCAGTGATGGTAACAATGGTGGAAGGTAGTTTCTGATAATTGTAAGTTATGGGGTGAACAAATATGTATTATTAGATCGGCCTTTGTAGCTTCAGGAAAAGTTGTACTAAATAGCAAAACTGAAATGATTCCAAGTGAGACTGCCTAAGCACTGTTTGTTCAGTGCAGTGTGATGGGATTGACCATACCCAAATGCTTTCAAGTGTCACTGTCTAACCACTGTTTGTTCAGTGCAGTGTGATGTGACTGACGCAACCCAGATGCTTCCAAGTGCCATTGTCAAACCATTACTTGTTCAGTGCAGTGTGATGTGACTGACAAAACCCAGATGATTCCAAGTGCCACTGCCTAACCACTGTTTGTTCAGTGCAGTGTGATGTGAATGAAAAACCCCAGATGTTGCCAAGTGCCACTGTCAAACAACTACTTGTTCAGTGCAGTGTGATATCACTGACAAAACTCAGTTGCTTCCAAGTGCCACTGTCAAACCACTACTCGGTCAGTGCAGTGTGATGTGGCTGACAAAACCCAGATGCTTCCAAGTGCCACTGTCAAACCACTACTTGTTCAGTGCAGTGTGATGTGACTGACACAACGCAGATGCTTCCAAGTGCCACTGTCAAACCACTACTTGTTCAGTGCAGTGTGATGTGACTGACACAGCTCAGATGCTTCCAAGTGCCACTGTCAAACCACTACTTGTTCAGTGCAGTGTGATGCAGCTGACAAAACTCAGATGCTTCCAAGTGCCATTGTCTAACCACTGTTTGTTCAGCACAATGTCTGGAATAGAAAACTGCAGAGCGTGTGTCACGTGAGTTTGCTCAGTGCAACCGGAAGTTACGATGCTTTTAGTGGATACACAGTAGAGATGTTGTGTTAATTAAGTAAAAAAGGGCCAGGACTGCCTTTGAATTGCTGGAGGCATATCGGTGTGCTTTATTATTACTAACATAATACGCATTCAAATGTGGGACGTTGCTAAGTGCACTTATTTAAATATTAGCCACCACCCCTCACCCCCCAACAGAAATAAAACCGGCTTTTAGATGTAGGCAGTTGGATTCGGGCACTGCCCGATACTGCACTGGTGAACTTTTTAAAAGTTTTTTTGTTGTTGGTCCATTAGTTGTTTAAGCAGGGGAAATTTCAGTCATAGATGACTGGTCTTCCTCAGTCCACTGCTGGTCGATAGAAAGCCCGAGCGTACACTTTTACCGACCCAAGGGATTTTTAACCTCCCACACCACATAGACATGGTATGAAAGCAACCGGCCTTTGATGACGCTGTAAGTTATACATAGCGGTGGAAATCCAAATTGGCAGAGCTGGGGGCACGGGGAATCGAACCGCCGACCCTCAGATTAGGAGTCTGACCTAGAAAAAGTCAGACACTCTAACCACTCCACCACAGAGAACGATTATTTGATTATCTAGTTGATTGGTTGGTTGGAGTTTTACGTCCTGGCAACATCATGTTGCAGAAGGTTGCGGATATGACTTCACTGCATGATATATTGCTGCTTCCGCTTCTATATCCGTCTCCGTCTCCGGTTGTGTGTATGGCAATGCGTGCTAATTGTGACACAAAAACACGTGGTGGTTTTGAAATGGATATTGTTATTTGCACATGTCTAAGTCATATTGGCATCTTACTTCTACTGGGAATAGGGAGCGGCACATAGCCCAGGCAGTAGAGTGTCCACCTGTGAAGGTGTCGGTCATCCTATCGATCTTGCTCAGTGGTTCCATTTGCAGTTTGGGTTATTTTCCGTACCAATCAGTGGTCAGGAACTGGTTCATCAAAGGCTATGGTATGTGATATCCTGTCTGTGGAAAAGCGCATATAATAGCCCCCTTGCTGCTTACCAGAACGAGTACACTATACAGTGGCTGCTGGTTTCCTCCAAAGAAATATGTTGGAATGACCATATGTTTTACATCCAATAGCCGATGATAAAAATCCATGTCCTCTAGAGGCGTTGTTAAATAAAACAAGATTTGCTTTCTACTGGGATCTGGCAATTGAGCTGCATTACCCAACGAGTACTGTTTTCGCTTCTGACGTCAGAGGCTCTCAATGCAATCCCTTAGAACAATGTGTGCTTTTCATTCTCTAGCATCACACTAGGCACTCCTAGCAGCGTAGCAAAGGCCGAGGAAAACTGCAACGATGACGACAAATTCTTGGTAGTTTGCACGTGTCTAATTAATGATGGTCGCCATATTTGTACCTCATCTCAGCACATTGAAATGCCGGTGCATTTCAGATCACTTCATCCATAATAGGACGTGAAACCACTAATAAACAATGCAAAACTCACGTCATACATACATTCTTACCATGACCTATGCCTACACATATCTCTGATTTTCATTCTAGCCATGCCCTACACACAGGCATACCTAGGATATGCATTATGTCGATGACCTATCCCTACATGCATCTACAGCGGCTGTCACACCTCACCGGATTGGGGGAAACGGACATAAAACGAACAATGTCCGTTTTGTGTCTGTTTTGTGTCCGTACAAGTTTTGAACATGCACAAAACTAGGAACAGATGCCGCCGGACTGACGTCTATGGTTCTTCTCTGGTTTGAGTTTGTTTCGTCTGTTGGCTATTTGTCCATGTCCGTTTCATGTCCGTTTCATGTCTGTTCTTCAAGAGGCCATTGACTCGATAGCGCACCATTTTGACATATTTTAATACATTTTGATACATATCACCACCGGACTAGGCAGTTCTGTCCATTGCTCAATCTGGTGATGTGTGACAGGGGCTTAAGACACAGGGCCCGATCATTATATATGCATACACCTATAGAAAATTGAGACCAGACTGGTTGCCCAAATGAGTTGAGCATCCTTCTCCTGTTTTCGGAGATTGGGGGGTCCGAACCCATGGGTTCGCGGGTTTGAACCCTGGTCCAGTGAAACCGATGACTTAAAAATGTATACATGTCACTTCCTAGACAGGTAATTGGCATTAGTAGAATAGGGCAAGGACTGGTTGGTTCAGTGTCAGGATAATGTGACTGAGTGGTACATCAGGTCATGGTGCTGGTGCCCTGGTCTCCGAGTGGGACAGCACTATAAACTCGTCATGAATCCGCACTCTCAGGAGTCAGTGGCCATCCTGATATGTACTTAAGCTAAGATTCCTTATACCTGGTATGCGGCATGCGAATGCGAATGTGGCAAAACATCGAAAAGCATGTAACTGAATAGAATCGCTTCCATACGTCCGAATGCGAATGCGAATGCGGCAACTGAATCGGTCTAATGGCCCGATCGGTGTGGCATGTGTGTGTATATGTGTGTATATATGTGTGTATATGCATGTGTGTGTGAGTGTGGGTGAGTAATGTTTGGTGGTGAGTTGTGAATAAGGCTAAGATCCCTTATACAGGGTATTTTTTAATAATGGATTTATATTATTAGGGGAGGAGGAGGAGGGGAGAGGACCGGAGGAGGGGAGGAGGGGAGGAGGGTTTAGCATATATGTGCATGGTTGTTAATGAGCGGTTGTAGTTGTGTTAATTAAAGCCACAGTACATTATAATAATAACAAAGTTGTTACTGTAAAGATCAAACCAAATCGCTGAATGCCGCATGCCGCATGCCGCATGGGTGGAATCAACCCATTCGCATGCCACATGCCACATGCCACATTCACATTCGCATTCGCATGCCGCATACCGCATATAAGGAATCTTAGCTTTAGATGTTGCTAGGACGTAGAACAAAAACAAACTGAAGTGTATGCCCATCCTGCCTGCCGGATGGGTAGCAGACACTCTACCTCCAGACTGACCTGTTGTAATTTCGCACACAGAAGGCCTGCTAATTTATGCCTGTCTTATGTCCTCGTGTGCAGTGGTTAATTTCGCTGGGATAAAGCGCCGTCTCGGCAGCTTAGCATCACGTGACCTCCGCCATATTGGTTATCAAAGCGCGGGCCGTCACCTTGTGGTAATTTGTGATCCAATCATGAGAGTTGCGTACAATAAATTGCCTGACGACTTGGGTTGGGCCATTAGCCTCGATCGGAACCTCACTGGCTTGCTGGAACCAAGTGGAATCATGTAAGGCCTTATGATGACTTAATGAGCCTAGAATTAATAACCAGAATGAGGTAATAAAGGCAAGACATCATTTGGATAGAGATTGATAGGCAGGACCGCAAGCTTCCCATGCGGAAGGTCGGGAGTTCGAAAACCCAGCCAAGTCAAACTATTGACTTATATAAAATGTATACATGTTGATACCTAGCCAGGCACTCGGCATTATTAGGACATGATCAGGATAATGTGCCCGTGTGGGATATTGGGTCTTGATACCAGCAGTTTGGTCCTGTAGTGTGTAAGCACTATAGTGTTGCCACGATTGCGCACTGTCACAAACAAGGTCTGTCCACTTAAAGCGGGAAAAAACTGGATCAAACACATTGATAGTGGGCAAAATCTGACCTTCCGCACAGGTCTGGAGGCAGTAGTTGGTGTTCTCTGTGGCAGAGTGGTTAGAGTGTCTGACTTATTTCTAGGTCGGACGCCTAATTTGAAGGTTGGTGGTTTGATTCCCTGTGCCCCCCAGACCTCTGCCAATTTGGATTTCCACCGCTGTCTATAACTTACAGCGTCATCAAAGGCCGGTTGCTCTCATACCATGTCTATGTGATGTGGGAGGTTAAAAATCCCTTGGGTCAGTAAAAGTATAGGCTCGGGCTTTCTATCGATAAACTGTTTAATGGTGAAAACAAGTCTATTCAGACTTATCCTTGTTGGGCAGTATAAATCTTCAAGAAAAAATAAAAAAGTGACCAGACACAGTTGGTATAAGCTGGCGCCATGGTGGCAGGAGCAGGAACTAACTCCTGTAACAGTAGGATAGCAGTACTAATATAGAGAAGGGTAGTGATAAGTGGTAGTGTCCTTGTTTATATTCCCGTAATAGACTATACAGCACATATTTCAAGGACAGACTTATACATCTTCATGCATACTGGCATTACATCGGTTTCTCTGTATTGTGGAACCTCAAGGCAGTGGGAGGTGCTGCCACCCCTCATCTGAACACATGTCTATTGGTTTTATAGTATGTACTTTTAGGCATTCCGACCAGTTCTAAGTTCAGTCCATCTGCATGTAACATGCTAGGTATTAATTGATTTAACTAGTGTAAAATCAGAGAAACAAACGGATTAAACTGGAAAAAGAGAACTGATTTCATCTGAGTTTTTCCCAATGTCAAGAAGGGGCTTTTATCCGGGAAAAAAACTAAGCTATCTAAAGCTGAGGGACTAGTGATTGTGGTTAAGGACCAAGAACATGTGTTTCAGGTTGTGGCTATTTGGGCACGTTTATATAGGTTAGATCATGCATAAGGGGGTATTTAAACACCAACAACATGCTTAATGCTTGGTGTATTGACGTGAAATGTGACTAATATTTTTATATTGTTTTCACTTCCGTAATTCCATGTCAAATGTCTTAGTCATATTGTAAAATATTCCGATAAAACACATTGGGGGGAATGTGAACTGGTCTATAAGGGATTACAAATGGTCTATACAGGTAAATGATGTATAGCGCCAGGGGCATTAATGTATTATGTGGTGATGGTGATCCTTTACTTATATTAAATGGTCATCGTGTATTATATAGATAGTGTGAGAGGGGCATTACTGTTAGTGTGGAAGGAGATCAAGAGCTCTACTAACAACCCCCTTCCCCCCCAACCTTTAGTCACGGATCACCAAGCACATAGACGCAACAGGGCAGGTGAGGCCAAAGCAGCCAAGGCATGGTGGTGGTGGCTAGATCACAGTTGTCATGGTGATACTAGAATACTTACTGTTGATTGGTGGACCTAGAAATGCTTGATGTTGATTGGAGAGCATGGTCAGGTAACATGCCATATCAAGTCCAGAAACCACTGTATAATAATAAACCTGAGGGGGCAAGCTGTCACTTATTTTACATTCACTCTATTCTTTGCCTTTCTTATCCTTGCCTGTAGTGATTTCCTATTAGCCTGCCTACACAACTACAGCTGCCAGACGACGACTTTACAATATGCAACAGCTAGTCAGGTGTGGCTTCCGATGTCAACTTGCTGCTGGCTTTGCAACATCTAGCCAAGGTTAGATGGCCCATGTCCAATCATTTTACATCTACCTGATATAATGCCTTCAATCTTAAATACCCGATTGCTTTGCAAGATTTACCCGTTGGCATATATCCGATATCCGATTTACCTGATACTGGTACTGCGTTGACCTCTTTTAAGATTGCACGTAGTGGGTCGATCCTAGACCGAGAGAGGCTGACGACAAAGAAGATTGGAGCGTAATGCACCGGCTCCTGGCATTGTGTATCAGGATAGTTCTAGGACAGTGGTTCCTGAAGTGAGTGTCAACAAAATGCCATTGAGTCAGATATAATAGCATGGCACTGGTAGGATGTCATATCAGGAAACCAACATTGTAGAGGCAGTCGGAGTGTCATTGCCATCCCAAGACAATTACCATTCTGATATGCCTTCATATGTCCTTAAGTATTCGAACCCCAGTCATAGCCCATGCAGTGGGAGGACTCCTATTTCAGTTCCTTTAGACATTGCCACAGATTACCTGACTGACAAGCTTAAAGCCCTGGTCACATACACGTTAGTGCACGGAGTAGAATGTAGTAAGAATAACCTAGGTGAAACATGTTGTCACTATGTTCAAATAAGTTAAGGTACGGCAGGTTTTGGTTGATGAACCACCTAATGGTACGGATAAATAAGTTACGGTATGGATCCTGGTATATTACAGTATGGATCCTGGTATGTCCAACTACATTCAACTATGTTCAACTATGTTCAACTTTGTTACCCTCCACTCCATTCAACTACGTTCAACTTTGTCCACTAATGGCTATGTGATCATGGCAGAATGGCCAAGGTGTTATCTGTTATTCAAGGGTACACTAGAGTATGCTAGAGTACACTAGAGTATGTTAAGAAGTATTCTAGAGTAAGCTAGATAATGCGAGAGAACGTTATCCTCACGGAACTTGGTCTGTCTCAAACGTAGTGGTCTTTTGAACATGTGCAAAGCTTAAAACGGACCTCATGGCCCACAGAGGTTATTATCACGTTATAATCATGGAGATGTATGGATGCCGGTAGGTTGCACTATGTTCGACTACGTTCAACTATGTTCAACTATGTTAGCCTCCACTACGTTCAACTACGTTCACTAACGTGTATGTGACCGGGCCTTGAAACTAATTATCCAGGCATTGTGATTTCCAAATTCGGGTTCAATTTGAAATAATTAATTTTTCCAAATCAATCCAAGATTTCGCTGCATTTCTTGTAAAATTAGCCAAGCCCCTACACCATATCATACCTGAAGGAGCTCTGAGATAGTAGATGATGACACTTAATAAATGGAGTTATAGTAGGATTGTCTGGAAAATGACCTTGGAAGTAAATAAAAGGACACAAGGTTATTATAGTGCCATATATGTGCTAGAGACGAAAAGGTCTCAACGTTAGTAGTATTCAAATCATGCTGTTCATGAAGAATCAGGAGGTTGTTCTACTGTATTCGTCTGGTTATTGGTATGTATAAGTAGTTTCATTGAGCATTGTAGATGTAGCGTTACCACAGAAACTACAAACTTAGACAACGTCATACATACTTCCAGAAAAGCTGCAGTTTAAATATATATAAATTCGTCCTAATCATGTATATTTAATGTGTTTTTAAATACCGGATGGCTGCATTGATCCCGAATGAGCATTATAAACGTAGCGTTACCACAGAAACTACAAAATAATGCTAGGTACACACCTACCGTATACGATTCGCGCACTAAAAATCGCGACCCGACCCGATCCGCTTAAAACTGAAAACGGGCCGATTCATTTTTCGAATCGCGAATCGCAATCGTAAGGAAGCAGTTTTAGCCCTAAAAAGTTGCGAATCGCAATCAGTAGGTGTGCTAGGGGAGTGCACACCTCACGATTTTTGGGCAGTTTTAGGTCGTATACGGTAGGTGGGTGCGGAAAAACGGTAGGTGTGTACCTAGCATTAGACAAGGTCATCGATACTCCCAGAAAAGAAGCAGTTTAAATATATATCAATTCTTCCTCGTCATTCATATTTAATCATTATACTTTTAAATACCAGATGGAAATGCCATGTCAGTAAGATGAGTGATGGCTGGCTTCTCATGTTGGGCAGTGTTTTCGAACCGCAACCGACTGAAACCTATTACTTAATAAATGCATGTTTGTTGCCCTCTAGCGCAGAGCTCGCCATTATTAGGATAATATACGGACTTGGATTTCTCAGCACTAGGATAATGTAACTGAGTAACCTTTCAAGTCAAGCTGCCAGCAGCCCAAGCATTCAATTTTGCAGCACTATAAACCCGACATCAGGGCTCCCTGTCACAAGTCAATCCTTATCCTGACATTACCATAGCTATTGCTAAAGAAAATCCCCCAAAAAACAATCTAAGTACTTTTAAATGGGATCAGCTATATTTGCTACGGTACTATTGCCATGCAAAAGTTGTAATGTCCATTCCCTTTTATCCAGAAATAGGTCAACAAGCCGATGGGTCTAGTGCGCCAACATGCGCCGGAAATAGGCACCGGAAGTGGCGCATTGCGGTGCCCATTGCCCTAGGTGTCCTCTCTGGTGTGTGCGCAGGCGCGGTGACTAATGCCCGGCTTTAACTGGCCCGACAGGACAGTCAGCGAGCAGCTGTTTATAGCTCGGGTGTGGAGGCTGGGGACCGACTGTTTTGTCGCCTGAAAGCCGAATTGTAAATGTGTCCATTGACTGAATTGACTGTACTGACTACATTGATGTTATTGACTGTGTTGATTGCATTGGCTGCATATACTACATTGGCTGCATTGACTGCATTGGCTGCATTGGCTGCCTTGGTTGCATTGACTGCATTAGCTGAATATACTGCATTCTATGCGTTGCTTGCATTGAGTGCATTGCCTTAATTTACTCCATTGATACCTTTGACTGCATTGACTGCATTGACTGCATTGACTGCATTGACTGCATTTGTTGTATTGCTGGCATTGGTCGTATTGACTGCATTGCCTGAATTTCATGCATTACATCGATTGAATGCATTGAATGGTTTGGCTTCATTGTCTGCAATGAATGTTTTGATTTTATTCACTGCGTCGATTGCACAGACTGCATTTAATGTATTGCATGTATTGCCTGCCTTGACTACATTCAATGTATTGCCCGCGTTGAATGTATTGCCCGCGTTGAATGTATTGACTGCATTTACTGAATGTAATGCATTTACTGCGTTGACTGTATTTACTGCATTGACCGTGTTGGTTGCATTGACTGTATTCACCGTGCTGACTGCATTGAATCCATTAGCTACATGGATTAGCTACATGGACTGTAATGACTGCATTGACGGCATTGACTGTCTGTCGAGTTAAAGTCCAGCTACAGCAACTGAGTAGTGATAAAAGAACTGACAGAGATGTACTTTTAAATGTAGGGTATTATTCTTTCAGACATCAGATATACCAAATACCAGCCAGAAATCATTTATCAGCTTCTGATATTGTCACCAGAGATATGTATTTTATATGGAAATTAGATGCGACACCATGGAATTTTATTCCTAATAGCATGCAACAAATCTAAGTTCTAGCTTTGATTATAGCTTTGAAATATAGTTTTGACAATTTCCTGCAGGGTGTGACATGAGGGGGCGCCCGCCCCGCAATTACCCGACAGCTGGGAGGGGGGTGCGCTCCACCAATGCACATGAGGAAATATAGGATGTACATGTTACCCTTGCATTTATACTTGCATAATGCATTATACATCACATAATATGCAACATACAATATATGTAATTATATGTTTGTCCATATATATCTATGTTATCCGTAAATTATATGCCATACCATGGACTTATATTCATATTATAATGCTACGATTGATACAGATGTAAAACACTCGTAGCGCTAGCTTTGAATATATTATTTGACTACATAATATATAGCATATAATATATTTAATTATATTATCTTTGAAATATTTCAAGCTGGGTATTACCATAGTAAACTGAGTTTCTTAATGATGTGCTGCCGGATTGACATAGCATATATCCACTCCAATGGCTTACCCTAAAACTCTATCCCCCCTATTAAACCCACTAATATGTCCCATGCCTGCAGTCATGCATGACCGCTCGCCCAGCATCGACTCGGTAGTTGGACCAGAGAACACCACTGTCACCCTTAGGCTAAATGAAAAAAGGAGTTGATGATCGTCCTTTTCAAATACAAATCAGGCGGTTTTTATTGTATTTATTTTGTTCAGTATTTCACTGGACTCCTCGCTCTACCGACCCCCCTCCCCCAACCCTGCCCCCTCCATTCTCACAACCAGCCTCATTCACATTCCATCCCTGCTCCACATTCAACACCCTCCCACTCCCACACTCCAACACACCCCCTCCTCCAACCTTTTCCACTCTCGACCCTGCTCCCGGCCATTCTCAATTCCCTCCGTATCACCCTTCAAATCCCTCTCTATTCCTTTCCCCCACTGCCCTATCCATTCCACCCCTTCCCTCCGCTATCTATTTCTCACTCCATCGACACCACTGTCCGCCTCGCTTTCAATGTTGTCACCCAACCGACCCCCTCATTTAACAATTAAACAATAAATCCAAAATCCAAACAAATCAGGGGCAAACGATTTTTCACGCACGGGCGGGGACGATCACCATTTTTTTTTTAATGTGGCCTTAGCTTGTGTAATCGGTTCCTTTAACGGAGAGCATTATGTACTGACAGCAGTGCCTGCATGGTATCCGCATGAGAACCAGGAAGGGGGGCGGGGGTGAAAGATGTAAGTAACAGCCAGACATAAAGAGGAGGGTGCCTAGGCCTCTCAGAGACTGCAGCAGGTACTGGTTAAAAATACCGGTGCCTCGATATAGCGAATGGTAGACAGGAAGTGTGAACACTTATTTGTCTCTCATTTTGTTGTTGTTGGTACATTAGTTGTCTCAAGCAGGGGAAATCCCAGTCACAGACGACTGGTCTTCCCCACTCCACTGCTGGTCGAGAGAAAGCCCAAGCCTACACTTTTACCGACCCAAGGGATTTTTAACCTCCCACACGACATAGATATGGTATGAGAGCAACTGGACTTTGATGATGCTGTAATTTATACACAGCGGTGGAAATCCAAATTGGCAGAGCTGGGGGCATGGGGAATCGAACCGCCGACCCTCAGATTAGGAGTCTGACCTAGAAAAAAGTCAGACACTCTAACCACTCCACCACAGAGAACGCCTCAGTTGTGTCAATGGGGGGGGGTTTCTGAAAATGGGAACTATTGGTCGTAGAGTTGGATTCGAACCCACTCTTCAGCCATCCGGAGCTAGATCCCTACCACCTGTCTACCCTTAAGCCTATATAAGCTTCCTACTCTACACACCCAACATATGCGTCCCTGTGCATGTGATATTTCAGCTGGGGAGGTCAGTGCACTCTAGTACACCTATCTGCTGGAATTGTAAGTCTCACACAAATATCCAGGTAGCGCATAAGTCTCATACAAATATCCTGGTAGCACAGTTAAGGTGCAGTCATATACACGTTAGTGAACGTAGCTGAATCTTGTCGAGGCTAACGTAGTTGAATGTAGTTGAACATAGTCCAACGTACCGGCATACATACTTCTCCATGATGATAACATGATAGTAACATATGTGGGCTGTGAGTTCCGATTTAATCTTTGGACATGTTCAAAAGAGCACTATGTTTGAGGCAGCCATATCCTCTGTGATGATAACGTAATCTAGTGTACTCTAGCATACTCTAGCATACTTCTTAATGTACTCTAGCATACTCTAGCATACCCTAGCCTACTTTGACCCACACAAAACCTTGGCCATTCTGCCATGGTCACATGGCCATTAGTGGACAAAGTTGAACATAGTTGAGCGTAGTGGAGGGTAACATAGTTGAACGTAGTTGAACGTAGTTGAATGTAGGTGGACGTACCGGGATCCATACAGTAACGTACCGGGATCCGTAACGTAACATACCGGGATCTGTAGCATAATGTATTTATCTATACCAGTGTATGGGTCATCAACCAAAACCTGCGTACCTTAACGTATTTTAACGTAGTGACAGCAGGTTTCACCCACGTTATTCTAACTATGTTCAACTACGTTCAACTACGTTCACTAATGTGTATGTGGCCAGGGCTTTACTGTGCATATACAAGGATGGGTCAACACTATCAAGTGAACACCATATCCTGAATCCTATTCACAGACCTAATATTGCAGGATTGTTTTCTGTTAAATTTGTTTGCTAAAGAAACAGAAACATTGCCCTCCGAGCCGGAATTGAACCTAGATTTCGGCAATTCTGGGCATAGAACCCTCTCCAGTCGAATACACCGAGGCTCCCACATAGTGAACTCACCCTCCCCAGGCCTACCTGTGTGTGTCATATCACCAAGGGAGGACATAGCTTCTCGGTGCACCTGCTTCCGGTGCACCTGCTTCCGGTGCACCTGCTTCCGGTGCAGCTGCTTCCGGTGCAGCTGCTTCTGGTGCAGAGTCCCACCCACTTAGCAGGCTGGGCGTCCCTTATCGACACTAACATTGCTTCCAGGAGCCAAAGCAGCCTCCAAACATATGGAGCTTCTAGAATGGCTCCGGTTTCTGCAGACGCCCGCTAAATGTGAAAGAACTTATTTCATCAGCTTGCCAATATTTCCTGGTTGCACATCCTAATTGAAGTGCGATTGGAAAGTGCGTCATCTGACAGTAATGGCAGATACAAAGAAAACGTGAAGCTATATAATATATATATATAACATATTTAAGGGAGTGATAAAGGCAAGAGGCTGAATCGTGACAGGTGAATAGGCCAGGTGGCAGCACCAGGCAAGGCAGAGAGCCTGTCCACTCTGCCTGAGTTGTTAAGTGTCAATAGTTGTGAGGTGTCCAGACAAGGTGCCAAGCAGAGGCACCATTAAACGATAATCAGTTTATGGATAATTATACTTGTATAATGCTTATACAGCACATATATATGTTTGTCTGTCTTTTCTATTGTGTTTATAATGTTTAAATGCTGAGATATCGATGTTCTGTCTAAGTTAGATGAAAATAAAGGAACTGTAGGGAATGGATCACCTTGTTAATATTCCCATAGTTGTAATATAGTGTATATATGTACATATATGTATATGTAGTACAACCTCTCTTACCGACCAGCTCCACAGATCGACCACTCCCCTATATCGATCGCTTTATTTGGGTCCCAACAATACCATTGTAAGCATATCCCAACTCCCTAAACCGACCACGTCCCTAAATGGATCACTTGAATAATGGATAATGGAACATCTACATGAATTATATAGAAGTGGGAAAGAAGGAAAAACATGTTTAAAGACAATTCTATAACTATGCAATGAAATACATATTCACTCAATGCATGATACTTTTATTTAACTAGAATTGTACACAGTTGACTGGAATTTTACACAGTTGACTGGAATGTTACTACAGCAGATACTTCATTTAGAAAATGCATAATACTTTTAGTATCAAACAGGATTTGCATGCAGTTACTATTATAACTGATCGTAGTTTCATTTATGTATCAAGGAATTGTACTGTACGGCCCGAATATCAGTGCTCTACCACTGTCAAAAGATATTATTTGATGAATAAAATACACTTTAGTAAAAAAATAAAAAAAATAATGTTTGCTTGTTTATTTCCACATAGAGTATTCCAGCCGTAGATAGGAGCAGAGAACATATAATGCATGATCTAACAAATAGGATAGTGAGCATAGGATGGTTGCTTGTTTATATTAACACAATGCATTACACAACATATCTTAGTCTAAATTACATAATATATGTTAGTGAATATAGGATGCTGTCTTGTTATTATTCACACCTTGCATTCCATAACATGCCTGTATATAATGCTTGTTTGTTGAGACTCGCATAATGCATTATGTAACACATATATAAGTAGGTATATAATGCTTGCTTGTGTAATGGGGGTGATGAACATAGGAAATGGTGTGCCTAGAGCAGGACTCGAACCCACATCTCTTTGAATTCCGGGCCAGTGTGTTAACCATTACACCACCTAGGCTCCCTGATATCAACACATTACCAAAGCCTAACTGTCTATGTGATTACTTGCCTGAGAGGTCAGTGCTGTCTACTACACTGGTTCCCCCTGGAATTGTAAGTCTTTTAAATGGTCATTTAATGCTTACAATACATACAGGCAATGCATTGACACATACATACACAGGGTAGGTTCAACAACCATACAGTGTGTAGCTTGTACAAGATCATGGTCACGACAACCAGTGTAATGGGGGTGATGTAAATCGGAAATATTGCGCCTAGAGCGGGACTCAAACCCACATCTCTTTGTATTCCGGGCCAGTGTGCTAACCATTACACCACCTAGGCTCCCTGATATCAGCACACTACCCAGCCCTACCTGTGTATGTGGTTACTTGCCTGAGAGGTCAGTGCAGACTACGACACTTGTTTATATTAACACAATTCATTTCCTAACATATATATATATATCAGTGTGTAAAATATTCTGATTTACGATGTTGGGGGGAATGCAAATGTTCTATTACTAAAAAGGTATACATGACCAAAGCGCATGTATGTATATCTATGTAAGTGCTGCTGGTGCCTGACTGGAATGTAATTAGACATAGTGGTGCTGGCAGGGCTGTGTGTAAGGGGCACTCAGGGCCTACCCCCTCCCCCTCTGCTGGGTAGGATCACCACACTCAGGGTCAAGGTTCAAGGCTGGTGGTGGCCAGAGGGGTCACACAACTTGGTGGTGGTGGGCAGACCACTGGTCACCATGGGGACCAGGAATCCTGGATCCCTATTGGGAGGGCCAAGAATGCTTGTTTCCCATTGGAGGAAAGGGATGGGGTGATACTCTACAATGAACCCATGTACTATATATAATAAACCAGAGAGGATTGGACTCTATCTTCTCACACTCTTGCTTTGCTTTATTTTCTCTCTTTCTCTCCGTCTGTATTGTTTTTCACCTTAGCCTACCTACATAGCCACAGACTCGAGCACGCAACCCTACAAGTGGGTATATAATGCTGGCCTGTTTAGGTTCACATAATCCATTATGTAACGTATACATATATAGATATGTGGAGATCAATATTCTATTTCGGTGTGAACAGGAGCTCCAGGCCAGTAGCAGCGAAAACAAAACATAGACACTGGTATAGCTCTCTCCATAAATGGCGGTCTGAAGGACAGGACTGAGCATGGGGACCACAATAGTTTGTGTTATTTTGCTATTTATATTAACATTATGCAGTATTACATCACCAGTATATGTATATGAGTGTAACAACTTGCACCGCTGGATTAGACCGCCGACCCCCCCCGCCTACCCCCCCCCAAGCCCCCAGGCACACACATACAGCCGAAAATAGCCCCCCCCCCCCGCACCACCACCCACACACACCCCATCCCCGAGGGGGGCTGACTAAAGAAAGCCATCATGTAAGCCAGCTTCATATCAGCACACAAACATGCTTTGTTGTGGCGCCGCCCCAGCCCCTGGCGGCGGCGGCCCACATCAAAGGGACGCGCCACCGTTAAAACGCGCCCTCTTCGGTGCAGCCACTGAGGACTCGCCTATTTGCGCCGACTGTGGGTTTCTATAACTGCGCCGCGCATGCGCTTAATGTGGCGCGCTGGCGAGGCGGAAGTGGGCCCCATGAATATAGTGTGTTATTGTACAGACAGGGGGAGCCACGGCGCTAATTCAGTGAGGACTCGTTTAAATTGATAGCGTACCTGCCAATATGTGTGCTTGCCCAGGGCGTGTTGCATGCTATACTTAGGACTGTCGCGTTGTCATGGGTAGTTGTATATAACATTAGATATATATATATATATATATTTGTTGTGTCCATTAGTTGTTTAAACATATATATATGTGAATCGTTGTTTTTTTTTGGTAAAGTATTTATTCATCTGAATATGACATTTGTCAGTGCCAGAGCACTGGTCTTCCGGCCATCTTACTATTGGAATTGACAATCTAAATAATCTAAGTTTGATCGGTGCTGTATTAGTTACAGCACCGATCCTGTTAAATTAAGGGAATGGCTCCTGCTGTATAATGTACAGCACCAGTCACTGTAGTTCATGCAAAAATGTAGAGCAGCACCAAGTAGAAAGTGTATACTCGGAGCAACTCAAACAATTGTCATGGGGGCGATGAAAATGGGAAATACTGTGCCTAGAGCGGGACTCGAACCCACATCTCTTTGCATTCCGGGCCAGTGTGCTAACCATTACACCATCTAGGCTCCCTGATATCAACACACGACCCACGCCTACCTGTCTATGTGGTTACTTGCCTGAGAGGTCAGTGCACACTACTACACAATCATTGAGGGTTACATTTTGTCTCTAATAAAACAATGTAAGTTTATAGTTGACAATACATTTGTCTGTCTTATATAATGTTCAATGAGTTTAAACAGTTAGATAGTTGTGTAGGATGGGGGAGGGGGGCCCATTGGGGTGGATAGAGGGGTGGGACCCACAGGAGAGAAAGCCAGGATGCGGGGATGGTGGGGGGGGGGGAGGCAGGAGCTCAGGGCTTTGCTATTAATTACTGCACCATGCGCAAAAACCCATAATTGCCAATCCAGCAATTTAATTCAAGTAAGATTTTTACCAGAAAATAATATTAATTCTCACTAATACCACTTTAATTTGTGTGCAAAGATGTATTATGGAGCAATGAACAACAAATATAAAATTACAAAAATATGATATTTTAAGGTTTAAGGTTTGATTCCAATATTTATCTCGATGAATAATAAGGCTGGAAGGTTCCATCTGCTCCTCAGTCATAACTCCTCCCTAAGTCCTCCACTTGAGGAGCCTTTCTACTAATTCTAGTCATCTAATGTACGAGTCTTTAAAAAAAAAAAAGTGTATTGAGGCTGTATTTATACTGTCCATAGCATGTAAGCCCAGGTACCCAGGCTTGTTTTCAATGCTGGCCAGCTGTAGTTTTTGTGTTGTCTTACCAAACAGTAGCTGCTGATAAGTTATTTGATTGTCTGCATTTCAGTAGCAGATAGACAGTTTGTAGGTATGTTAAGTAGCCTCTGTTAGTTTTTTGGGGGCCCTCTTAGCATTGTATTTTTGTTCTATGTTAGTTGTTTTCTTAAGGTTCTATGTTAGTGTTTTGGGGTTTTCTTGGGAAGAGTTTTCCACTTTTTTCTACTTAATTCTATACTAGCCTATTTTATTTACATGTCCATAGGCTTGTATGTAACAAGTGGTTGAGTTATGTTTGTTTGAATTTGATTTGATTTATATTGTGGGATATGTTATCTGGCTTTTATATTTCTGGTTATCCCGCCCTGGGCTGTCTAGTTGGTGGGCCGTGACATATCACCTGCCCACTTGTGGCATAGTTCAGTGTGGGTTCCCAGTTTTTATTTTACACAGATATTTTTTTAACATTTTTATGTCAGGGATTTGTCTTTCTTTCACTGTTTGCGCATTCCATGCCTTGGCGGCCATTTCCAGTGTGCTCCTTTCATGGGCTTTGATCTGGCTTCTGGTTTGCCTTAGTACTAGTGCTTTGCTTGCTCTGGTGTCCCTTAGTGGTTGGGTTAGACGCTTAATGTGTTGGCTATATCCATATGCTAATGTTTTGAGGTGGATTATCCTTCTGTTTTCTAGTAGCTTTACTTTAGTTCTTTTGTGTAGGTTATAAGTGGGGTATAGTTTGTCTACTTTCAGGCAGATTTTCAGGGCCCAATTTTGTAGTATCTGCAGTTTTTTAAGTAGCTCTTTTTTAGCACCCATGTAGATTACATCCCATAGTCAAAGTAGGGGATTACCATGCCTTTGAGGATTTTTATTGACATATCTTTTGTCATATAGTTTCTTAGTTTAGCAAATAGCCATAGTTTGTGATTTACGTTTTGTATGATTTTTGTTACACACAGATTGTAGTTTAGCTGGGTATCTAGTTCTAGGCCTAGGTATTTGTAGTGATTTACACTTTCCGGTGTTTGGTTTCCTAGTGTGCATTGTAGGTTTCTACCTGTGATTGCTGTATGTGAGAAGAGTACTGTTTTAGATGTATTTGCATTGATGGTTATTTTATTGGATTCACACCAGCTGTCCAGCTTTAGCAGGAGGTTGTTCAGTTTGGTTGCTACCTCCTCTACTGTGCTTCCTTCTGCATATACGACAGTGTCATCCGCATATAGCTGGAGACATTTTGTCTCCAACCATTTTTCTAGATCGTTTATGTATAGTATAAATAGTAGTGGTCCCAGGACTGATCCTTGGGGTACACCGCAGGTGACAGTTAGCTGGTCTGAGAGCGTACCATTTACTTTAGTTGTTTGCTGCCTGTTGTTTAGGTAGCATTTTATGCAGTTTATTGATCTGGATTTAATACCCATGTTGTTTAATTTTGTTATTAATATGCTGTGGTCTACAGTGTCAAAGGCTTTCCTGAAGTCGATGAAGTCTAATTTATTTTGGTTCAATGATGACAGCACATCATTTGTTAGGTTTGCTATTGTTTTTGATGTGGAGTGTAGTTTTCTGAAACCTCCTTGCCTCTTGTTTAGTATATTGTTTTTTTCCAGGTGCTCATTTATGTGCCTGTGGAATATTTTTTCAATTAGCTTTGCAGGTGTTTGCAAGATTGATATTGGTCTGTAGTTCCCCATGTTTTGTTTGTCAGCACTTTTGTAGATGGGGGTGATGGTTGCCATCTTCCATGCTGTGATGAAGTGTCCCTGCTCAAATGATATGTTGACCAGGTCGACCATGGTATCTGGCATGGCTTGGAGTACCTCTTTTAGTATTTTTGTGGGGATTCCATCTATTCCCCTTGGTTTGTTTTCATCTATGTCATTTATTAGTTGTGTTAGTTCTTTTAGGTCAGTTTTGCAGGTCGGGATTTCATCCGGGATATTTTCTGACTTGTTTTCCCAGATTCTTGTGAATTTCTTTGATAACCTTTGTCCTACTGTAGCAAAGTGTGTATTTAGTTTGTTTGTGGCATCACTATCTGTGTGCGTATTTCCATCCTTATCCTGGAAGCTTATGCATTCTTCTATCTTATTTTGGGGGAATAGTAAGTTTACATTTTCCCAGAACTTATTTGCGTTGCTTCCCTAGTCCTTGTCTTGTTTTATTATATATTTCTTTTTTGCTGCCCTTACTGCTTTGAGGGAGTTGTTTCTGGCAGTATTATAGGCCCTTTTATCCTCTGGGTCTTTAGTATGTTTCACTTTGTCACCTAGCTTTCGTTTTGTTGCGATATGCGTTAACAGTTCCCTGTCTACCCATGGGTCTTGGTTTCTCTGTATATTTAGTTTCTTTATGGGATACATCTCATCTAATGATTGTTTTATTTCTGTGACAATGTTATTCCAGTACATATCAGTGTCATCTCTGTCTGTTGTGAGGTTGTCTATATTTTCATATAGGTGTTTTTTTAATGTTTCTTTTGGGTAGTTTGTTAGGGATCTGCCTACCTTATATTTATATTAGCTTGTGCTTTTGAGTTTTTTCCTTGTTACATATATTAGTTCATGGTCACTTATACCCCAGCTTCTAGTGCCCCATTTTGTGGCATGGTTTGAGTTGGTTAGTATTAGGTCAATTGTTGAGCTATTGTTTCCTAGTCTTGTGATGTCTGTAATAACTTGCAGTAGCCCTAGGATTTTGATAGTGGTTTGTATCATTAGTTTATTTTTGTCATTGCTACTGTAGTTTATGTTGAATTCCCCTAGCACAAAGATTTCTGCATTTGTTAGTTTTCTCACTATATTTACGCTTTTGTCTAGAGTTTCAAGGAATGTTTCAATATCCCCGGACGGTGGTCTGTAGAGGCTTGCTATGGCTATGTTGGCTGCTTCTCGTTTTTTATTAGGCACCATAGTAGCTCCGGGTGTTCCTTTGAGTTCTTGCTATTTTTAGGGCCTCAGTGTCTATATTCTTTTAGGTTTTGCAGTAGATTGCACCACCTCCACCTTTTGTTGTTTGGTTTGTTATGTTAATTTGCTGTCTGTCATTACGTACAAGCCTATATCCTTCTATGTTCAGGGTGTTGTCTTGATGTCTGTCAGTGAACCATGTTTCTGACAGTGTTAGAACATCAAGATTTTCATTTTGTAGGTGCATTTTTATTGTGTGTATTTTATTGGATGCATTCTGACAGTTTAGGTGGGCAAAGTGCATGCCCCTTCCCAGTCTGCATTCAATTTCATCTACCATCTTGCTTTACCTTTAGGTTTGGCGTTTGTTAGATTTCGCGAGTTTTTAACTTTCTTTTGGTTGTTTTGTGGGCTGGTGCATACAGTACATATGCCCTTTTTTGTTATATAGTTTCATACATTACCGTAGACTGCACCTGTGTGTGTGGAGGGGAGGTACATGCCCTGGAATGGATGTTAGTTATACACAGTATTTTTAGTGCTTTAAATTTTGGTTAGTGGTATTTTATGAAAAGTTTGTGATACTCATGGTTTGGAGCCCTAGTGTTGCTTCTGCCAGTTCTCCATGATGGTATTTGTCAGCCTTGTAGCGACATATTTGGCATAGGGTTCATTGAAGTGTACACCATCCAACATGCCTATAGCGTAACGCACCGATCTCCTTCAATGCCTGGTTTTGTGGATCTAATTTGCGTATCTTGGTATGGCTACTCCCTTGTTTTGGCTATTGTTCAGGTGGTGGATATAGGAGTTTTGCTCTGGTATGCACTCTTCTATTAGCTCCTGGTAGTTTTGGTGGTTTTGATTTTTGCTGTGGTCACAATATTTGTCCATGTCAATGCCCACAAGCTCACATATTATTGGTAGCTCTGTCAGTTGGCTGGGTGCATTACGTGCGAGTGTGTACTCCCTTGTCATGTGTTCCATGAGAGCCGTCTTGGTGTCAAAGGCTGGCTTCAGGTATCTGTGTCCTATTTGTTGTGTTAGGTCGCAGATTCCTGCCATCCTGTATATTTGTGCTGGTGGGGCACAGTTTGCATATCTCCTGAGCACTGTGTCTGTTATCCTGGCAATGGTCGCACCTGGTACAGATTGTATTTTTTCTTTGTAGTTCAGTGCATCTTGGTGCAGCTCTCTCATACAGGGAGCTAGTGCTCTTACCCTTGAATCACCACTGATGACTATCATTTCTGCATCTTGGTATCTGTTCACTTAGACGATATGTTTCTGATTCTTTGTTGTCATTGTGATTTGCAGTCATCGTAGTTGTGGCCTACTGATTCAAATCTCTGTCTACTCAACCTCAAATCCGTTTGGGTGCGCCATCCGTATGTGCATGCAGCACTGACCCCCCCCCCCCCCATCTACACTCAAGATATATATATGTATATTAGAAATTGTCGGAGGTATATTAAGCGAGTGCTACAGACAAGAGGCTGAATCATGACAGCTGAATAGGCCAGGCAAGGCAGAGAGTCTGTCCATTCCCCTGAATTGTAAAGTAAAAGTGTCAATAGTTGTGAGGTGTCCATACAAGGTGCCAAGCAGAGGCACCATTAAAGGATAATCAGTTTACAGATATTTATACTTGTATAATGCTTATACAGCACATATATATACATATAAATATACGGGGGGGGGGGGCACCACCAAGGCCCCAAGGAGGAATATATATATACAGTATATGTTCCCCTTGCAGTTATACTTGTATAATGCATTATACATTAGATATATATATATATATATGCCACACCCACATCCTGGTAGAAACGTTCCTGTGCTTGTGTGGGCCCACAATCACGGAGATCAAAGATAGCGGCAACTGGCAGTCTGATGCTGTCCTTGAATACTTGAAATCATCTGTCCCGGAACGGTTATACTTGGATATGAGAGCATCAGCGATCATTGCGGCACTGTAGCCAGATCCTGGCACTGGTTACCCATCAGTGATGAGCTCATGTTGTGTTGCAGCCTGTGTCTGTATTAAGAGATACGCTTCTGTCTGGTTGGGGGGTTTGGGCTAAAATTGATTTGCCAGCCAGATTTACCGACCTCAACCAACATACATCATATGTTGTCTCTTATGGAGTCTATATTAATGTGCTATATAAAGATATTATATAAATATTATTTAACGGAGTGCCTATAGCTGTTGTCCCAAAATGCTCAGTCGCCTCGCTCGCTGCCAAACGCAGCGGCCTGGGTGACTCGAGTTGCAGTCAGGTAGGCAAAGCTGCGGTGAGTGGCCGCCGAGCAGGCGCAAACTCTACCATCACCCTCACTCTCGTCGGAATTTTTTAACATGAATAGAACCGTAGGCTAAAATTGATTGGCCAGCCACAGTTATTGATCTCAACCAATACACTATACTATCCTTGTTACATTGTCTCTTTATGGCCCTGTCACACTACGACGTAACGACGTCGGCGTAGGGAGAACGTGAAGAACGTTGAACTTCTCGGCGTGGTATGCAAATTTGGGCAGAAATTGAACGTGGATGCAGCGTAGTGGACGAGAGAGTAACGGTGGTAAAGCGTAGTGATGGCGTCATTCAACGAGAGAGGACAACGTAATTACGCTCAGGGAACGCTATGTACGTTATTCCGACGCCAGAACTACGTTGCTTTACGTTACCTTACGTTACTTACGTCAGGAAACGGTGGAAAAACGGTAAACCTACGTTGGACGTCCGTTAGGCGTCCGTTATCCTGGCGTTTTCACCACGTGGACTGCACGTTCCCAGTGCTTTTAATGTGTGTCAACGTAGTGCAACGTAGTTGAACGTAGTGACCAACGTTTTAGTAACGTCTTTTTAACGTCATTGACGTTCGCCGAACGTGTACAGAACGTCCGGCGAACGTAAAGCTTTACGTTTGAGGTAGGTCGAAAGTTTTGAACATGTCCAAAACCTCGACGTAACTCGACGTAACACGACGTAACGTGACGTAGCTCGATGTCAGTCTAACGTCATTCTGACGTCATAACAACGTAATCCAACGTATGTCAACGTAATGACGAAAAGTCATCACGTCAGGCTTACGTTGGCTCGTTACGTCGTAGTGTGACAGGGGTATTACGGAGTATATAATAATAATTGTAAAAGTCATTGCTTTGAGTCAGCCAGGATTCGAAACCCAGACCTTTCCCACAGGAAGCCAGTGCTCTTACCGATCCTGTCACCGCGCCCAGTCCCACCCATTATCCTGACACCGAATTAATCACAAGCATATCCTATTCTATCCTAACACTGTCATTCAGCATGCAAACCTAGTAAGAAGCCTCAACGATGTAAACCTTTTGGTTCACATCGGCAATGAATCGATCCCTCGATACTCGACCAGAGAGCTTGTATATAGATGAGAGGGACAACTCCCGCGAAAATCCGTAACACAAGCTACAGCGGCGCCTCTCGCGGTTATTGTTGAACAAGGCTTGAGTTTGATGGTACACGCAGTGCAAAACATCAGTTTTATTCCAAATTAATAGGAAGCCAGAACCCTAACCTTATAAGTTTAATATAATCTTTTCGGTAAACATGTTTTCTATATGTGTTCCAAACGGTTTGTTTCTATGTCGTGTAGTTTTAGAGATATTTAACTTTTTCTGTATGAAGATTGCTCACCGCCATTGACAATGCATTGAGTTTGCCGTATGTGTAGTGCAAACCGTGTATTTTATTCAAAATTAATAGAAATCCAGAACCCTAACCTTATAAATTCAATATAATGTTTTTGGTAAACATCTTTTCTATATTTGTACCAACCGATCTGTTTCTAGGTGGTCTGGTTTTAGAGATATGTCACTTTTTCTGTATGAAGATTGCACATGACCATTAACAATGCATTGAGGCAAACTCATGCAAACAATGCATTGTGAATGGCTGCGAGCAATCTTCATACAGAAAAAGTGGCATATCTCTAAAACCACACCACCTAGAAACAAATCACTTGGTACACATATAGAAAACATGTTTACCAAAAAGATTATATTAAATTTATACGTTAGGGTTCTGTATTTCTTTTAATTTTGAATAAAACTGACGTTTTGCCGGTACGCGTACAGCTGTGTCATAAACTGTTCAACAACGACCACTTGGAGTGCCACAGTCGGCAGCTGTTACATGGTCTAGTATGACAGTTGTCCCTCTCGTATATATACACGCTCTCTGACTCGACCATGAAAGGCGGACGGTCTAACCGCATGGTTGCTATTGCTTACAGTGACAGCAAAGAGGACCCTAAACTGAATAGTAGCATTTTTGGTTACAACTCAGGATCTGCGTCCCGTGTGTTTCTTTCTATGTTGGAGTTGTACCTCCTGGCAACATCTAAGGTCATAGGAGGACGGGCTGCGTCCCACACCCATCTGATACACCAGCGGCTGACGTCAACTATCACCCTCATGAAACTTTCTGTTCATGTTTTGAGAAGCCGACACCACCCTGCCTCCGGCTCCCTGTGTGCCCATTAATCTGTCGCTGCCAGACAATATTGTGATTTGCCTCTTTATGCCTCCCTAGCCACCACCCAAAATTGTACACGTCTAAATAAATCACAGACATTGCTCATACGTTACCAGCTGACTGTGTAGTTAACCATGGCCTAAATCATGGTCTGTCGTAGCCTCATGCGTCAACAACAAAATTTGTATTCCATGCTAACAACACACTAGACAGCTTGGGTATTCATGAATTTACTACACGTAGATTTGCAGTAGACCTTTTCGGTGCAGTGTGTACATTAGTTCTCACCGTCGCCGCCAGGGTGAAGGTTTGAGATACTAAGCCTGTGTGACTATTTTTCCCCCCAGTTGATGTTTTAGAGTGGGTTCCTGTTAACCTCAAGTTATTTCTTGCCACACCGGGCGCGGTGGCCGAACCGGCAGAGCGTAGACGGGAGTTTGGTTCCCGGCCGAGTCAAACCAATGACTTATGCAAATTGATTCATGTCGTTTCCTAGCATGGCACTCGGCATTAAAAAGATAGGGCAAGGACTGGGTATCTCATGGTCAGGATAATGTGACTGAGTGGGGATATTGGGTCATGCTGCCGGCGGCCTGATTTCCCAGTGGGGCAGCTCTATAAATTCAACATGACTGTGCACTGTCACAAGTCGGTACCCGTCCTGATATGATCTTAGATGTTGCCATGGGGCAGCACTATACATTCACCATGAATATACACTGTCACAACCCGGTACCGGTCCTGATATGCCCTTAGATGTTGCCAGGATGTTCGAAGCCCACGATCTCCCAAATGGGATGTGGATGTTCAACTCATTCGGCCATCGTATATGGTCTTAACGTTACACTGTACGGAAATGATTAAGTTGTTTGGTACGTTTTCCCTCTTGTATTGAGGTAAGTATAAGAAGAGAGTATGGGCTGTGGCAATGGGAATGTGGAGCAGACATACCTGATGTGATGATTGAGACCCGCAGGACTCCGGATTCAGTTCCCACCAGATAGTAACCAAAACTTGACTGAATTCAATCGAGATCCAAAACCAAAATCCATAGGATGCAATAATGTGTAATACTGTACAATAGTGTTTTTGTTCTGTTTTAGAAATAATATATACTTTAGCTTTCAAAGATCAAATGAAGAGTTCATGCGCAAAACCCCGTAAACGCCAATCCAGAAATGCAATTAAAATAAAAGATTTTGACCCGACAACAATTTTAATTTTGACTAATTCCACTTGTGTTGTGATGGTATGACTATGCAGCAATGAGCAAAAAGGAGGAATGCAAACAAAATAATTATTTATAGGTTATAATTGCAACGTTCATCCCAATTTCTGGATTGGCGTTTAAGGGGCTGTCACATTAGGGTTTTTTGCGGGAGCGTATGGCGGCGTAAGCGCGTTACGTCATATACGTCGGCATACGCCGTATACGCTACTCATACGCTACGCATACGCTACTCATACGCTACTCATACGCCAGATGCCGCCAGATGCCGGCGTATGTGAAGCGTATGAGGCATACGCCGCCATACGCTTTCATAAATCCGTCCGTCCAAATTTGTTTGTGCATGCTCAAAAAAACCCGACCTATGAGGGCGTATGGCCCATACTGTCAAAAAATGTCACAGCACGCTCCCATACGCTCCCATACGCTCCTCATACGCTCCTCGTACGCTCCTCGTAGGTTCCACATACGCTCAAAACCACCCGAAAGGTCACCAAATGTCATCATAGGCCGGCACGCGCAGGACCTACGTAGGTTTTCAATACGCTCCCGCCATACGCCGTAATGTGACAGGGCCTTTACATTGACATGGCTTCAAATAGTATGTGTGGTAGAAACAGAAATTCTAATGTATTTCAACATGTGATATTGCAGTGGAAGTGGTTTTGAATTTCAAATGATCAGCCTGGCCATTAACCCTACCCGCATGGCATACTTACTGTTAATCATCCAGATATACCTAGAAGCCCCATCCCTCACCGCCTCCCCCGCACTGTGATTATATCAAACCCATTACCTACGACCGTGTGTCGTTAACCTATGTATTGCCTTCATCGACCTTGTTTTATTTTGTCATAATTTCCAGCACACTAGAAATGGTACAAACCATGGCAGTGTCCACCCGTATGCACACAGTTGAAGCATATTGTTGGCGGATTTGTTGCACATGGTTTGATCTTACAGGTACTAACACCTGTTTATTTGTTTTCTTGAAGATTTATAGTGCCTATCATGGATAACTCTGAATAGACTTGTTTTCACCACTAGACAGTTTGTTCATAGAAAGCCATAGTCTACACTTTCGCCGATCCAAGGGATTTTTAACCTCTCACACCACATATACATGGTATGAGAGCAACTGGCCTTTGATAATGTTGTAAGTTAAACACAGTGGTGGAGATCCAAATTGGCAGAAGTGGGGGCATGGGGAATTGAACCACCAACCTTCATATTAGGAGTCCAACCTAGACAAATATCAGAAACTCTAACCACTCCGCACAGAGAAGACAAGAACTATTGTTGTTGTCTGGGGTTGTAAAAATAGGAAGTATTGTGCCCAGAGCCGGATTCGAACCGACATCTGATGCATTCCACTTGTGAATTGTAGGTCATGTAATAATCATCCCGTGCGTATATGACCTTAGATGTTGCGAGGACGTTAAGCTCCAACAATCAACCAACCTTTAATAACCATAACCAAGTCATGCAATGTGTACCATGGTTAAACGGTTTATGTCCATGAGTTATTTTAATGCTTTCAATTACAAACATACAGGCAATGTACAATGGGGGGAGGGGGGAGGGGGGAGGGGGGGAGGGGGTGAGGGGGGACGGGGAGGGGGGAGGGGGGAGGGGGGGAGGGGGCCCACAGAGCATGCACACCGATGCTCATGCCCTCAGCTGGTCACTCCGCATCACACATCCGGACTGACCACTACACAATTTTACCCACCCACCCGCACCACGGAAAAATATAAACAATACCAATGAATCATCAATTATATTGCGGGGGCTCGTAATTAAACAATGGTCACGGCCATTCCTCTAATTGACACTTATTAAGTAATTAACCATTAATCATTATTATATAATATTCCACATTACTCAACCACTGCTACCCGCTGGTTGACATCTCACCTCGCCTTGCTCACCTGTCGCACCTCATTCATGCCATTCTCATCCCCCACTCTGATCACCACATGACACTGATTCTTTGCAGCTCGCGGACGCCCGCTAAACAGAAAGCCATTCATGTAATGCCCCCGGGGGCTGCCCAGAATAAAGACGTGTTATCTCATCCGTGCCTCCTTGTCCTGTGTGCCATGGCCGCAATGGTTGTGGGTTGTGTTGAAAATGCGAGATATTGTGCCTAGACCAGGATTCGACGTCACACCCCTTGCACTTCAGGTTAGTGTGCTACCCAGTATAGTACATTACCTCCCTGATGCCATCCACCTATTCACGCCTGCCTGCCTTGCTATCTTTATTTGTTGTTGTTTTACGTCCTAGCAACATTTAAGGTCATATCACGCCTGCCTACCTGTCTATGTGGATCATTGCCTGAGAGGTCACTGAAGACTGTTACACTTGTCCTGCTGGGATTGTAAGTGTTCTAAAATGGTTTACGTTAATAACTCAGTGCAATCCTTAAAATTACATACATTCAGGCAAAGCACCTACAGAGATGTATAGAGTAGTCCCCGTCCTGCTATGCCCTTCGATGTTACCAGGATGTAAAACTCCAGACAACAAACAAACAAGTACAGAGTAGGGTCAGCAGCCATACACGCATAGATTGTAGAGGACCAAGGTCACAGAGGATGATGGCAATGGAAAACGAGAAGGGGATTCAAACGCATAGCTGTTGCCTTCTGCACTGTTAGCAAATTCTGTACATGTACATAGATTATACTTAATAACGTATATATATATATTCTCTGTAAACATGCCATACACAGTTTATCTGTAATCGGGCACATAGTTAAAATTATTATCTGTATCTGCCTCGTTGGGACCAGTGTACATGTTCCTCCATGCTACTCTGCAGTGAGGATGCCAAGGCAGTAAAGATGGCAACCGTGAGTGGACACTGATACGCAGCGAAGGCGCAAGACAAGGCAGGGGTGGAATAGAGCACTTTAATCAGGTTACTGATTGCCAGGATAAAGGCTACTGATTGCCAGGAAAAAAATAAAACCAAAATGAGTGGGATACCAAGTCATGGTGTAAGTGGCCTTGTTTCCCAGTGGGATAGCACTATAAAGATGCCATGAGTGTGCACTGTCACAAGTAGGTACACATCCTGATATGACCTTAGATTTTACTAGGAAGTAAAACAACAACAAACAAACCATTCCTGTGTTTGAATGGTTTAGGGTAGTATTAATAGATATTTGACAAGTTTTAAGTTTGATTGATTTGTTAAATGCACTGAATTACTGTACATAATTATTATAATATTGTAATGTGACATATTTTTGCAGGATTGTATGTGTGTGTTCTAGTCGAGATTCATAATAAATAAATTGTTATGAAATTCATTGTTGGTGTTATATATGTAGAATTACAGAAATTATTTCCAGATTCACATGCAGTGTCTGTATATTTACATAAAATGTTTCTACATTTAAAGACATTCTCTGAAAACATTGTCTGTATATTTACATAAAATGGCTGTAAATTAACAGATATTCTCTGATAGCATTTACAGAATTATCTGTAAAATCACAGAAACTTTCTGTAAAGTCACAGAACATTTCTGTAAAATGTACAGATATAATCTGTACATTTACAGATATTATGTGGTAACTCTGTTGCAACATAATATCTGTAAATTTACAGATTTGTGTTTAACAGTGTGGGCTTGTGTGCTAACCATTACACGACCTCAGCTCCCTGATATCATCACCCTATCCATGCTTACTTATCCATGTGGCTCCTATCCTGAAAGGTCAGTGCAGACTACTACAATATTAATACTGTCGTTAAGTCTAATATCCCGAGATATTATTGGCACTCACGCACCCATAGGTAAAAACACGTGGGTGCGGGAGATGGGTGGGTGAGGGAGATGGGTGGGTGAGGGAGATGGGTGGGTGAGGGAGGTGGGGTGTGTGGGAAGGTGGAGTAAGTGGGTGGATTTGAATTAATTACGAGCCATTGTTCTGAATTAAAGACCATAAAGCATTAAATAGAACCATACCCTGATTCGCTCTCATTGAGTATACATTAAATGTGGGGATATATGTGCCCATAATCTGTTTTTCTCGTCCGGAAACCCATCAAACTGCCGAGATTTACGCCGTAGATTAAGCGGTATATCACAATACTAGTCCTCTGGCTGACACTCCAGTAATACCTCCCTAATCCATGCACTCCTGGACATGCGCGTTAGGGCGGGAATCGTTGAGTATGAACCACAACAGAAGCGGTGTGTGTAACAAAAACACCATTACAGATGTTGTTTGAAGGCGGTCTTCGGCTAGAGAATATGAACACGTACAGATGGTTCAGTACCAGAAATAGGTTGGCAGGTAGGAAAGGGCAATGCAGTACTTGATTTTGGGAGCTGGCGCGGGTAGGTGTGTCCATTTGGGTGATGAGAGAGGAGAGAGGTGAAAGATGGAAGTAGAGAGGAGAGAGGAGAGAGAAGAGAGGACAGAGGGACAGAGGAGAGGAGAGGAGAGAGGAGCGAGGAGCAAGGAGATAGGAGAAAGATGAGGGAACTAGGGGAGAGGACAGAGGATAGAGGAGAGAAGAGAGACGAGAGAGGAGAGAGACGAGAGGAGAGAGGATAGCGGAGAGAGTAGAGAGTGGAGAGAGAAGAGCGGAGACAGATGAGGTAACTAGGGGAGATATTTCACACTGTTTTGATTAGTATAAAGATAATCTGCCTCACTGGAGTACCGGGTCCGGGTGCCAGCAGACCTGTTTCACACTGTTTTGATCAGTATAAGGACAATCTGTCTCAGTGGGATATCGAGTCCTGGTGAACCAGATCTGTTTCATACCGCACACACTTAGGCGGCACTATAAGTATAACGTCATCCGTAGTGTGCATTTTCACAAGTCGGTATCGATCCGGATATAACCTTAGAATTGAGCGCCAAATGAGTTGAGCGTCCGCATCCCATCTTGGTAGGAGGATGGGGTTTGAAACCCCATGTTGGGACAACCCAAAGTCATGACTTAAAAATGTATCCTTGTCATAGCTAGCCTGATAGCCAAGTTTGGCATTCCTAGGATAGGACAAGAGGTACTGGAATGAGCAAGACCAATTGTATGTGATTGAAATTTCCCTTGCTTAATTTCCGTTGCTTAATCAACTAATGTACCCAAATCAACAGAAGAAGGATTGTGCTAACCACAACGCAATACAGATAAATCAACTGTTTTCCCTCTAGCCCCCCCCCCGCTACCCTCCCCCCCCCCCTCTCCCGCGAAATGAAAAATGTATGGGGTGCTTGGGGGAGAATAGAGAAGGAGAGAGGGGATTGAAGTAGGGGGGAGGGCGAAGAAGCAGCTTTCCCCGCTCCATCGCATCATCGCCCCTGGCTTCTTGTCTGCCCCTCTCCACTTTTATCCACCTCATCTTCTGGCCTAATTCTCCCCGACTAAAATGGAAATTGATTCGGATGTCGCCCACCATGGCGCTGGGCCTGTCAGAAGTACATTATCGAGACTAATAATAGCCGAATCATATTGATAATACGGTGGAAGAGGGCGAATCAAACTGGGGGGGGGGGGAGTGGTGGGTGAGTGCGTGTCTGCGTGGGTGGGTGGGTGGGAGGGGTGTTAGGTGTTTGTGTCAGCGTGTCTGATGGAGGGTAGGGTTTACATGTCATTGTAGGCCGGGATGGATGTGTGTCTGCAAGGATTCAATATGTGCGCGTGTGGGCGTGTGTGTGGTTATTGTGTTTGTGTTGTGTTGATATATTGATATTTCTTAGTGTTTTTTTGTTTAGTTTTTTATTATATTTCTTTCTTTTTGTTAGTTGTTTGTGGGTTTTATTTTGTTTTGAGGGGGGGGGGGAGAGGGTTAGGGTGTTTTTTTTTTATTAGCGGAGGATATTGGCCGGGTGGGAGTGCAAACATCGGTGAATATAGACGTGAAGTGAAGGTGCATCTGTACTCTCGATGTGCGTGTGTGGGTGTGTGGGTGTGTGGGTGTATGGGTGTGTGGGTGTGGGTTTGGACTGTGTAAGGGGGCCGGGGAGATTGCGTTGAGAAATGTCAAGCAAATGAGATTGTCTGGCTGGGTTGTGTGCGTGCGTACTGATGAATGGGACGTGGGGCGTGGGGAGTGGGGAGGGGTAGTGAGGAGTTAGGTGTGAGGAGTGAGAAGTGAGGAGTGAAGAGTGAGGAGTGAGGATTAAAGAGTGAGGAGTGAGGAGTGAGGAGTGAGGAGTGAAGAGTGAGGAGTGAGGAGTAAAGAGTGAGGAATGGGGAGTGAGAAGTGTGGAGTGAGGAGTGCATAGTGTGGAGTGAGGAGTAATGAGTAAGGAGTGAGGAGCGGGGAGTGAGAAGTGAGGAGTGAGGAGTGAGGAGTGAGGAGTCTGAAGTTTAGAGTGAGGAGTGAGGAGTGAGGAGTGTGGAGTTAGGAGTGAGGAGTGAGACGTGAGGAGTGAAGAGTGAGGAGTGAGGAGTGAGGAGTGAGGAGTGAAGAATGAGGAGTGTGGAGTGAGGAGTGAGGAGTGTGGAGTGACGAATAACGAGTGAGGAGTGAGGAGTGGGGAGTGGGGAGTGGGGAGTGAGGGGTGAGGCATGGGGATTGAGGAGTGAGGAGTTAGCAGTGAGGAGTGAGAAGTTAGCAGTGTGGAGTGAGGAGTGAGGAGTGGGGAGTGAGGAGTTAGCAGTGAAGAGTGAGGAGTGAGGAGCGAGGAGATTGGAGTCTGAAGTTTGGAGTGAGGAGTGAGGAGTGAGGAGTGAGGAGTGATGAGTGAGGAGTGGATGAGGTGAGGAGGGATGAGTGAGGAGTGAGGAGTGAGGAGTGAGGACTGAGGAGTGAGGAGTGAGGAGTGAGGAGTGAGGAGTGAAGAGGGAAGAGTGAAGAGTGAAGAGTGAGGAGTTAGGAGTGAGGAGTGAGGAGTGAGGAGTGAGGAGTGAGGAGTGAGGAATAGGATGTGAGGAGTGAAGAGTCAGAAGTAGGGAGTGTGAAATGACGAGTGAGGATTGAGATATTTAGGATTGAGGAGTGAGCAGAGGGGAATGGAGAGTGAGAAGTGGGAAGTGGGAACTTGGGAGTGAGAAGTTGGGAGTGAAGCGTGGGTAGTGGGGAGTAATGGGTGATGAGTGGGGAGTGGGGAGTGGGTAGTGGGTAATGGGGAATGGGGAGTGGGGAGTAGGGAGTGGGGAGTGAGGAATGGGCAGTGAGTGGCTAGGGATGAGTGGTGAGTGAGGAGTGAGAAGTGAGTAGGAAGAAGTGAGGAGTGAGAAGTGAGAAATGAGGCGTGAAACTTGAGGAGTGAAAAGTGAGGATTGAGGAGTGAGGAGTGAGGTGTGAGGAGTGAGGAGTGAGGAGAGAGGAGTGAGGAGTGGGGAGTGAGGAGTGAGTGAGGTGGTGGGAGGTGAATAGTGGCATGTGTTAGGTGTAGCGGTACACCCGGCGGCCGGCACTCAGCCCGCCAAATGCGGCCTCG
The DNA here is from genome assembly GCA_030323885.1 of Branchipolynoe longqiensis. Lineage (NCBI taxonomy): Eukaryota > Metazoa > Annelida > Polychaeta > Phyllodocida > Polynoidae > Branchipolynoe > Branchipolynoe longqiensis. The sequence continues at coordinate 93,396,492 of CM059187.1, forward strand.
ACGGGCGACATTGACTCCCAGATTCGGGGCATCATGTTGTGATCACCTCGCCATCTATCACAGCGCCCGCCGTTATAAGGATCAGCCCGTGATAAGAACAGAGGGCGGCGAGCGGCGGGTGGTGGGCGGTGGACGGGGAGTGGCGGGCGGCGGGGCGGCGGGTGGCGGGAGGGCGGCGGGCGGTGAACGGTGAGTGGCGGGCGGCGGGGCGGCGGGGCGGCGGGGCGGCGGGGCGGCGGGGCGGCGGCGTGAGGGCGGCCGGCCGACGGCGGGCGATGAACGGTGAGTGCCTCGCGGCGGGAGGTGGGAGGGCGGGCTACGGTTGCTCACGGTCATCCTGTGCCCGCTCAGCCCGCTACACATACACATAAGCTGCTCGGCCACCGTGAGGGGAGAACACCTGTGCGCATGCGTGACGTGTGGTTCGCTCCAGGTGGGGTCCCACAAAGCGCCTCAGGCCTCAGCGCGTGCCGAGAGGAGGTAGCGAGGATGGAGCGGCGCCCGGTGGGGGTGGGGTTAGGAGTGTAGGGTGGGGGTGGGAGTGGAGGGTGGGGGTGCGAGTGGAGGGTGGGGGGTGGGGGAGGGCGCGGGAGTGCGGGTGCGGGTGGGAGTGGGTGATGGGGTGGGTGCCGGTGTGAGTGGAGGGTGGGGGTGTGAGTAGAGGGTTTCCAGGATACGCCTCCAGGAGGCGCACCTGAGCTGTCCACTCCCAGACTGCGGGGCAATTGGCTCGGCCCCTGCAAGCACGGGATCAGCTGAGCAGCTCGGAAGATTCTGAGGAGAAGAGGATAGAGGAGGGACGGGAGGAGGAGGAGGACTGGGGAGATCAAAAGGAAAACCAGCCCCACGCAAAGCACCTCGTTGTAAGGGCCTACATTATGAGCACCATGTGGAATTTGTTTTCAGCCCAGTCTAGCAACCACCGGGAGCCGAGCTGGATACTGGCTGTTCCCGGTACTACCAGAATCAGGTACCGCATGCAGCCGGTACTACCAGAATCAGGTACTGCATGCAGCTGCTACAATCAGACTTCGATACTGCAGGCAGCTGCTACTACATTGATACACATGTATCAGTTGCTGGTGACACACGTGAGTAGTATATCATGAGCGATTATACCAGAAAAGGTGGAAGCAATGACCTGGAAATACCATAGGCAGGACACGTGGTACAAGCGGCATTGCAGTAGAGTATGTACCGGTGGGTTTTGGTGGCTTTCTGACATCGCTGACCTGACTGGATTGACTAACTGCTGTTCGTAATATCAGCTTCGCCTTGAATTCTTCCAAAAATTGAATGAATAGGACCTACCCTCCATGCACATGAAGAGTTCATGTGCAAAACCACGTGAACACCGATCCAAATATGGTAATAAACATTGGAAGCAATCCTTGAACAAGTTTATTTTTGTATATTCTTACTTGTTTGTGTGTATTGCTGCTTTTAGCCTTTTTGAGGGCAGCTGGTTTGTACCACCTCATATAGGTCTTTAAACAAATTCCATCAGTGAATAATACTTTCATTTAGAATTGTATTTAGCTTGACCAGAAACTACTATATGATTGTGAGTTTTCAAAAATTCATGAGTGTCCATTGACACAAAATTGATTGTATGCTTTTACATGTAAAAGCGATGGTTTGAACAAAAACAAACATTTCTCACCCTGAATATGGCCTATGCTGCCGACACGGCATAAAGCAACCACCAATCAATCAATCAATCAAACCTTAACCATAGGATCATATGCAATTAGTGAGAATATAAATTAGTTTCAGGTAAACATCTTGTATGTAAACTACATTTTTTAATTGGCCTTTACGTGGTTTTGCGCCTGAACTCCTCATATAATGATGTATATTATCTATATGTATGTAGTAGACTGTACTGACCTCTCAGACAAGGAGCCGCAGAGTAGGTGTGGCTATGGTGGTGAGATCAGGGAGCCTAGGTTGTGTAATGGTTAGCACACTGGCTCAGAATGCAAGAAATGTTTATTCGATTCCTGCTCTAGGTGCAATATTTCCCATTTTCACTGCCCCAACAATACCAGTGTCATGGCCACGATCCTGTCCAAGCTACGCTATGTGTGGTTGTTGAACCTATTCTGTGTATATATATATATGCAAGAGCATTGCCTGTATTTATATAATTGTAAGCAGAAAATGACCATTTAAAAGACTTCCAATTCCAGGGGAATATGTGTAGTAGTACGCGCTGACATCTCAGGCAAGGAGCCGCCCGGAGAGATAGGCATGGCTAGGGTGGTGATATCCTGGAGTCTAGGTGGTGTAATGGTTAGCTCAATCGCCCGGAAGGCAAGAGATGTGGATACGGGTTCGAGTCCCGCTCTAGAGGAAATGTTTCCCATTTTCATCACCCCCACGATACTAGAACTACCTGTCTATGCAGCTCCTTGTCTGAGAGGTCAGTGCAAACTACTACATATGTAGTAATTCTATATATGTAATATATAGACTGACTGAATAGTGCAATGACTTATGTATTGAGGGATCTAACTGTATATGTAATGGCTCTCTTACAAGAATGAAATGTGCATGCAGAGTGCTTGATTCTCGGGCTGACTGGGATGATACAGATGGCGTTTCCTGACAAGAATAAAATGCACTATACATAAGGATTCACACATTACACTGGTTGGGCAGAACAGGTTTATATCTTTGTGTTTGATTGTTTATTGGTGTTGTATGTCCTAGCAACATCTAAGCTCATATCAGGACGGGTACTGACCTGTGACAGTGCACACTCATGGCGACTTTATAGTGCTGTCCCACTGGGAAACCATGCCGTCGGCACCATGAGCTAGTATCCCACTCAGTCACGTTATCCTGACACTGAGCACACCAGTCCTTGCCCTGTCCTAATAAGTTTATATCCACAATTATGCTAATTAATAGGATACTTAAGGAGCCAATATTCCGAATAATTGTAAAACGTGTTAGTTACAAATTCAAGTAGTTTCAGGCAGTGTCCGTAATCTGGGACAGTATAAATCCCAGCTGTTACATCTGTTTGTTTATTTTCTCTCTGCTTATCTGCTTATAGCGTGGCATACTTTATTAACGAAGTGATCAATCAAGTATCCAGTTAATACTGTCCTGGCAGTGTTTCAAGGAAAGGAAAAATTAGCCCTAGAGCCGGAATCGAACCCACTTATTAACGAAGTGATCACTCAGGTATCCAGTTAATACAGTCATGGCAGCCTTTCAAGAAAAGGAAACCTTAGGCATAAAGTGGGAACCCACTTATTTCCCAATCGGTAGAGCTCAGGCCTCTCATGCACAAGTTCGGGAGTTTAACATCTGGTCGTGTCAAACCAATGCCTTACAAAATTGATACTTGTTGTTTCCTAGCCTGGCACTCAGCATTATTTATAGGGAAAGGACTGATTGGCTCAGTGTCAGGATAATGTGATTGGAGGTGGATATCAGGTCATTGTGCTGGCGGCCTGGTCTCCCAGTGGGGCAGCATTATATAGTTGCCATGAGCGTGACCTGTCCCAAGTCAGTACCCGTCCTCATGTGACTAATTGTTGCCAGGACGTAAAGCTTCCAACAAGCAATCAACGAATTCGACCCTCAGAGGGAATCCACCACCCCCCCCCTACAAGTCTTGACTGGAGAGTATAGTACAATATTTAGTGTTCAATGAATTGCACGTGTAGTGTCAAATACATAATAAATGCAGGCGTAAGTAAATAGACCAGATGTAAACAGTTTATATGTGGAACTGGGTTGAAATATTTAAAATAAAAGAGCTCCAATAGCTCGGATTCCAGCTGTCTTATTCCAAAGGAATAACAGGTAATAAACTACATCGCCATACCAGCGGAGCGGTGCATTATGGGATGCGTGAAACAAAACAAACCTGTGAGGAGCACATGGCACATGCTAATAATACACTGGGTACAGCTATGAAATGTCCTAGTATCAGATCCTGTGAGCTCTTGTTTGAAACATAGAACACCAACTAAAAAAATATACATAATAAATTAAGATATTAATCTGTTATCTAGCATTGCATTTACATCAATATAATCATCACATCTTATGCCATGTACATCTACATTTAGACAAATCTGGACAAATATGGGCACTCAGACTAGTGTTAGGGCCATAGCCAGAGTCAGTTTTACTTATTTTATTCATGTTTGTATTTATATCCTATGGTTAATGACATATGTTGAAATAGAAAATGAGTAGGGTTAATCAGATATTGGTTATATATTTCTTCGAAAGAAGTTTGTGTTGACACATTTGACATTTTAATATTTAGAACAAGAATGACTTATGTCTAATCAATAGTGATGTAAACATCAGCCTGTAAAGTGACTGACATTTTATGTTTCTTAGCTCAAAATGCTTAATTGTGTCTTAAACATATTCATTACATTATTATATTGCATCCATCCATCCATGTTTGTGCCAAATTGTTATGTATTTTGATTAATTGTGAATAAAATCGAAGTGTTGCCCCACTCATAATGGCAAACTCAATAGCTGTACACCTTTGCTTTGCTGCTAGTGCCGTTTTCAGCACATGCGCAGTCGGAACGGTGATCTAGTCTATTCGTCCGGCTGGTGTGTCTGTGAATATTCTTTCCTAAAAGTGAGGAATTTACTAATATAAACAAGTTGAAACGAGCACATTTGGCAGCCTTCTAGAACCATGTGGAAATTGTCTAGATGTGGAAACGGTTGAAATATTAAAAATAAAACAACCCCGATTAGTCGAAGTCCGGCAGTCCTATTCCAGACGAATATCAGGAATGGATCTCCACTGGTGTGTCAGTGAATATTATGCCCTAGAATGCCCTAACGATATTAGTAATATAAGCAGGGCAGATTAGCGAATTTGGCAGCATTGCACTTGGCTCCACTTGTCAGCCGATCTAGTACTGATCAGCTCGGGCGATAATGGGGGGTTGGAGGGGGAGGCAAGATTCGGGGAGATTGATGTATGTGTTAGCCAGTGCTGAAGTCGTACATCAGCCGGTCACTCCCTGCTGGGCGGCACGGGGGACGGGGGCTGCTTGTCGGGTACGGGAGTATAATCGGGCTGTTATGGCGGGAAGGGACGAGAGCCGACGAACAACCAGCAACTGTCGTGTCAGGCATTGCCATAATGACGGAAAAGCACACGTGACACGTGACAGCACGGGGCGCGTTCTCTGGTCGCCGGCCCCTCCTCACGGCTCCCGGCGCGGCGTCCCGGCCGGACCAGTCACGGTGTTCCGGGCGGAGAGGCCGGCCAGACCAGGCATGGTGTCCCGGGGGAGAGACCCGACCAGTCACGGTGACGTGCCGGAAGGCTGGCCCGACCAGTCACGGTGTCCCGGCTGGAAAGGCCCATCCCCGCCCGACCGGTCACGGTGTCTCGGGCAGACAGGCCCGACCCGACCAGTCACGGTGTGCCGAGTCTGGTGGGTGGGGGAGGGGAGAGGTTGGGTGGAGAGGTGTAGAGATGTTGTTGGGATGACGTGATGAAAGGGACTGATTGGTGTTTTTTAAAGTCCTATCAGTATCAATACATTAAGTAATAATATGAACACACAGCCAGATGTCCAGATGCGACAGTGCTTCTCTCAAGGTGGTTTTATAGTGCTGCATCCCTTGAAGTGTACAGGGATGCAGCACTATAAAACCAATATGCTGATATCCCGCTCAGTCACATAATCGTGACAATGTGCCATATGCTATCTTGATCATCACGAGGTGTGTGTGTGCGGTAGGGGAGGGGGGAGGGGGGGGGGGGCGCTATCATCCAAATAAAGGGACTCACACGCCTCAAGCTGGTTTTGAGTCCAGAGATCAGTAGCCTATGGTATCAGAGTTTTGGCGTGCATACCAAAATTAATTTTCCCTGATTCCATTAAAAAAGTTCATGTAGGATAGATTATAATGATAAATATAATATATCTATCTCATAAAATGACAGAAATTGTGCTTTCAATGAAACTCTTTGGCGCAACCCAACGGCGTCTGCGTCATCCTTCTCCCGAGAATTCAATCAATTCCTTTCTCCCGGCCCTCCTTCTCGCACCGCCACCCCCCCCCCTTCACCATCGCCCTTCCACTCCCCCCCCCCCCCACATACCCACTACAAACACTTCTAGCAAGCACTGCCCCGCGCCCCCCCCCCCCCACTCTCCGCCTCTCACATGGCTCAGTTCTTAACCGTCTTCCAGCATGTGTGAGCCGCTGTGGCAGTTTGAGCGCCCTGCCAGTTTGAGCGCCCTTCTGTTGCTTCTGCGCATGCGCGGATAGAGACAACATTAAAACCACCCTAACTATCACAGTAATTTCTGATGTTTGGTGCTTTGAAAGCAAATTTGTCTTGTTTCTATTAAATAGTTCAGATCTTTCTCTGCAATTTCACATTCAGCTTTTTCTTTTATCAGCCAATTGGAAGTTCTTGAATTTATTTGCGAAAATAGTTGTTGAGGCCATCATCTGGTAAGGCTAACACTGGCACTGACACTCAGAATATCCGAACTTTCCCTATCATCTGTTTTTAATACTTTCAGAGTAAATTGCTCTTATGTTACATTAAATACTTCAGATCTTCCTCTTCAATTGCGCATTAAGATATTTTTAATCGATCCAATGAAAGCTTTTAAATCTATTTACAAAAAAAGTATACAACCACTGGCAGGGTGCTCAAACTGGCAGGGCACTCAAACTGCGACACCGGCTCTCCACCCGCCAATAAGTTCACAGTGGTTCATAAGTGGTGGATTATCTAATGACCTGGACAAATTCGACGAGAATGCTCTGTTAATTTGGGTGGTTTTAGTTGACGTTTTTTTAAAAGTTTTTTTTAGTACGGATTAGTTTTTATTTAATTGATTGATAGTTTGTTTGGTGTTTTGTTTCCTTGTGCGACTTCTACACATGCATCGCTGGCCTTACTGGTTTCGCTGGGGCTTAGGTGTGCGATATTATCTATGCGTATTCACTCCTATTCTGTGTATGTATATATATATATATATAATAATAATTCTTGCGTTAATGATAGTGGAACAAATATTGCGAGGATGAGCTTCCGCGTGAGTATATATATGTAATACATGGTTACTGTATTCAAGGTGTGTGTAGAGGAGGACATGCAGATGCGAGTAAAATGAAAACCATCCCCCTGTCCTCATTACTGACTGTGTAACATGGACTGTGGACTGTGGAATGTGGGCCTGATAGATATATGATGCATAACGCATTATACGAGTATAAATAAAAGGGGAACATGTACTGTATATATATTCCTGCTTTGTGCATTGGTGGTACCCCCCCTACCCCCCACTGTCAGGGTAATTGGTGGACAGGACCCCCCTCCCTCGCGCCACACACACTGAAATATTTTTTTATATTTACATATATATATATGTAGAATCCGATTTAATTTTACATTAAATACATATGAGTATATATAGGAGTGCATATATATAGGTATATATGAATATATGTAGGAGTGCATATATATATACATATATGTCATGGGGGGGTGATGAACATGGGAAATATTGTGCCTAGAGCAGGACTTGAACCCACATCTCTTTGCATTATGGGCCAGTGTGCTAACCATTACACCACCTAAGCTCCTTGATGTCCCAACACTATCATTCCCTACCTGTCTATGTGGGTCCTTGCCTGAGAGAGATCAGTGCAGACTACTACACTCATCCCCGTGGAATTCTAAGTCTTTTAACGCTTACAAATACATATATACAGGCAATGCACTTACATATACATACACAGGGTAGGTTCAAGAACTATACAGCGTGTAGCTTGTACAGGATCATGGCCACGGTACCAGTCTCATGGGGGGAGGGGTGATGAAAAAGGCAAATAGTGTGCCTAGAACGGGATTTGAACCCACATCTCTTTGCATTCCGGGCCAGTGTGCTAACCATTACACCATCTAGGCTCCCTGATATCACTCCACTACCCACGCCTACCTGTCTACTACATATATATATATATATGTAAGCTCACATAGTTGATGGTTGATACATAGTCTTTATTGATTACACAATGACAAAGCATCGGCTGGGTACACACACGCCCTACCAAAAATAGAAAAGAAACAATTCTGAAACCAACTAGCGCACACACCTGTGGTGAAATGAAGAGTGGGGCTCCGCAGCAGTTCCGATACCCATGTACTGCGTGTGCAGCGCCGACTGGAGGTGGAATCTCCCACCCCCCAATGGTTAGCCTGGAATACATCGGTCGGCAGCACAGTGCATCATCGCCTTACACCAGAATATAGCTCTGCCATATCCCAGCTATATATCTGTATACTGTTTTTCAATGACAACTGACATTCTTGAGCAGATATTTGTCAAGAACGCCAGACTTGAGCTGCAGTAAATAATGTAAAATATGGGTAATGTTCAGGGTATATATATCCCCTTGTCTGGCATGATATACTCATATGTGCAAACCGATTTAGATTACATCCATATAACCGTTTCAATGGTGTTGATAACAATTTAGCTATGTCAATATATTGGAATCCCAAAAAAGTATTTACAGCCTTTGAAACTCATATCTGACAATCAGGTTTTATATCATTATTTTTTTAATTTTCATAAGGTTACATATTTTGTACAAATGCGTGTTAGGCTTGAACACTCAAATGTTGAACTATGCATCCATGATGATGTGTAGTTTCATGATTTATTTTCCAATTCATAGATCTGACACTCAGTGCATGTGGGCGGCATTTGTGTGAGTGGTTAGACGGTGCCTGCTACGACCCCCCCCCCCCCCCTCCCCCACCCATGGCGGAGGGCGGGCGGACCACTACTGAGCTTATTACACGTGATAAAGGGTTAATCATTATCCATATAACTATAAGTTCAGGTCCAACATCACGTAAACGCCAATCCAAAAATGTAGGTAAAATACAAGATTTGTAGCTGAAGATAATGTTAATTCTCAATAATTCCACTTTTCATATGATCACAGAGTTATGGAGCAATGAACAAAAAAGTAGGAATATAAAAAAACTTAATTTTTGAAAGTTTTATTCCAATGTTTATCTCTATTTTTGGATTGGCGTTTACTTGGTTTTGCGCCTGAACTCTTCCTATATGTATATATGTATGTTACATGGTTACTGTATTCAAGGTGTGTATATACAGGCAGATATGCACAGGTGAGTAAAATGAACACCATCCGCTGTCCTCATTAGAGACCTCGGACCATGAACTGTGTACTGTGGACCTGATATACAGACAGGTGGGAGAAGGGTGGCATAAGGACACCTAGACGGGACTATTGTTAGTTTCACCTTGTTAACTAATGAATGATACATGCTGCATTATAAAGTGTGCTTAGTAACAGTCGCAATAAACATTAGCAGCAATAAACAAGTCAATTACAAAACCTCTACTTAACCATCAGAATTGTGCATACAAAATGTCCCACTGTAGTCAAAAAATGGCAATTCGCAGGTGGCGCCAACGGGAGAAATGGGAACTATTCCCTAAATGTGTATATAAGTAGGTAGATTGTGTGAGGTATATAATAATGAAAGTCATTAGTTGGTCTCCTCTTGTTTATATTCTGATACATTGATCACAGAGTATCGATTACGTATATCAATTGTTTCGTTATTTTGTCCATTATATGTAATGTATATCTTGTACTATGCGAGTATCAAGATGCATATGGGAATATGGCTTTTTAGTAGAATTATTGTTATAGCCTCTGAGATACAACCCAATAAGATGGCACCATCTCGGCCCACCTCACCTCCCCTGGATGTTGACCAGTGTCAGTCGCACCGGAGGAATTTGTCTTCTTTTCATGGCCAAGGGCATTTACTCCCTTGCCAGAGATTAAAACTAATCAACCCACAACCTTATTGTATCTCTTCTTATTGTTCTGCAGATACATTCATATAATCATTTACATCATACTATGCCTTAAATTGTGTATAGGACGCTTCCGGATGGCTATGATTGAGCAGCTCATTGTGATATTCCTTTTGAACAATCCCCGCTAATGGTCTGAATCATATATAATAGAGAAAATCATAGTGTTTGACAGTTCCTTGCTGTAAATCATTACGGAATGCATCAAGTCATTATATGCGTGTTATTACCTATGTAATTGTCTTGTAATTGTAATTGTCATCTACTCTATTTGTAATTGTGCTAATATATGTCAAGTAACTACTATAACATCCAGCTGCTATTTGAAGTCCTTGCGGGAGGCAGTGACCTGGGGAAGAGGGGAATTGGTCTGTTACTTGGCAGGCCCTCGTCTTCTGTCTTCCACTTCTCCCTTCAGGTGCTGCTGCCACCACCCTACATCTTCCTCACCTAATGTTGCTCATTTTCCTGAGGGGATTTCTCAGTAAGCCTCTCCATTATAAGTATCAATCAATCAATAGTTCCATCCTCTAGTCGAGGGTTGGATGCAATGGTTCTCCACTTGTCCTGATGGTGTGCTGTTCTGATAGACTGTGAATAGTTCAAGCCTGTCCACTGTGAAATATTTGTAAACCATGATGTTCTTGGTCTCGCTCTCCCTCTGCTGCCATTCACCTTCCCTTCCAACAATGTACGGTATATTGAACTCTGACGAATGATGTGGCCAAAATAAATAAGTATCTTTGTCTGTATAGTGGCAAACAAGCTTTTCTTATTTTTAATTTTTCTGAGAACTTCTTTGTTGGTGATCTTCTTTGTCCATGATATTTTCATCATCCTTCGATAAGTCCACATCTCAAATGCTGTTAAACGTTTGTACATTTTCTTAGAGATTGTCCATGTCTCAGCCCCATACATTAGAGTAGACCACACATAACACTGAAGAAATAAGTATGCCGACAGTTTATAAGTAATCCTACTGACCCTTTCGTACAGACTTCGTCGCAAGACAATCACAGGTTACGTTAGACTATACCCAGCTTTGCTATAATAGTCATTCCTCAAAGGATAGAAACGAGGTGTATTAATGATTAGACATTCTCCCAAACTTCATGTTATCCCTAGTGAATACATAAAGTCGACCCGGTAGAGTCGGTGATGTTTCTTTATGTACGAGGCAGTCCGTTCCTATGAACATCAAATGCAATTCTGACGATAGAACAATGACAGTTAACTGCTCTCTTTCTATATATAAATATATATATATATATATATGTATATGTACATATGACGAGTTCAGGGGAAAAAGGCACCAACTGCCATTCGAAATTCAACCATGACTAGCAGGTTTGAAATGAAGTTGTCATCATTCCAATAATCAAATCAATTTTTTCACAGAAATCAAAAGATCCCATTTATGTTGCATTATCCAATATGAACTTGATAGAATTCACTGGGGAAGCACTACAACAAATGCTTGTCTACACATAAATACTAAAATGGATGTTCCCATGTTTGCGCTTCAACTGTTCATATCAATTTTCAGTGGTAATGTGAGTGGTGCTTACACTAAGATACAGTGTGCACGGGTGGTGGCGCCACAATCGGAGCTGGGGTTGGGGAGGCTGGAGCAGTACATGACTAGGACAGACTCCATCAGTCCATGACACTGAGTGAATGATGAGGGAAAGGAGGGACCTTCTGGGTTATTATACTTGTATAATTCTTATACAGCATATACATATAATTGAAATGGTATTTCTCGGAATCGGATCCAAATGCATTGGCTTAGACATTCTCACAAGCTTCATGTCACCCCCCTACCCCTCCTCTCCCTCACTCCTTCGTGTGAAAGGTCAGTTCAAAGGGAGGCCTGGAAAGGAAAGGTCAACTGCTCAAGACACGATCAATTCCTCGCGATACAGGCTGATCCTGTGCAGGTGGTCTATAGAGGAGGCATATATATGTATATATAGTATATATATAAATGAGTGGCGCTTTGGCGCGCCCGGTAGTAACAATGGTAACCGGTGATGGCGCCACGATCGAGCAGCCGAGACAGTATAAAATAATCGGTACAAATGAAATGTACAATAATTCCCTTCCGCGCCTATATACTCGCAAATTCGTTATACTTCACATGCATATGAATCTATCTATATAAAGATATATATATATAAAGATAGTTATATATGGATAGATGAGGTATGTATATTATAGTATATATATATATATATATATATATATATATATATATATATGTATCCATATATGTATAGCGGAACATGCATATATATATTATATATAGATATCCATATATGTATAGAGGAGGCATATATATATAGTACATATAAATATCTGTATAGGTATCGAGGAGCATGTATATACTGTATATTTAGATATCCATATATGTCTAGAGGAGGAATACATATAGAGATATCCATATATGTATAGTTCTCGCATCTGCCTTTATATACATATATATATTCATATATATAGAGATATATAACTAAATATATATATGGAGGCGCATAGAGGTGGCATTTATATATAGCATGCATACATTACCATATATGTATAGAGGAAAAAGTACATATAATATATATATATATATATCCATATATGTATAGAGGAGCCATATATATAATATATATAAATATCCATATATGTATACAGGAGCATGAATATATAGTATACATATATAGAGGAACGTGTACATATATACATATATAGAGGAACATGTACATATAATATATATATATCCATATATGTATAGAGGAGCCATATATATAATATATATAAATATCCATATATGTATACAGGAGCATGAATATATAGTATACATATATAGATATCCATAAATGAATAAAGGAGGCATGTATATATAGATACCCATATGTGTATGGTTCTTGCCTCTGCCTCTATATGCATATATATATATATATATATAGATATAGATATATACACTGTATATCTATATATGGAGGCGTGCCCGTGATGGACTGGGTCACACTCTACACTGCGCCCACTTCGCGCCGACCTACGGGGCCTGGTCTCTCTGAGATAGCTCAAAGCAAATCGAACGCACCCCCCCCCCCAACATCCTCAGCACAACACCATCAATATTTGCTGCGGATCGCGTAGCACAGTGTGCATACACGCCGCTAGGTGGCACCAGTTCTCGCGTGGTTTACATCGGAGGCCCACATCTGAAAAGGACACCTCCTTCGTGTGTCTTAATCACATACATAAATGACTGACCAGGCCTAGTCGGGGTTCGAAACCTTACCCAGTCAACCCAATGACATACACACTTAAAGCTTGCCACTGGTGATTGGTGTTACTAGAAGACGACACCGTCATCACCAATCGCTTAACCATGAGCATCGTTGGGATACAACAGAAGATTGTGCAGCAAGTTTTCCCCATCTCTCCACCCACTGCCCTGTGAGACCTGACAAACCCCAATGGAGAGGGCAGGAGAGGGACGCGATACTGTGACTGAGTGGAATATTGGGTCATGGGGTTGGTAGGCTTGTGGGGCAACACTATGAAGCCGTCATGACACCACATACCCAAATAGATAAGCCTTTTCCTCACTTCATTCAATGTGTCTGGACGGATTCCTAGTAGATTCACAAGTGCATCTATATAACCTTGTCGTTACGCTGAGGTAACCCTGGGTTGTAAAGATAATCGAAATCCCTTACCATACCCGCTCATCCCTTCATACTCAGCCTCATGCCCCCAGATCTGCCACATTTGTCTATGGTAATGTGTTTTGTTCATCTAAAATCCTATGTCAATCTGAATGAATTTGTATTACATAATAATTCATTTAGATATGTCCCGCCTTCTATAAAACATATTTGAATACAATCACCTAATCAAACTCCCCCCCCCACATACAACCCCCCAACACACCCAATCACCCCACCCACTCACCCCACACACTCAGCCCATCCACTCACCCCACCCACTCACCCCACACACTCACCCCACCAACTTACCCGACCCACTGACCCCCACTCACCCTAGCCACTCACCCCACACACTCACCCCACCAACTCACCCGACCCACTCACCCCCACTCACCCCACACACTCACCCCACACACTCACCCCACACACTCACCCCCACTCACCCCCACTCACCCCACACACTCACCTGACGCAGTCACGCCACCCACTCACCCCACCCACTCACCCGACCCACTCACCCCACACTCACCCCACACACTCACCCCCACCCACTCACCACACACTCACACCCACTCACCACACACTCACGACCCACTCACCCGACACCACCACACTCACCACACTCAACACACTCAACACACACTCACACCCACTCACCACATACTCACCACCCACTCACCACCCACTCACCACACACTCACCACATCCACACACACCCACCATCACTCACCACCCACTCACCACACACTCACCCCCAACTCACCACCACTCACCCTACCACTCACCCCACCCACTCCCCGACCCACCATCACCCCACACACTCACCCACTCACCACCCCACACACTCACCCCCACTCACCCCACACACTCACCTGACGCACTCACACCACACCCTCACCCCACAAACACACCCCACCCACTCATCCCACACACTCACCCCACACACTCACCTGACGCACTCACGCCACACACTCACCCCACACACTCACCCCATCCACTCATCCCACCAACTCACCCCCACTCACCCCACACACTCACCCGACACACTCACGCCACACACTCACCCCACACACTCACCCCACACACTCACCCCACACACTCACCCCACACACTCACCCTCCCCACTCCCCAGCCACTCACCCCACACACTCACCCCACCCACTCAACCTACCGACTCCACAGCCACTCACCCCACCCACTCCCCAGCCCCTCACCTCACACACTCCCCACCCACTCCCCACCCACTCACCCTCCACGTCCCCACGCAGCCATGACGGCGCCCCAGTCGCCAAGCAGCAGTTTGTGGTCTTTACTTCCCGCTCCATCATCCACTGACAGCCGCGGTTCAGTGCGTCGTCGAATTAAGTTCATCCTCGGGTTTCCTCACTGCCTTAAGACGTCATCTGAATCTCACTGACAGTGGGGATTCCCAACCCGGGGAATCCTGAAGGAATCGTGTCATGTTGTTAACAGCTCCCTCGGACAAGTGTGGTGGGTGGTTGGGGATGTGGTGCCAACAGTTAGGCCAAATACAAACAGAAATTGGTGATCGTGACCGCCCTTGATTTTCTTGTATTATTTATATCTTTACTCTGCTACAAATGCGTCGGGATAGCAGCAATTCAACGTTTTATTTATCAATGTTTAAATCAGTGGTTTGACTCGGTCAGGATTCGACCCCAGTCCTACGACACACCCTAAGAGGAGGCGGACACTCAACTCATTCGGCCTTCACACCTGGCTATATATTCCTTCTACATACAACAAATTGGGATAAAAACCGCCCACCCGAGCCTGGTTTTTATTTCAAAATGATGATCACCAATTTATTTGTATTTGCCTTTATTGCATCACAATATCTTTGTATCTCGCCTGAGTCAGTACAAAAGCGGGACCAGGTTGTTTCAGCATATTGGGAAGTTGGGCGATTCGGAGAAAACGCCTCCGTTCTTCACTGCGGGTATCACAAGGACCTCAGCTGTTCAGGATCAAACAATAATTAAACATAAACAAGAAGCAGGACAAACTAAATTATTACTGCAAACAACATTTTAAAGATTTGAATCAAATTGGAATAGTATTGTCCAGCGGTGAAAACAAGTGTTCGCACACATGGTCGTTAGTAGCAGGGTAAATACATTCTTGCTGTTACAATATAACCCAGTCACACTAGGCTTGTGAACAAGTTGCGAGATCTTGCGACTAAAAAAGAAACGGGTGATCGGAACTGGTTGCAAAATGGTTGCAAATGGTAAAAATAAATATCCTCAATGATCGCCAACCTCCTAGCGACGATACGAGTGATGAGGTGGTTGCATGTATTACAGTTTACACCAAAAACCTCCTTTCAACAGAAATGGTCGCCTGGAGGTCTCCGATCATTTTCATAAGGTGGTGATCAATCGACGATCAATCGTGGACTGATTGATCACAGACTGATCGCCAAGCATGACTACTTTGTGATTGGTCAGTGATTGGTTGCTGACCAGACGGTGATCAGTCGCAAGCCCATTGCAAATGAGTCCCCAACCCGATAACTCTTTAACCAATGGTCAACTTGATCGGCAACTGGTTGCCAACCAATCACCAACTAATCACCAGCCAATCACCAATTAATCAGCAACCGATCACCAATCAATCACCAGCAGATCACCAACCGAATACCAGCCGATCATCAATGAATCAGCAACCAATAACCAACCAACCACCAGCAGATCACCAGCCACTCATCAACCAATCACCAACTGACCACCAACCGATCACCACCCAATCCCCAGCTAATCGCTAACCACCAACCAATCACCAACCAAACACCACCCAATCACCACCTAATCGCCAACCGATCACAAACCGATCACCAAACCGATCACCAACCAATTACCAATCAACCACCAACCAATAACCAACCGACGGCAAGCCAATCACCAACTGAGCACCAAACAATCACCAACCAATCACTAACCCATCACCCGCCGATCACCAACCTGTCTTTACTGCAATCACCTACCATGTTTTGCCCGCACATCTGTTTAGCTTTGGTTGGAAGGAGACAGGCAACCTACGTGTTTATTTGTGTAGTTATTGCCAGGGCCTGTGATGTAAAGTGATCACAAGACTAGTGTGATTGGCGTCCTTTCAGCTGAAATAGCCGCCCAGAGGTCGCCGATCATTTCCATAAGTTGGTGATCAATCGGCGATCAATCATGTAAAATATTGAGCAAGGATCACCCTCTGCTAGTGCATTTTCGTTATGTCTGCACACGGCGCAAATCAGTTGTATCAGTAGTGGGATCTTGAAGTTCCTAGCGTGACCTACAAATCAGTTGTATCAGTGCAGGGATCTTGAAGTTCCTAGCATGACCTACAAATTAGTTGTATCAGTGCAGGGATCTTGAAGTTCCTAGCGTGACCTACAGATCAGTTGTATCAGTGCAGGGATCTTGAAGTTCCTAGTGTGACCTACAAATCAGTTGCATCAGTGCAGGGATTTTGAAGTTCCTAGCATGACCTACAAATTAGTTGTATCAGTGCAGGGATCTTGAAGTTCCTAGTGTGACCTACAAATTAGTTGTATCAGTGCAGGGATCTTGAAGTTCCTTGCGTGACCTACAAATTAGTTGTATCAGTGCAGGGATCTTGAAGTTCCTAGCATGACCTACAAATCAGTTGTATCAGTGCAGGGATCTTGAAGTTCCTAGTGTGACCTACCAATTTGTTGTATCAGTGCAGAGATCTTGAAGTTCCTAGCATGACCTACACATTTGTTGTATCAGTGCAAAGATCTTGAAGTTCATTGCATGACCTACAAATTAGTTGTATCAGTGCAGGGATCTTGAAGTTCCTAGCATGACCACACAAACACAACCACAAAAACACAACAACCACAACCACACAAACACAACAAGTTCCTAGTGTGACCTACAAAATAATTGTATCTGTGCATGGATCTTGAAGTTTCTACCGTGACCTACACATTAGTTGTATCAGTGCAGGGATCTTGACGTTCCTAGTGTGACCTACGAATTAGTTGTATCAGTGCAGGGATCGTGAAGTTCCTAGCGTGACCTACAGATTAGTTGTATCAGTTCAGTGATCTTGAAGTTCCTAGCGTGACCTACGCATTAGTTGTATCAGTGCACGGATCTTGAAGTTCCTAGTGTGACCTACAGATCAGTTGTATCAGTGCAGGGATCTTGAAGTTCCTAGCATGACCTACAAATTCGTTGTATCAGTGCAGGGATCTTGAAGTTCCTAGCGTGACCTACACATTAGTTGTATCAGTCCAGGGATCTTGAAGTTCCTAGTGTGACCTACAAATTAGTTGTATCAGTGCAGGGATCTTGAAGTTCCTTGCGTGACCTACAAATTAGTTGTATCAGTGCAGGGATCTTGAAGTTCCTAGCATGACCTACAATCAGTTGTATCAGTGCAGGGATCTTGAAGTTCCTAGTGTGACCTACCAATTTGTTGTATCAGTGCAGGGATCTTGAAGTTCCTAGCATGACCTACACATTTGTTGTATCAGTGCAATGATCTTGAAGTTCATTGCATGACCTACAAATTAGTTGTATCAGTGCAGGGATCTTGAAGTTCCTAGCATGACCTACACATTAGTTGTATCAGTGCAGGGATCTTGAAGTTCCTAGCGTGACCTACAAATCAGTTGTATCAGTGCAGGGATCTTGAAGTTCCTAGTGTGACCTACTAATTTGTCGTATCAGTGCAGGGATCTTGAAGTTCCTAGCATGACCTACAAATTTGTTGTATCAGTGCAATGATCTTGAAGTTCATTGCATGACCTACAAATTAGTTGTATCAGTGCAGGGATCTTGAAGTTCCTAGCATGACCTACACATTAGTTGTATCAGTGCAGGGATCTTGAAGTTCCTAGTGTGACCTACAAAATAATTGTATCTGTGCATGGATCTTGAAGTTTCTACCGTGACCTACACATTAGTTGTATCAGTGCAGGGATCTTGAAGTTCCTAGTGTGACCTACGAATTAGTTGTATCAGTGCAGGGATCGTGAAGTTCCTAGCGTGACCTACAGATTAGTTGTATCAGTTCAGTGATCTTGAAGTTCCTAGCGAGACCTACGCATTAGTTGTATCAGTGCAGGGATCTTGAAGTTCCTAGTGTGACCTACAGATCAGTTGTATCAGTGCAGGGATCTTGAAGTTCCTAGCATGACCTACAAATTTGTTGTATCAGTGCAGGGATCTTGAAGTTCCTAGCGTGACCTACACATTAGTTGTATCAGTCCAGGGATCTTGAAGTTCCTAGCATGACCTACAAATTAGTTGTATCAATGCAGGGGTCTTGAAGTTCCTAGCGTGACCTACAAATTAGTTGTATCAGTGCAGGGATATTGAAGTTCCTAGCGTGACCTACAAGTAAACTGATCCAGGTTGAACAATGTCGAACTCCGGGACTGCCCTAGTATTGTACGTGAGGATGTGTTATAATATAATTGTTATTGTAGAGATATACGCTGACCTCTTAGGCAAGGTGTCACGTAGCGCGGATAGGTGTTGTTGTTGTTTTGGAGGGTGGGAGTTAGGGGGAGTTTATGATGAATTCATTTACCCTGCCCATAACCTGTGTTAACACTTGCTTTCACCACTGAGCAGTACTAGTCCAATTCGATTGAAATATTTAAAATTGTGTTTTAGTCATAATGCTGGTAGTGTAATGGTCAGTGCGCTAGGCTAGCCATGGATTGGCAACACCTTTTGGTTCAAACCCTGACCTAGAGGCAATATTTCCTATTTTCACCATCCCCACTACATTATTAAAGCAGTCGGCTGCCGGTGTCGCAGTTTACACCGTCAGCCAGTTTCGGCGGTACGCATCGCTTCTGCACATGCATCAAAATTGGACAGCATCGTCAGTAACCTTATAAATTTAATACAATGTTTTTCGTAAAGATGTTTTCTATATGTGTACTAAGCGATTTGTTTCTAGGTGGTGTCATTTTAGAGATATTTCATTTTTTCTGTATTTTCTGTATGAAGATTGCTCACGACCATTGACAATGCCTTGAGTTTGATGGTATGCGCAGTGCAAAACATTAGTTTTATTCAAAATTAATAGAAATCAAGAAGCCGAACCTTGTAAATTTAATATAATCTTTTTGGAAAAGATGTTTTCTATATGTGTACCAAGTTATATGTTTCTAGGTCATGTGGTTTTAGAGATATTTCACTTTTTCTGTATGAAGATTGCTCACAGCCATTGACAATGCATTGAGTTTGCCGGTACGTGCAGTGCAAAACGTCAGTTTTATTCAAAATTAATAGAAATACTGCGTACTGCGGAAAGTGGCGGACGACGGAAACTGCGACACCGGCAGATACGTTGTCATATCCAGTGTGCATGAAGGGGGTGACGGTTACACAAAGGAACATCCAGGTGGTCGCACACTGCAAGCCAGGCTGTTGCTTCATTCGTCCACACCCTTCCATCGTCCACGCGTAAACCAGTTCCGACTACAGTAAAACATCTCTAAATGGAACGACCATGGGAGCGACTTTAAAGTCCAAGGAGGTGGTCGAGGGAGTTTTTCAGTCATTACAATGCTATTGTATGGGCGATCGTTTGGGACCTAAATAAAGCGATCGATATAGGGGAGTGGTTGATATGTGGGCTTGGTCGGAAAGAGAGGTTTTATTGTACTCTCTTCCTCATTCTACCACGCACTGTACCGCGTTCAACTCTGAAGCATCTACACCGCCCTCCCAGCACCACACCACCGCCCCCCCCCCCCACTCTTCTCCCACCACTGCTGCACGCCCTCATTCCCAACCCTTAATGTCACACTCTCCTCTCACCCCTTTCCCTCACCAACCCACTCTGGCAGCAGCACCCACTCCCACACCCATATACACACCACCTTCCCACCTACAAATACCTTTGACCCATGTATCGCCTTCACTCCTGCAAACAACTGTCTCCGCCCCAACCTCCTTCCCTTCCATTCTCTTCTCTGCTCTTCCATTCCCTAATACAACCCACCCTTCATCTCCTTACTGCCCTCCTCTTACTGCTCTACCTCTGTCCCCATGGCACTACCCACCCCTTTCGGCACCCACCACACCTCCCCCTCCCCCACCCACCCCTTCGCTCCGTCTCTCCAGGCTCCAGCTTGACATCCAGGCCACCTTCCTTCCCTGAATCGCCGACGTGACCCCAAGACGCAGCCCCCACCCCGCGCCCGCATCTGCCCGCACACGCCACCTTTCTCTTCCCCACATTCCAACCCTCCCCCGTCAAACCCCCACCCCCACATACAGCCCCCTCCCCGTCTTCCCGCACACGCCACCTATCTCTTCGCTATCTCAGCATGGCGACCAACAAACACCACACACCTCTCTCTCATACCCCCCCTTCACCCGCCACAGCCCACACATACATACAACCACCTTCCCTGGTCATGCATAAGCCCCCACACACCCCCCCCCCGTCTGCCCCCTTCCTTACAATCAGCATGGCAACCCGCACACACACTCCCAACCACCACCTTTCCACCCTGCACTCAAATCCCAACACCCAATACAGCCCCCCCCCCCCCCCCCCATGCACGAACCACCTTTCCTTCCTACCTCACGCGACCACTGACCACACCACCTGCTCATACCACACCTTTCCACCCTCTCCCCTCAAACCCCAACCCCACATACAGCCCCCCCCCCCCGATCCTCGCACATGCCACCTTTCTCTTCACTACCTCAGCATGGCGACCAACCCGCACCCACACCACTCTGCTCATACAACCACCTTCCATCCCCTCACCCCGCACATTCCCTCCCCCCCCCAACACAGCCCCACACCCCCATTAACACACTCAGGCGCTACACCAGATAAGTGAGTCAGATGATAGGGTCGCCTGCCTCCCGTGATGCACTGCGCGCTGATGACCGCTATTACGGCACGATCGGCGCTGGGCGGAAACGATGCACCGTGTGTGGCTACACGCTGACAGGTCTTCGCCAGCTGCCCTCCGACTTGGCGCGGTCCAATCCAAAACGAGGCGGCCGGCGCGCCTGTGTTATTAGTGCCATCAGCCTGCCTCAGCGTGGGTACTTAGGGCTCTCAGTAAACACAGTTTTGCACCAGTCTGGGCGCTTCCGAACATGGCTGCTTGCATCTCCGCGTCTTGGCTGTTTGTTTGTTTTACGTCCTAGCAACATCTAATGCCATATCAGGCCGGGTACCAACTTGAAACAGTGCAAACTCATGGCGAATTTACAGTGCTGCCACATTGGGAAATCAGGCCGTCAGCACCATGATCCAATATCACACTCAGTCACATTATTGTGACACGGAGCTAACCAGTTATTCCCCTATCCTATTCATGACGAGCGCCAGGCTAGGAAGTAACAAGTATCAATTTTATACTTCATTGGTTTGACTCGACCAGGAAGCATACTCCCGATCTCCTGTTCGCGAGGCCTGCACTCTACGGATTCTGCCACCGTTGTGCCACATCTTCGATGAAAGTGACTGGGCTCATGGCATGCACCATGTTCCTAAGTCCGGTCAGGACCTTAGTAATTTATATACTGGCCGACGTTGTGTTCTCCTTCTCGTTAGTTTGTTGTGTTTTATGTGGTTGTGTTTCTTGTGTTTCTTGTGTTTCTTATATTGATCAAACCAGACGAGATGGCCGATTGAGTTAGAGCACCCGTCTCCCACCTTGGTAGATCATGGGTTCGAACCCTGGTCGAGTCAAAGCAATGACTTAAAAATTGATACTTGTTGCTTCCTAGCCAGGTACTCAGCATTATTAGGATAGGGCAAGGACTGGTTGGCTCAGTGTCAGGATAATTTGACAGAGTGGGATGTCAGGTCATGGTATCCCAGGGGGGCAGCACTATAATGTTGCCATGAGTGTGCACTGTCACAAGTCGGTACCCATCCTAATATGGCCTTACATGTTGCTAGAATGTAAAACAACAATACACTATATTCATCAACATACCCACAACGTAGGCTATTAGTAAGTTTGTATGCAATTAAGTATGTTGCTCTTCTTTCTTTGTTTCTTTCTTTATCCATGTAATTCGACTGATTTAGTTTATTGATTCACTTCATTCACTTGGGGCATTCCATCCCCTTCATTTTTGTAATTATTTTCATTGAATTCACTAAATTCATGAACTTCATCGTATTCATTCACTAATTCCACTTCATGCAATTCTTCTTCAACTAAATTGGTCCCATTCATTCGAATAATATTCGTCATATACGTCATATTTACTACGTCATATTTATCACATTCGTCACCTTTTTCATGTTTATCCCAAAGGTCATATTCCTAATATTCGTCACATCTGCTATACCCATTATATCCAAAGTATTCATTATATTCATTATCTTAATTAATTGCCTTCATTATATTCATTATAGTTACCTGTGACGCATACTCATCATATTGGTAGAGAGTTGGGGTGAGTGTGTGAGGGAGAGAAGGGGGTGAGAATTAAAATTATATTCAAGTAAAAATGTTTTATTTAAACTACTTTTTTGATTGGCGTTTACGTGGTTTTGCACCTGAACTCTTCATATTGATTTAATTCGGCATATCCAATATATGCGCATAATTCTTCATATTCATTATATCCATTTTCTTTCGCTGGATTTAGTACATTTAGTTCAATCGGTGTATTTAGTTTATTTCGGTTAAGCCAGTTCATTCAGTTCACTCGTTGTATCAATGCATCTATGTATGGCTGGCTAGGATATGCACTCGCCTGTCAATAGTGTAACCACTTTTCTGATTTAATGGGGCTGTCACATTACGACACTTCTCGCCGGCGCGTGGTCAACGCGCAAAATAAGTTGTATGTGTCGAGACACATCCAACTTATCCGCGGAAGTTCGACACCAGCGCAGCGTGTTAGTAGCATGCGGCCAACGTGTCGACGCATGGCGGAAAAAAACAAAAAGAGGTTGACTCGCCATCCTGATATGACCTTAGATGTAGCTAGGATGTAAAACAGCAAAGCAACAATTTGGCGCGACATGTGGGAATGACCGTCACATGCATGGAGCATGCCAATAGCATTCGCATAATGTTATTCCAGGGCATCCAATGGATCTCGACATGCGCCTAACGTCCCCGTAACGGTCGCACCCAGACGTTGACGTGCGTTAGCACACGTCAAAAGTTTTGTGCACGCACAAAGCATTCGACGCGCGCTGAGGTGCACCATTGTGTGGGTGTGACCATCGCTGTCACTCAAAGTGTACCGACGTGTACCGACGCGCGACCAACGCACGTGTAACGCTTCCCGACGTGTCCCGTTATTTCGCCCAAAAGTGACACACATCGACGCGCGTTGGAGAGAAACGTCGTATTATGACAGGGCTATAAGCAACTGCTTTCTTGTTATTGTCCTGTGACTTTCATCTTCGTTCAGTCATGCATTATTAACTAATCATGCATCATGTGTTATTTATATATTATTTACTGGGATGCAGTGGAATATAAGTAAGGTGAGCGATAATTGGAAACCAGACAGCTTGTCTCGCGTTCTTCTTGATGTGTTTTTTTTGTTCAACAGTCGTATCTGTGGTACTTCATTGCCTTCATTCTTTGCAAGAGGGAGTATGATGGGCAGGTCTACCTGAGAAGGGGTAGAACGGCAATCAAAGTGACTGATGTTGACTTCTATGTTACTGCTCTGTCTATTTTTCTTGGTTTTTATTTTGTTGGTTTACTAATAGTTTTTCCCCTATTATTCTATCGGTCGTTGGCTGGTTGTTGGAGGTTTACGTCTTGGATACATCTAAGGTCCATATCAGGATGGGTACCGACATGTGACAGTGCACAGAAAGGGTAACGTTATAGTGCTGCCCCACTGGGAGAACAGGCCTCCAGCACCATGCCACTCAATCACATTGTCCGTGATGTTCGCAACACGGGTAATTTGACATTCGGACACAGCCATAGCATCTAGCACTAAGAAGGCCTTATGCTGCCTTCTATCGTGAACCGGCCACACCGTCTTAAGCGTTGGACAATAGCGCCGTGTATATTCACTTTCTTAAATACGAGACTTGGTTACATAACTAATGATATCGAACTGCCGCCTATGTACGAATTTCTGAACTAATTGCCGTCGCTGCCTATATAAGGCCAGGTTTGCCACTGAGAGCTCACATCAACAGGGGCATGAGGAGGACAAGGACTGAACCTTAAAATTGCCACCCGCCCACCCCTACGTGGCATTGAGTGCTCAGGCTTAAAGCCTCCTGACCTTACTT
Source organism: Branchipolynoe longqiensis (assembly GCA_030323885.1). Lineage (NCBI taxonomy): Eukaryota > Metazoa > Annelida > Polychaeta > Phyllodocida > Polynoidae > Branchipolynoe > Branchipolynoe longqiensis. The sequence goes on from CM059187.1 coordinate 93,421,360, forward strand.
TGATTGAACATGTTGTTATTTGAATTGAACTTTCTGATCATCAACACTTGTACTCATGCTTAAGAAATTAAAACCAACTTTATACTACTTTCTGTGTCATTGTCAAATTATCCTGACACTGAGCCAACCAGTCCTTGCCCTATCCTAATAAAGGCGATGGTCTCGTTATGAAGCGACAGTTATCAATGTGTAAGTCATGGGTTCACTGGACCATGGTTCGAACCGGTGAGTTCGAATCCCACTATCTACCAAAACAGGAGATGGACCCTCAACCCATTCGGCCATCTCACTGGTATATATTGTCTGTTGGGGGATTGATGTGTCTGACCGGATGCACTGGGATTAGTCTATGCTGGGTTGCCTGACAACATGTTTCCTCGCATAGAGGATCCCGAAGCACCGCAACACACCTGTCTCATGTCAGTTCGGACCAGGTATTAATGTAATTCACTTTAATGAGACAGACAGGTGCCTCACTATCCCTCTTTACCTACAATGGACACTAAGTAGCCTGTATATTTGGCCACTTTCCAGGTACTACTTACTCCCGATGCTAACGGCCACCCTGCCATATTATATATATATTAATTAATATTGCATACTATTGGTTTTAGGCACGAGTAGGATATAGAAAGACGAACATTTAAAAAAAAGCAGATACACAAACACAAACAAAAGCGAGCTTGCCAATGTTGTCATTGGCAATGGATATTCCCTACACAAATACCTAAGTCCCGTCTCATACAATAACCCAGACAGTAAATGCCATCATTTGTCCCATTCTTGATTTCCACATATTGGCATCCATGTGAAGAATCTCTGGGGTTCTTTGGCCGTCTTCCAGTTATACTACTTATACTCACTACTATCAGGAGGATCCTGGCAACTGTCTGCCAGTCTCCTCCAACTAAATACTCCAACACAACTCCTAAGAAAGAAACGGAGACAAGTCACACAAGATTTAAAGTGCTAAGGTAGAGCTTTATTGCTACAACTCTTGTTCACCTACTAGTGACATGCTACCCTGACTCACTTACAACCTACTACACAGACCCACATAGCTTCTGCTTGTTCAGTCAAAATCCTACAGGTGTTACACACAGCTCATAAGTGAACTGCTTCCTTTAGCATCTCTAGAGTGAGTCCTGTCTGTCCATGACTGTGTGTCATAACATGTTTACACATTTTTATTTCCATGTCACACGCGAGTGGGCACACATTGCATCACTATTGCATAACAATGGTTCCCAACTCCATCACCCAAGATATTGATATTATTCCAAGCTTGTCTATCACAACCGAAAGACCGTATATTTTAACACATGTATTTACGCATGCTCTGTCAGTGGCATTCTCCTTTGGTTATAATGAAAATATTGAAAATAGTGAACATAATGAACTTGGGGTTTTCATTTACACACTGACACTACTCAATCATTCTCACTGGATATCTCACTAGACATAAGCATATATCATTAATATAAATGTGTCGTGGTGGCTGTTATGAAAATGGGTAATATTGCACCTAGAGCAGGACTCAAACACAGATCTCTTGTCTTTCGGGCTTGGGCTCTAACCACAACACCGCCTATGCTCATTCATTTCAGTAGATTCCCAACCCACGCAGACCTGTCTGTGTGGCTCCTTGACTGAGTTAGAACAGACCATAATTGATGCATTTAGCCCCAGCCACATTACGGCTTGCGACCGGTTGTGACCACTTTGGACCAGAGAACCCACAGTCACCATCAAATTCCTTGTGACCAAATTGACGGCCAATGACCTCTGGGTTTAGCATTTTGGTCGCAACGAAGTCAGCGACAACTAAGACCATTTTCCAACCACTGTGCAATCAGTTTCGGCCACTTTGTGACCATTTTGTGAAATCTTCCGACCTCTTTGTGACCAACCCTGTGGTCACAAAGTGGAATTAAGCAGTCGCAAGCGGAAATGTAAAGGTTTATATTAAACGCATTTAAGACACACATATATATATAAAACTGGCTATGGTGAAGAAGATAAAGAGAGAGAGTCGAAGCGAGGAGTTGGTGGGAACCTTCCAATTTTATTTTGCAGTGAAGGCCCATGGGCGGGCGAAGAAATAGCCCTACCTATATAAAAGCTAAAATCGCGTAGCAGCAGCGAGCTGGGTGGCGGCAGATAGCAGCTTAATGACAAGCAGTGGCAGCGCCGTAGCAGCGGAGCAAAAGTTGCTAGTATTGCAGCATATATAGAATAATCGAGATCGTTAAATAAATAATAAAATAAAGGTAGGAGACACTCCACCTATTTATATATATATAATAAATTATAGTTTACATATATATTATATATATATATATGGGAGGGAGTGGGGACAGAGTAGGGAGGAAGTGGGTGTGTAAGGAGTCAGGGCTGGCGTGAATGGGGAGGGAGAGGGGGCGGGAATGGAGGGGAAGGGACGGAGGGGGAGACTGGTGGGAAAGGAGGGAGTGGGGTGGGAGAGATTGAGGGAATGGAGGGAGTGGGAGAGGGAGTGCGGCGGGAGGGAATGATGGACAGGAGGAGGATAGGGAAGGTGGATAGGAAGGGAGTGCTTGGTAGAGAGTGGGTGGATAGGGAGGTAGAGGGGGGTGACTGTCTGGGTAAGGAGTTGTGAGACACTGGGTGGGTAGGGTTTGGGGAGGGAGTTTGGGAGTGGATGGAGTGAGTGGGCGAGGTGCAGGAGGTGATTGAGTGGGTAACGAGTGTGGGAGGGAGTGGGGAGGAAGTGGGTGGATAGAGAGTATGTGAGGGAGAGTGCAGGGTTTGAGTGAGTGTGGAATGTGGTCGGGGGTGGCGAGTGTGTGTGTGGGAAAGTGAGGGGGTGAGTGAGTGTTGTAGGTTGTGGGGAGTGAGTGTGTTTGGGAGAGTGAGGGGGTGAGTGAGTGTTGGAAGTGGTGGGGAGTGAGTGTGTGTGGGAGAGTGGGGGAGTGAGTGAGTTTTGTAGGTGGTGAGGAGCGAGTGTGTGTGGGAGAGTGAGGGGTGAGTGAGTGCTGTAGGTGGTGGGGAGTGAGTGTGTGTGGGAGGGTGAGGGGGTGAGTGAGTTGTGCAGGTGGTGAGGAGCGAGTGTGTGTGGGGGAGAGTGGGGGGAGGGGTGAGTGATGTAGGTGGTGGGGTGTGAGTGGTGTGTGGGAGGGTGAGGGGGTGAGTGAGGAGGGTTGTAGGTGGTGGAGGAGCGAGTGTGTGTGGGAGAGTGAGGGGTGAGTGAGTGTTGTAGGTGGTGGGGAGTGAGTGTGTGTGGGAGAGTGAGGGGTGAGTGAGTGCTGTAGGTGGTGGGGAGTGAGTGTGTGTGGGAGAGTGAGGGGTGAGTGAGTGATGTAGGTGGTGGGGTGTGAGTGGGTGTGGGAGGGTGAGGGGGTGAGTGAGGGTTGTAGGTGGTGAGGAGCGAGTGTGTGTGGGAGAGTGAGGGGTGAGTGAGTGATGTAGGTGGTGGGGAGTGAGTGTGTGTGGGAGAGTGAGGGAGTGAGTGAGTTTTGTAGGTGGTGAGGAGCGAGTGTGTGTGGGAGAGTGACGGGTGAGTGAGTGCTGTAGGTGGTGAGGAGCGAGTGTGTGTGGGAGAGTGAGGGGGTGAGTGAGTGTTGTAGGTGGTGGGGGGCGAGTGTGTGTGGGAGGGTGATGGGGTGAGTGAGTGTTGTAGGTGTTGGGGAGTGAATGTGTGTGGGAGAGTGTGAGGGGGAATGAGGCGGGTGACTGCGGGAGTAGGCACTGCGGGAGTGCGGAGGGAGGGCTGGATAGGGAGGGTTGAGGGGAGAGTGAGTCGTGCGTGAGTGAGTGCGTAGGTGGGGTGCGGTGAGGTAGAGAGTGGTGGGGGGCGTGTATCAGGGAGTGTGTGGATAGGGATAGTGTGAGGGTAGAGTGAGAGGGGTGACTGACTCGGTAGGTGGTGAGCGGTGAGGTGGGGGAGTGGGTGTGAGTTCCTGAGTGGGTAGAGAGTGGAGATAGAGTGTGTGAGGGAGCGTGTGGATAGATAGGGAGTGTGTGGTGGGAGAGTGAGGGGGGTGAGTGGCTTGGTAGGCAGTACGGGAGGGAGTGGGGAGGGAATGGGTGTGGGGTGACTGAGTGGGTAGAGAGTTGGGGCGAGTGTGTGAGGGAGTGAGGGGTGTGCGTGGATGTGTAGGTGGTGGGAGGGGAGGTGTGTGTGGCTAGCTGCACAGTGTATGATTAATGCAGGTGGGCCATCGTCATGAAGGTGATGAAACACGGGTTTAAGTAATCGATATATGCCACGCTATTCGGAGTAGTAGCCAGTGCACGGGTGAGGCAACACCTCGCCGTCAGGGGCCGGGTGGACAGGCGCCAATAAAACAAATATGTTTTAGCCTGATCGATGAGGGATACGCTGTAAACAGGCGCATTTTAACAAATGGTGTCTCTTCCACCAAGACTGTGTGGAGACCCCCCCCCACCCCCCCCCCCACCCCCATTTTCCCTCTACCCTCTCCCGCTCGCCCACAGAGACGTGCCTGCTAAGCATTTCGAAGGCAGGAAGGTGGGGCCAGTCGGTATTGCATTACATAATAGGCCTACTAGCTTTATAGCCCATCCTGTGCACAGGTTAAAGCTAGGCTCTGCATCAATCTCTGGACCAACATTGTCTTAAGGCGGTCAAAATGACAGTATGGGTGAAGTGACTAAAGTTAGTAAAAAATCATCAACATTAATATGAAATTCAATTAGTTTGTTTAATTCAATATTAATATGAAATGTGTATGTTAGGTATAAACAAGACATGCTAACAACCCATACATGGCGACGGATCAGTGATGTCCGATGATGTGCTTTGGGAGCGCCAATTAACAGGGGAGTAATGATCAGAACGACACTAATACTTAACCACTGTTTGGTATTATATATATAATTAATCTTGCCTCGTGTATTTCTCAGTGGTATTCGCCATTTTGTTTTCTGTAAACAAATAAATGCGTTTGTACCGCATTGGTCAGGCATTTAATAAGAGCTTTCTCTCCTGAGTTATTTATGTACATATATATATATCTACTTTACTTCTCTTTTATTGTGCAGTCAGTGGATCTCCTGACATATCAGAATTGCACTCTTGCCCTGACTAGTGCCAATCCGATTCAGACAGCTGACATAATGGCACTACGCGGATAGTTGCCAAATGTCGATATAGAACCGTTATATATCGCCTTGTGTCTGTGTCACATACAGGTGTGTAGCTAAACTCGGGCTCAGTTGCAGACATTTTGAAAATCAAATTGAGGATGTCAGCTTAAAAGCAAATATAGCTTCGTTCCTGTTAATAAGGGCACCAAACAAGAGGAGATGGCCGAATGAGTTAGAGCGTCCGTCTCACGTCTTGGTAGTTTGTGGGTTCGAATCCTGGTCGAGTCAAACCACTGACTTAAAAATTTATACTTGATGCTTCCTAGCCAGATGCTTGGCATTACTAGGATAGGGCAAGAAGCAGTGGAATGAGGAAGACCAGTCGTCAGCGACTGACATTTCTACTGCTTAACCAAAACAACAACAAAGATAACAAATATGGGACAATAATCACAAGAAATAGTCCAACGACTTGCTACATTATATCCAATGCCTCCGCAGCTATACCAAAGTGATGTCTCAAAGCTTATATACATTAATCTCTTAATTCATTTATAATATGACTTTGTACTCATTTGTACGCAACACATTTTGCCGTATAACTGCGTAGTCATCACTATATAATTCAATAAAACCTCTCTAAATCGACCCACCATGGGACGGACATTTTTCTCTCTTTCTGTTGTTGTTGTGATTGTTTATTTATGCTGCTCATAACGGTTAGCTGCATGCACTCGTTTTCGCCGCTGTGAAATAGTGGTCATAACCCGTATTGATTGATTTCCTTGAAGCTATAATTTCTGTAAACTTGTTTATGGTGTTTCCAATGTCTTTGTTTTTTTATTATATCTGAGGGCATAGTTTGTTTAGTCCGGTGTATCCTATTTGTTGTTTCTGTTTTCTGGCTTACGTATTGTTTATCCCTGATCTATTACTTATTAAATGGTCCATTTAGGGAGGTGATCAGTTCAGGCAGTTTTCATTTCGCTAGAATGCTATTGTATGCGCGATCATTTGGGACCCAAATAAAGCGATCAATATAAGGGGGTGGTCGATCTGTGGAGGTGGTCGCTTAGAGAGGTTTTGCTGTATATCCATATGTATCCATATGCATGTATATATATGTGTATCTATATATTATATATGTATGTATTATGTATATATATATATATATATATATATATATATATATATATAGATTGGTGTGTTCATACAGTGTGAGGAGGTTATCCGCTCACGTGTTGGATAAGCAATTTTAGGTCGGAACACTCGGTAGTCTTGATGCTAAGTCAGAAAAGAAAAGAACCAACTGGGATGGAGCGTGTGTGAGGCTTCAACTACATTATAAGGGTATCATTGGGGGGGGGGGGGGGGGGGTGCTAGGGGTGTTCACTGTAGCACGATGAGGGGCATTAACTATTTACTTCTCAGTCATTTCTTACCGGTTAACACAGCTACCCAGTCTAGGATTTTTTTAAATCTCAGGTCACCAAATATGGAGACGCATTGTCTATGATAGATAAGATGATACTCTATGACGCATCGCATCAGATGAACCCAATTTTATAGATAATGGTTGATATATATATATATATATATATATATATGTGCATACCATTTTATATATAGATATGCTGTATAAGCTGGAGGCCGGAATCTTCCACCTGCTCCACAGCCCTATCTCCTCCCTCAGTCATTTACTGGAGGAGCCTGTCTGTTAACCTAAAAACTTCCATCCTACTCACACACAGATCCGTTGGGGGGCGCCACCCGTTTGTGCACGCACCACTGCCCCCCCCCCCTCCATACACTTATTGTACAGCAGCATATATATGATTATGTACCTAGCAACCAGTTGTAGATACTTGTATTCATCAATATACTCCTATTTTTCCTCTGGCAGTGTGAACAACATTTTTACCGTTGAGTATATAAATATAGATATTATTCTTTCATCGCCTGCGATGCGTCATAGGGTATCATCTTATCTATCATAGACCATATCTCTCCATATTTGGTCACATATAATTCGAAAAAAATAAGTTATATATAGGGCTCAATAGATTTAGAAATTGCTGAAAAATAGAGGGACATCCTTTCATATGGACTGCTGTTCTTCAGCAGGTTGGAAGCATATTCAGCCCTATATATGTGGTATAAGCCATTATACGAGTATAAAAAGGCTGGAAGCTTCCATCTGCTCCCCAGCCCTAACTTCTCACTCAATGGAGGAGCCTTGATCTAGTCGTCTACTTCTCCAGCCTTGTCAACCTCAGATCCGTTGGAGGGCTGGGGCGCCACCCGTATGTGCATGCACCACTACCCCCACCACCTACACTCACTTTACCACGGACATATTTAAATTGTTTTAGTTTCTAGCATCTAGCCCCTTTGCCCCTGACCTTGAACTCTGGTAATCACCCTTGGGACGCGTCCTTTAGAGCTGCTTGACCTTCGTAGATTGTCCCTAACTCTCATTACATTGCCCTCGTTCCATTGCCTTCGGGCTTGACTTTGAAACCTTTGGCGATAGCTCAAGGCCCTTCACATCTGGTTCTCCCAATGACATCTTATCCTGCTCACCGACCTTCCTACTCTTCTTACTCTTACGACCAGACGGGATGGCCGAATGAGTTAGAGCGCCCATCCCCCGTGTGGGTAGATAGTGGAGTCGTGGGTTCGAAACCAATGGCTTTAAAATTGATACATGTTGCTTCCTAGCCTGGCGCTCGGCATTATTAGGATAGGACAAGGACTGTTTGGCTCAGTGTCAGGATAATGTGACTGAGTGGGAAACCAGGTCATGGTGCTGGCAGCCTGGTATTCCAGTGGGGCAGCACTATAAAGTCGCCACGAGTGCCCACTGTCACAAGTCGGTACCCATCCTGATATGACCATAGATGTTGCTAGGACGTAAAACAACAACAAACAAACAACAAATCTTACTCTTACAGGGCAGCCAAACCCCCCGGCATGACCCGACCGATATAGCAATATCCTATTAGTACTAGATTTCTTTGGGCCCTCATTAAATGGGGACCTTCTCATATGGCACCGTACCCTTTTGTAAATTAAGTCGCGATGCTTCTTCTATCACTCAAACATCATTGCATGTTACTCTGAAGTCTTCGTCCAAAGCTCAGTGCCGCAGTATCTATTATTCCAGATACTGCTGATCTGATTGCTTATTACATACGAGTTGTATCCTTCTTTCATGACTAGAGAAATGTATTTCATCACGGCATAAACCATTCATGACTCAGCAGATTACTTATATGCCTCCTGTGACCTTCAGACATGACCAGGGAACCTGTACAGACGGCTCCTTAACCTTCCTATTGAACTTCCAACCTTCTTAGATGATCCACAACCTTCACAGAGAGGTCAAACATCCTACTTGCATGGTATTGTAACCTTCGTAGGAAGGCCACGACACCTTGTTACAAGATCCTATACATTCCTAAATGGCCCTAAACATTCGTCTATGGCGTCGGTACCAATTCTGACATGACCATGGATATGCATAGGACGTAAAGCCCCAACAAACACCAAGCATCCATGGCCCAAGACTGTGGAACCTTTCTGCATGGCCCTAAACCCGCCTGACGCCCCTGTAGAAGCCCCTTTAAATCGGGGATCCCACGGGCTCAGCGAATGTATTGACATGAGGGTCAGAGGAAGGGAGCCTTTTATTATCCTCTCACGATGAGCAATTGATGACCTCCAAACGCTAAGGATTGGGAGGGTAGCGGGAGGGGAGATGGAGAGGTGTGAGAGTGTGGGGTGAGGGGGTGGTAAATGGTTTAGTCGACACATGGTGACCCCGTACTTCACAGCCAGACCCACACACAACCATACACACACAGTCCATACCAGGGTAATCCTCAAATGCTCCAGCAAGGTGGGGTGGACCCTACATCAAGTACGCGTCGTGATAATAACATTTTAAATTAGCATATTACAATAATGCAATTTTAACGATGGCTCCACTACATGGATCTGTTTGGTTGAAATAGTAGTGTTGAAAGGGAGCAAATACTTGTACCGCACAGAGTGAAATCAAACTTAAAAAGGAGTGATAATACTTTGGAAATGCTCACTAAACTCACATTAAACGTTTACAAATTCATCCGAGGGCCATGATAGGCGTCAGTAAAAAATACTATTAATGTAACATCAGGGTAACACGGGAGATCCGTCTCCCGTGTTGGTAGATCGTGGAGTCGTGGGTTCGAACCCTGGTCGAGTCAAACCAATGTCTAAAAGATTGATACTTGTCACTTCCTAGTCTGGTGCTCGGCATTAATAGGATAGGACAAGGACTGGTTGGCTCAGTGTCAGGATAATGTCACTGATTGGGATATCAGGTCATGGTGCTGGTGGCCTGATCTTCCAGTAGGGCAGCATTATAACGTCGCAATGAGTGCACACTGTCACAAGTCGGTACCTGTCCTGATATGACCTTAGGTGTTGCTAGGACATCAAACAACAGCAACAAACAAACATCGGTATACGTGCACTGGAGATGGTCCCTGTGAAGTCGTCTTGCATTACATAGCGATTGATGTGATTTCCCCCACAAAATCTATTATGTAAGTTGTGTAGGACTAGTAAGCTTTTAATGCAGGTATTGCATTTCAGATCGTGCCATCGTATATATACGTCACAACAGGCAACATATCGAGGGACTTGCTATCCGGACCGCACTTCGTCCACACCTCTCTCTATCTCCTCTCCACTGGCCTTGCTCCTCCTTGATATGTCTAAAAAGAGTTCCAGGAGGGGGAACCCACCGGCATTTCACTTTCTACTCTCACACTGTCTCTTTCTATGGCTCGCTGGTTGGTCACCATAGAGCAAATAGACACCGTCCTTTGACTCAACTCTCCTCATGTCTCTTTCCTAGACTCTGCCCTTTCAATTTCTCCCTGGCATACTTCTTCCCCTGACCAGGGGAGTTGTGTTCTTGGGTAGGGCCCTTCACCTTTACGATTTCTCTGTTTTGTTCTCATTGTTGGAACCACCGCTGCACCCATCTTTACCTTCCCTTCCTCGAATCCCTTGCTACTGTCAACTGGATACAATTGCTCAACTAGCGACGGACTGAAGGGATTCGGTGCTGCTCCAACTACCGCCGGACCGAAGAGATTTGGTGCTGCCCCAATGCTTTGCCGTTACAAAGATCTCCCCAGCTTCTACAACACTCCCTACTGAAGTTAAATCTTCAACCAAAGATTGGGCCGATTTATCGGAACCTCTCTATTAATGTTGCAGTTCTGCAACTGGTAACCATCATAATCAAATGTACTTGCTTGTAGACACATTCCAAGCACAAATTGACCTCGTGACTCATCCTTATGTTCACAACAAATGATGAGTTTCTGTCATCATCGCCATCAATGGAAACCCAAGAAGATACACCCCCACCCACCCACCCCCAAACACACGCGCACAGTCAATGGAATATATGGGTACACAGTGATAGAAGTCGAGATGGCTGAACACTTACCGGGGAAGCGGCCAGCCACGTCATGTCGACCAAACTGCAGGAGGACCAGCAGAAGCAGCAGGGCCAGGCCAGACGAGGACGGCGCCTGGAGCCTCGCCGACGGCGTCCGCATCGCCCAGGTCGTCCCTCTGAAGGTGGAGAGGGGAGCGCTTGGAGCCGGCATGTCCACATCGGGGCAACGTAAACCCATGCAGGCGCTGCGCCTCCTGGTCCCCGGGGGACGCGCCCGGTACCAGCGGGCATCCACTGGCCAATAATATGAGTGTGGAATTATAATAAAGGAAGCGGATGGACAGGGAGAAGTGTTCGGTTATCCTTGTATAGATGAGTGGACGGGAATAATGGCGGGCGGGGGAGGAATGGAGGAGGGTGTCTGTGAGTGTCCAGTAACGACTGGGTTAGGGGTGGAGAGAGAAGGAAGGAGAAATAGGAAGAGAAAAAAAGAACGCTTGACCCTCCACTAAGTAGGATCACTCTCCGCCCGCCCACTTCCCGGGTTCCGTCCGCTCCAGCAATCAACGTTGGATTGCCCGGGGGGAAGACGGTGCATGTGGGAGGAGGGGAGTCTACTGAGGGGGTGGTGGTGGAGTGGGCAGGAAGCCGGGGGCGTGGATGTAGGACTTTATTTCTTTAGACGAGATCGGCGGTGGTGGATGTGGCAAACCAAGCAAGGGTGTAGTTTGAGAGAGTGGGTAGGGAGTTGGCTGGGTGTGTGGATGGTGGGTGTGGAGAGTGGGCGGCGAGAAGAGCCAGTAACGATGCTATCACTATGGAGATTACGGATCCGGGCCTCTAAGTAGGTAGGAGATAACCGTATCCAGTTGGGTAGCGCCCGGGCAATAAAACCCGGGGTTGATCAGGGCGCCCTCCGCCAACTACTGCGACCGGCCGCCGCCTCCAGCACCCGCCGCTACTGCTGCATCAGCCGCCGTCCCCGCCTCCCTCGCCGCCGCAACCGTCGCCGGGGCCATTGGCCGGGAAGCGTCACTTGCGCGCCGCCTGGTGGCAATGCATGTTGACGAGCTTAGCTCGCCCAGAGCTACGAGGGTGTGTAATCGGGACAGGATACGACAGCGGCCCGCCGCGCTTATGATGAGGCCGGCTCAAGTCGCCCGTCGCCACTCGCCGCCGTCCTAGGCACTGGGCAGTCCGGGGATGTTGTGTGGGCGCGGTGTGGGGGGAAGCTGCTACACACCGCCGGTCCTCGACGGTATCACCGCCTTGGTCTCCGTGAGTCAGTCAGTCAGTCAGCCAGTCAGTAAGAGTCCGCTGCCGCCGCCACAGCTGCTGCCACCGCCGCCGACAACACTACCACGCGGTGTTTGAACGCCGCGGACCGAAGCCCAACTAATGCCAGCCACCCAGCCACCTAGCCTGGCAGGCGGGCAGGCAGACGGGCAGGCAGGCGGGCAGGCAGGCGGGCAGGCAGGCGGGCAAGCAGGCGGGTATGCAGGCGGGCAACCAACTAGCGCCGACACGCCGCCCACCGCCTGTCTGCCGCCTCCCCCACACCACCTCACCGCGCACACAACCTCCTTACACCCCCCCACACCCCTCTATTCCACTCCCCGCAAAGCAGATCCGCTCTCCATCACCACCACCAGCACCACCGCCCACCTCCACCACCACCACCACCACCGCCACCACCGCCACCACTCACTCTGCCTACCTACACACCGCTACCGCCTCTAGGGGCCGCCGCCAGAACTAGGCGGCCAGCCGCCAACACAGACCGGCGATAGCTCCCTCCCCGTTGCACTGGGTGCGCTGGCCTAATCGGTAGAGCGCAGGCCTCGTGTTCGGAAGGTCGGGAGTTTGGTTCCCGGTCGAGTCAAACTAATGACTTTAAAATAGTATACTTGTCGCTTTTTACCCCTGGCGCTCGACATGTATACGATAGTGCAAGGACTGCTTGGTTCAGTGTCAGGATAATTAGCAAGACAAACACAGCAAATATAGTATGCCTTTTTATTACAATTTTAACTCTTGTCGTCAGTACAGCCTCTTACGTAGTTATGTGATGTCAAATGAGGCTTAGGCACGCTTATAACCCTATATTCCCTTTTTTTTCGTGGGGTGGGTGGGATGGCAATTTAAGGCAGTTGTTGTCCGCGTGGCTCCCATGTCGAAAGTGAAGTATTCGCAGCTAGCAGTCGCTTTTATAGCCGAAGACGTGGTAATTTAGTTAAGAAATATGACACCAGTGGAGCCCCAGTCGCCTTGTTTACTGAGCGATATATGGCAGAAGTGCCAGAAAACCGCTAGCCGGTGTTAATGCTATAGTTAAGTTAGTTCAGCAAGGATCTGCCAGTCAGCGACACATCAAGCAGCCTTAGTTACTAGCGCTTGGCTGTATTTGCCGCCAAATTACCCGTAATGCTTCAGTATTACAAACAATGTGACTGAGTGGGATATCGTGGCATGGTACCAGCGGCTTTATTTCCCACTGGTGCAGCAGTATAAAGTGTGCACTGTCACAAATGGGTGCCTTAGATGTTTCCAGACGTAAAACTCCAACAAGCAACCCTCCCATTGGCCGGTCTGGGTTGCCGATGGGGTTGAAGCGGTGTGTGTGTGTGGGGGGGGGGGGGGGGGGGGTTGAGCGGGGGGGGGGGGGGGGGGGGGTGCTGAGCATCAGTCAGTCATTCAATCAAGCGGGCCGGCTCGTATGTCTCTGTACCTCTCTGTACATTTGTCCCTTTTTAGGGGAAGGAGGTAAAATCCAACCAGCTCATCCATCCCTCCATCCGCACACTGCTGCCTTCCTCCCAACTCCACCCCCGTCGCTCCATTTCTCCCTTTGCAACTTAGTGCACAACGCCACCTGGTGGAGCTAGTAGTGTACCTGTCGGCCCCTGTCGTCGCTCCAGGGTGGCATGAACGCTAGGTACTCATCACCTCCCCCCCCCCCAGCTCCACCTCTCCCCGTCCGCACTCACCATTCCCCCATACAAATGGTTCTTGGGTGCATGCCACCATCGCCTATGCCAAATAACAAATACATTGGTTTTCGTCCCCGCCCATGCTTAAAAGATCGCCCATCCCTGATTGTTTAGTTTTTATTTTATTACAATTTAAAAAATGTTATAAATGTGTCGGGCTAGCAGCAATTCAACTATCATAATTTGTGCAACCAGACGGGATGGCCCGATGAGTTAGAGCATCCGTCTCCCGTGATGGTAGATCGTGGGTTCGAATCCTGGTCGAGTCAAACCTACGACTTAAAAATTGATACTTGTCACTTCCTAGCCAGATGCTCGGCATTACTAGGATAGGGCAAGGAGCAGTGGAATAAGGAGACCAGTCGTCTGCGACTGAAATTTCCCCTGTTTAAACAACTAATGTACCCCCCCCCCAAAAAAAGAACATAGTTTGGGCACTTGAGTATTTATTTCAAACACCCTCAATGCATGAAATTCAAGTTTTATCAGCGAGAGGCTTCTAAATACTGCACAAAAATACCTAATTTGTTATACATATTACTTCTATGTCATACGCCAGAAAAAAATAAAGATACAAATAAAAACCACCCGGCCGACCCGGATTTGCGTGGTCGAAAGGACGATAACCAACTTAGGTTTTGTTATTTGGCCTTAACCCCCTTACAACATAAACCCCGTAGTGCCCCCCTCTGCCACCACTTTCTACGCCAGGCACTGCCAACTGAAGGCCTACCGTTGTATTGTGTTTGACGTTCTTAGAAGAATTTCTTCAGTGGTGTTGCAAAGAGTATCTTAAGCAAAGATTCCATATACGCGGTATGCGGTATGCGATGTGCGGCATGCGAATGCGAATGTGGTATGCGCCATAGATACCCATGCAGACCTCCGATAGTTGATGTCTTATTTTTGTGTGTTGGGGTTGCTAAACAAACAAACAAACAAAACTACCCATCCAAAATTTGGAGTTTTTTGCTCCAAATTGTTGACGGAAAGTCAAAGTTACTATCGTTCTCTATGCCAAACGCAGCAGCATTCGCATTCGCATTCGCATTCACACTGATCGGTCCATGGGTCGATCCATTTGCTGCTTTCGTATTTGCATTCGCATTCGGACGTATGGAAACACTACTATGCCTTTACACCCTTTTCGATTTGTTGCCGCATTCACATTCTTACTTTAGTTTGAAGTCCAAGCGTTGTCTTGTGTTTGGCGTTCTTAGAAGCATTTCTTCAGTGGTATTGCAAAGGGTAACTTAGGGTGGAGGTCTATATATAGAATTCATAACAAAACGGAGGTCGGTATCATCGATTTCAGGCACGCCACACACCGCTATGGGCATCATTCTTTAAAGTGCCATAGTCCGATAGTTTTGAGTTTCTACCATTTTCTGAGATATTTATTAAAGGGGTAGTTGTAGTTTATCTTACATTAGTTTGAAGTAACTTTTATTTTAAATTGGCCAATTAGTTTTTAGATATTTGAAGCAGAAATATATCAAGTTAGTTTGAGGAATAATGCCAACATTCTGTAAGCATAGGCTCCAGCAGTAATATGTTCTATTGTATTGATTCAGTATGCCATTATATGTGGAAACAAATGCCTACGAAGTTCATCAGTATATAAGTTAGTTATGTTTGAATCAAATCTATAGCATTGTTTCGGTTTTGAAAATGTGATGTTCCATTGCACTCAGCAACTTAAACATACTAAAGTATAACCCCGTTAAACCAATCTCGGTTAACCCAAACGATCGGTTAATCCACACTTTCTTTGGTGGCCTGGGAAAATACTACCACGTATCATATCAAAAAGTTGGTTAAACCAAAGTCGGATTAATCCAAATTATTGGTTAATCCAAACAAAATTGTCGGATGCGAGGCCACTCCAGTACGGTTAAACCAAACTTTCATGTGGTTATATGGTCATCTGAGAACCCACATACTTTTTTTTATATGATAAATGGTAGTATTTTGCCGGGTCGCATAAGAAAGTTTAGATTAACCGATCGTTTGGTTTAACCGAGCTCGGTTTAACGGGGCTATACTGTACATACAAAATAATAATCAAAGTGTCCACATACAATGTATATTACATTCATAATGCACCCACTTTTTTTCCAAAACCAAATCAAAGTCAAAGTCAAACCTCGGTTAAACCAATGATCTGTTATTCCAAACACATTTCTATGGTCCCTTCAAGTTTGGTTAAACGCTGTTGTACTGTAATTTGCTGCATACGTTTATGTGATTTATCAACTATAAATATGCAGAGGGAATACATAATATTTTCCAATATGTATAGCCACCACGACCCATATCACGTGACGAGCGGTGTGCCTATTGGCTGGTCTTGCACATAACTGTTGCTACCTTGTGTCAGTCGCATTTAAAGAATATGTTCTTCTATGGAAATATAGTGTATATAAGAATAGCAATAAGGAACATTTCTACTTGATCACATTTTCTGTATAGTGTAAGATAATACATTAATGTAGCTCCATTCATAGTGTACTACGTACGTGCTGTACAATGTATTATGCAAATATAAATACTCCCTAGATTTCCATGATATTTGTATATATCGGCGCCTGCGCTGTACGTCAATATTTACATATCCACTGCCCCGCGGCAAACTGCCACTCGCGCGCCACCGACGGCGGATATCGACGTTTCTAACTCATGTACTACTCACCTGCCACATCATTCAAATTCCTCATTTGTACATAGTATATAGTTTGTTTGTTTAGCGAGCCACCTGCACATAAGTATACATGAGCTATTGGGGTTGTATTACCAGATTGATATATATCAATATGTGTTATATATTATATTATGCGAATATAAAGAGCTGCAAAATAGCCGAGCCAGTTTATTAACTGCTTGATGTGTGTCTTCATAGTGTTTGACCTTGACCTTGACGGGTGATACTTCTCGGTTAATCCGGTGTCTGCCACACCTGTTTTATTGGCCACGTGTCTCTTCACACATCTCTTCATCAGTGCTTATAGCTAGACGCCCATATATATATATATATATATATAATACATATACAGTAAAACCTTTCTATATGGACTGACAGTGGGACCGACTTTAAGTAGTCGATTTAGGGAGGTGGTCGGTTTAGGGACTTAAAATATAGTTACAATGGTATCGTTTGGACCCAAATAAAGCGATCGATATAGTGTGTGGTCGATCTGTGGCGGTGATCGGTTAGGGAGCTTTTACTGTATATACATTATATATATGTATATATATATCAATGTGTGTACATATCAGTGTGTCAATGCATGACTAAAATTAAATGGTGTTTATGTGTTACCTCCACATGTATATGGAGTATGTACTTCCCAATATTCTCCCAAAAGCACCCACCCCAATGGGCCCCCCTCCCCTTCCACCACCCTTAACCATCATGAACAAACCATCAACACACCAAACATCCTACACAACTATCAACCTGTTTAAACACATTGAACATTATATAAGACAGACAGAATTGTCTTGTCATTGTCATGGGGGTGTTGAAAATGGGAAATATTGCGCCTAGAGCGGGACTCGAACCCACATCTCTTTGCATTCCGGGCCAGTGTGCTAACCATTACACCACCTAGGCTCCCTGATATCAACACACTACCCACGCCTACCTGTCTATGCGGCTCCTTGCCCGAGAGGTCAGTGCAGACCACTACACTCATCCCCCTGGAATTGTAAGTCTTTTAACACTTACAATTACATACATACAGGCAATGCACTTACATACATACACAGGGTAGGTTCAACAACTATACAGCGCATAGCTTGTACAGGATCATGGTCACGGCAACCAGTGTCATGGGGGTGTTGAAAATGGGAAATATTGCGCCTAGAGCGGGACTCGAACCCACATCTCTTTGCATTCCGGCCAGTGTGCTAACCATTACACCACCTAGGCTCCCTGATATCAACACACTACCCACGCCTACCTGTCTATGCGGCTCCTTGCCCAAGAGGTCAGTGCAGACCACTACATCATCTATAAACTTACCATAAGGGACAAACTTAGCCCTCAACGATTTTTGAGTTGCCCCGAGAATACACTTTCTACTCGGTGCTGCTCCCCATTTTTACAGAAACTACAGTGACTGGTGCTGTACATTATAGAGGAGGAGCCATTCCCTTAATTCTACAGGATCGATGCTGTAACTAATACAGCACTGATCAAACAGATTATATAGACTTCTATTGGAATTGACGAGCGCTCCGGCGCTGACAAATGTAATATTTAGATGAATAAATACTTTACCAAAAAACAAAACAAAAATACTTCCAAATACCTTTGAGGGTGACAATCCAACATTTCTTAAATGATAGGCCTTTGCAAAGTTCAACTTTGGAAGATGCAGTATTTCACAGATTTAGTTAATTGGAAGGATTTAAAATAAAAATGAGAACCGGCTCAAAGCAGCCTGTTCCATCTCACTAGAATTTATATACAATAGAATATTTGACCCTACATAATTGGAAATGTCTTGTATTGCACGCCCATGCTTGGGGTTGTTGAGAAACCAATTAATATATGACATTGAGATGAAAAAGCATAGTCATGTTGGTGATTTGAAACAGAAAATATAATGACTTGTATGTTAGTAGTACCGAATTGTAACCGCTCTTTTTTTCTTGTTGACAAATATGTTATCCCTATGCCTGAGCTGCTCCAATCAGATGACTGGTCAGAGCGCCAAGGTAACTGTTAATACATGGTAATGAAGCAATGTTTATCACATTTCCTCTCTGCGTTTTGTGTGCCCATGTCAGTAATGCATTTGTTCTGGGGACAGGTGTTAGCATTATACATATTATATCAATATTTTATATATACAAGACAAAGGTCACCCAGTGCCTAATCTGTCATATTAACGTGGTACTTTCCGCGTAAAATGATTTATATCTTCATATCCTAGCACTACTGAAAAGCAGGAATAAAATTCCTTCTAAGTCTTAATACCCAGCATATCATACAACGACAGAGCGATCAAATTGCCCATGGTAGTTATTTCTGACATGGCATAATTTGAAACAAATCAGTGAATGCACTGCTGGGAGCTATCACACTCAACACTGCTGTGTATACGATAAATACCCGATAGATGTGAACACATTTTCGCCCACCCACGCATGTGACAAACTTGTATATACAGGGTGCACGAAGAACTTTCTGTCTACCTGATTTTTGTAATACAAATTGATCCATTACCTACAATTCTGTCTTCGATTTCTCTGTAACATATTGCTCAATTGGTATAAGATCAAAATCAAAAAGTGAAAAGGTTTGTTTTATTCAACCCTGATATATGCACAAAATGCAAACCTTCATAATATCATGGATTCTGCTATTATTTGGAATGTTTTCTTGCTGTTATTTGGAACGTTTTCACTTCTCTTTTCATGTCACACTCTGGTGCCCAGTATCAGAGACTGACCCTTTAAATACACTACCTGCTTGAGACATAATACCGGGTGATGGACAAAGGCTTCATGCACATTTCCACATATTTATATGGCTGCTGTGACACCCATTTTGACAGGGTGTCACCCTGCTGAATAACCCAGTCACTCACTCAGTACATCGATCGGGGAAAGCCGACCCTCTGTCTGACGCTCTTTACCGATGATTTCGGTTGGCTGGCAACGGATGACCAATAGTGATTCCTGCTGCATATTGCAGATTCAGGAATGACAATTTCTTTCTGACTTTTACTTAGATTATAATATTTGTGTTTATTAAATATGTTTCTGTGTATGGTTGGAACATTTCGCAGGGTCAAACGGAACCCATGCCGTGGCAGCTCCCCCCCCCCCCCCACACACACACACTCCGCGCCCCCCCCCCCCCGGCTGCCCGACGACAGGGGACCGGTTTCGCGCAGACACTATCACTTACGCCCGTCGTGGTCGCACCTGAGCCCGCGGCGCCACGGTTGCCTGTCGTTGTCCCTCACTCCAAATTCACGTTGGTTGGTTTTGGGAGTTTTACGTCCTGGCAACATCTAAGGTCATTCCTCGCCGTGAATATGGCCTATGCTGCCGACACGGCGTAAAGCAACCACCAATCAATCAGGCACCGAATTATTGTGACAGTTCGCACTCATGACGACTTCATAGTGCTGCCCCACTCGAAAATCGCCCCCAGGCACCATGACCTGATATCCCTCTGAGTCAACATATATTGACACTGAACTAGCCTGTCCTTGCCCTATCCTAATAATCCCAAGTGCCTGGCTAGGAAGCGACAAGTATCAATTTACTAAGTGATAGGTTTGACTCGACCGGGAATCAAACTTCCCGTCTCCCACAGGGTTGGCCTGCGCTCTGCCGATTCTGCGACCGCGCCCGGCGAGTCACCCTCTTGATTCACTCACTCAATCACTCACTCCCTATATCGATCGAGGAAAGCATCCACACTGTCTTGACACCCCTTAAAGATGATTTCGGTCGGACGGTAAAGGTCGACAGTCATTGATTCCTCCTGTCAAAGTTATGACAGCAGCAGGCATGATAATTGCTTTGTGACTTTGGTTTTAATGTTGGTGTTTATTAAATATATGTTTGTGTTGATTGGTCCATTGTGCACTCAATATGGGGGTCATCCGGAAACGCTGGCGCGGCAGCCCCCTCCCCACTCCCGCCGTCAGCCACACCCCCCTCCCCCACGCATCCCACCCAGGCTGGCCGCTGACTTGGGACCGGTTTCGTGGACACCCACTTACGCCCATTCGCGATCGCACCTGAGCCCGCGGCGCGACGGACGCCGGGCGTTGTATCTTGCGCACAGCTCAGGTGCGCGACATCAAGCGCGAGTCACGCATGCCCCTCAGCACCTTCGCGCATGCGCGACGAAACCGCCATCAGCGCGGGTGTCTCTGCTCATGTGCATCACCCCTCAGCCTCCCCCCCCACGCACCATCCCCAACGACGCCTCTCGACATTATGTGTTTTATGCTTGCTGATGGCTGATGGGTAGGAGCAGGAGAAGGGGCGTTGGCTGGAAGTGTGGAAGTGGGGGTTAAGTGCTATATTTTACAATTAGGTTGTTTGTTGTTTGTTTGTCGCTGGTTTACGTCCTAACAACATCTAAGGTCATATCAGGACTCTACCGACTTGTGAGTGACAGTGCACACTCATGGCGATGTTATAGTGCTGCCCCACTGGGAAATCAGGCTGCCAGCACCATGACCCCATATCTCACTCAGTCACATTAGCCTGACACTGAGCCAGTGAGTCCTTGCCCTATCCTATTAATGGCGAGCACCAGGTTCAGAAGCGACAAGTATCAATTTTAAAGGCATTGGTTTGACTCGACTGGGAACCGAACTCCCGACCTTCCACACGATCTAGCGATTAGGGTACCGCGCCTCTCTCTAGGAAGGCTGTGGCGAGGCACCTCGATGATTGTGCAGGGTTAGGAGGCAAGGCAGGCAGGGTATCGGGGAGCATGACTTGGCGGCAATGATGTGATAGAGTTTTAGGAAGGTAAGGGGGAGGAAGGTTGGTTGTTGAGTTTTATGTCCTGGCAACATCTACAGTCATATCAGGACGGGTACCAACTTGTGATAGTGCACACGCTTGGTGAATTCATCGTGCTGCCCCACTCGGAAACCAGACCCCCAGCACCTTGACCTGATATCCTGTTCAGTCACATTATCCTGGCACTGAGCCAATCACTTCTTGTACTATCCTAATAATACCGAGCGGCTGGTTGGAAGCGACAGGTATTCATTTTCGAATAATTGATTTGAGTCGACCAGGGGTAGAACACATGCTTCGAATCCCCGGATCAACCAAAACTGGAGACGGACACTCAACTCATCGGGCCATCGCGTCCGGTCGGGAAGGAATGGTAGGAAGACTAAGTGAGAAGGAAGACGGATGGGTAGGATGGAAGGAAGGACGAAAAGAGATGGGTGAGGGGTCGGAAGCATCCAGGAGCGTATGTAGCAGAGCGCGCTGGAGGAGGAGGGGGTGAGTGAGAGGTTGGGAAGGTGGGGCCAGTCATGTAGGGAGTAGAGTGGGAGGAGGACACGCGAATGGAGAGAATGATCTGGGTTGGAGGCTGAAATATAGGAGGGACGGAAGGAAGTAGGGCTGTAACAAGAAGAGAGGTAGAAGAGGTAGTGGAGAAGGAGGGGTCCAGAGAGGGGAGGGAGAGGTGGGGAGAGGAGAAGGCGGAAGTGACAGATGGAGGAGGGCAGAGAGAGAGAGAGAAGAGGGGGGAGGCGAAGGGGAGGGAAGGGAGGGGATTGGAAAGATGGACTTGGATAAGAGAAGGAGGCAGAGTGAGGGGGGAGAGAGGGGTGAGAGTGGGGGGAGGAAGAGCTGGGTAGAGGAAAGGGGATTTGGAAGAGGGAGGAGGGCCGAGGAGAGAGATAGAGAAGGGGAAGGCTGCGAAGGGGGGGGGGTGGAAGGGAGGGGATTGGAAAGACGGACTTGGATAACAGAGGGAAGAAGGGGAAGGGGGGAGAGGGCAGGTGGACGGGAGAGTGGAAGGAAGGCAGGGAGAGAGGAATGGATACTGGACAGAGGGAGAGAGGAGGGGAGATAGAGAAGGGTAATGGGAGAGAGGAAGAAGGGGAACGATGGAGAGAGTGGGAGCGATGTAAGGATGTGGGAAGTAAACGGACAGCGGGAAGCGAGACGACGGCAAGGTGGAGATTGCGTGAGGAGGTCGGTGTGGGTCGGATGGCTGGAGGTGGTGGGGGTGAGTGATAACGCCAGGGGGATTCAGCCAGGGAAGTGGGTGGACGGTATTTTCGAAGGTGGGGGGAACGGCGGGGGTTCCCGGAATAGGGCCGGCAAGGGTGGGAAATCGGAGCAGCGGACCGGAGTGGGAAGTGGACGGTGAAGCGTGGCGCGGGTTAGAGCGGAGTGCACAAAGGTGGGGCGGGGGGGGGGGGGGGCGGGGAGGTGGGGCGGGAAGGTGGTGTAGGAAGGTGGGACGGGGAGAGAGGGTGGAGGTCGAGCCAGTAGGTGGTGCCGGGGAGGGTGGAGAGGAGACCTGGGACGGGGAGGGTGGGACGAGGAGGAGGGTGGAGCGTGGAGGGGGGATGGTCGGAAAGGGAGGGTGGGCGGGCAGGTGTAAATCAACGCGCAGTGGTCACGTGGGCGTCGAGTCGCGTGCTCGAGCGGCGTTCAGCTCCTAATGACAGGTTGGCCTGCGGAGGGGGGGTTCCGGTTTGGAGGCGGGCGTGTCGGCGGCACCGATCCGCCGTCTGGCCCTGGTAGGCGGTTTATAGCCCGGTTATGCCGCCATTAGCAACCTTTCCTGCCGAAACTGATGAATGTACCCCCTGCCCCCCACCCCCTTGTGTGCTGCCGCTACAGGCTGACAGACACGCACACATGCACACAGGGACACGCACGCACACACTCACGGGCACACACGCGCACGCATACGCCCAGGGATCGACGTATTCCCAGATTGCGTGCGTAGATAAACCGAGCACTGGATAAACAACGGTAACAATATGAGGTTCGCTCTGACACTAACAACATGGCCACTGCCACCTCCCCTCTCCCACCATCACTGCCACCTCCCCTCCATCACTACCACCTCCCCTTCCCCACCATCACTGCAACATCCCTCTCCATCACTGCCACCTCCCCTCCTCAACCAGCAGTGGCACTTCCCCCTCCATCACTGGCAACTCCCACTCTATCAGTGTCAATAGCCAGCCACCATCACTGACACAATATTACGTCATCATTTCAGCTCACCATTCATGATACATGCCACACCATCACCATCACTGAAACCATACCACCTCACCATATCACCATACCATCAGTTAGCCATCTCCCCCTCATACCTTTCCACCGCCCGCCACCATCACTGACAAAATCTCCACCATCTCCC
The DNA here is from genome assembly GCA_030323885.1 of Branchipolynoe longqiensis. NCBI lineage: Eukaryota > Metazoa > Annelida > Polychaeta > Phyllodocida > Polynoidae > Branchipolynoe > Branchipolynoe longqiensis. The sequence continues at coordinate 93,444,788 of CM059187.1, forward strand.
CTCACCATCATTGTCGCCTCCAGTACCATCAATGCCACCTCCCACTCCATCATTGTCCCCAGCCCGCCAGCATCACTGAAACAATATCACCTCACCATTGCATGTCATTAGCACTGACACCTCCCATACCATGACTGTATACATCCCGCCAGCATCACTGAAACAATATTACCTCACCATCGCATGTCACTAGCACTGACACCTCCCACACCATCAATGTATACAACCCGCCAGCATCACTGAAACCATAATCATCTGACCTCACCATCACATCTTACAATCACTTAGCCACTTCCGCCTCACTCCCCTGCTACCCTCATACCATCACTGATACCTCCCCAACCATCAGTGACTCACACCATCAGTCTCAAAATCCCATTCAATTCAATTCTTTTATTTTAACTCTCTGCAAGGTGATACAATAAATGCATACAAATTCCTTACAGACAGAAAGGATCCCAGAAAAGCGATGCTTATCTAGCTGGTCTCCATGATGTGAATGAAAAAGTGATGACAATAACAAATTATTAGACTTAAGCTACATTTTTAACTAATGATTATGATGAGATACTGATGCGTCTCTTCACAGTTAGTAAAAAACAAAGTAATGATAGGAATATTATATGGATATTGTGTCATGGATTCATGTACTTACATGCAGTATCAGTAATTATTTTGCATGTATATTAATAGGGGTATTATATATATTCTTTACTGGTAATCGATTTAGTATGCATTGAGAAAGCTTATCTTTAGTTTTTTACAGAAGTTTTTCAAAGTTTGAAGGTTTCTAATCTCTACTGGTATTGAGTTCCAGATATTGGTTTTCAGTTGTTATTTTGCCATATTTTTTTCTAGTGTGTTTGTGATGTATGTTATTTATCTGTTGTGTGTTATGGGAAAGGACCTGATTGTTTTGTTTGAAGAGATTATCAAATATTTCAGGGAGGAGGCCATTATTTTGCTTGTAAACAAATTTTGCAATGTATATTTTATAAATGTAGTTACCATAAGTAAGTCCAGGTCTTTATGAAGTGATTTAGTTGTGGTGAGATAGTCTTTGCTATACAGTATTTTCAAGGCTCTTTTTTGTTGTGTATGTACCTTTTTTAGGGTTGATGATTTGGCTCTCCCATACACCTCTATACCATACTGGATTTTGGAGTAAACGTATGCATAGTATAGTAATTTTTTATTTTCCTCATGTACCCGTCGTCTGATTATTTTAAATGAGTTAGCCGTTTTAATTATTGAATTATTTAAGTTATCAATAAACTATCATTGGGTCCCTCACCCTCTCAACTCACTATCACTGGGTCCACCACCACTAGTAGTAGTCACCACCGTCTTCCCTCCATTATCACTAACCACCACCCCTCGCATCACTGAAACCTCCCCAATCATCACAACCCTCCATTCAAGTACCATGCCCGGTCACCTCCCCCAACCTTCACCGTCCAGCTTCCAAACCATCCCCCCCCCCATGGCCACATTTCCCTCCATCTCGATCCCTTCCACAAGCTCCACCCAGTTCAATCATCACGGTTGACAGCTACACAGTGTAATATATCCGGATGTGTGTTATAGAACCATGTGTAGCTGGTCACGGCGTGTAAGGCGACACCGGTCTGGCAACCAGCTGACCGACTTGAATAAGCCAGTTGAGACACATGCCCTGTATCGTCAAGTAATTATTTCACAGATCACATCCACCAAATCCACCACTATAACCACCTCATGTACAACCATCAAACGCTGCATCAGTATCTTCAACTTCCAGGTCACCGGTCACCTTCACGATCAACTAATTCAAGCACAACCTACCGCCCAACATGGACCAACAAAGGACCACCTCCTGTATGCTGCATCCACTCCTACTCCAGGGTAAACTCCCGGTGATCTCATCCACTAGCACTACCTCCTCCATCACCTCAGTCACACCTCTACCGCCATCACTTCCATCACCTTCCACCACCTCCACACCACATGTTCACCACCACCATTACCACCATCTCGGCACCAGTATATCCTATTCCACTACGATACCTACTAGAACCACCACCTCTATCACTCCTCCGCCATCAATTTAGTCACATCTCCATCTGCATTACTTCCATCACCTCCTTGACCATCTATACAATACAATGTCACCATTACCTGGGAAATTGATCCTTATGCACCGGTATTGCCTCTACCAGCACCACCAAACCTACGAGAACCACCACTTTCACCATCATATCAGTCACATCTCCATCTCCATCAAACATCTTCAGCACCACCATTACTACCACATCGGGAATTCTAGCTGCTGCACCAATGTAGCCTCTACTTATAGGGCTGTCACATTACGACGTTTATCGCCAATGCGCGCCGACGTGTGTGATCTTTTGGCGCAACATCGGGATACGTCAGGAAGCATTACGTGCGTGTTAGGCGCGCATCGGTAATAGTTGATGGACGGCGATGGTTGGTGATGTGCATCAGGGAACCGTCAAAGTTTTGTGCTTGCACAAAACTTTCGACGACCGACAATGCGCGACAATGCGACGTCAGAAGCATGTCGACATCGCTGGAATAACATTATGCGAACGATATGCCCATGCCGGGCATGCATGAGGCTTGTTCCCACATGTTGCGCCAAACTAGTGCTTTTTTTGTATGTTGTTGTTTTACGTCCTGCCAACATCTAAGGAACGTTTTTTTTGTTTCTCACAACGTCGGCCGCACACTAACAAAACGATTAAAAGTGATCTTCCTCGTTGGTGGTGCGCCGGCGAGATACATCGTAGTGTGACAGGTCACATACACACCTCAAACCTCACACCTCAGACCGAGATCCAAACGTCCCCAACTCCAATCGCTAGAAAACCACTACCCCCAACGCCCACCACCACCGTTCCCACAATTCCCAACTTCACACACACATACCTCACACCTCACCCACACATACCTCACACCTCACACCTCACACCTCACATCTCCCACCTCACACCTCACCCCTCACACCTCACACATAACACCTCACAGCTCACACCTCAAACCTAACACCTCACAGCTCACACCTCACATCTCACACCTCACACCTCAGCCCTCACCCCTCACCCCTCACACTTCACACTTCACACCTCACACCTCACACCTCACACCTCACACCTCACACCTCACACATCACACCTCACATCTCACACCTCACACCTCACACCTCACACCTCACACCTCACACCTCACACCTCATATCTCACCCCTCATACCAAACATCCCCCACGCCAATCACTACGGGAGTATTCCCTTAATCAACTCGGGTCACCCGAGCCACTTTTTGGCGCATGCGCACATCCTACAGACTCGGGTTGAATAAATGAATACGCTCGAGGTGGACAAGATGGTGGCTTAATCTGAAACTGAATTGTGTTTGTCAATAACCGATTGAAGTACAGCAAAATAGGATTTAAGGTATTTTATGATTGTAAAAGCTGACAATCTGGGTGATTAAAAAAGAAGTATAAAATAACACGTAGGAGTTGTAACGGTAGCTGTTATACTACAGGTACCAGCAGAGATGTGACGTTATCGCTCCTAGCAAACCCCAGCCAAGAGGTGGGTTACTGGGGTCGGATCGTTTTGCACATGGCATGTGTATTTCTCGACTTCACTTGCGGTGTTCGATTTGAAATTCGGATGACACCGGTGACCCGAGTCGCCCGGGTTGTGTTAATCGATTACGGCCTACAAAACCAACAACCCCATACTCACTTACACTGTACCACGACCTGTACCTCGACGATCACCTTCATCGGCTCCGTCTGCACCTTCGGCAGGTGCGCGTGTCGGGTGCGCACCTCACAGAGACAGACATACACCTGTACACCTGTGTTTGAAGTGATAATATATATTGACTGCGCATGCGTGTCTCTGCGCATGCGTGTTGCTGTGCTTGTGTATCCCTGCGCACCAGCTGCGTGAAGGTCGTTCCTTCTTGAGGACGCCCAGACACAGTTCTGCACTCAGATTGAAGTAAGGCGAGACGAGGCCGACTCGGCGGAGAGCGCTGCCGGTGAAGCTTTCTCAATCATCGCACAATGTCGCAAAAATTAAAAAGAACCTAAATAAGAAAGCACACTCGATGCCATGGCCGAATGACTTGAGCGTCCGCCTCCCGTTCTGGTAGGTCCTGGGTTCCGAACCGATGACTTAAAAATTGATACTTGTCGCTACCTAGCCTGGCGCTGGTTGCCCTATCCTACTAGGATAGGGCAACGAGTAGTGGACTGAGGAAGACCAATCATCCGTGATTGAAATTTCCACTGCATACTCAACTAATGTACAAAAAAAAAACAGTTGACTGTGCAGCCATTATCAAGGAAATATCCATTATGTCGACCTCATTACGTCCCTTTCAATTTGAATGTGCAGGCCTTCTATGCATATAGTACTACAACGCAGACATATGGTAGGCATATCATTGTATGCGAGTATAAAGGTACAGAAGGGAATTATTATTATGTATTGTACTAATTATTCTATATACATAACCCCCTTCACTCAATGCTCATGACTGGTGGCGCCGCCACAGGACGCTCCGTTCCCCACTGGACGCGCTAAAGCGCCACTCACACCGGAGGATTTTTGTCTCTATTTGGTATACATGTGCCTATTTTGTGGACATGGTGCTTGGCAAGAATAATCATATTCGATGAATTTTGTCAATGGAGAGAACATGCAATTGCTGACTGAATTCCACTTTCATCTAAGTTCGCTTCTTCTTATCTAATCGTCTATTCATAGGATGTTGGAGAATGAGGGTGGGTTTTTATTGCGTGTTGTCGCATCATTAAGAGCACCCAGTCATCGTCAATGGTGGCCAAAAGCCCGCCAGCCATGACCAGTGGTGTGTTTTGTAGCCGGCAGTGAAAGGGAAAATGCGCTGTGGCATTAGTAAACCCATCGAGGAACTTCCGGTGAAACCGACCGCCGGCACAAGACCGCAGAGACAGCGAAGGCCACATCGATTCCGCCAGTGGGAAACCGGCAATCAAACAACAGCTGGTCCCCGGGCATTCATAATATTAGCCTAGGAATCGAGCATTCAAGTCTACATGTGCTGGCAGGCGTTGGAAGGGGTGGGAGTGGTGGGTGGAGGGTGTTGGTTTTTGGGTTGGTGGGTTAGTGGTGGGTAGGTGGGGGTGGGGACTGGGAGATGTGAATAGGTGGTGTCGGTGGGGTGGGAGGTGGGTAGGTGGTGGGTTGGCAGGGTGTGTAGGTGTGCGTGGGAGGATGGGAGGGTGGGAGAGTAGGAAGGTGGTGGGGTGGCAGCGGGTGTAGGTGTGGGTGGGAGGATGGGAGAGTGGGAGGGTATGAAGGTGGTGGGGTGGCAGCGTGTGTAGGTGTGGGTGGGAGGATGGGAGGGTGGCAGGGTAGGAAGGTGGTGGGGTGGCAGGGTGTGTAGGTGTGGGTGGCAGGATGGGAGGGTGGGAGTGTAGGAAGGTGGTGGGGTGGCAGGGTGTGTAGGTATGGGTGGGAGGATGTGAGGGTGCAGTGAGAAGGTGGTGGGTGGCAGGGTGTGTATTGTGGGTGGGAGGATGGGAGGTGGAGTGTCAGGAAGGTGGTGGTGGCAGGGTGTGTAGGTGTGGGTGGGAGATGGGAGGGTGTTCTGGTATGAAGGTGGTGGGTGGCAGGGTGGTGTAGGTGTGGGTGGGGAGGATGGGGAATGTGTGTGACGGGGTAGGAAGGTGGTGGGGTGGCAGGTGTGTTAGGTGTTGGTGGGGTGGGGGTGGGCTAGGGGGTGGGTGGCAGGTGTGTAGTGTGGCGTGGTGGGATGTAGGGTGACGGGGTAGGAAAGGTGGTGGGGTGGCAGGGTTTGTAGGTGTGGGTGGAGGGATGTTGCGGTGGGGTGGTGGGGTGGCAGGATGGTGGGAGGGGGAGGGTGGAGTGGGGAAGTGTGGTGGCAAGGTGGTAGGTGTGTGGGGATGATGGAGAGTGGAGAGGAAGGTGGGGTGGCAGGGTGTGTAAGGTGTGGGTGGAGGATGGGAGAGTGGGAGGGTAAGAAGGGTGTAGGGGTGGCAGGAGTATGGCTGTAGGTGGGAGGTGGGAGGTGGATGAAAGGGGGTAGGGGTGGCAGGATGAAGGTGTGGGGAGGAGGAATGGGAGGTGTGGAGGGGTAGGAAAGGTGGTGGGGTGGCAGCGAGTGTAGGTGTGGTGGGAGGATGGGAGGGTCAAGCAGGGTAGGAAGGTAAGGCAGGGTGTGTAGGTGTGGGTGGGAGATGGGAGGGTGACGGGGTAGGAAGGTTTTGTAAGCGTGTGTAGTTTGTTGGTGGGAGGAATGGGAGGGTGGCGGGTAGAAGGTGGTGGGGTGCAGCATGTGTAGGTGTAGTGGGAGGATGGAGGTGCCGGGTAGGAAGTGGAGATGGCAGGGTGTGTAGGTGTGGGTGGGAGGATGGGAGGGTGACGGGGTAGGAAGGTGGTGGGGTGGCAGCGTGTGTAGGTGTGGTTGGCAGGATGGGAGGGTGGTGGGGTAGGCAGATAGTGGGGTGGCAGGGTTTGTAGGTGTAGGTGGGAGGAAGGGACGGTGCGAGAGGGTTGGAGGGGGGGGGTGTTAGTCCAATTATTCTGTGGCCACTAATGTGTGCTTTGGACTTAAAGCTGCATAGTGCATTGAAGCATCAACTGTCCAAATATAAAACACTCTCCTAGATTAGATTCTACATATTGTACTTCGGTAATGGTACACTTATTAGGCCTGTGTTGCCGCATAGAAGCTGTTATTACAGAAGCCTGTGGTGTCAGAATGTTGGCGTGCTCGTTCGAATTAAGTTGGCTTGTTGTCACTTCAAATATCTCCAAAGTAAGGGTACTGCAACCTAAAGTAATGTACATTATAATGATCAATTTAATGTAATCAGCTCAGAAAATTGGAGACATTCGAAACCTTTGGACAATGCAACTTTAACTATTCCTGGTCACCATAGCAGACTTACTTTCATGGAACACCACGGAACGCACTGGAACCAAACCTTACTCCGATCTAGATCCACATTAAAGGTGCATAGTCCGATGGTCTTGAGTTTCTGTCATTTTTCGGAGATTAGTGTATTATTAAGTTGATTGTTATTATCTACTTTACTTTAATTTGAAGTAAGTTTCATCTTAAATGTCTAACTTTTGAGATTATTGAAGCATAGACATGTCAAATTAGTTTCCGCAAGCATGCCACTACTTTGTCACCATAGGCGTCTTCACTGAAAGATTCTACTAAATTGACGCAGTTTGTCCTTCCATGTGGCAACAACTCCTTAATAAGTGCATCAGTATCCTAGTTCAATATATAGAATCAGTTCTAGATAAGTGTTTTCGTTTTGGAAAGTTGACGCTTCATCAGACTATGCAGCTTTAATCCAGCGGCGCCATTTGTATTCAATTGTAAAAGCAGCACGCTCACAAGTCCCCAACTGCTCAGGCTCTTCCACCTTCCACCCCCAAACTTCACCCCAGGCTTCCTCTTCACTCCACTCCACTCCACGCACTCATTCCCCCCCCCCCACTTATTTGTCCTTCCCTCCTTCCCTCCCTGGTTCTTTTCCACATACTTTCTATAAACTTCTTTTTTTTCACCAAGCCGCGCTGATTAATAATTTAACGCAATTCGTTACATTAATAGACGATCAATTAGGGCGGCGCACGGGGCGCATTCGATTGTTCCTGCGGCGGAGCCACATCAATGTCATGAAAGATTCAGGCGGCGGGACGTTGACAGAGTCTCGGCGCGCCTTCCAAAATGGACGATTATGTTTCCCCGCCTCCAGATATAACTCCCCCCCCCCTACATTGGAACCAACCCGCGCATTCCCTGTGTCCCCCCCCCCCCGCCACTGCCACTCGCGCGCACCACCCTCCGCTACCCCCCCCCCCCAACACCCACCACACACCACATCATCCCATTCCCCAACATCACTCCATAACCCCACGCCCCAGCGCAGGACCCGACACCGACTCCCCCACACACACCACACACATCACCCCATTCCCCCACACCACCCTCCGCTACCCCCCCCCCCCCACACACACCACACACATCGCCCCATTCCCCAAGTTCACCCTCCACTACCCCCGCCCGGCGCCCCCGACACCTCCCCCCCCCCCACACACCACACACATCATCCCATTCCCCAACATCACCCTCCACTACCCCCACGCCCAGCAGGACCCGACACCGACTCCCCCACACACACCACACACATCACCCCATTCCCAACATACCCTCCGCTACCCCCACGCCCGGCGGGACCCGACACCGACCACCCCCCCCCACACACCACACACCACACCCACACATCACCCCATTTCCACATCACCCTCCACTACCCCACGCCACCCCCCCCCAGACACCACCACCCCACACATCACCCCATTCCCCACCCTCACCTCCGCTACCCCACGCCCGGCGGGTCCTCGACACCTCCCCCCACACACACCCCACACATCACCCCATTCCCCCACACCAGCCTCCGCTTCCCTGACGCCCGGCAGGTCGCCGACTACACATCGCCCCACTACCCTACTCGTCGTCCACGACCCGGATACCCGGCGGCCCCCGACACCTCCCCCCCACCTCCCCCCACCCCCACCCACACACATACACACAACCCCCACCACGGTCCTGTGATGCTTCCTCTTCTGTCCAATATTGGCTCGCTTCCTTCCGTCTTGGAGGCACTTTTATTTATTTTGGACTTGTGTGTGTGTGTTTAAATGAGCGAAACGCCGCCTCGGGCACACCCACATTTAGCCCCGGCGCAGCTGCATTTCCGGTTCCTGTCACGTCTGCGCAGACGCCTTAAGGGTGTTGGAAATGGGGTAGCTCGTCGGGGGGTGGTTTGTGTGTGTTGCTAGGTGGGGAGGGAGTAAGGGGGGAGGGGCTATCACCCAGTCGAGAGGCCTCTATGTGACACCCTTTCATCAACAACTAAGTTATATTTAGGGGCTGCCGTTATTTATATCCACATAATGAATAATATACTACACATATATATATATATATATATTTATATATATATATATATATATATGATGTATAAGGATTATAAATGCGAGTACAAAGGCGCGGAAGGGAATATTCCCCATATTATCACCAATATATTCTGTAGTACTTTATGGCTGACCACTTTTCACAGTTGGGACAGGTGGCACGACCACTGCCAACCCTACCAGTCGTGTGAAATACTGTCACTTGCGCACTGGCAATATTATCATGGATATATATATATATATATATGAGATATGTATACATATGTCACGTATAACAAATTATGCGAGTAAAAAGACGGATTACATCTAGTATGTCCTGCGCCTCACCCCATTACTGGTGGCGCCACCAGCGGCGACTGTGATCCCTACTGAACGCGGCAACCTCACTGCCGCAGGAGGAATTTGCATAATGCTCCCCGATATGCCCTATATATTTACAGCATACGGCAATATATTTACTCGATTGTATTTAGCGAAATCCCCTGAATCCATTAGAAAAACAACTAGATGCCAATGCATCTTCAGTAAATGATTATCTTCAAGTAAATGTCATTGTACTGCTGTGCATAATCGTAGTAATAATGACGATGAGAAGAATATGGCACGCAGTAGTTGTAGATGACCACAGTGCTAAGAGCGCAGCAAGTAATAACAAGATCAATAATTGGAAGAAGGACAAACCTGTCAAGATTAAGTTGAAGAACTAAAACAAGATGTAGAAGTAAAACAATAAAAAAACAACTAGAATTGAGGTCAATGAGTTCAATATGTTAGTTGGTTAGTTGGTCGTCCTGGCAACATCTAAGGTCATATTAGGACGGCACAGCATGATGTAGAACATGAGTAAATGGTGGATGGAGGAGAACAATAAAAGTGAAATAAAATAGAAGAATAATAAGAATAATAGACACAAACAAAGGAGACGTAGGAGAACACTAACACTGATGAGAAACAATCCAAAAGAAGACACAAAGAAGGACAATATACCATGGAGAACAAAGCAGAATAAATAGAACAAGAAGAACATGTGTTCGTTTGTTTGTTGGAGTTTCACATCCTAGCAACATCTAAGGTCATACCAGGATGCGTACCGAAATGTGACATGGCGCACTCATGGCAACTTTATAGTGTTGCCCCATTGGGAAATCAGGCTGCCAGCATGATGACCTAATTTCCCACCTAGTCATATTATCCTGACATTGAGCAAACCAGTCCTTGCCCCTATCCTATTAATGCCAAGTGCCAGGCTAGGACGCTACAATTATCAATTATATTTAGAAGTCATTGGTTTGACTCGACCAGGAAAGAATCTCCCGACCTTCCGCACCCGAGGCCCGCGCTCTACCGATTAGGCCAGCGTGCCCGCACACGAAGAACAAGAACGAATAGGAACATTCAATAACGAAAACAGCAACACAGCAAGAACAGGAACAGTAAGAATAACAGGAACAACAAGAAGAACAGGAACAAGAAGAAGAACAGGAACAACAAGAATAATAGGAACAACAAGATGACCATTACCGAAACCACACTTGAAGGCCGAATGAGTTAGAGCGTCAGGCTCCTGTGTTGGTAGACCATGGGATCGTGAATTTGAACCCTGGTCGAGTCAAACCAATGACTTAAAAAGTGATACTTGTCGCTTCCTAGCCTGGCGTTCAGCATTATTAGGATAGGACAAGGGGCAGTGGAATGTGGAAGACCAATCGTCCCCGATTAAAATTTCCCCAAGTTAAACAACTAATCTACCAAAAAAAAGAGAACAAGATGAAGAGAAGAAATAGAGCTTCTTTAAGAGGGAGAATAAAAAAGCGAAGGAAATGATCCAGAAAGGAAAGACGAGAATGAACTATACGATTCAGCCCAGTGGCCTCCACTCAGCCAAGTGTTGCAGATCCTTTGTTGTCATGGTAACAGAAAACTATTTACTCAATGACGCATCACATATGATGTGCATTGGCCATAAATCCACCAATCTATCTAATGGAACCTCCTACTGCAGAAGCCTATGGTGTCAGAGTGTTGGTGTGCTTGCCAGAATTAACTGTGCATGGTTAAAATATCTCAAAGGTTAGCCATTTAAAATCAAAGTTATTTCAAACCAAAGTAAGGTGGATTATAATGAACAACATAATATATTTAACTCAGAAATTGACAGAAACTCACAACCATTGGACTATGCAACTTTAACCAATAGAGCGCCGACAGGGAATTAGAAACATCTGTTCTATATATAACCTGGATACGCCTGTTTGCCACGAGTGGTTTAGTGTTCTTCCTATAATCGAATCTGCGTCCAGTGAATGGATGACGTCGAGCATATATCCCTGAGGCACATGTGTGAGCAGTGCCATTTTTGCTGTCGTTATTGTACCCTGGAATGACGGTATTATACCGCTGTCGCCGCCGCCCTGCCCTCGGGCCTGGCAGCTGGGGATAACTCACCCTCGGGTCATGCCCTCGGGAGGGGGCTATCTCACGACCAGACCGTGGGCAGACACGTTTACCGAGGGGCATAATCTCTTATTCAAAGATTGCTCAACACTTGGGCTATTCATGGGGAAATGGGCACACTGCCTTAAACACCTACTGAGGAAATAGAACTATGCGATGATGACTCAGTCACATTGGCTAAATCATGGTATCATTAAATGACAGACTGCTCAATAAATCTGGTTTGGTAAATCTATATTAGGAGTATAGGAAATGCAGACAAACACTTCGATTTTGTTCAGTTGTTTTCTAATATGTTGTTTCTGTAGGCAATACAAAAAAAAAGATATGTTACATATTTCCACTCATATATCACTGTATATTAAAAAACAACTAATATGTTGTATTTAGCCAATTAACTGACACATATTACCATAATTATATAACTGCAATTGTATTGCAATGCAATTTAAACAGATGATCTCTTCCTTATCTAAAAATCCTGATATGACCTTAGATGTTGCCCCGATATAAAACCGCATCCAACAACTTATCTTACTTATTTAAAAACCTAAGGTAGAATTGGCAGGTGGTGCAGTATTTGCTTCACATGGGGGAAGAAGACGTGGAGGGGAATTCCCAGCTGAGTCAAACTGTAGACTTACAAAAGGAAATGAGCACCTGTGGCTTATGTCGCTTGCGACTGAGTAATACTAATAAGAGAAGAAGAATCTGGAGCAGGATATAGTCAACTCAGTTGCATATTGCATCATGGAATCAGTGACATTTGTGCCAGGTCACCTGATTTCATCATGTACTTCTGACATACACGTATCCTCATGGCAGATCACACAGATAATTGGTTATCTGAGTTCGAATCCAAAAGGCCAGGGTTGGTCTGCCAATCAAAATTAGACTCTGCAAACCTCATACCTATTATGAATACTTGTGTGACGTCACACAGGGACAAGTGTGGTTATAGCGGGTGCTTAAATACCTTCATATTTACTGTAAATGATAGTAGGGTTTCCGGCGATTTCTAAGGCGATAAAAATACAAATAATAATAATTAATTCAGGCGCAAAACCATGTAAACGCCAATCTGATAATGCAGATAAACGTTGGAATCTAACCGTCATACATCTATTTGTTTATGTTCCTAATTTTTTCTTCATTGCTCCATAACCATGTGATCATAGAAAAAGTCAAATTAGTGAGAATTAAAATCATTCTCCGGTAAAAATCCTTTATTTTAATTAAATTTTTAGAATGGCGTTTACGGGGATTTGCGCCTGAACTGTTCTTATTTATGCCCTAAGTTGTGTCACAGACCACATTCATTGTCGGGAATGAGCGGGGTTGCTCATTCGGACTCATTGCTGGGCATGGTGGAGAGGTGAGGCTGCCAGCGCCCCCCCCCTCCCGCGGTGGGGGGGGGGGGGGCGGGGGGAAGCGAACCCCAACACCTCACTCTCCCTCCACGCAATCACCAACACAACCCCAACATAGGCCAATCAAAACTCATGCTAACTCTCCGGCCACACAGAGCAGCCCGGCACTACAATTCACCACAAGCAAGTCAATTCCTCACAGCGACTCCGACCGCATCCGACTGACCACTACTCCAACCCCTTTCTACACCATGCCACGGCAGGGGTCATCCACAAAGAAGAGGGGACGTGGCCGGCCAGCCAAACCACAGGCTCAGCCACCGCCACGATCATGCACCACCCTACCCATCCTACTGGCGGGCGACACCCTCTCGGCGGCCGGCAGCACAAGTACCCCCCGGGACTGCCGGGCTTCCCCCCCAGGCCACCACAGCTCCAGTGACACAGACTCCGACGTCTCATACCCAGTGCCCGGCCAGAGGGAGCCACACCCGCGGGCTGCCAAACCCACCGCCGGGAATCGGATAGAGCAAATGGTACAACAAATGGAGGAGCGCATGTCCGCGCGAATGGAGCAAAAAATGGAGGAAATGCACATCGCCATACAACTCATCGCCGGACGACACCAGGATGCGGACCACCACTCCCCACGGCACCGCGACCGCCCAGAACGCCTCCGATCCCCGACGCCGACGAGGGCGAGGGACCCCACCCTCTCCCCGAGGCCCGCCCAGCGGAGGCAGACATCACCACGACGGCGACGGGCCTCCCCCGAGCCACGGGCGGCCAGGACCCGCTCCCCGACACCACCCCGGCGCCATCGCCGGTCCCTGTCCCAACGCGACCGCAGGAGGCAGTCAAACACACCACCACGGCGCAACGGACGGGAAGCATCCGCCTCCCCAGACGGATCACCCACTAGGAGACGGGGCGACCACCACCGACATGTCATGCCCCAGCTCCACCGACCCGACAGCCCGCGCCGACACCCCAGGCGAGAGGACTGCAACCGAGAAAGGGCCGAACGGGTCGACGAGCTGGACGACGACATGGATCGATACCGCGCACAATACAGGAGGATGGAAGGTAGGTGGGCCATACTCCATGATATGTTCATCACAAACCCCATAGCTAAGCCATATATGTACTTGAAGCGCCATGGCTGCAACTCAGCCGCGCAGAAATTGGCCGCACGAAGCTCCATGACCGAGCGTGAGTATACAAGAGCATTCGTAGTACTGCTGGCGGACCATAGGGTATATAAAACGCGGGATTTCCCCCACATGTTCGACCATCTCAGGTGCATTACCGATGACTGTGCCCGCAAACCCTGGGCCGCCGTCCGGGAGTGGTCACAGAATGTATTTGACATGGTAGAGAGGGACACATTCGCATGGCACGAGAGACAGGAGATCCAGAATGACAGGGGGAATTTTGTGTCCACTAAGTTAAGCGCACCGGATTACCAAACATCATGGCCGCCCGTCTACACATACCATCCGACCTCAACGTCGACAAGTGGCGGTCCAGCCTCTCCAACTCCCATGACCACACCCAGCTAGTCGACCTCATCGACTTTGGCTTCCCATTGGGATACATGGGCCCAACCTCTGGCACCGCAGCTCAACCAAACCATCCCAGCGCGCGCCAGCATCCAGCAGCCGTCGATCAATACCTCGACAAGGAGGTGAGGTGCAGAGCCGTCTACGGCCCGTACCCAGAGCCTCCCTTCCAAGAATGGTTCCACGTCTCCCCAATGATGTCAAGAGAAAAGGCCGACCCCAACCAGAGACGCATAATCGCCGACATGTCCTTCCCACACGACACCTCCGTAAACGCATTCATAATTAAGAACACGGCACTCGGCCACACAAGAGACCACTGCCTACCCACGGTCGACGGCTTCACGAGGGAACTAAGGGAGTCAGGCAGGGGCAGCCACATGTTCACCATGGACATAAGCAGGGCATACAAGAACTTCCGCTCATGCCCCCTCGACTGGCCCCTCCTCGGAACCTCGTGGCGCCAACAATACTACCTCGACATATCGGTCCCTTTCGGGGCCCGCGGATCCAGCTGTCACATCCAGAGAGTCGCCGAGGCGGTCGTCTACATACTAAGAAACAAGCGAATCAAGGCCACTATGTATCTAGATGACCTGATAGTGGTGGCCCCCGACCGCCCCACATCCATCCGCCACTTCCACACTACCAGGCAAATCTTCAAGGACCTCGGGCTACCCGAGGCGATCGAGAAGACCCAACCACCATCATCCAACGTCAGATGGCTCGGCATCGCCATCAATGCCCCCGACATGACCCTCACCATGCCAAGAGACAAGGTAGATGACACCATCAAGCTGGTACGAGCCATGGCCGACAAGGAGCGTGTCACACGAAAACAGGTCCAATCCATACTCGGAAAGCTCTTGCACATATCCAAGTGCGTTCCCCCAGCCAGGCTATTCGTCGGTCGCCTCCTCCACGCATTACGGGCCATGGAAAACAATACCACGCCGATAACTGACGACATGAGGCGGGACTTAGCATGGTTCCCCGAATTCGCCCACAGCTGGAACGGCACCTCCCTCATACCCCGCAACTACCCACAGAGGCAGATCTTCGTCGACGCCTGCATGGGGGGCATAGGAGGGGCCGATGACTACAACGCATATGCCGCCCAGCTGGAACACGACACAGACGGCGACCCTGATAGCATCACGCAGATCGAGGCAGCCAACATCCTAATCGCCCTCCACACGCTCCTCGGACCTAGCGACGAAGGGACCCACATCGCCATCAACTGCGATAACATGGCCACGGTACAAGTCCTAGCCACTGGCAAAGGACACAACACCCGCCTACTACGAATAGCCAGGGCAGCCTGGATGTTCCAGGCCATACACAACATCCGCATCACCTACCAACACATCCCAGGAGCAATGAACGACCTGGCAGATGCTCTGAGTAGGGCGCATATCAGCGATAGCTTCCGCACCAAAGCAACAACAATATGCATCAACAACAACATTGCCCCGATATCACCACGTACACATGTATATGAACAACTTGAACCTCTTTTCTCATCCAGACCCGGCATACGCCGCACTCACACAAGCAGCGGAGGCCAGACAGCGCGAAGCGAGGGCGCCAGGGACCTGGGCCAACAGGCGGACGACGGTCGCAGCGAGCATTACAACTAGTACCACCTGCGCCAAGCGCTACCGGTTAGTCGCTACCGCGATCTCGCCACTCCCCAACCTGACCCCCCTCTCGACAGTACGCTCGCTGGGCTCAGTGGAGCTAGTGCGGGCCAGTCCTGACACACATCCTCAATCGCAAACAACTTCCGCACTCCCACCCTACCCTACACTTCAGGATCAGCGGCGGGGGGAGGGGGGGGGGGGGGTTTGGGGGGGAGGGGGAGGGGGGGGGGGGGCGGGGAGGGGGAGTCAGTCACCGACATCCCACTCGACCACATCACGGTGCGCATGGCCCTCGACGCGATGAGAAGATCCAAAGCACACACACCACGGCCATCCACCAACGTGCCCATCCCGATAATGAAAAAGGCGGTCCGCCACCTCCAGCACACACCGGAGGGCAGGGTGGTGGCAACAGCAGTGATCATCATGTTCTTCTCAGGTGCCCGCCAGTCAGAAGTGGCCCCCCGGTCAGCGGCCACGTTCGACCCAACACGCCACACGACTAGAGGGGATGTGGCAATGGCCGGGGGACACCTGCATATCCCCACCGCAGAGTGGGCAACCAAAAAAAATAGAGAGCAAGCAACGCACCAGTCCCGCGATAGGCGCCTGGCCCCCACAGATGACCCCCACTTCTGCCCCGTCACCGCATCCAGGCAGATGATCCACGAGGCCCCCACCACCAGCCCCCGACAGCCCCTGCTAGTCTTCCCCATCGACGGAGTCGCCCTGGCCATACCATACCTGGCCAGAGAATGGACCCTCGCCCAGCAGGCCACAGGCGTCCGAACCCCCTACACGCTCCATGCGATACGCAAAGCGGCGGCTACAGTAGCCTTCGCCTCTGGGAGCACCAAACTTGAGGTGCAGCGATTCGGTGGCTGGGCGTCCAACACGCACAGACAATACATAAGCACCAGGGACTCACACAAGGTGAACAGAGCCCTCATCAGGGCCACACAACAACAGCACGACTAAGTACCATGGCTTGGCAATCTAATTGTGGAGTCCCAGCAATTAGAATCTAACACTACAAAAACTAATCGAGTGTTAAAAACTAACACTTCACACAAACGAAAGTCCATTAACCACTCGGTGATTCGTCAACACATCGGGTCCTTGACACACCGCGCGCAAACCCTGGACACAAAAACCGCAACCTCAACACGCCCCTTTTGAACTACGAGGATTATGCCTATTTTCACCATCACAACATTCAATTTTAATGTACTTGTTCATCAATCTTACCCTACTTTAATAACTGTCACACACTCTCATATCATTTTTACTGTTTCATCATACTATCTTATATCTTAACTTCTCCATATGTCGCATCTCTCATCTCATGCTATTATCTTATCACTGCATGACCTTATGTCGGCCACGGCCCGTCGTCAATCCACAATGTACATGCCCATTGCGGCCCGGGGGCTGCGACCGAATAAAAGCCATGTTTTCCCAACCAGCCTCATCGTCTTCTGTGCCCGTGACAAATGGTCGGGAATGAGCGGGGTCGCTCATTTGGACTCATTGCTGGGCACGGTGGAGAGGTGAGGCTGCCAGCGACCCCCCCCCCCTCCCGCAGGGGGGGGGGGGCATGGGGCGAGGGGAAGCGAACCCCAACACCACACTCTCCCTCCACCAATCACAACACAACCCAACTTAGCCAATCAAACCACTCCGGCCACCGGAGCCCGGCACTACATACCACAAGCAAGTCAGTCTGCAGCACCGCATCCGACTAACCACTACTCCAACCCCTTTCTACCCACCCACCCACACCTGCAATCTAATTGGCACAGCCAATTAAAAAAACAAATCAAAAACTAAATTAAAAAACATTTACACAACGAAGTCCATTAACGACTCAATTATCAACCGCCCAATTGACAACCGCGCAATGGACAAAAACGCACCTCAAAACTCCCCTTACGAGGAGTATGCTATTCACCTTCACATATTCAATGTTTAATTGTACTTGTTCATCATATCTTACCTTACTTATTACTGTTCATCATATCTTATTACTGTTCATCATACCTTATCTTATATCTTAACTTCTCCATATGTCGCATCTCTCATCTCATGCTATTATCTTATCACTGCATGACCTTATGTCGGCCACGGCCCGTCGTCAATCCACAATGTACATGCCCATTGCGACCCGGGGGCCGCGACCGAATAAAAGCCATGTTTTCCCAACCAGCCTCATAGTCTTCTGTGCCCGTGACAAATGAAGGATCCTTGACACTAATAGCCACCACTTGACTACAGAGACCCCCCAGATCATGGTTAGATCATAAATAACTCATTGAGAATAGGAAAGGTGAAACTATACAAATTGTGATCAGTCATAATTGTCCATGATGATTGTGACTAAATCAGTTATTTTGGATATCTTACATGTCCCTTTACGTCAACCGGAATGGCATCATCAGGAATCATCGTCTACAATCTTTGAATTACATCATATTATCCAAGTATCTAAAACCGCTTATAGACTCACTTCATTATTCCAGGGGGATGTTGCTGGACAACATAATTTAAAAAGAACAGAAAATCAACAATTGTAAATCAGAATATTCCTTAAAGCTGCATAGTCCGATGAGAACATCAAATTATCTGAATTTATTCTAGATATATTATATCTAACTAAGGCACTGGTGAACTTATTAAGCAGTTGTCACCACACAGTAGGGAATGCTGGGGCGATTGATGATAACCTGCTACTGCAGAAGGCTATGGAGTCAGTGGCTTGGGATCCTGCCAAAATTAATTTTGTATGGTTGCACTTCAAATATCTCATGATATAACCACTTAATATAAAAGTTATTTAAAGCAAAAGGAAGGTACCTTCTACCTATCAACCTAAATTACTAAGGCGGAGACATCATTCAGTTATAGTGGATTTTCTTTTCTTTATTTTGTCATCATGAGTCCATTATCAGGTCATTCAATGAATCAACTGGAACCACATTTCATCAATTCACTTCCCTGCTCTGTCAATTATCTGGCCAAGTGTGATTCGAACCCTCAGCCCTACCGAGTTCTTATTTCTTAGCGGTGTGGGTGGGTGGGTGAAGATAGGTGAGTAGATGCGGTGATGGCGGTGATGGCGGTGGCTGGATCGGTTGTGCGAGCTGCTCGGTCGTTAGGTCACGTGGTGGGTTTTGGCGGGAAAGTTCAAACATTGGCATCGCCCAGCGGCCTGTGGTTCTCTAAATTACTACAGGGGATGTCACCATAGATCGGTGGCCGCTGGGGTAGCGTGGGTTCAATCCACCAGGTTGTGGCAAGGTTTGGATCAGTTTTACCAGGTGGTTGGTCTGCACGCGTAAATTACCCATGTTAAATATAACATGTACAATGTATTTATCTCAGAAAATATCAGAAACGTAAAACTTTAAAGGAGTATAAGACCACATCAATATAATGGTAAGTTTTGCGGAGCCCCATGTTTGGCTGAAGAGGGGTGATTTTGGGGCGTACAGCAGTTTCAGGAAGAGAATACCAAATTCTGAAAGAGTCAGGTAACATATTGTATAGAAACAGAGTACAAATCATAATGGCACCCGAGGCTATACAGCCCGAACCAGTCAGGCAGGCAGAGAACGTGCTGACAAATCAGAGAGATGTAAACACTGCAGCTATTCTAACTAGGTCAGGTCGGGTGATTAGGCTGGCGGACAGGCTAGACCTATAAGTGTAGACAG
The DNA here is from genome assembly GCA_030323885.1 of Branchipolynoe longqiensis. NCBI lineage: Eukaryota > Metazoa > Annelida > Polychaeta > Phyllodocida > Polynoidae > Branchipolynoe > Branchipolynoe longqiensis. Next base: position 93,464,551 of record CM059187.1, read on the forward strand.
TTGCCAACTGTAATGATACACTCAAATTATGTGCATGTTAGCATTAAGATTTCTTTTCAGAAAATATGTTTGTATGTTTATTTCAAAGTTCACATTGTGTCATAGGGAGGCTAGGTAGCCAGAAAATAACCCAAAAGACATGAGTCAATGGGTACATGTGTACATTGGCTAAACATGATCAAAGAATGAGACATTACAGCATTATGTTACTATGTGTTATTTTCATATTGTGCTTTAACCTGTAAACCCAATGTACATGGAACGATTTTTAAGTATATATGTTTATATCTAAAAAATACTTGTGAAGGGGGTATGTAATATATGCGTGTAAAAGACATCCAGGCACGAGTGGAGAACAAAGGAATATGTAAATGAGATGACATCAGAAGCACAGGGTGCTGGCGGTTCAGGTCCCTGGACAGTGAATAAAGCATTCAGTATCCAGAAGTCAAAGTGTTCAGACATCGTACTTTCACACCCACCACTTTACCTTGTCACCCTGCCCACAGACAGAAGTGTCTGCGGCCTTTTGTTTCTGACATGTTGACTGGTGTCTGTCTGGCACGATGACTGCCTTCCCGCCTTGTCAGGCCAGTGTGGGTTGGGAAGGTGGGGGAGTTAGTGGGGTTTGGACTTCTCTGCGGGTGTGTATAGGAGGGAGGGTGTGTGGATGCTGACGGTTGAACGAAGCAGTAAACTACGAATATCCCATCTGATCTTTTAAGAACCTTCAGCAGCAGACTTCAGTAGGCAATAACATGTTTGCGTGATTGAAAACACTAAATATCTAGCCCTAAGGGAATTCAGCTGGAAGTGATTTCTCTTATCGAATGCTTACTTTGGAGTTATTTGAAGTAAAGATATGGACACTTTATTTGGTTGTGCAAATCCTTGTTTTATTAAATTGACTAAATATGCCCTTCTATGGATCACCAATAATCTTAGCGTGCACCATATTTGCAGTAGGATCAAAGAAACCTAAGTGTCTTAGCTTTAAAAGTGTTTATTTTCATTAGACCATGATGCTTTCATAAATAAGGCCAAAGACAAATTAATTCTCTGTGTTCTCTGTGGCAGAGTGGTTAGAGTGTCTGACTTTTTTCTAGGTCGGACTCCTAATCTGAAGGTTGGTGTTTCGATTCCCCGTGCCCCCATCTCTGCCAATGTGGATTTCCACCACTGTGTATAACTTACAGCGACATCAAAGGCCAGTTGCTCTCATACCATGTCCATGTGGTGTGGGAGGTTAAAAATCCCTTGGGTCGCTAAAAGTGTAGGCTCAGGCTTACTATCGACAAACTGTCTAATGGTGAAAACAAGCCTATTCAGGCTTATCCATGATATGCAGTATAAATCTTCAACAACAAATGGTTCGTGTTTTGGTGGGTTTTTTTAATGTCTCAGCAACATTTAAGGTCATTTTAGAACGAGATAATTTGCTGATTTTGCCAGCTAGTTGTCATTGATCTATTCAAGTACATGTAACCCCCTTCATTATATTTAACAATACATTGCTGTCCTTTTGCTTCCGCCTCAGATTCAGTGGTATTTCGAATTGAGCGAAGTTACCTGCTTGGTACTTGTTACTTATTGATTACACTAACTGAACCATGTTAACGCCTTAAATAAGCCTTATGCAACGTTACCTTACTGCCTAACTTCGTGTCCTTACATCCTCATGTTCTACTTCATTGATGAATAAAGGCACTTTTATACCACTCCCGTCTCGTCGTGAATTGCTGTCCTTTTGTTTCTGCCTCAGATTCAGTGTTATTTCGAATTGAGCGAAGTTACCTGGTTGGTGGTAGATGAATTTTCGGGTAGTGTGAGGCGTCTTTGCTCACCAGATTGGTTGGTTGGATGTTGGAGTTTTGCATCCTAGAAACATATTAAGGTGATAGCAGGACAACTACCGTCTTGTGACAGTGTGCAGTCATAAAGACTTTATAGTGCTGCCGGACTGGGAAATCAGGCCACCTGATATCGCACTCAGTCACATTATCCTGAGACTGAGCTAAGAAGTCTTTGCCCTCTCCTATTAATTTCAAGCATTAGGCTAGGAAGCGACAAGTATCAATTTCATAGGTCATTGGTTTGACTCGACAGGGCACCAAACTCCCGACCTTCCGGGCGGGAGGCTTGCGCTCTACCGATTCGGCCACTGTGCCCGGTTTGCTCGCTAGACGATTGCCTATTACAAGTTGGCCAGGGTGGCGTGAAGCGGCCTGATAAATTGAGATGACACGTTAATCTCGGGGCAATGCTTCTAGGGGCTGAGCAGTGCCAGCCCACCTCTATATAGGATGGCTCTGCCATAGTAAACGCCCCCCTCAAAGGTCATGTGACCGGAAGTTGTGGCCGAATCAGTAAGAACGCAGCCTTCCCCATGTGAAAGATCGGGAGTTTGACTACCAGCCGAGTCAAATCAATGACTTATATAATGTATACTTGTCGCTACCTAGCAGGGCGTTCTGTATTGGTAGGATAGGCCAAGGACTGGTTAGCTCTGTCAGGATAACATGACTGAGTGGCAAATTTGGTCATCGTGCTGGTGGCCTGTTATCCTAGTGGGACAGCACTATGAATTCCTCACAAGTGTGTATTAATAAAATATTCCGATATTCAGCATAGTGGGGAATGCAAATGTTCTAGTACTGATCGGCATACATGACCAGTTGCATGTAGGTATATATATATATATATATATATATGTATGGGTTGGTGGTGCCTGAGTGGGATGTAAATAGAGATAGTGGTGCTGGCAGGTCTGGGTGTGATTGCACTCAAGGCCTTTCCCTCTCTGATGAGATAGGGATCAGCACACTCAACAGTCAAGGTCGGTGGTGGCCATGGGGTCATACAGCTTGTGGTGGTGGGCAGACCACTGGTATCCATGGGAACCAGGAATGCTGGCTCCCTATTGGTAGGGCCAAGACTGCTTGTTTCCCATTGGGGGAAAGGGGTCGGGTGATACTCTACAATGAAGCCATGTAACCATATAAATAATAAACCAGAGGGCTTGACTATTGCTATCCGGACTGCACTTTGTCCACACCTCTCTCTATCTCCTCTCTGCTGGCCATGCTCCTCCTTGATATTGTCTGAAAAGAGTTCCAGGAGGGGGAGCCCGACAGCATTTCAATTTCTACTCTTATTCTGTCCGTCTCTTTGACTCGCCAGCTGGTCACCATAGAGAAAATAGACATGGTCCTTTGACTCAACTCTCCTCATTTCTCTTTCAAATATTCTACCCTTTTTTTTCTCTCAGGCTTACTTCTACCCCTGATCAAGGAAGTTGTTTGCTTGGGTGGGGCCCTTTACCTTATTGTTTCTCTCACTTTGTTCTTGTTGCTGGAACCACTGGACCCACCTTTACCTGTCCCTTCCTCCTAAACCCTTGCAGCTGTCGACTGGATACAAATGCTGCTCTACCCCCAGACCAGAGTGATTTGGGGCCACCTCAATGACTCATTGTTTAATTGTTGTAAAGATATCCCCAGCTTCTACAACTGTCCTACCAGAAGAGTAATCTTCAACCAAAGATTGGACTGGTTTATTGGTGCCGCTCTAAATTACCATTGGTAACCATTGTAAGGTTACAAACCCCCCTGAAGGCAAGTCTTGACTCTGTCTTCTTCTTTACAAGTCATACTATTCCTTTCTGTTTGTCTGTATTGATTTCACCATAGCGTGCCTACGCAGCCACAGATTCGAACATTAGACTTCACAAATTGTCACAAGTCGGTACCCCTCCTGATATGACCTTAGATGTTGCCAGGATGTAGATCCCAACAACAAGCAAACAAAAGAGCAATCACCCCAACTCTGTGACCACTTTGAATAATCATCTTTTTAGAAAAAGTGATCAGCATTTATAAATGACCCGTAACATCATCAAGAGTTGACTTGATCACAATTACATGATAGATGATGACTGCCTGGTAGGTATATCCTGAAACATCCTATTCGCTGCGAATTACTTAGATACCACCGAGGGCTGAACGCCCTCTGTACTCAAAAAATTTGGTTAGTAGTGGCATCCAGCCCTAATGACCCTTCTCAGATGTTAGGATTATTCATAATAGTTCCAAGTGAAAGTGAATATTTTTTAGAATTATTTCATTTAAAAATGGTGAGTATTCATGTGCAAAATACATATTAAAATCAGCAGACCAGATCTATAAATAGGCGTAATCCTCATGTTCCTCATTACACCAAGTGGCCACCTTAACTGAGCCTGGACCTGTGGGTTCAGTGTGAAGAAGGGAATTCTTTGAATAAATGCCCAGCTGAAATGACCGAACACATAAAATGTTTGATCATATCGACTAAGTGCCAATTCGAACAAAGTATCTTCTCAAATGAGCACAGACCTCAACGGTTTGATCATATCAAGTAAGTGTCAATTTGAATGCCTGACCGCCTAAAATGACCACACATCTAGAATATTTAACCATATTGAAAAGTGCCAATTTGGACAAATTAATGACCGCCTCAAATGAGCACAGACCTAAAGCATTTTACCATATCGAGTAAGTGCCAATTTGAACATATAACTGCCTCAAATGACCACAAATCTAAAATATTTCACCATATTGAGGAAGGGTCAATTTGACTACATGAATGAGCATGTATCTCAAATACAAAATCACTGCAAGTAAGTGCCTCAATTAATTAAGAAAAGAGCATTAACCACATTTCCTTGAATAACTTGACGGCCTAGCTCAAATAAATGAATTATTCATCTAAGTGCCTATTTCCGATAAATAACTTACTATTCCAAGTGCCTATCTCTAATAAATTACTCATTATTCTAAATGATTAACTGAAATAAATGAGCAAGCTGACAGATTTTCAGTGGCACAGTGAGTGGCGTTTATAGTGTGAAGCGTGTGGTGGCGCCACAATCGGCGCTGAGGGTGACTAGGCCAGAGCAGCAGATGACTAGGCCAGACTGCAGCAGTCGATGACTGGGGAAGTGCTGGGGAGCAGGAGGAATATGCCAGGTTATAGTAGTTGTCTAATTCTTATACAGCATATATGCATGGTATATATTATGTATATATATATTATATATATTTGATTGAATGAGGCTTCAACCAGTACCCCTCACATTATGTGTTATATAATGTATTATATGCATAAAAATGGACCAAATAGCTACCCACTAGTCCATGTATTATTTATTACTCATATCTTAATTATCGGTTTGCTGCAGGCCAGCTCCTCAGTAGGGTTTGTGGCGCCCCCACCATCGACTTCTGCCAGCTAAAGCTAGTCCCACCGCCACACACTTCCATTATGTGTTGCTTTATTTATAGCTACATATTCCGATAAAAGCAGACATTTTTCAAAATTAAAACACTTGGCAAGATTTGATGAAAATTGTATATGTCATAATTAACATGGGTAATTCGCACATGGGGACTGGACAGCCCGATAACGCAAACAAAATAAGACTATGGCGCCACCTTGCGCCTCTAACCTGAACTAAGTATGATTCCCGACCTCTACCACTACTATGGTGGCGCCACCTGGAGGAACCTGTCTCGTTACCCAAACACACAATAGGTGGCGAAAACCATCTCAAATTTCCTGCCATTGCGGTCACGTGACCCAACCACCATTTGAACTCCCCAAACAACCATCGCAGCCTCCGCCATCTTCGCAGCATCCAACATTTTTTGCCCACCCTCCCACACCGCTAGATAAAACTTGACCTGATAGGGTTGATTCAAACCAATAGGATGGGTCTCGAAGAAGCAGATCGTCGGCGGTTCCGGTTCATTGATGCATACACTGTACTAATGAGATAACTGATCAAAAATAAACGCCCATTGCATCAGATGATGCCTCGTCTTATGAATTACCCACCTTGGATACTTGTACACTTATTAAACATTGTTTGCTGCGTAGAAGTGTAGACTAAGCTAATTTAATACAACCTGTTACTACAGAAGGATCTGATGCTAGAATTCATGCGTGATTACGAAAATTAATGTGTCACGTTTTCACTTTAAATATCTCCAAAGTTAATCATTTAAAATAAAATGTACTTCAAGCTAAAAGTTCAAGTAAAGTAGATTATAACAATTAACCTAATGCGCATACCTCAGCTCATTGCAGAAACTCAAAATCATCGGACTATGCAACTTTAACCAGGAGAGCTCTATTGATCGGTCAGAACCTCTCAAGCAGTAAATGAGGCTTCCATCGAATGCCCATCTCTTCTAGTTGGATCTTGTTCCTGCATTCCTCGCATTCAATATTATATCTATGTATATATTCGAAGATGTTGGAGACTTTGAAATAGATTGACCGCTTGGTAGGGTTGCACAGGGGATCTCCCACCAGAGGTTTGATATCTGGCAATAATCGCTCAATATGCCACTGTGTGACGAGGCGGGTGCGATGAATGCGCAACACAGATATCATAGCGAGGCTGGCGCAGCCCTGCAAACTGCCGATCAATGGGGGTGCGGAGCGAAACACCTCTCCCTGGATACTTAATGGGAAAGAAAGCAGCGAAATCAGATAATGTCAGCCCATTACCTTTTCGGACCTAATGAATCATCCCTCTAATTGAGGTCACATTACAGGGCTGCGGAGGTGGAAGAGAGAGTGAGGGTAGGTGGGATGGGGGAGGTGGGAAGTGCGTGTGGGGAAGGGGGGTTGGCCCGTTGGAGAGATCAATACACATTAGATCACACAGTCCTGAATAGGAGTCAATCCATGACTAGGGTCAATAGATCTTCATCTCGCCAGCCCTGAGTTGCACTGTGCTGTCACGCCTCTGAGGAGCGACGGGGCCCAGGGTCGAGCCCCTCCATCTTAATTTGCTAGCAAGTGTACTCAAATTGTCAGGTTTTATTAGTTTGGCTTTTTTTAACGTTTTAGCATAGATTCCATTGGCTTTACTGTTCTGCACTAACATTTGTGGTCTCCTACTTGAGGACGTTCGTGAGGTGATACACACACAGGCTCGGAAATGGTGCGCTTGTATGTTTACCTGAAGACTTTCTCATTCGAAGCGATGCTTTTTCTGTGAATCTGTCACCCAACAGAAGTTTTCCTCGGAATGAGGCAGTGAACTGTTCCCCAAAGCATTAGTTATTGCCACTGCCATCAGAGGGCGTGTTGGTGGTGTGAATTATTATAGTAGATACGTTCTATATGTCCTGCTTCATTGTGATCTGCCAGCCACAACATGACTTCTCGTTGAAGAGGAAGGTTGATTATATCATCATTATCATCTTCATGAAAGCTGCCTGCAAAAGTGTTGAAGTGCTGCTGGCTTTTGCAAGTTACCAGCAGCACTCTCTCGGGGAGCAAATAGAGGTTTCACACCGGCAAGAACATGTCCAGACAGGCGCAAAACTATTTGTCCCTGCAGTGGCTGGTCGGAAGGTGTTGGGAGTTCCATACATCAACCACCCTTAATGCTGCCACAGTGACATGGTTTTCTGTTCATGGTTTGCTCCCTTAGCCTTCGGTTCTGTCAAGAACCTGTGCCACAAGGCAGTGGTTTACAACTCTGCAGGGCAAGGGTGTCAAACTCCCTGAGATATTGCTATACCAGCATACCTAGCACTCAGCATTAAAGCTGCATAATCCGATGAAATCAACAAATTTTCAAAACCAAAACAATGATCTAAATTTTATTCTACATATCTACCTTAGATACTGATGCACAAACATGTGTCACCACACAGAAGGGAAGAGTGAGGCAATTGATAAATCATGTTACGGCAGAATGCTATGGTGTCAGAGTTTTGGCAAGTGTGCCAAAATTAATTTTGCATGGATGCACTTCAAATATCTCAAAAGTTAGCCACTTAAAATGAAAGTTACTTCAAGATAAAGTAAGGTACATTATAACGATCAACCTAATGTATCTATCTCAGAAAATATCTGAAACTCAAAACCATCGGACTATGCAACTTTAATAGGAGGGACCAAGGACTGGTTCGCTCAGTGTCAAGATCATGTGACTGAGTGCGATATCGGGTCAGGAATCTGGCGACCTGATTTCCCGGTTTGGCAGCACTGTAAAATCACCATTAGTGTGCACTCTGACAAGTCAGTACCCATCCATTCCTGATATTACCTTAAGGCCCTGTCACATAACGACGCTTCTCGCAAGCGCATGGCCAATGTGTAAAATCACTTTTTTACACCGAGAACTTTTCGGCACAGGGGCAAAGTTGGATGTATACATACTGTATACATAGTGTATGGCCAACTCATGACAAACATATGGCTTCCGGGTGAAAACACTTGAATTACCCTCATGTTACGTTCACAGAATGCTGGTGAACGTTATATACGTTATTCGATCGCCAGAACTACACCTCATATGTTACATATGTCATGACACGCTTGAGAAATGCTAAACATATGTTAGACATACATTAGACGTACATTAGACTTCGCTATCCATATGTTGTCAGTACGTGGACTGTACTTTCCCACTGCCTTTAACGTAGGTCAATGTAATGCAACATAGTGAACAACATTTGTCTAACGTCTATCTAACATACATCAATGTATGTCTAACGTATACATAACATACGGCCGACGTAAAATCCACATCTTGTCGAACATTGTCATACATAGAAAGTTTTGTGCATGCCCAAAACTTTGCTGACCCCCTGACGTGCAATGCCGTATCTCAACGAACGTTGACGTACATTGATGTATACCAATGAGTGCCTAACGCATAAGGATGTATCCCGATGTAGTGGCCAAAAATCACATACATAGGCGTACGTTGGCGCGATGCGTCCTAATGTGACAGCCCCTTTCGATATTGCTAGAACGCAACCATCCAATAACCACCCAACCCGCCCACTACCTCTCCCTCCCCTTCTCACTTTCCTTTTCCTCTACAACTACATCCACATCCACCATCCTATAGTCACACTCCTTCCTCGATCTCCTCTCCCTTTCCATACTACCCATACCTTTGACTTCCAGTCCCATCTCTCATCCATTTCTCTACGACTACCCCGTCCATCTCTTCCTTCCCCTCCTCTCCCTTGACCCAGCATCTCCGGCAGGCACTCTCCGTTCCGCATGATGTTCTCCTTGTTCCCGTTCCACCCCCCATTCCCCATCTCCCACCTTCTTATTCCCCTCTCCACATCTGCAATGCGCCCCCCCCCCCCCCACCACACAACCTCCCCGTTCATTGCCCCTCTTCATTGTTCTCATTCCTCTGTCCTTTCTGCCATCCGGCTACACACCTTCACCGTAAGGACCTACCAATTCCCATCTACATCTCCATCCCCATGCCCAGCCCATACACGCCAATCGCATCGATGTTGTAGGAAGACCTCCGATTTTGAGTTACTCTCTTCCGATATTACGATTCCATGTGCAAATCTCCCGATTTTCACTCTCACCGACCTAACAAAATAATCAGCTAATACGAAAGGCAAAATTAGCAACATCAGCAAGCAGAGCCTAGAAAATGCCACATAGACACCTGACAGGATACATGGTGGGACTTATACAATAATTATATATACATATATGGTATGATTATACTATGTCATGATATATGTCCGATTGTTATTCCGCATGTTGCCACACAAAAACTTATCTTCCTAATAAAATGTTAAGATCTTCCTATTTTAGGACACACAAAGTTGGCATATCTGCATCCCATCCATTCCACCTCCCCCAAGCCTCTTCACCCTTACCCCCCCCCCCCCCCCACACACACACACTTTTTCTCCATGAAATCTCTCCCAAACTGCCCCTCCCCCACACAAACAACCCCAACACCCCACCCCACCCATCGCCCCACCCACCCCTCTACAGCATTACCAATCCAAGAATTCTATGGAGTCATCTCACTTGTATCCCGTCACAAAAGGCAGCGCGGGTTGTAGCACCCGGATGACATTTGCTGCGGGATTGATCCCACCACTTCCGGTCTATGGGTTGTGCTCGCCCCGGGCCCCGCTTCCTCGCACTGGGCCGACACTGAAAGGACTATCGATAGTAAGCGTAGTCCTGACACATGATACCGGCAGGGGTGGATTGAGTGGAGCCGGGGGAGGGTGGAGGGTGGAGTGTGGAGGGGGTGGGTGTGGGGGGTGGGTGGTTTTTGCGAGTGGGATGGGAGGAGTAGGTAGGGTGTACGGGGGTGGGGTGTGGTGAGTAGGTAGGGTGTACGGGGGTGGGGTGAGGGGTGGTGTGTGGGTGTAGATCTCCTACATTAGCGTCCTTGTTGTAGGTGTGGTGTTAAACAGCTACTCTGACACGGAAAGTCCTTTCAGGTACACGCCCTCTGGCGGTGGACTGTGAGAGCATGAGAGCTGTTCTAACAGATAGCGGATGGTGGGTGGGTAGGTGGGTGGATGGGGTGGTGGGTTCTTGTGGAACATACACGTTAGCAGAGTGCCAGTTCTGTATTTAAAAACTTTCGCCTAGCGAGTTGAGTGCCACGCCCCCAGCATGGGGTTGGAGTGGTGCATGCCGGTACCCCCCATCCCCAACCTGGGAGACTAGAAGAGGGGGGGGGGCGGGGGGGGGGGGAGGGGCCGGACACTACAGAGGGTATTACATGCGATAAAGAATGTATCACTATCCATATACAGTAAAACCTCTCTTAAGCGGGCATTCCTTACACGCATTATGCGTTATGCGGTATGCGGCATGCAGTATGTGGTATGCAAATGCCATGATTCCTTACACGCATTATGCAGCATGCAGCATGCGGCATGCGGCATGCAGTGAAGTATATAAAAAGTATATGTTGCTATCTATCATTCATTCTTTCAATGGTGGTCACCCGGGAGAAGGACGGTTGTGGGATTTGTGATCAGTGCTAACAAGAGGAGTGGCAGCAAAGAGTCTTTAAACCCTGTAACTACACCAGCAAAGGGTAGCCCGAGTCTTTAGCCCTGTAACTACACTCTCTCTTAAATCCAAGCAATCATATCTGGGGATGAGAGAGGTTAGGTTCCTGTGTGAGGAAGGAGGAGGGGGTCCGTAATTATCAGTCGCCTCCTCCAGTCTTATATCAATGGACAAATGCGACTGATGATTTTCTATTCGCACCAGCTTGTCGCATACCGCATGCCGCACCGATCGCTACATGGATCGATCGGGAAAATGCATTCGCATTTGCATTCGCATTCGCATACCGCGTGTAAGGAATGTAGCTCATAGGTTTCAAGGCGTTTCGATTTGTTGTCGCATTCGCATTCGCATTCGCATACTGCATAACGTGTGTAAGGAATGCGCCCTTATCCGTCGCAAGAATAGTGTAGTGGTCTGCACTGACCTCTCAGGCAAGTAACCACATAGACAGGTAGGCATGGGTAGTGTATTGATATCAGGGAGCCTAGGTGGTGAAATGGTTAGCACACTGGCCCGGAAAGCAAAGAGATGTGGGTTCCCTAAATGGACCACTTAAAGTTGGTCTCAATGTCGCTTGATTTAGAGAGGTTTTACTGTGTATATAGTGTTATGCATTGAGAGAGTTGTTTATACAGATGTACAGTAAAACCTCTCTAACCAAACCACCTCCACAGATTGACCACTCCACTAGATGGATCGCTTTAGTTGTGTCTCCAACGATCGCCCATACAATATTTAAATTCCCTAGCCCGACCACCTCCTTAGATGAACCATTTAAAGTCGGTCCCATGGTCGGTCGATTTAGAGAGGTTTTACTGTATATATATAAATATATATATATATCTATATATATATGTGCTGCATACAAATTATACCAGTATAATAGCCCGGAGTGTCCCTTGTGCTCCCCAGCACTCCCCCAGTCATTGACTGATGGAGCCTGGATAGTCATCTGCTGCTGCAGCCTAGTCAACCTGAGCTCCGTCCGTGGCGCCACCACCCGCTCCACACTGTATCCGCCACTCACTATCCAGCCAAACATACATATAGAGTTGTATGTGTAAGTTATATATATGTAGGTTATATATACCAATGTAGGAATATATACATATATACACATATGTAATTGTGTATTTGCAGCTTCATATATATGCAGTTTTATATATACATTATGCAAATTTATATATGTAGCATAAAAAACATGGTGTTATATGTATGAAGCTATAGTTTTATATACACACATATGTAACATTATATATATATATATATATATATATATATTTACTGTGCAGTTTTATATATTTATACATGCCGGTTCATATATTTGCAGCTTCATATATATGCTGCATATACGCTGCATATATATATATATACATACAATGAAACCCCAATTCACTAAGGCGGAGACAGCAGTTCCATACAGTGGTTTTTATTTTCTTCGTTCAGAGGTTTACATGTCGGGTGTTGTCTTATCTGGGTGCTAGTCCTTAGTGTTTCGTACGTCCCGGGTTTTTTTTGGGTCCCAGTGGTGGTATGTGGGAACCGGATTCGAGCCCTTTACCCTTCCCGTCTGGTCTTTGTGAGGTGTGGGTGGGTGGGTTGAAGTTAGGGTTGGAGTTGTCCAATCGGGAGCTGGAGGGGTTCTGCAGCCGTGGAGGCGGGTGGGGTTTGAACGGTCACGTGTTCTTTTGGCGGGAGTGGGTCGCGTCCTCCTCCTGTGGATGGAAGGGGGTACCCAGGGTTAACGCTAGGTGGTGACAGAGTGCTGGGCGTATGGGTGTTCTATATCCCAGGCGTTGTGGGGTCGGGTCTTGTCGGGGGTTCCGTCCCCGCCCAGTGAATTAGACATGTTACGTTAACATGCACAATTCACTAAGGCGGAGACAGCAGTTCCATACAGTGGTTTTTAGTTTCTTCGTTCAGAGGTTTACATGTTGGGTGTTGTCTTATCTGGGTGCTAGTCCTTAGTGGTTCCTTCGTCCCGGGGGGTTTTTGGGTCCCAGTGGTGGTATGTGGGGACCGGATTCGAGCCCTTTACCAAATATGGAGGAGAGGGCTCGTGGTCCGGCGGTTATTTGGCCCCGCGGGACGTATGCATGGACGGTGGCTGAGGACCACGTCCCCAGCTCCATGATCGCCCCAAGGGGGCGCAGGCCTGGGCCCCCCCCCCTCTCCTGAGGCTGTGCAGTGTGTACTTGTCTGCCTGTTGGTTCCCGGATGCCGCCAGGGCCATCCTGAGCGCGCCTAGGAGGGCCGGGGTGAGAAGGGGAGCCCTGCCCCCCACCTGGAAGGCCGGCCCGAGTGGGCATGGCCGTTGGTAGGCGACATAATATAGCCAGGCTGCTAGTGCGCAGCACGGAACTAGCACCCGGTAAGTCTGTCCTGTCCTCCACCTAGTCTTGTTGTGGGTCAGCGTGGTAGTCGCGGCTGTTGTTGTTGTCACCTCGGCCGGCCTCTTTCCAGGTGGCGCCACCTGTGTCACCGTGTGTGCAGTGGTGGCCATGTTCCTCCTGGCTATCGCCGCTGGTGCTGCCCCCTGGTGTTTCAGGGGGGAAGTAAGCGCCGGCGTCCGCAGTGTAGTTTGTACACACACCCTTACACACACCGGGACACTCGCAGCGGGGACGTTTCCTCACGCTGCCCCCGCTGACTGGTTTTGCCGGTGTGGCGTCGTGCCCTCCGGTGCTGCTGTCGTCGCCGTCATCCATGTGGAGCTCATCTGTCACGTCATTGCATAGGCTACAATCCGAGACCTCGGCACACACACAGTTTGAGAGGTCAGTGTGGCGTACGGTAGGGCTGGCCTCCTGGTCGCCGGCCTAGTGGCTGCTGTCGGTATCACTGTCGGTGGTGGCGAAGTTGCTGTTAAACACGGTGCAGTCTGAGTCATCTGCGCAGATGCAGTTCGTAATATCGTTTGTATTCGATGTGGTATGTAAGGCGCTGCAGTCCATCCCGTTGGTGGCATGGTTTCCGCTGACCTTGTTCGCCCTAGTGTTAATTAGGTCACCGGGGGTGTTGGGGGGTACTGCTACGCGGTACGTTGTCAGGTTCGGGGGGGCGTGTCCTCCAGGTGGGGCCTCTGCTGTTGTCGGGCCCGCCTGGGGCGCCACCGGTTGGTTTGTTTACTTTGTGAGTCCTGCACACCGTGGTGTATCCGTCCTGGCGTGCGCTGTCACCTGGCTCCTTGCCCGTGCTGTCAGCTGGCAGGTTGGAGCCGCCTAGCAAAAAACCTGGCTCGTCTGCTGGGTGGCGGCTTCAGAGCTTGATGGTGTCTTTCTCTCCATGAACTGCTTCTTGTTCATACACGCGCGTTCCTGGTGGCTGTTGGACCTGTGGTATTTGTTCGCACACCACGCGCATATATGGACTTTTCGGTCGGGGTGTTGGCCGTGCGACGCCGTTAAGCCACAGTCGTTACCCCAGTTCCAGACGTGGCAGGGCTTCCCTTCTGTCTCTTTATTAAAGTCTGTTTTTGCGTCATTCATGCTGTTAGTTGCGTACCCACTCGACTTTCCACCATTATATTTAGTGTGTTGGGTTTGTATCATTGCCAGACGCGTGCCCACTATGCAGGCATCCCTCTGGACGTCCTTGATGGCGTACTGATCCGCCCATCCGTGTGGGAGCCGACCGTCGTCAATCATGTCGAACACCTGCTCGGACCATTGCCGGCAGGTGTTCCAGTCCCAGACGGTGGCCATTGTCATCAGCTGATGCTGGTGCTCCAGCATGTGTGGCTTCCAGTCATGGGGGACTGCTGCGTCCTTCCCCATCCTGAACAGAGCTGCGCAGTACTCAGGCCAGGTCGCATCGCCCAGACCTACCTTCTCGCGTTTGGTGCCACGTATCACATAGAGACGAGGAAGGAATTTTGGTTCACCTCTTTTACGGCCGAGTGCTGATCCTGCCGCTGCGAGCATCTCGTTGATGGCTTCTACGCGGTCAGTGCTGTGAGTCTCATAGTCTCATAGTCCGGCACGACGTATTGGCCGTACCCTGCTTGTATATTACTATCCTCCGTGTAAGCATCACTGAAGTGGGTGGCATTGTGGGTTGTGGGGTGTGCAGCTAGGAGAGGCTGCCGTTGGTGGTAAGTGGCCTGGGGGGCCGGACACGTCACGACCGGTGTGAGCGTGGGCTGAGCCGGGGGACTGTTGACAGTTGGTGCTCCGACCGTTGAGGCTGTGGTCGGAGGGGCGCATGGCATCACTCCTTGTGCTCGGTGTTGCTGGATCGTAGTTCCCATGGTAGCGTCCATCCTTGCGTCCACTGTTGCAAGTATGTCCGTGCGGTTGCCAATACCCATGCTGCTAGCGCCTGCCGAGGGCGGTGGCGGTTCTTGTGACAGTGATTGTTGTGACTGCGGTGGTGGTGACAGCGTCCGGTTGTCGGCCGTGTTATCTGCATCGCACAGATTATCCGTGGCTTCCTTCCTCCCGGTGGTAGTTTTCTTTGGGCGTCCTCGCCCTTTTGGTGGGTTGTTGGTGCCACCCTTTTTTGGTGTGTTACCTGCTGATTTGCGTGGGGTCTGCATTATTTCCATTGCGTTACGTTGCGTGAAGTTTAAGTTGGTCGTAATGCTCGCATTGCGGTTGATGCGAGGCGAGGGAGGGCGCCCCCCCCTCTCCCCTCTTTCCTGCAGCCGTTGGCTCTTACATAATACCCCCCGCTCCTTCCCTTATAACCGCCTCCAGCCTCTCCTCGGGCCACTCGCCTTCCTGCCTCCACACACTCCTCTCCTCCTACCCTTTTTCTTTGGCTCTCTCTCCACGCCACATCATGCCTAACGGACGAGGCCGCGGGAGGCGCGCCGCCCGCAGGGAGGCGCAGCGCATCTCCTAGGTGGGATCAACCGGATCGACACACTCATCCGCGCCCTCCTCGCCTCCTCAGGCCACCCCGCTCCCGAGGACCGTCCCCGGCGACCCCCCCTCGGAATGGGGGCGCACCATGCAGGCGACTCTACTCGACACAGTCACGGCCATGGAGCGCATGACGGCGAGGCTCGACATAATCGACGCCCGGGACCAGCGCGGAGCCGCGCCTCATCATGCCCCCGCCCCAGTCGCCGCGCCCCCGCCGGCGTCGCCTCAGCAGCTCGACCCTCCCCGGGCCCCCCGCCACACCATGGGGGGGGCCCACTCGCCACCGCCACCTGTGCCCACTCGCCACCGCCACCGCCACCACTACCACCGCTTCACCAGGGGAGGGGCATCCGCCTCTCAGCCCTCGGAGGCCCCGCCCCCACTGCACTACCGCGACGCCCACGCCCACTCGGCCACCTCCGCAGCCGACGCCGTCCAGGAAATCCTCGACTCAGCCGACACTCACAACGCCGGTCGGCGGAAAGGTATTTCCCCCCACTACATTTTCCCTTGTGATCTAATAGAACGGGGGGCGGAGAGGAAGGCGGTGAAGCGAGGGGAGGCCACCAAGGACGAATACACCCTCGCCCTCCGCATGCTGGAGGCCCACCCCGCCTTCCCCGCCCACTCCCTCTCCGGACTCAGCCACCACGCCCTCACCATCCACCGGGATAATCTCATCCACCCCTGGGCTACCGTCCGCCGTTATTCGGAGACGGTATTTACATGGATCGCGGACGGTAGGCTCCCACACGGCTGGCATGACCCCGCCGCTATCAACATGCTCCGCATGGAGGCCCTCACCACCCCCACAGCTGCCCTCCCCAGCCCCGCCCGCTCCTCCGACACCGCCCGCCCCGCCCCCAGGCCCCTTTCCCGCCCCCAGACCGACACCAGGACCCCTACGTCCGGGAGTCCCAAGGGGCCCCCTGCCCCTCCTGGAACCGTGACCCGGCCTCCTGCGACCGGGCAGGCGCCGGCGAGACACATGGGGAGGGGGCATCGAGGTATCGACACGCTTGCGCATACTGCGCGAACGTTTGGAAATTCCTCACTATGCACTCCGAGGCCGTATGTAATAGCAAGAGAAACCCAGAGCGGGGGGGCCCCCACCCCCTCGGCGGATTTTTAGTCCGCCGCCCCCTCCAGCCCAGCCCGGAGGGACCCAGCCGGCCCCACCCAACCCCCCACGCCGACCCACGCACACCCACAACCGACCCTCCTCACATCTCACCGCCCTCTGACTCATGCTCTCTCACATCTCGCCGCCCTCTCACATCCTGCCGCCCGCTCACATCTCCCCGCCGTCCCGGCCCGCCAGCGCCCTGACCGCAGAGCACCCAACCACTCACACCACACCAGGCTTCAAAGCCCCCCCTCTGGTCGCCGCCCGCCGCGACCCAACAGACCCCCCTTCAGACCGCCACCCTGCACCCAACCGCCACCGCTCTCTCATCCCCGCCGACCACCCGGCCCCCCCACGCCTCGGCCCTACCGCAGGCCCCGCCGTCTCTCTCTCATCTCCACCGACCACCCGGCCACCGCCCGCCACTGTCTCACCACAAGCCTCCCCCCCCGCCGCCCCCCCACACCCTCCCCCGCCGACACAGCCTACCTGACCCATCTCCCCGGCCTTCCCCCTGACGCCGACCCCCCCACCATGACCTCAGCGAGCACATCTCTGACGTGGTTCAACCCCATCAACCCCACATCCAAGACACCCTCCCCGCCGCCCCCTCCTGCGGCCCCTCCCCCCACCAATACCGCCCCACCCTCCTCGCCATCTGGCCCCACGCCTCTAAGGAGGCCTGGGCCCGCTACCCCACCTTCACCCGCGCATACGCCGCACTCAGGGAAGCGGGCCTCCCTAATTTTTTGGCCGCCCGCATCCCCCTCCCCTCTGGCCTCCACATCCCCACATGGCGCGACATCCTCCGCGACTACCCCGACCCCTACCTCCTCGACCTCCTCGAGTTTTTTTGTAACAGTTTAGCTTTCCCGCCTCATTCCCCCCCCGCCCTACATTCACCAACCACCGCGAGCCCCCCGAGCACGCCCCCCACATAGAGACCTTCATAAAAACCGAGCTCGCCCTCGGCGCCCTCGCGGGCCCCTTCACCATCCCTCCCTTCACCCCCTGGACCCAGGTCTCTCCCATGATGACCCGCCCCAAATCTGACCCCGACAAGAGGCGGGTCATCGTCGACCTCTCCTTCCCCCCAGCGCCAGCATCAAAACCTCGGGAAACCCCACTCATACACCCTCCCCTCAGTCGCTGACCTCGGGCACCGCCTCACGGGAGAGGGCCCCGGCGCATACCTCTGGTCCTCCGCGCCGACCCCCTGGCCTGCCCTCTATACGGGATCACCCTCAACCAAAAGGTTTACATTGACCTCGCCCTCCCCTTTGGCTGCCGCTCCTCGGGCGCGGCCTGTGTGCGTGTGACGGCGGCCGTCGCCTGGATCATGAGGCGCGACGGTTTTCACACCCTTGTCTAGGTCGACGACTTTGTCGGGTGCGAGGCCTCCTACCTCAGGGCCTGCCAGGCATTCGACGCCTTCCTCGCCCTCGCTGCCACCCTCGGGCTCGACGTGGCGCCCGGGAAGTGCCACCCCCCCCGCTGTCCGCCTCACCTGGCTAGGCTTCGACCTCGACAGCGAGGCGATGACGGTTCGCATCGCCCCCGACAAAGTCGACGACCTCGTCCTCTCATGTGAGGCCCGCCTCACCTGCCCCGCCATAACTCGACGCGAGCTCCAGAGCCTCCTCGGGCGCTTGAACCACGTTGGGAGTTGTGTACTCCCCGCCCGGAGGTTCATGAGTCGCCTCCTCGGGGCGCTCCGCCGCTGCTTCGGCTGCGCCTCGCTCACCCTCGACGACGACGCCCTCCGGGACCTGAGGTGGTTCGCCCTCTACGGCCGGGCCTCCAACGGCCTCCACCTCCTCAGCGCCCCGGCAGGGCGCGTCCACGACATAGAGTGCGACTCCTGCCTCACGGGCGGGGGCGCCTTCTCTGCCACCCACTGTTACGCCCGAGGGTACACCTCCGACTTCCGTGCGCGGTTCCCCGACATCCATGAGTTGGAGGCGGTCAACCTCGTCGTCGCACTCCGCGCCCTCATGCCTGACGACGTGGTGGGGGCCACCATCGTGATCAATACTGATAACATGGCCTCCGCCGCCTCCCTCACCTCGGGCCGCGCCCGCGATGCTACCCTCGGGACCTGCGCTCGGGAGCTCTGGCTCCTCGCGGCGACGCGATGCTTCACCCTCACCATCCTCCACAAGCCCGGGGCCGAGCTTGTCCTCGCCGTCGCCCTCAGCCGCGCCCACCTCGAGGGCCCCTGGGCCGAGGTGGCCCGCGCCGGCGTCGCCCACCTCGGGATCCGCAGCACATCCCCCTCACATGATGCCTTCCCCTTTAACCCCGGCCTCTGATGCAGGTTTTACCCCGACCGAGGCGGACGACGTCGCCTGCCTGCGCCTCGCTTCCCTGGCTCTCTCGACATGGAAGAAGCGCCGACGCCAGGCCCGCGACTACGTCACCTACTGCATCGCCCGAGGGCTCGCCCCCCTCGACCCCTCCGACTTCCAGATCGCCGCCTACACGGCCTCCCTCTACGCCCGTGGCCTCGTCCCGGCCTCCATTAAGAACGCCCTCCCCGGAGCGCGCACCTGGACCGGGGCGGCCGGAGGGTCAACCGCCGCCTTCGACTCTGCCCTCGCCAAGGATGTCTGCCGAGGTGGCGATCGCGCCTCTACCCACGCCCCTCGCCAGGCACCCCCTCTGACGCCTCGCCTCCTCACCCTCGTCATATCTCACCTCGCCCTCGCGGGATCGGCCTCGCTCGTCCCTCGGGCCGCCCTCCTCCTCGGGTACTTCGGCATGCTGCGGCAGTCCAACCTGCTGTCGCCGAGTCCCGAGGGCTGGGGGGGCCCCCACACCATCACCCGCGGCGACGTCGCCCCCGCCCCCGGCGGCCTCCGGGTCATGGTCAGGACCTCCAAGACCATAACCGGGCCCGCGGGCGCCGTCGCCCTATTCATCGCTGCTTGCCCGAGGCCGGGCCTCTGCCCTCTGGCCGCCTGGAACGCCGCCACCCGGCAGCGCCCCGCGCCTCCCGACGCCCCGGCTTTCATCATGCCCTCCGGTCGCCCCCTCGACCCGTGCACACTCACCGCCCTCATGCGAGGCGCCCTTCGCGCCCGAGGCGTCCGGGGGGCCGAGGCGTTTACCCTCCACAGCCTACGCCAGGGCGCCGCCCAGGCCTGCCATGCCGCCGGAGTCGACATCTCTGACATCATGGCCCAGGGCACATGGACCTCTGAGGCGGTACATGCATACGTGCCCCGACTCGCCCCCTCGGCGGCCCCTCGAGTCCTCTCCTCTGTCTTGGTTGAGGGCTCCTCGGGCCCACCTCCCGCCAACTACTAAGATTATCTGACATTGACACTCTATGATATTATAATTGATATCTCTCTCACTCCTCATTACTCATGATCCTGACATTTGACACTGTTATCATGACCATGCCTCATGCATTATATTGTACTTACCTATTATTCATACTGCTCCTTATTACATTGAGCCATTACACTTGACATGCCTATTCATGCTTGATTAATGTATATCCATGAAAGCCTCGGGCATTTCTCAATAAAATGCCCTCTTAGTCCACTCTCGCCTCCTCGTCCTTCCTTGCCGCGCATCAGGGTTGGAGTTGTCCTATCGGGAGCTGAAGGGGTTGTGCGGCCGTGGAGGCAGGTGGTGTTTGAATGGTCACGTGTTCTTTTGGCGGGAGTGGGTCGCGTCCTCCTCCTGTGGGTGGAGGGGGGTACCCAGGGTTAATGCTAGGTGGCGGCAGAGTGCTGGGTGTATGGGTGTTCTATATCCCAGGCGGGGTGGGGTCGGGTCTTGTCGGGGGTTCCGTCCCCGCCCAGTGAATTAGACATGTTATGTTAACATGCACAATTTAACGTGCCCCGATGTAAGACGAATTCTGATCCAACGCGATGAACCATTGACCTCAGAATTCTTTATTTCAAAGACAATTCAGTAAACTGAATTCCGATTTAGTGCAACCCCATTATTTTTAGGATGTAATTGTATGGACTTCAACGATCGTGCCGCGGCCATGGTGAAACCAGACCGAGGTCAGCTATGCATCTGCTATGTGCCGCTCCACAAAGCACCCATATACCTTCACGATAGACCCCCCCCCCCCCCATCCAGGCACCCACATACACCCCATCCTCTCTATAACTGACTGCACTTCTATTGTACAAAACCACAATACTGCCCATCATTGATTATAATGACATAATATATAATATACTAACTAAAAAGCAGCAAGCAAAGCTCCAAACTATTCAAAATAGAGGTTTGCACACAGTATTTAAAGGAAAAACACTACATACCATTGAGATGCACAATAAAGCTAAACTAGATGCCCTAAATATTCACAGAGACAAGCACCTATTAGGCCTAATGTACCACCGCGCGAAAGACCCATATTACATAGACACACCTACACAAGCCACACGTGCAGCACAAGCCACCCTCCTGAAAGTGCCACATGTTAAAACTAGTAAAATGAAAAAGTCACCGGTTGTTCTGGGGGGAGCACTCTGGAACCAACTACCAGCACGTGTCAGGAACAGTGATTGTTACAAAACTTTCAAGATAAACCTCCATGCACATTTAAATCAACCAGCCTAGGCCAAAGCAGATCAATGATACACTGGGTCGGTGTTGCCGTTCCTTTCCCTGTCCCCCCGCTCCCCCACCCCCAAACAAACACTGTAAACCCAACCAGTAGCGGCCAACTAGACCAAAAACCCATCTACAATGGAATGAGCCTGGAAATGATTGTAGTTGGATCCTACTGAGGTACATGATTAATCAATATTAACGTACTTACTAACTCAATAGGCCCCACCTGAGATTACCATGAACGTAAGTTCAATCACAAAGGCCCACCCTACATCCCCCATCACCCTTTCAAAGAGTATGTTACTACTAGAAAGATAACCAGCTGTGCCCCACCCCTACTAATGCCTGCCATACTAGTCTAACTTAGTTACCTCCCCGCATGTGTTTCTATTTTTCTTATCTTGTTCTTTAACTATCATTCATGTAACGATGTTTTGCTTATTTTCCTGTAATTGTCTATTTGTATATTGTTGTAGATTTGTTTACTGTGTAGAGGCAATTGTGATTAGGGCTGGAAGACCAGTGCATTAGCACTGACAACATGTTATTCAGAGGAATAAAAACACTTGAACAAAAAAAAAAACCCCATCACACTCCCCTACACCTCCATCACATACGCCATACACACCCACCACACCCCCTGCACACCCACCTACACCCCAACCTTCTTCATAACTCCACCACACACCCCTACACCTCCACTACATACACCCTACACACCCACCACACCCACCTACACCCCAATCATCTCTATAACCCCACCACACTCCCCTACACCTCCACCACATAGACCCTACACGCCCACCACACCCGCTGCACACCCAACCCTCTCCATAACCCACCACACCCCCCTACACCTCCGCCACATACATCCACCTCACCCACCACACCCCCTGCACACCCACCTACACCCCAACTCTCTCCATAACCCCACCACACTCCCCTACACCTCCACCACAGATACCCTACACACCCACCTCACCTCACTACACACCTACCTACAGCCACTACTAGTACTACACAGGTATGCCGTTACACGCACACCACACACACATATACTCCCACTCCACCCCTACACCCCAACACCCCTAAGCCCCACCACACACACCTACACCTCGCCTACATATACCCTGCACACCCACCACACCCACTGCACACCCACCTACACCCCTACTACACACCTATACCGTTACACCCACACCACACACACATATACTCCTACTACACCACTACACCCCAACACCCCTAAGCCCCACCACACACCCCTACACCTCCCCTCCAGATACCCTGCACACCCACCACACCCCACTGCACACCGACCTACACCCCTACTACACACCTATACCGCTACACCCACACCACACACACATATACTCCCATTACACCACTACACCCAACACCGCTAACCCCC
The DNA here is from genome assembly GCA_030323885.1 of Branchipolynoe longqiensis. Lineage (NCBI taxonomy): Eukaryota > Metazoa > Annelida > Polychaeta > Phyllodocida > Polynoidae > Branchipolynoe > Branchipolynoe longqiensis. The sequence continues at coordinate 93,487,415 of CM059187.1, forward strand.
ACCAAACACACCTACACCTCCCCTACAGATACCATACACACCCACCACATCCCACTACACACCCACCTACACCCCTACTACACACCTATACCGTTACACCCACACCACACACATATACTCCTACTACACCCCTACACCCCAACACCACTAACCCTAGCCACACACACTTACACCCCCACCACATCCCTAAACCCCACCACACCCACCCACCAGCATCTCAGCATATATATGTACCATATAATTTATTATGTGGATATAAATAACAGCAGCCCCTTAAATGTTTCTCTCTACCCACCTCAACTTCCGTCTTATTTGCTGCGGAGCGGGCATTCTCTCCTCTCCCGCCTCCTATACTGTGAGCCAACTGTCACTCTGATCACTTTAAAAACTGTAAATGTGTGTGTGTGTGTGTTTTGGAAATGTGCATATATGTATATATATATATACTTTCTATTTGTGAACGGGTATCTCTGTCTTCATATAGCTAGTATATAAATATACGGGTATAAATCAATCGGTATGAGGTTTTCTTATTATTATTACCATTCTACTTTATATTATATTTAAGGTCCAATTACGGTCAAAGGTTGATTAACTGTGGCATGCTGGCCTACAGTGGCGCCGCCACTGGCAGTTCTTGTCACTTATCTCTCTCGCCATATTGATCATCCTGCTGCGAAAAATTATGTATAGTGTTTTGAGGGCGGTTTGTGCTGTTGTGGAAGTGTTTTTTGGTGGGTTTGTTGTCGGCCAAAGTGAGGTCCATCGCGGAGTCAGTCAAGCATGACAGCTGGATCCATTATTGGTTACATGACTCACATGACTCACACTTGAACATACATTGGTGCTTGAGACACGACCGACGAGAAACTTGCGGTAATGACTGATTCTGACATGAGTCGAATGCGTCTGTCTTTTCCACTAATAATCCGTTAGATATCCTTGCAGCAGAGGAGATATCTATCCTATCGAAGCTAACAACTTTGAGGCGAATGGCAAGTGCCGGTGATGGTGGCGCCGGAAGTGACGGTGGCGGCAATAGTCCGGCACCAAATCGCAGAGGAGATAATAAATAATCAACACATGCAGCGCCGCCAATCTATATATAATTCTTATATTCGACATATACTGCATTTCTATTTGTGAAGGGGTATCTATGTATTCATATATACATATCTATATACAGTATAACCCCGTTAAACCAAACTTGAAGGGACCATAGACATTTGTTTGGTTTAACCGCTCATTGGTTTAACCAAACTTTGACTTCGACTTTGATTTGGCTTTGGCAAAAACTTTGGTGCATTATGAATGTAATATACAATGTATGTGGACACTATTATTATTGTTTTTTATGCATATACAGTGTAACCCCATTAAACTAAGGCGGGTTAAATCAAACGATCGGTTAATCCAAACTTGTGTCAGCGACCCGTCAAAATACTACCATTTATCATATAAAAAAAGTCTCAGATGACCTCACAACACATGCAAGTTTGGTTTAACTGTACCGGAAGTGGCCTGGAGCCCCAAATTTTGGTAGGATTAAGCGATACTTTGGATTAACCGACTTTGGTTTAACCAACTTTTTTATATGATAAATGGGAGTATTTTCGGGCCGCCGAAAAAAAGTTTGGATTAACCAATCGGTTGGTTAAACCGAGCTTGGTTTAACGGGGTTGTACTGTATATATATATATATATATATATATATATATATACATAAATATATATATATATATATCTACATAGCAGTATGTTGTAATGGCATATATGCATATGGAACATTACACGCACTCATTGTTCTACCTGAACCATTTTTGTCATAGCGCCCATTTTGTGAACTTATCAAAGTACATCAAACAACGGCTGACTATATATACACACACATATGAGTAGACTCATATGTATGGATGAAAACATATATATATCTTTGAAATATCAGTATCCACTATTCACCGGTTCTCCAACTACAAGGACCCACTTATACCGCAATGATTTTCTTTTGATTAGGTCCCTCCAAAAATAACCATCAGGGAAGAACTCTGATGTCAATTAGCGATGCTCCTCTTGTTAATGTTTGCTGTATAAGGACACTGTCGGATTCTTGTTGGATCCTTATATGTTTGCTGAAGCCTCTAAGGATGGGTGCTTTTTTCCATTCTTAATGCCTGGTACACACCTCCTGTATATGATTCATGCGCTAAAACTGACTGCTTTTCACAACCCGACCCGCCCGACCCATCCCGTTTTGCGATGTAAAACTGGCCGATTCATTTTTCGAATGTCTTGCGATTCGAGTTTTAAGCCCTAAAACTGAGTTTTTAGTCGCAAATTGCAAGGCTCTGGTGTGCTAGGGGGTCACACACCTAACGACTAAAACTCAAACTTAGTCGCGAAACAGGCAGTTTAGGTCGTATACGGGAGGTGTGTACCAGACATTAGTCACTTGTTGTCTGGAGCGAGCCATTTGCAATCAACCCATTTTGGAGCCTGCTGGGATGTACATGGAGTAATTTTTTTAAGATTTTTAAACTGGTAAGTTAAAGCTGCATAGTCCACTGAAGCATCAAATTTTCAAAACCAAAATATTGATATAGATTTGAATCTACATATCTAAGTTAGATATTGATGCACATATTCAGCACATATTCAGCAGTTATTGCCACATAGAAGGGAACACTGAGACAATTTGATAGAACCTGTTACTGTTGAAGCCTCTGGTGTCAGAGTTTTGGCATGTTTGCCAAAACTACGTTTACTTGATTGAATTTCAAATATGTCAAAAACTTATCCATTTAAAATAAAAGTTACTTCAGCCAGAAATGAGGTAGATTGTTCAGGATGGTTCGCCAACATGGATAATTTTTGCGCGAACAGGGAGCCCTATGGTGGCGCCGCCTGGAGTGTTCCCCTGCTGGCCTCCTACTGGCTTCACTCAGTACCAAGCCCACAAGACTCTGATGTCACAATCTCGTCTCCCCGAGACTATGACATCACAGGCCCTTTATAAGGGATGCTCCCAACCCCTATCACTCACTCCCAACCCGGCAGTCAGACAAGCAGCTCAGCAGACCGACTCAACTCAGCCGCCCACCCAACCCTTCAAACGAACAGTCATATCACGAGGTTGAGGGCCTGCGTCGAACATTCTAACTGTCCTCTTACCATTATCTTACTGTACTTGCTTATGCCTTATTTGCTTGTCATTAAAAATCCATAACATGGGCTCCTTGTTCGCGTGGTTAATTATACCGATTAATTTAATATATTTATCTCAGAAAAATTACCAAAACGCAAAACCACCGGACTATGCAACTTTAAGGAAGCGTAGTCGTAATCATACAGTGCTAGTTAAATGCAGAATGACACAACAAGCATAGAGGTACGATTTTGTTATTTATCGGAACAAAAATTGCCTTTTACACTGAATGAAACGGTGTTTTTTTTGTTTGGCATAATTGTATTTTATTTTAAATATAGGTAGTTGTGTTGTTTTACGTCCTAACAACATCTAAGGACATATCAGGACGGGTATCGACTTGCGGCAGTGCGCACTCATGGCGATTTGTAGTGCTGCCCCACTGGAAGACCAGGCTGCCAGCACCATGCCCTGATATCCCACTCAGTCACATTATCCTGACAATGAGCGAATCAGTCCTTGTCCTATCCTAATAATGCAGAGCGCCAGGCTAGGAAGCAACAAGTATCAATTTGTAAGTCATTGGTTTGACTCGACCAGGGTTCAAACCCACGAACCCACGATCTACCAACACGGGAGACGGACGCTCTAACTCACTCAGCCATCCCTCCTGGTATTTTTTAAATATATCTCTAACCTATATCAAATTGAAGCTCATTTAATGTTCTTCCTGATAGAATATAGTATTAGCCTGTGTACCTAGCACCGATTCAGCGTCAAGCAAAACAGAGCCGCATGCATTGGTACTTGTTCTGATTAATGGGATGCAAAATAATGCATTAATTAATTTAAAAAACCTGTAATAAAGTATGTCTTGGTGTATTGTTTTAATATACAGACGAAGTAATTTTGGATTCAAAATAAAGAGTAAAGATTTAGTTCATTCACAGTACATACTTTCTGCCAATGTTATATATCTTCTTTTCCAGTCTTAACTAACTAAGTTCCTAAAACAACCCTGGATCCTTCAATGCTGAGCCAGTGCTTTTCTCCATTGATTGACATAAAGATGAACATGCCACCCACAACAGGTATAAACCAGGTCTTAATCAATGTTATACATATGGCTCGACTTCAAATTCAACAAAATCATCACATATCTGGAGTTCTTTGGTGTTTCCATTGTCAAAATCCTGGAATAAATTACAGAAAGTATAGTTTGTACCATTTCAGGCTGTACAAGAAAAGCTGTGGACTAGTCGCGAAAAATACTTTCAGCAATAATTGTGTGGACATAAATATATTACCGGTTATGCAAGCGATGCAAATATTTGGTGCGCTGACAATGCAATCTCCCCTTTAATGTTATAAATTAGGCTCTGTGTTGTGATATAAATATATATACATGCACTATTATTATTCATTGCAGCCACTATTCACCACAGACCCCTTGTGTTCTAATTTCTTTCTAACCCGCATGGCATGTTGCATTTGGTCTTCTTCATGCATTCTTTGAGTTAGATCAATGTGCACTTGTTTCCTATTTGAGAGCTGGTGTCAGTGAAGCAGACGACATTAAGTGGGAGTGGTTTTCAGAAAGAGGCAGGAAAACCAATAGAGGTCGTCATGAGGCTTGATTTCTTTCAACCCAACACCTGCGCCTCGTTTTGAAACCATCAAAGCTTCCAGGGCTACTACTTAATTCAACAGAAACGCTGTCCCCATGTGTTGTTTGGTGTCATTTACTTTTCCTTTCTTTCCCTTCTTTCCCTTGTCTCCTATTTAGGGGAGCAAGGTCGGACGCGGTGGCCGAATCGGTAGCGTGTGGGTCTCGTGTGCGGAAGGTTAGGTGTTCGCTTCCTGGTCGATTCAAACCAATGACTTGGAAAAGTGATACTTGTTGCTTCCAAACCTGGCGCTCGCCATGAACAAACTGTTTATATGATAGAGCAAGGACTAGTAAGAGCAGTGTCAGGATAATGTGACTGAGTTGGATATCGGGTCATGGTGCAGGCAGCCTGATTTCCCAGTGGGGCAGCACAATAGATTTTCCATGAGTGTGCACTGTCACAGGTCGGTACCCGTCTGGATATGAACTTAGTTCTAGCCAAGACGTAAAACCCCAACAGCCAACCTATTTAGGAGAGCACTATTGAGTTTGCATTAATTAAGCTCGCCTCACACTATCTGATTATCTTATTCAAATCCATTGATTATTAAGGACCGACATTCCTTCCGCAGATTGAACAAATATGTTGGTGTTTCATGAGACAGCACACTCTGATCTTTCAAATAACACGAAAGCCTTGAGGAGAGTTGGGCAAAGTTATTTACTGTACCAGTCTGCACTGACCTGCCTCGGCTTTGCTACACCTAGAATGGCAAGAACTGTGGGTTTGATAATCTGCTCTAGGCGTGATATTTCCCATTTTCATCAACCTCATGACATTGTCCATGATGTGCGCAACATGGGTAATTGAATGAACGACACTGTGAATCTCAGTAGATTAGGGCACCATGGCGCCGACTATATTCTATTCTTAGAACTAATAACTTTGGCCGCTGATCGACGCGCCATCTACATGATACTTCTTGAACTACGCAGTTAGATTAAAATCAGACTGGTGGCGACATCTATATTCACTTTTAGAACTAAAATGGCCGCCGATTGACGCGCCACCTATAGTGATTTCCAGTCAAAGCCGATGACGTGGCACTGGAGATATTCACTTCGACCAGACTTTTCAAACCGAGAGGACGTACTTCTGCCGCCCAGATTTGCCGTCCCACCCACCCAACTAATATGATGTATCGATAGGGTTAAGTGCCTGTAATCCTTGAAATATCTAAGGTCATCTCATCATGAAAGAGTAATGTAACAAGCTAAGATACAAAGAATTAAAATTGCCACTTTATACTACTGTCTCGTTCTGTTTTCAATTACTGTTATTTGTTTAAATGGCTGAATTCCTCACGGTGGTCTGGTCGGAAGATCATTGCCTCTATGCTGTCAAATTTATTCTTCTGACGAATAACAATTATTTATCAAACAAAGTTACTAAAGTGTTTGTTGTTTGCAGCGAAGTGCATTATATAAATATGTTGTAGTAAAATTCCCGATGTAATCAGATAAATATATCAATATATGACACATTATTAAAGTTCCAAGATTTGCAGCGGTGGTGCCACCTCCAAATAATGTTATGCCATTGTACACTAAATCACTTCAAATATACCAATATTTGTGTCAAGCCACCCACTCGCCAGTTTTCTGGCCATGATTTAATGGTGGTGCAGTAAGTGGTGGTTTCAGTGTGAAGTGGGTGGTGGCACCACGTTTGGTGCTAAGGTTATATTGACTAGGCTGGAGCAGTAGATGACTAGCCCAGGTCCAGCACTCGATGACTAAGGGCAGTGCCGGAGATCAGGAGGGATATTCAGGGGTATTGTATTCGTATAATTCTTATATACAGCATATATATATATGTATACATATATTATATATATATGTATATTTATCAAATAAGGTTACTAAAGTGTTTGTTGTTCGCAGCATTATATAAATATGTTGTAGTAAAATTCCCGATGTAGTCAGATAAATATATAAATGTATTATAGCATATTGTAACATAAGTTCATTGGTTCTCTCTATACTATGTGTTTTCTTGTTATTTGCATCTATAATTGAACATAGTTGTCACCTTGCATGAACAGGTAGGAGGAGGGTTTGGTGCTGAGTAAAGTCATCCATTGTTATAAGGGCTAGATGATTGACGTTGTTTGTGGAAGGCTTTAGTTCTGGGTATTAAACAATGTCGTTGTAGGAAGGTAGGTTATATGACACATTATTATAATTCCAAGATTGCCAGTGGTGGCGCCACCTCCAAAAGATGCTATGTCATTGTACAATTCATCACTTCAAATATACCAATATTTGTATCAAGCCACCCACTCGTCAGTTTTCTGGCCATGATGGAATGGTGGTGCAGTAACTAGTGGTTTCAGTGTGAAGTGGGTGGTGGCATCACACACGGAGCTAAGGTTATATTGATGAGGCTGGAGCAGTAGATGACGAGTCCAGGCTCCAGCACTCGATGACTAAGGGCAGTGCTGGAGATCATGAAGGATATTTGGGGGTATTGTATTCGTATAATTATTATATACAGCATATATATATGTTGTTATGTGGCGGCCTAGGTATGGCCTAGTATTGAATCAGGCTGAGGCAGGTGTTCCCCCAGGTACTCTTATAGGCACGAGCCTGCCGTGCCTACAAGACTCTTAGGTGCATGAGTGCCCCGTGTGATTAGGAGCAGTAGACCAGACCCCTGTGTAGACCATGAGGGGTAGATAGCTAGACTTCTGGAGAATGGACAACATGTCCACACAACCTATAACTAGGAAGTAGACTCATCCTTCCCAGCCCTGGAGCGAACTACACCAGGACTACAGGTGAGTCACAACACTGGTGACCCCGACCCTGAGTGACGACATCACACAGGACCCGACACCTAGCCAGGAGTTATTGACCATATTGGAGTAAACCCACAGGTACTACACTGGTCTTCTTCCCCATGTGTTACTTCAGTGCTACTCTGCACTCACACACGGGAACAACCATGCATTGGGTAGATTGTTCTACACACTTGCAAACAACAGCAGTGGATAGTGGGGTGTGTTATGCACGACGGAATCATGCATTGATTGCCGCATGCACACGCTTAAGTTGTGCAAATAGTCCTTAGTCACACAACATAACTGTTATATCCACGTACCCGCATCGAACCAGCATGGGAGACGAGGAACCGATAGCCGCAGTGGCTATGAAGCTGCCCAGATTCTGGCCTGAGGACCCACGGATGTGGTTCAAGCAAGTAGAGGCACAGTTCGCCTTGCGGAAGATAACTGCAGACCTCACGAAGTACTACCATGTAGTCGCAGTGATAGACCGAGACACCGCGAGACGCCTGAGAGACACTCTCAATGACCCCCCCACTGAGGATTTGTATGAGGATCTGAAGGGCCACATCCTTGATGCCTACACTCCCAGCCGCAGGCAACGCGCACGGCAGTTGATGGAAATTGGCGAATTGGGAGACCACCAGCCATCAGAGCTAATGACCGACATGCTGGCGTTGGTTGACGAATACCACCCGTGCATGCTCTTCGAACACATATTCCTTGAGCGCCTGCCAGGGACCATTCGGATCATGCTGGAGGATGAAGACTTCAAGAGCCCACGCCAGGTGGCCCGTCGAGCTGACAAGCGTATGTCACAGGGCGAGTCAGATGACCGTACATGCTGTTGAGCCCAACACCATCTCGGCTGCCACCATCGCACCGATATTGAAGAGCATCGAAAAGCCAAAGCAGCCAATCAGAAAACACCTTTGTTACTACCACTTCCGCTTCAGGGAGAAGGCCCAGAAGTGCGAACAGGGCTGCAAGTGGTCGGAAAACACCAAAGCCGACAGCCAGTGATGGTCTTGGCGGTCGGCGACAACTGCAGCCGTCTCCTGTATGCTCATGATGCAATATCCCAGCGGCGTTTCCTTGTCGACACAGGAGCGGCCATAAGCGTCATTCCTGCCACTGCTAGTGACAGGGCCTTACCAGACGAACACCCGTCCCTACAGGCAGTTAACAAAACCGCCATTCGCACCTACGGTACCCGCTCAGTCACGCTACGCATTGATGGCCAACAATTCCGGTGGAAGTTCACCGTGGCAGCAGTAGACAGACCACTGTTGGGCAGCGATTTCATTGCTGCGCACGGCTTCCTAGTGGACCTCCAAGGACGGCGTTTCATACATTCCACCACCTTCCGTACTCTCCGTTTGCATCTAGAGCAAAACCCTATTGGCCATCTCAGCACCCTCGCACTGCACTATGAGGGCTTCGAGCATATCCTGACGGAGTTCCCGGCAGTCACCACGCCAACGTTCTCCACGGAGTTGGTGAAGCATGGAGTACATCATCACATCACCACCACCAGGAACCCGGTATACTCCCATGCTCGCCGCCTGCCACCGGATGAACTGCGTCTGGCGAGAGACGAGTCCCAGGCAATGGAACGCATGGGTATAGTGCGTCGCTCAAACAGCCCTTGGGCATCGCCGCTGCACATGGTGAGCAAACGATCAGGCGGTTGGAGGCCCTGCGGCGATTACCGTAGGCTCAACGACGCCACCCGGCCGGATCGCTACCCAGTGCCGCACGTGCAGGATTTTTCCTCAATCCTCGCGGGCAAGAGCATTTTTTCTAAAATCGATCTGGTGCGCGGATACCACCAGATCCCAGTACTTCCAGAAGACGTGGCTAAGACAGCCGTCATAACGCCATTTGGCCTCTTTGAGTTTGTCCGTATGCCATTTGGTCTAAAGAATGCAGCACAGGCATTTCAACGACTAATGGACAAGGTATGCACTGGAATGGAGTTTCTCTTCGTTTACCTCGACGATATCCTCGTGGCCAGCCCCACGAGTGTGGAACACTACGATCACCTACGGCAGCTGTTCACACGCCTCATAGAACATGGACTTGTAGTAAACGTGGCGAAATGCAAGTTCGGGAAACCCACCCTGGAATTCCTTGGACACCGCATAGACAAACACGGAGCCAGTCCCCTTCCATCTAAAGTGCAGGCTATCGCGGAGTTTCCAGCACCCGATACAGTCAAGGGCCTTCAAGAGTTCCTCGGTATGGTAACGTATTACCACCGTTTCTTGCCATGCGTGGCTGCCACACTCCAACCTCTATTTGCAGCAACGGCAACCAAGAGTAAACACATTGAATGGACAGACCTGATGCTTCAATCCTTCTCGGATACCAAGACAGCACTCGCACAGGCTGTGATGCTATCTCACCCACAGGCTGATGCACCCACCCGGCTCACAGTCGACGCTTCAGATATCGCGGTAGGGGCTGTGTTAGAGCAGGATGTCCAAAGCAAATGGAAGCCGATCGCTTTCTTCAGCAGGCACCTCCGCCCACCAGAAAGGAAATACAGCGCCTTCGACAGAGAATTGTTGGCTGTGTACCTGGCAATACGCCACTTCAGGTATTTACTGGAGGCCCGCGATTTTGTGGTACGTACCGACCACAAGCCACTCACCTTCGCCTTTGCCAAGGAGGCCGACCCCTGGTCGGCACGCCAACAGAGACATCTGTCCTACATCTCTGAGTATACCACGGCCATCGAACACGTCGCCGGTAAGGATAATGCAGTCGCCGACGCTTTGTCGAGAATAGTCATCGGCAACATCCGCGTCCAAGTAGGCCTGGACTATCATGCTCTGGCACTAGCCCAACAAGGGGACCAGCATACACTACACTATCGGACACACCCGGCCAGCCTCCACATTTGAGATGTCCCTATGGGTGTTGGCGATACCACGCTCATTTGCGACGTTTCTTTAGGACACCCAAGGCCCATAGTGCCCCAGGGTTGGAGACGCAGAGTCTTCGATGCAATTCACGGGTTGTCGCACCCTTCCATCCGCCGTACCCGCAAGCTCGTCGCAGATAAATTTGTTTGGGATGGGTTGCGCCGGGAGGTGGCAGTTTGGGCTCGTGCCTGTATTCCGTGCCAGTCATCGAAGGTGCACAGGCATGTCAGAGCTCCCCTCCATGAGTATGAGGCCCCAGAACGCAGGTTCAGCCATATACATGTGGACCTGGTAGGCCCCTGCCAGTGTCACATGGCCACAGATATCTGTTCACCGTCCTGGATCGGTTCACGCGCTGGCCGGAAGCCATTCCACTCACCGACATTACCACTGAGTCATGCGCCAGGGCTTTACTCAGTGGCTGGGTGGCCCGCTTCGGGGTCCCAATACACATGACCTCGGACCGAAGGGCGCAGTTCACCTCCCAGCTCTGGAAACACTTCACGGGTCTCTGGGGACTGATCACAGCTGCACCACGGCATACCATCCCCAGGCCAATGGTTTGGTTGAGCGGTTGCACCGGCACCTAAAGGCTTCCTTGAGGGCTCGCCTGGATGGTCCCAACTGGATGGACGAGCTTCCCTGGGTGTTGCTAGGCATCAGGACGGCACCCAAGGAGGACCTAGGATGCTGGTCGGCAGAGCTTGTGTATGGATCGACAATCATGGTCCCTGGAGACTTCGTCGGGAACCCGGCACCGGGTCCCGATCCGGCCCAGCTGCTTCCAAGGCTCCAGGGACAAAATGCAGGGCCTCAAACCCATTCCTGCATCTCGATATGGGGCGACAAAGGAATCAGTGCCGCTAGACCTAGCGAAGGCCACCCATGTGTTCATACGACACGACGCTCACCGCCTACCGCTGCAGCGATCATATGATGGCCCATACAGGGTCGTCACACCCGGGGATAAGACTTTCACCGTGCAGGTCGGCACTAGGGAGGAAACCATATCAGTGGACAGGTTAAAGCCAGCACACGTGGACCAGGATGTCCCCGTGCAGGTGGCAATACCGCCCCGGCGTGGGCGGCCACCCATTCCACGGGTGGTACATGAGACTGAAACGGACCAGGCGCCAGCTGTGGCCACACAGGGGTCCTGCAGGCTGGCCCTAGAGACGCCCCAGCTGGAATCACAGCAACCTCCGCAGGCGATGCCACTGGTTGACCCTCCTACGGTAACGCGCACAGGCCGGACCACACGGCGGCCTGCCCGTTTCCGGTAGGTCCCACTCAGCCTGTTTCTGGGGGGGGGGGGGGGGGGGGGGGGGTGGGGGGGGGGGGGGGGGGGGTCTTGTGGCGGCCTAGGATGGCCTATATTGTTTCAGCTAGGCAGGGGTTCTACCCAGGTAAGTAGAGGCACACCTGCCGTCCTACAAGACTCTTAGTCAGGATGCCCCGTTATAAAGACATAGACCAACCCCTGTGTAAACCACAGGTAGGTAGCTAGACTTCTGGAGAATGGACAACATGTCCACACAACCTATAACTAGGAATTAGACTCATCCTTCCCAGCCCTGGAGCAAACTACACCAGGACTACAGGTGAGTCACAACAGTTATACATATACTATTTATATGTATATTTATATACATAAGAACTACTTACTATATGTTATTTAATGTCGGAAGTTTGCTAGTATGATTTCCGTGCAATGTAATCCAGAAACGAATATAAGATAGGACCCTTATATAACTGGTTGTTTTTTTACTTAATAACTATTTGTGTATGTGCTTAAAATGAGTTTCGTCCATAGAACATGTAGTTTGGTATAGGGTTGAGTGGGATCCATATATATGTGTGTGTGTTTTTTATCTCTTATATGAAAATAACTAAGGACATTACCGCAATCAGTTATTCATCTCCTTTTAAGTGCCATATAGGATGTATAATTAATTACGCGTATATAAATAGGCTGAGTATTGCCTGTATTATTATTGCTATGAATTGTCATATGCAATATACAGTATGTCCACTTGGGAATTCTAATCAGCTGATCACATCAGCTTTCAGCGCCAGTCATTCTTTTGAAACTACAGGGAGAGTAATCATACAGATCTATTATTTTGTACAGAGAACATACCCACAATTAATCTCTCAAAGAGGGCTAAATAATTCACCAATATCAGCACTCTTCCAGATACAAATAAATACACACATAATACAACAACCTGGAAACGTTGAGGAGCGGCATATTATAGCATATTGTAATATAAGTTCATTGGTTCTCTCTATACTAGGTGTTTTCTTCTTATTTGCATCTATAATTGAACATAGTTGTTGCCTTGCATGAACAGGTAGGAGGGGGCTTTGGTGCTGAGTAAAGTCATCCATTGTGATAAAGTCTAGATGATTGATGTTGTTTGTGGAAGTCTTTAGTTCTGGGTATTAAACAATGCCCCTGTAGGAAGGTAGGTTATAAGACACATTATTATAGTTCAAAGATTGCCAGCGGTTGAGGAGCGGCAGGAGGAAAGGGTGAGGCAACACTCCACAAAGATGGCAATGTGCAACTGCCTGTGTCTGTCTGTTCCTTCTGCGGACACGGTCACGCCTCGCTGACTCTACATAAAAGACTACTTTGACAGAATCGATTGCCGACGCCGGAGGCGACGATGCCTTCAGTTTAACCACAACGTCGGCAAGGAAGGCGAGGTCAAAGGTCACTGGCCATGGATCAGCATCCGGGTCTTTTCATTCATATGGTTTATTTACTAAGGCGCTGTCGACAATGCTGTGTATAATATACAGGCCTGCGGTGTGCATATATGATGATGTATATTATAAATTATCCACAATACCAAGTATACCTCACTTTCCCTCTGTTGTATAATCAAATACTGGTTGATCTAGTCTAATTATCTGCTATATAATCTATTTGATGCTATCTTATTTGTTGTCCTATAACAAACAGACGCGATGCTATCTAAGTTTCTGTTATTTAAACTACTAGATATTATCATGGACCTCAAATAGCAAATATATACCATATGAGTTTGGTGGAATAGTACATATAAATCGGAACAATGATAAGCAATACAGAGAACAGTTCACAAGGAATCACAGGACAATAACATAATAAATAATATGCGTTTAATGATATTGATACATTTTCAGCGGTAAAGTGTATGACTGTGAGGTTAGGCGCTAGCTACAGCGAGGAGCGGGAGGTGGCGCCACTCTCAGAGCTAAGGTTGAGTAGTTTGGAGCAGCACATAATTAGCCCAGGCCTTAGCACCCGATGACTGACGGGGGAGCTGGGGAACCGTCAGTGAATTCCAGACTATTATACTTGAAGAGTTCAGGCGCAAAACCAAGCAAACGCCGATCTAAAAATGGAGATAGACATTGGAATCAAACGTTCAAAAAGGTATTTGTTTAATATTCTTACTTTTGTGTGCATTGCTCCATAACCATGTGATCATATGAAAAGTGGAATTTGTGAGAATTAAAATTATGTTCAAGTAAAAATATTTGATTTAAACTACATTTTTGGATTGGCGTTCACATGGTTTTGCAACTGAACTCTTCATTTGTGTAATTATAATACGGCATGTAGACCATTGTGGATGTTATTCTTAACATCAGTAATTCGCGCCGGAGACGAGACAGCCCGAGCTACGACACTACACGAGCTGGACGTAATGTATTAAGTGTTGCAATACACACCGTAATACCCGGTGACCTGTACATTCCGATAAAATAAATATCAAATTGACCACAAATACTCTGTGATATTTATATATATATATTATTATTCATTACACATAACAGGATACATGAATGGATTGAGTAGGTACTCTGGCTGGCCACAAAAGACCTACCGTTTATTAAACATCATAGCATAAAGAACATAACAGCATAGCAAGAATAGAACATAAGACACTTGTAATAAAAAAGAAACCTAAAACTAAACCTAAAGCTAGAAATCGGATTCAAATGGGCAGAACACATGACTTGCCGTTGGGGGAGGACGGCCGCGCATGCGCCTGCTTCCTTAGTGAGTAGACTTGCCCCCGCCCCCCCGCAGGAGCTGGAGGGACGGAACGCCTGATGGGGGAGGCTAGACTTGCCACCGGCCTCCCCGTGAGCGTGGGGGTAGGAGGTTTGAATCCCCCCCCCCCCGCCAGACACAGAAAGGAAGGTTCCATCACAATAATATTTGTATAAGGTTTTATACCACACATTTTTTTTTTTTATTGAGGCTGTCTTTATACTGTCCATAACATATAAGCCTGGGTATTCAGTCCCTGTAGTGTTGGTGTTATCTTATCACAGAGTAGCTGCTGATAAGGTATTTGATTGCCTGCATTTCAGTAGCAGATAGATAGTTGCTTGGTCTGGTTAGTAGTCTATGTTAATTTATTAGGATTTTCTTGGCATATATGTGTTTTATTTTGTTCTACTCTTACTACTAGACTAGCCTACTCATATTTACATATCATAGGCTTGTATGTAGCTGTGTGGTGTGCTATCTGGCTACTTTTGGCATAGTTACCTTCCATTGGGCGTCCCGCTGGTGGGCCAGTTAGTTAAGATATGATCATACATCACCTTAAAGTGAGCTCCTCCCCTCCTCCCCCTCCGCCCCCTCCTCCCCCTCCTCCCCCTCCTCCCCCCTCCTCCCCCTCCTCTCGCTCCTCCCCTCCTACCCCTCTACACCCGCCCCCCTCCTCCACCTCCTACCGCCTCTCCCCCCTCCTCCATCCCCTCCCCCTCCCCCTCCTCCCCCTCCTACCGCCCCTCCCCCCTCCTCCATCCCCTCCCCCTACCCCCTCCTCAACATGCTGCCCCCTCCTCCTCCCCATAGTGTTTGACGGGAAGGCAAGGGAGGCGGGCCGGGAGAACCTGGATACAGGGGTGGGGTTCCGGGGTTAGGGTGGGTGCACAGAGGGTGGTGAGGGGCCTAACGTTATTTAATAAATGTCCAAATCAAAGGGCTGAGTCAGTTAAGGGTTCTGGAAAGCGCATCCATCTCGAACTCCTCCGAACTCCACCCAAACACTGACTTGTCCATATACTCTTATATGTATTCAGCAGTTATCAACTGATATGGGGCTTTAGTCCCTAAGACCCCTGGAATGAGAACTAGCCTAGAGGTAGCCTCGTTGGAGGTGTCTTGCAGAGAGTCTACGGTTAGAAAGCCTTCATTATATGGCAATAGCTCGTTTTTGCTCATTTGATCAAATATAAACAGGTAAATGGGGATATCAGACGCCTGATAAATCTCAGTGTTATTAGACGAGTCAGGACACATATCGTAGAGAAATGTTTTATGATAGTACTTGGCCAATTATTGTATAGGAAACCTGTAACGCAAGTAATGTATTATGTGCACAGTTATCATTTAACAAAAACATAAGGATATTTACCAGTATTTAAAATATAGAATGTCTGTAGTATACTGATTTATTTGGAGATATATATTGATCAAAAGGTTATAACATAATAATTACTAGGCTAACCACAACAATCCATATACAACGGATATTATATATATATACTATATATATGCCTAATATATACATGTACATAATACTTTACTGCAGAAAGAGAGACAGCCGATTATAAAATTAGCACAATTTGCAGAATTTTATATATGTGATGGATGTTATTCTTTTCTTTTTGCTTTTCCTTGTTATTGCGATTGGTACTCTTTTAATGAATTTAAAAAAAGTTCGCATGTTTGGGCGAGGAGTCATTAGTAAGACGTTGACCAGACATGGATAGGCCAGCGCCTGAGGCGCGGAGCAGGTCAGTGGAGGAGGAGATGGATGTGGAGGAGGAGGCGGGGGAGGAGGAGGAGGACGAGGGGAGGGGAGGGGAGGAGGGGGAGGACGTGGAGGAGGTGCAGGAGGTGGAGGAGTTTGGGCAGGAGCTGGAGAGAATGGATATGGGGAGGAGGAAGTGTTGCATGTGGAGTAGGGGGTAGGGGGAGGAACAGGTCGAGGGGGACGAGAAGGAAGAGGGGAGGGATGGGAGGATGGGGAGGAGGAGGGGAGGACGTGGAGAAGTTGGAGAACCTGAGGAGGTGGAGGAGGTGAGAGAAGGGATATGGGAGGGAGGGGCAACCTGTGGAGCAGGGCGGAGGGCGGAGGAACGGGACGAGGGGAGAAGGACGAGGAGGATGGGGAAGAGGGGAAGGGGGAGGAAGGAGTGGGAGGAGTGGGAAGATGGGAAGGACGGGAGGAGGAGGGGGATGAGGAGGAGGAGGAGAGGAGTGGAGGAGGAGGAGGTGGTGCAGGAGGGGGAGGGGATGGAGGAGGGGAGGGGATGGGCGGTAGGAGGGGGAGGAGGGGGAGCGGGTGTAGAGGGGTAGCAGGGGAGGAGCGGGAGGAGGGGGAGGAAGGGGAGGAGGCGGGGGAGGTGATGGAGGAGTGGGAGGAGTTGCAGGGGAAGGAGGGGAGGAGGGGAGGAGGGGAGGAGCGGAGGAGCGGAGGGCGGAGGAGCGGGAGGGGGGGAGGGGAGGAGGGTGAGACGGGGAGGAGGAGGAGAGGCTGGCGTCGAGACGCGCGGCACGCCATTGTCATAGTGACAGGTATCGACATCGGCGGGGAGACGACGGGCGGAGAGCGGCGCGGGTTGCAAAGTGTTTGGCGGGAAGGCAAAGGAGGCGGGCTGGGAGAACCAGGATACAAGGGTGGGGTTCCGGGGTTAGGGTGCGTGCACAGAGGGTGGTGAGGGGCAAGGCGTGTGCAGGGAGGATGGTGAGGGGCAGGGAGGGTGGGCGTGAGGGGAATAGGGGAAGAGGAGGGGGTCGGACTATGTGACAACCCAGGGTCGAAGGGTAGCAGCGTGAAGGGGTGTATGCGGTAGAAGTGGTGGTCGGTTGGGGGAGGTTAGTTGCAGAGACGTTAAAGTTGCATAGTCCGATGGTTGTAATTTTGGCAGTTTTCTAAGATAAATACATTAGATTGATCAGTATAATCTAATTTACCTTAGTTTGAAGTAATTGTTATATTACATCGCTAATTTTGGAGAATTTTGAATTGAAAACATGCCAAATTAATTTTGCCAAGCACGCCGACATTCTGACACCATAGGTTTCAGCAGTAATAGGTTTGTTTAAATTGTATTTATTATTCTCTGTACAGTACCAAATATTTACTAAGTGTGCCAGTATCTAAGTTAGATAGTTTGGATCTAATCTAGGGTAGGGTTTTGGTTTTTAAAATGTGATGGCTCCATCGAACTATGCAGCTTTAAATGGAGTATGTAGTGAGAGGACTGAGTAGACGGGGAGAGGCTTTGAGTTGGGAACACGTCAGTTTAGACTGTTAGTTGTTCGGCGATGGTATTGCAGTGTGTGCAATGAGGGCGTATGGTGGTGACGGAGACACAGTGGTGTTTGGTGCCAAATGAAGTGGGTATGCGGGGAGAGGGGTCGGTGGGTGTGGGGGGGTGTGTGGGTGGAGAAGGGGTGGGGTGGGGTAGCGAATACCCGTGCTAGCTGGGTAGCATTTTGCTGCTTATGCGTCAAGGACATTTGGGGCAGGGTTTGAGTGGGAGGGACAGAGAAGAGTAGCGGTGGGGATAGAATAGGAATAGGTAGGGGAAGGGAGGGGGTATGCTGACCTCAATTGTTTGAGGGAATAGGGCGAGGGCAGGGTGGGGCGTGGAGGTAGGATGGGGCGGGAGGCAAGGAAAGGGTTACACTGGTGAGAGGGTGCGGTGGGGGTTGGGTGGGGGCGTATGGGGGGTGGTAACCAGGGGGGGGGGGCATTGGTAGTAATTAAACTCAATGGAGAGGTGTCGGTTGTGGGAAGGGGTGGTACAAGGGGAGGAGGCGGGTAGATGGACGCTGCCAAGGTTCATAGGTGATGAGGTCAGCTGGTCAAGAGGATGGGACATGCGCAATGATGTCCGCGTGTGTGGGGATGGATGAGGGTGGGAGGAGGAGGGGTGCTAGAGGGAACAGTGAGAGAATGAAGGGCCAAGGAAACCCACGTAATGGATCCTCATCTTCAGACAAAAGAAAATAGATGACAAAGTCCAAATATATATATATATTATACAGTAAAACCGTTATATCCAACCACCTCCACAGATCGACCACTCCGCTAAATCGATCGCTTTATTTGGGTTCCACATGATCGCCCATACAATACCATTGTAGTGATATTATATTTCCCCAAACCGACCACCTCCCTAAATAGAGCATTCAAATTCGGTCACGTTGTCGGTCGATTTAGAGAGGTTTAAGTGTATACATATTTAGTGAGAGAGACTGGTCTGCACCGAAATCGCAGCTAACAAACAACACAAACGGGTATGTATGCATAAGGTGATAGCAGCAGGGAGCCTAGGTGACCTAATGGTCTGAGTTCTCGTGGTAGGATAGCCTATATACAATGGGTACGAACCTGACTGGTGCCGTGACTAGGATCCGGTGTAAACTATGGGATGTATCCTTGGTGCAGCTACCTTGGATGTATGGGCCTTGCCTGCATGTGGATAGCGGTGAGCATTAAACAGCTTAGGGTCCATAAACCATGTATTTGATGACTCCAGTGGGGGCTGAATGTCGTGCTCTGACTGACCTCTCCGGCAAGGAGCCGCGTAGAAAGGTAGGTGTGAATAAAGTGAGCGCACCATGGAGCCTAGAGAGCCTAACAGTTAGGATGATAGCTCCAGAATGGCACGAATATAGGGTTCAAGGACAACTCTAGGTAGACTCCTCTCTTTGTAGGCCTCACCTCTCACAACATGTATATATGCGCGGCATAAGCAGTTATAGGAGTATAATTATCCGGAAACCGATTATCTATGAAAGGGTCCTCAGTTTACATCAACTAATGACACTTATCTACTCAAGCGACTGGTCAGGCCTTCTGCCTCGCCTGGTGCTGCCACCTGGCTTCTTCCTCCTCGCCTGGCTCCGCCTCACGCATGTACCACTCGCTCCATCCATGTATATATTTGATAATCTGGGTAATGGTGTTGATAGTTTGTGTAAAAGAGAAAGCTAGAGTGATACAATGTATTGGTGGTGAATATATGGTGTATCTAATCAGATCCTATAATACTAAGACGGCTCACTCCCTATCTCTCCCATGTGATGTAAATTTTGCGGTGCCACCTTGTAGTGGGTTTGATTGACCCAGCTGCTGGTTGGTGTTTCACATGTAAACACATACGGTTATATCATGCATGAGGCGGGTAAGCGTGAATACACATCAATATCGGATTGCTATGAACAGGCACACATCATCGTCGCCATCGTCACACAGCTTTCACATTCATATATACATTTGTGCATATATTGTTGCATCTGTTTAGCCGGGGGAACGGCCAGTGCACCACATGGTGGGTTTGATCATTTTGATTACACAGTACAGGCTGAGTGAGCTGTCTTGGTATTATGGGGTCTTTGTACAAACATAGACACTAATAAAGTCTGTACTAGACTACTAAATGACTGAAACATACAATCCTCCAAGCATTGTTTATCCCATCATTACTAACAACCTACTTACTCAAACTACTTCATGTAGTCAAAAAACACACCTGAGGTATTAACCTTTTAAGCATAACCCTATAAGCTAACCACACTCTATCTAACAGAATAAACAAACTATTCTACTAACACTCACTCCATCTCAAAATGTTAACTCCAACAACATGATAGTTTTGCAATTCACAACATAGTAGGCATTCAAACCTATGAAGGAAAACTATGTACCTAACCACTCCGTAATGTAAAGGTCTAATCAATACACATGTATGTATCAAGTGTGTAGGAATACAACATATAACTGCTATTTTTGTATGTGAATTGTCAAACTATACCATATGTAAGTCTTTGAATGTTTGATATTGTTATTTCAGCTGATTTGGGCTAGCTGCATATATTGTAAATAACTGTATTGTCACATGGCTGGAAGACCAGTGCCATGGCACTGACAAAAGACTTTATTCAATGAATAAACTATATTTACAACAACAACAACAATAATGAAGAACTGAAGAGAATGATGTCCCTTTCTATATTCCCATAACTGCATTATAAGGTACATACATATGATGGCTGGGATGTCTAAGCAATTGAGGGAAACATGGCCGCGTGGGAAGGTTGAGTTCTGCCATCCCTATCAGACAGGGACATTAGAGGAAATGTTGACAACCTTGAATTAGTGTAATGATTGGTGATAACACAATTATTACTTGTAGTTTTATTTGGAATTCTTTCAAATAAATACACCACAGAAAAGTAAAATGCTTCTCAACAGATACTGAAATAGCGATGTGATAATTGGCAACCGTTTATTTGTTAGGAAATGGTATTATTTTCCAATTTAGCTTGTTTTTTTTTGTTATAGAAGACCTCCCTTCCTCACACAATTATAAAACATACATGCAAATGGCCTATGTTTACTGGCGTAGTTGTGTGGAATAAAAAAGGAATATATTTGTTGTTGCATCTTCAATTGGATGATGTGTAGGCCTACTTTAATCTCATATATAAAGACGGCTTGAACACTAATCCGAATTTAGAGCAACATTAACTTGAAAGAAGATACGTGAGAGAATTTTATATTGGCCATTGATTTTTCTGATGGGGTCAAGGAGCTAATGAAATAAGCACGGAGGTCGTCTTGCTGACTGGCTGACCGCTACATCGCAGGCAATGAGACTGAGCGATATATGGAGCATTAGGAGCGATCGACGGGTGGGCGGACACGGCACATGATCCGGTGGTTGGTTGGTTGTTGGAGCTTTTCGTCCTGGCAACATCTAAGGTCATACCAGGATGGGTACCGACTTGTGACAGTGCTCAGTGTCAGCATAATGTGCCTGATGGAGCAGTCACACTACGACGTGTTGCATCAACGTTGGACAACGCGTGGGAACGTGTTGGGTTTTTGGGCGAAACGTCGGAACGCGTCGGAACGCGTTACTGGCGCGTTAGAAACACGTTACGGGCGCGTCGGTACACGTCGGTACATGTAGATTTTGATACAAAACGTCGGCGCGCGTCGGGCAGCGCCGAAAGTTTTGTGCTTGCACAAAACTTTCGGCGCTGGCCGACGCGCGCCGACGGGTTGGCTAGCGCGTTACGGGCACGTTTTCAGGACGTCGATACGCGTTACCAGCAACGCGCCGGCAACGCGCCTGTAACGCGTCAACAACGCATTGATAACACGCTTGGAACCCGTCGACTTCTTGGGAACCCGCCGATAACACGGCGATAAGACGTTGATAACACGCGCCCAACCCGCCATCTGCGACTGACGCGCCGGCGACACGCCGATAACACGTTGATAACACGTCGATAAGACGCTAGCAGCCGTGGGAATGCGGCGCAACTTTTGAGAAATTGGGTCAAGCGGCGGGGGTTTCTTGCGCGCAACACGCTGGCGGCGCGCCAATAACACGCGAGCAACGTGCTAGCAACGCGCTGGCAACACGCTACGATGTTTTGACTTTTCGCAAAACCCGCCGAAAAGTTTGACGTTTCTCGACGCGTTGAATATATTTAAGCGCGTTGGCGGCACGCCGCAATACACGTCGTAGTGTGACTGCTCCATTAGTGGGATATCAGGTCATGATGCTGGTGGACTGGTCTCCCAAAGTCGCCATGAGTGTGCCTTGTCACAACTCCGTACCCGTCCTGGTATGACCTTAGATGTTACCAGGATGTAAAACTCCAACAACCAACTAACTGCTCTAAATGGACCGGCAACTGGGAAGAACGCATTTGCGCCAAAGTGTCCAGTGAACAACTGAATGTTTGATCACATAATACCTTACGGAGCGAAATTCTGCCGGAAATTGTTAGTTCTATCAAATTGTAAGCATGAATAGATAACGGAAGTAAACTGTTGTTGCTAATGTGTTAGACGTGCGACAAGCGTTAAGTGTGTGAAGGTTAAGAAATACCAAAGAGGGTGTTTTTTTCTATTTATTCCCATCTAAATGACAACGCTGCTGGCGAGTCGGGGCCCAACTGAGTTGATTGATTGATTAATTGATTGAAACCTTACAATGGTGCACTAGCTGTTTTCATAGTAAGACACAGACCATGTTCTCCTGGAGGTTTTATGGTGCTGCCCCACTGAGATCTCATATCATGACATATAATCGGTTATGCTGATATTATTTCGGCTGCAGTGTTCCAAGCGAGTCATACCACTAATATTGTATTATGTTGTACTTGTTGGAAGGTCTCTACCATTTGTATCTGTGCTGCTCTGACGGGCTACCGAGCAACCTGAACATCTCCTCATTTGCACTCAATCAGGCCAACCCTCGTCCAGGGATTGCCTATGTGCAGCTACAATATGGTTAAATATCCGATTTAATTTCAGTACTTTGCTACTGAGATAGCCAGCCCTTTTGCTCTAAACTACAAATGGAAGCAAGAAAAAGAGATTATGTTTGAATGGACTAACACAAAGGATAGTCAAAGTTGGATGTATGACTGTTTTCAATGTACAAAATAGTTAGAATCCATGAACCAGAAGCAAGAAAACCAAAGTTATTACTAAAAACTAAATTAAAAAGATCTGGATGAGTGTACCTGGCCGGCGGTCAAAACCGGTGTTAACACACCTACCCGTTATGAGCAGGGTAAATAAATTCATTATTTCTATAAACACACAGCAAACAATCACATACATTTTGGAGTGGACTATCTCGCTCAAACTTCCTGTGACCAACTGGCCTCTGGCAAACTCTGGCATCAACTATATACCCGCCAAGCTGACCAATGCACCACCATTAACACAGACTCAGATGCATTCCAGGCAGCTTCAGCAATACCAACCAATACCATCTAGAACATTCCCAGAACTATATTTGCATACGATATCTTATACCACATATCACAACAAAAAACTAACAAAGAAATTATGTTAAGAGCCGAGGTGTCAACAAGTACACTATATTCGGGAAGTATTCATTTTGACATGGCCTGAGATCGAACCCACACAACCTGCGAAACGGAGGATATGTTGCTTTGCCATCCGGAACCGGTGTGCGGTTAGATCGAAGAGCGAGCTGGAGCAAAAGTAATATTAGACATGTTGGCAGTAAATAGATACACGGTAAGTGAAGGTGGCGAAGGGGAGGTGTGAATGTGGAGGAGACGGAGGAGGAGGAGGAGGAAAGCTAGCACCAACTCTGCATGGGGATAGGTAGAGGAGGGAAGAGCATGGATCAGGGATATTATGTACAGAGTGCGAGTGAAGAGGAAGAGGAGGGGGGAGAAGAGGAGGAGGAAGGAATGGACAGAGACAATTATTGACTGATTGCTTAATTGAGTAAAGTGTTATAGAATGTAGGGACGTCAGCAAATGATATTTTCACTGTGAGGAAGATAAGGCAGTGCTGGAGAGGGACGGTGGGAGGAGAGAGTAAGGGGACGATGGAGGAAAGAGGAGGTGGGATGATGGAGGAGGAGGGCAACAGGTGGAAGATGGGTGGAGGAGTGAGGGGAAGGAGGGAAGAGAAGAGGAGCAATAAGGAGTAGGGAGGAGGAGGAGGTGGAGGAGGAGGAAGGAGAGGAGGGAGAATGACAAGAGAGAAAGGAGGGTGAGGGAGGAGGATGGAGGACGAGGAGGAAGGAAAGGAGGAAGGAAGAAGAGGAGGAATGGGAAAAGGAAAGGGAGATGGAAGAGATAGGGGAATCAGGTGTGGGAAGGAGGGACTATGGGGAGGGAAGAGGCGGGGAAGGAGAGATAGCTATGAGCGGTGTGGAGGAGGAAGAAGCACGAAAAGGGGAGGAGTGAGGGGGGAGTAGGGGGAAGAACAAATGAAGGGGTAGGGGGAGGAGAAGGAGGGGGATAGAGGACAGTGAGGAAGTAAGGATGTGGGCAGGTACAAATATGGGAGTGAGAAAGGGAGGTAGATAGGGACGGAGAGGAGGAGAGAAGGGGAGTAGGGGAGTCGATATCCACAGCCACAGCCGAAATGCTGTCGGAAATTCAAGTCGGCGCCGGCCGGGTCTCGAGGTTACAGCCGCCAATATCAGACCCGTCAGGGCGTCGTCAGGTGGCGAACAGTCGACACGGTGCCTGGCAGGTGCGACTGAAGAGGGCGTGGTGGGCCGGGGACGGGCGGGGAAGCGCGGGGACGGCCGGGGACGGGCGGGGAAGGGCGGGGAGGAGGGTGTGCGCGTGTAGGGAGGTACGGAGGTAGGGAGGAGGTGACGGATGACATATAGCGCGGCGAGGTGATGAGAAGTGGAGAGTGGATGGGAAGAAGGAGAAGGGGGAGGAGAGGGAGAGCGAGAGGGATTGGGAGAGGGAGAGGGAAAATGAGGGAGAGACTGAGACAGAGGTTGGGTGAAAGGGAGAGGGAGAGGGAGAGGGAGTGGGAGATGGAGAGGGAAAATGAGGGAGAGGCCGAGAGAGAGGGTGGGGAAAAGCGAGAGGGAGAAGGATAGGGAGAGAGAGAAGGAGAAGGTGATGGAGATGGAGAGGGATAGTGAGAGCGAGATGGACAGGAAGAGGGAGAGGGAGAAGGTGAGGGCGATGGAGAGGGAGAGGGAGAAGGTGAGGGAGATGGAGAGGGATATTGGGAGGGAGGGGAGAATGTGAGGGAGATGGAGAGGGAGCGGGAGAGGGAGAGGGAGAGGGAGAGGGAGAGAGCGAGGCGGAGGGAGAGAGATATTCAGACGGAGAGGGGGAGGGACCGGAGAGGGAGAGGGATAGTAATGGAGCGCAAGGGTGGAAGGGGGCAAGGACGGGGAGAGAGGAAGTGGGAAAGTGGTGGCGTGTGTGTGTGAAGGGGCGGGCGTGGGGTGGTAGCTGCCGGGCCGCGGGTGGCGGGGATGCGGGTGGGGGGCCAGGGTCCAGGGTGGGGGGGGGGGGGGGGGGGGGGTGGGGGGGGGGGGGGGGGGGGGGGGAGGGCAGGGGTGAGGTGGACATGGGCGGGTACAACCTGTTACCGATGTCAGCCCGACATGTGGAAATGATATCTGCAGCCCGAGCCGGCCTTGGCCCGCCTCACTATCGGATGACATTTCATCAAGCAGCCGAGACTCCACTGCCCCCTATCACCGGCCTACGTTTACAGCTCCCGCCAGAGGCGCCAGGGGGCGGCGTTCATGTGGGGGTGGGGTGGGGAGGGGGAGAATGGGTGGTGGGATTTAGAGTGTGATGGCTGGAAGA
Source organism: Branchipolynoe longqiensis (assembly GCA_030323885.1). Lineage (NCBI taxonomy): Eukaryota > Metazoa > Annelida > Polychaeta > Phyllodocida > Polynoidae > Branchipolynoe > Branchipolynoe longqiensis. The sequence goes on from CM059187.1 coordinate 93,513,115, forward strand.
TCGTATTGGTGGAGCAGGTGGGGGGGGGGGGGGGCTCTTGATGGCGATGATGATGGTATTCTCTGGTAATAGGGAAGGCAGTTCGATGACAGGATTCCATGTTTGTCATGGCTGTGTGATGGTTGTGATGATTATGATGGTTGTTGTGATTGTGATGGTTGTCGTGATGTTTACTGGCGTGTTCAGTTAATATAGATGACCGATAGGACAATGTGTGACAGTAACACATACATTGGATTTGTGTGTTTGTTGTTGTTTTACGTCCTAGCAACAATCATAGCAGGATGGGTACTGATTTGTGACAGTGCGCACTTATGGAAACTTTACAGTGCTGCCCCACTGGGAGACCAGGCCTCCAGCACCATGACCTGATATCCCACTCAGTCACATTATCCTGATACTGAGCCAACCAGTCCTTGCCCTATCCTAATAATGTCGAGCTCCTGGTTAGGAAGCAACAAGTATCAATGCCTAAGTTATTGGTTTGGCTCTACCAGTGCATACCTTGGAAGTGAGCTGTGTAGATGTCAGCTTGAAAGAAGTTGGATGTGTACTCTGAGCGATCCATGTTTATAATACTCTCATGGGGAGGTGGGGAAAATGGGAAACAGTACGCTTAGATCAGGTATTGAACCCACATTTCTTGCATTACAGGCCAGTGTGCTAACCATTACACCATCTAGGCTACGTGATGTCACCCCCCTACATACACCTACCTGTCTGTTTGGTTCCTTGCCTACGAGGTCAGTACAGACGACTACACTTGTTCCCCTGGAATAGTATGCCTTTTAAGTGGTAATTCAATGCTTACAATTACATAAATACAGGCAATACACCTACATATACATACACAGGGTAGGTTCAACACAGATACAGCCTGAAGTATGTACATGATCCTGGCCACAGCACCAGTGTGTTGATGATGATGAAAATGAGAAATATTCTCCCTAGAGTAGGAATCAAACCCACACCTCACGCATTCTAGGCCAGTGTGGAAGCTTTTACACCACCTAGGCTCCCCGATGTCACCACCCTAGCCACGCCTCCATGTCTATGTGGCTCCTTGTCTGAGAGGTCAGTGCAGACTACTACAATATATTTTGAAGTATGGAGCGACAGTTTCAGATTGTAAAATATTGTGAAGGTGAAGTGACAGTAGCAGATTGTAAATAGATTATAATTGTGATGTGGCAGTGTTGTGTTGTTAAAATATACGTAGGGATTTGTGACTGTCATTTTGTCAATCATACCTGGGATGTAAAAGTCCCAGCGATCCTAAGTAATATGAATGCTGAAATAAGCAAAAGCACGGACTGAACGATTCTCCAAAAGCAGTGTCCGTAATTATTTTGTTGGTACATGAGGGGCATAATCGATTAATCAACTCGGGTAACCCGAGCCACTTTTTGGCACATGCACAAATCCGACAGATTAGGGTCGAATACTCGAATACACCTCTCCACGCTCGGGGTGGAAAAAATGGTGGCTTAATCCAAAACTTGTTTTTGTTAATAACCGATATAACTACGCAAAATAGGATTTAAAATATTTTATGATTGCATAGTTTAGTTATATTTCCATTTCATTAATCTGGGTTATTACCAAATAAAACCATTTAGGACTGGTACTAGTAGCTGTTATCCTGCAGGATGGTACCAGCACAAAGGTGGCGTCAGCGCTCCTAGCCGCCCCCAGCCAGGACGTGGGTTAGTGGAGTCAGTCATTTTTGCACAAGTCATGTATGTGTTTTTGTCAACTCCACTCGCGGTGTTCGATTTGATATTCAAGCAACTCGGGTGACCCGAGTCGCCCGGGTCATGTTAATCGAATACGGCCTAGTTAATTAAGCAGGGGAAATGTCAATCATGGACGATTGGTCTTCCTCAATCCACTGCTCCTTGTCCTATCCAAATAATGCCAAACACCTGGCTAGAAAGCGACAAGTATCAACTTCTAAGTCCTTCGTTTCACTTCACCAGGGTTCGAATCCATGAGTTCGAATCCCACGACCTATACAAAACAGGAGACGGACGCTGAACTCATTCAGTCATCCCGTCTGGACTATTCAACTTCTAATGCGCTGACTGATATAAGCTGAGGTAATCCTGAAGTTTGCCTCAGAGCATTGAAGTAAAACTAATTGAACACTATTATATGAGGCCAATTTGTAGGTTATTCCACCCTTCTCTGTCGGCCTGACTCAGCGGATCAGATGTAAAATGGATCTATTTCTAGTTGCCGCTATAAGCAGATATTGCTCGAACTTTGCATGGAATAAAGTTTCATCAATTAATTAGAAAACTGTGAATTTATGTGCGAATAAGGGAAGTTAGGTTAGTAGACAAACTGTGCAATTACTTTTCTTTAAATAATAGAAAACGTTATTAATGTAAGCATCGAGATTGTTGATATAATAATAACTTTGGTCATTTAGCCATTGTATGAATGGTAGTGTGGCAACCTAATAAATACCTTCATTAACTCCATTGCTTCATTTAATAATTATTTTGAACACATTACCAATCACAGAATAGTGAAGTCATTAATTAATTTTAATGTTAACTTTTAATCATCTTAATTAATTGTCATCATTAACCAAGTGTGTTATCAACCACGTCCATGGAAGCTTAGTTTCCTAATAAAAGGAGAATAGGCATTTACTTAATCCCCATGATTAATCTTCGTGTCACGGTATTGCAATTATAGCAATGCTTATTGAAGTCAACTGACCTGTGCTAAAGCAACCGATTATTAAAGGTCCTGTAACGAGACCGGCAAAGATTTACGTATTCACCAGAATACTGATCAGTGTCTGTATCTTTAGATTTTGAAAATGGCTCTAATTTAGAAGTTACCATATATGTCCCAATAGACACACACTGCACGAGTGCAGACATATGGATGCGCGTCTATTCTAACTTAAAGAATTTCATGGATTTGCTTTTGTCGCGCCTCTGAAATAAAGTGGGATTGTCATATTTTATGTGCATTCAGTCTGAATAGGATAGTCAATTTGTGGGTGCTTTCAATCTTGAAATGGGGGGAGCGTTCTTCTATTGGGACATATATGGTATGTATGATGTAATCTAGCAGTTGAGTCTCAATGTCAACTGCGGCTTATAGGTTATAGAGTAAATAAGCTCTCAAATTTCGCATTAGTGAAACTATTTAGTATGACAAAGTAGTTCAGTGAACCGAGTAGCGGCATGGAGGTTTTTGTATGTGTTTTGTATGTGCTTGCTATGCAAAATATGTTGTCTAATGGGTTATTATTTATAGAGGGACCAAACATGCTGGAGCAATTGGTAAGAGCGCAGGCTCCTCGTGCGACAGGTCAGCCATTGGAATCCCAGCCAAGTCAAACAAAGGACTTCTTTTTCTTCTTTTTTGTTGTTGGTACATTATGTGATTAAGCAGGAGGAATTTCAATCGTGGACGATTGATCTTCCTCATTCCACTGCTCCACTGCTCCTTGCGCTATCCTAGTAATGGTGAGTGCCAGGGTTAGTACCTAATGATCCCACGATCCCAGGATCTACCAGAATGGGAGAGGGACGCTCAACTCATTCGGCCATCCCGTCTGGTTAATGTAATAGTTGTCACTATCTAGTATAGTGATCGGCATTACTAGAATAGGGTATGCACTGCTTGGCTCAACCAACTTTAGGGCCTTTTCATGATAATGTGTGTTTGAATCTCTAACCAACATATATAATCAATTGAATAATATTAGTGACCTTACTTAATGAAATGATTATGTAGGTCAATAGTTCCAGACATAGAGGCCTAATTAATCACCGTGGATTATGAGTCAATTATGAGGTGGCGAAGAATAGTAACACTCATATCGATCCGTAATTGAGTAGTCTATTCATCAGGACAGTGTAGTAGATTAATTGATAGCACGAGGATCTATGTAGCCCATAATCCCAATGTGTGGTGACATTTATCAGAATGACTGCCAGTGTGCTCATGGTTTCTCATTGATTAATTACCCATCAAATATGCCGCGGCCTCACTCGATGCACTGTATTCAGTGTGCGTACAACATTAGCACATAGCGACTACACTGTTGAGCCTATGCAGAGCAGTAATGGATCAAGTGATTAACCGGCAGGCCTGGCTTTTATCATTATCGACTGTCATATATCATGGATGGGGTATTATGTTCGACAGTCTATAATTTCTGGACAAATGGAAAATCCAAGCAATGCATTCATGCTTTAAAAAAAAAAAAAAAAATTGTTAATGAAAAAAATGATGAAAATGAAAACAATAAAAATGAGAACAATATTTTGTTTAAATATTAAACAAATATTCATGAATATGAAAGATTAATTTTGTTAAATGAAATATTCATAAAAATGAACACATCTATGAAAATGACAAATGCCTTGCAATTTCCAAATTGTGTTTTATTTGGTGTGGTGTGGTGTAACAATAGCACGAGTTGACACTTGGCCACCTCTCTCAGATTGGCTTACCTACCGCCTCCTGATTGGTCGAAACCTTTCCAGCCACTCCACCTGCAGCCTCTTGCTGGCAAAGACTCCTCCACTGTGTTGTTAACTGGTCGCTGGTGCCAACTTTCCGTCCTCGCGCCGACCATACGCGGTGGCCGAATAGGTAGAGCGCAGGCTTCCCGTGCGGAAGGTCAGGAGCTCAATTCCCAGTCGAGTCAAACCAATGACTGATATGAAATTGATCCTTGTTGTTTCCTAGCCAGGCACTCAACATTATTAGGATAGTGCAATGACTGGTTTGCTCAGTGTCAGGATAATGTGACTGAGTGGGATATCAGGTGGCCTGGTCTCCCAGTGGGGCCTCAAGTTGCCATGAGTGTGGACTGTCACTAGTCGTATCCGTCCTGATATGACTTGAACTGTTGCCAGGATGCAAAACTACAACGGCCAAGCAAACACCTACCTGCCAACCGTTCTCAGTCTTTCAGTAATTCCAAACTGTATACCTATGAGCAATGCAATTGGGACCAATGGGAAAGCGTGACCATTCCGTTATCAGTATTGCCCAGGGGCCATATGCAGGAGTCGGTGGCATTTGGTGTTAGCGAGCCAAAATGGTGGTAAGCGGGAATTTCCCAGTTAGCGGTGAAAAATGGTATGCACGAAGCGGTGATAGGCCTAACACCAAAACCTTAACCGGTGTTACCTTACCCCTGATAGATAGGAGGTATAGCGAGTGCATTAGGCCCAACTCTATTCAATGCGACCATATTTAACAGAATTACATATGCAATAAGTGAAATTTTATCAATTTAACCCTAAATTTGAAGCGTTATTAAGGCTATGGCCGCATTGGCGGTGATATTAATAGTTATATTTTCGAATCGACGAATGTACAGTAAACAAACCGCCGCCGCCGCCAGTATGGAAAGCGATGTCGATGCAGCGGCTGCGGCGATTTGTTTACTTTACATTCCTCGATTAGAAAATATAACTATTAATATCGCCGCCATTATGGCGGCAGCGATAATATTGCTTCGAATTTAGGGTTAATTTCATTAAATTTCACTTATTGCGTTTGTAATTCTGTTAAATATGATAGCATTTAATAGATTTGAGCCTGATATATGCCTACAAATGCAGAGGGATTTCCCAAATCTCTAAATAACTTCATGTGTAGCTATAATCAAAGTGTTATGCGCTCCTGCATATGACTGGACACAGTTCCCGACATTGGTGATAGCTAACCGGTGTCAGGCTGTAACACCAAACCCCACTAACACTGACTCCTGCAGACGGCCCCAGAAGACTGGTTTAGAGTGTAGCACCTGAGTCAAAAACTAGGAAACTGGCTTGGAACGGAAAATAGCTCAGGTTGTAGCATGTCCACCTGTTACGGTGTCAGTCATCCTATCAATCGTGATCAGTGGACCCATTTGCAGCTTGGGCTATTTTCTGTTCCAACAAGTGGTCCATAACTGGTTAATCAAAGGCTGTGGTATATGATGTGCTGTCTTTGGAAAAGTGTCTAGAAAAGAACCCTTGCTGCTTATCGGAAAGATTAGCCTATATGGCGGTAGCAGGTTTCCTCCAAAGAAATATGTTTGAATGACCATATGTTAGATGTCCAATAGCCAATGGCACGAGTATCTCGAGGCATCGTTAAATAAAACAAGCTTTTTGTGAAACTGGGATGCACTGTAAGTGACTTTGTATTCAGTGTGTCAGGAGAATTCACTGAGTGTTATTGATTTGATTGTTGTCGTGCGAACCGCTTGCCTTATATAAACTAGCCTACAAGTTCTAACCACTCAGGTTGGAGGTTAGTCAATGCGGTCGATCACCATAGCGGTAGATTCTATTGGAATTGGGTCAAGTGGATTAAGCACCGATAGCGACATTGAGTCAGAGGACTCACTCCCGCTAATTCTAGTATATACAATCTGATTGTTCATGGGCTTTGGGTAAGGGAACAATATCTTGCTGTTTATTGGAAAAAGTAGCCTATGTGCCGGCAGCGGCCTTCCTAAAAAAAAAATGTTTGGATGATCATATGTTTAACGCCAAATTGCCAATGATACAAAAATAATATAATCTAGAGGCGTTGTTAAAGCTGCATAGTCCGATGAAGCATCACATTTTCAAAATCAAAACAATTATCTAGATTTGATTCTACATATCTAACTGAGATACTGATACACTTATTAAGTATTTGTTGCCACATAGAAGGGAACGCTGAGTCGATTTAATAGAACCTGTTACTGCAGAATCCTATGGTATCAGAGTTTTGGCGTGCTTGAGAAAATTATTTTCACATGTTTGAATTTCAAATATCTCAAAAGGTAGCCATTTCAATTAAAAGTTAGTTCAAACTAATTTAAGGTATATTATAATGATCAAATTAATATACTTATCTCAGAAAATTGTCAGAAACTCAAGACCATCGGAATATGCGCTGATCTCTGGCGGGATTCTATCTAACTTCCCTACCCTGCATGCTGGTGCTGCGGATCTCCTGACAGGTGGCGCTTCAAGCGGCAGTTGTTGGTACCCACGGCGCCATTTGATTGTACTCATTCCTGTTTGAAATATACACTATGTTTCTATTCCAGTAACCAAATGTAATAGATGTATCTGCATCACTGTTTGTCTGAATCTCATAATAAGAACTCCAATACAATTTTGAATCCTGAATTCAGTAACAAAGGACACTAAGCTGTATCGATTTTGTCCCCTCTATAATCAAATCCAGCCACTGAAGTGTCAGATGAAGAGTAAGAGACTTATATTTCCGGAATTCCAAGCAAATCGCATTCCGGAGCAAAGGCTTTCTTTCGCCGGGGAGACTTAGTTTATTTTTCCAACTGTTAACAGGCAATTTCAGCAAATAATAACATGATTAGGAAGTGTTTTTTTGAGTTTTACATCCTTGCAGCATCTAAGGGTATATCGGGACGGGTGCTTGTAGTATGCAATGTGCAAAGCACACATATCGAAGTACTTGTAAAAGACAACACGTACTACAGTACTGACTTGTGACACTATTGCACTCCTGGCGACTTTATAGTGCTTCCCCACTGGGAAATCAGGATGCGGCCCCTTCAGTCACATCATCCTGACACTGAGCCAACCAGTCCGGGAGTGACAAGTATCAATTTTATAAGTCCTTGGTTTGACTCGACCAGGAACCAAACTCCAAATCTTCTAGTTAGTGCATACCGGTAATTTATATACATGTATATGCTGTATACAAATTATTCGAATATCCTTCCGTTCCCCATCACTCACCCAGTTCAGGGACTGATGGAGTCTGCCCTAGTAATCTACTGCTCCAGCCTCCCCAACGCCAGCTCTGATGGTTGCACCACCACCCCTGTACACTGTAACCACCATTCACTGTACATATATATATATATATATATATATATATATCTATATATATATATATATATAATTTTGAAGTGAGAGCAGGGAGACTGGTGGAGTCGGTTCCCAGGAAAGGGGAAGCAGAGAGTGCCTGGTTACAGGGAGGTGGGGGGGGGGAGGCTGCTGAGAATAAGGGGTGTTGGGAAGCGAGACGTGCCCAGACAGGAGCACTGAATACATTAGGGACTATTCATTATTTATATTCACATAATAAATTATATAGCACATATATATATATACATGTGCATGCCTACATGAATACTAAGGGATGGACAACTAGAGCCTGAATGCTGAAAAATAAATCGATAAGACATTAACCAATCTTTCATTTATAATTATTAGTTTTGATAGGTAGCACAATGCATTAGTTATCGAAATAAATAGTTTATAAGACATATTGTGTTTTTTTTAATAGTTTGGGCGATTTTGAAAATATATATTGAGTGATTTGTTATTAAAACGGAACGTCCCTCTGTACGTTTGTTGGGCGATTACTTTAGATTGGACGTGTCTTGGGCATGATTGGACCCACAATTCTTATGACTTGACTGACCCCCCGTGACCACAGTGCACCAAATCAGGTATTTCAGAATGTGTGGTGTCCGGTACATGTTTTGAACATGCACAAAATGTGTACCGGACACCGCCGAACTGGCGTGTACGGTTGATGTCCGTTTTGTCCGTTTTGTCCGTTTTGTCCGTGTCATGTCCGGTACCCATCCGTTACGTCTCCGGTTTGCTTCCTGCAGTGTCCGTTGACGGTGGTTTTTTTATTTTTTTTTATTTTTTTTTGTTATTGCGGGAATTCGGTCAGTATATGTTTTCTGCACATCCGTGAACAATCCATTACGTCCGTTTGACATTCGGTTTGTGTCCGATTATCGTCCGTTGGCTATTCGTTAATGTACGTTCCTTGTCCGTTTAGCATTCATTTCATACGGTACATTTCAGTACATTTCGGTACATTTTGATACTGACTAGGACTAGACAATTCTTTGTCCAGTGGTGTCTGACTGGGCCTTAATGGACATGAAGGGGCGGCCATTGTTTTTCAGTTCACCTGATGCATGGTTCGCCAGATGGGATTGCCTAGCGGTAAGAGTGTCTGCTTCTCGGGAGAAATATCATGGCATCGATCCCCGTTATCGCCACATCAAAATGTGTACAGAACTTGCTGCGTGCAACGCTACTCACCCACACACTGGAATAATGTTCGGTATTATCAGTACAGGATGGCTAGTTAGTGCAGTTTCAGGATAGTGTTACTGAGTAAGATATCACACCATGGAGATATTATATCCCCAATGGGATTTCATTATACTTTATAAAGTCACCGTGAGTTGCCACTGCCAGATATGAACTAAGACAGCGCTAACAATTCAACCACCCATTAGTCAACAAATGAAGAGCTCTTTTCCAAAACGTGATAAGTGGCGGTAAAAAAGAATTAGTTTACAATGCCAGTGTCCGGTTCGTGGATTGTGTTTTTGGAGAGGAGCTCTTCATTTAGACATATATATGCCAATATATATATATATAGATATATATATATATATATATATATATATGACGAGCTCTTTATATATATATGAAGATTTATTTTCCAAAGCCTGAGCTATGAGCTTGATATTGGCATTGCAAGCTCATTTTTTTGATCAAAGCTTATCATGTTTTGGAAAAGAGCTCTTCAAGTCGTTGGTTGTATGATTAGGTGTCATGTTAGAAATATAGTCACACAAATTGTGTAGCTATGTAGAGGATCATGCAAGCAACCAATCACCCGCCTGACAATGTACTTATGAATAAAACCTGAAACCAGAATAGTCCCGCAGAGTTTTATTTTACACAACCGTCATTGGATCTTTTAAAAAGTTGAAAGACAATAGGATGATGCAGTTCTTCCAGATTCAATTTAATGTCTTGTAATTCTATTGATAATATGCTTTCTAGTAGTAGTACCGATCAAGTTTGAGGACCGCAGCTGAAAGAACTCGATCTAGTACAGTTATTGTAGACTTTCCATCAATTGCTGTGTGAAGTTCATGGTGCAGGGTTGAGTCATTACATCATGAGGTGAGTTGAGATATCATTGCCTCTCCCTCACTCATGAACACATATTTACTCGTCGCACAACACTGGTCCACTCTCACCCACACAGGTGCACTCGATATATTATTGATCATTACAAGAAAGAGACAAGACAATAGTAATTAGATTGGAGAGAGCCCTGGCTGGTACACAGGAGCCGCCGTTTATTTCGATTCAAAGCAAATTTCCGGACAACAGTTGGCCGAGATGGGTTCTGACCAGACCGAGGCTGATGGCGAGGGAGGTTACAGTGGTTCGTAGCAGGTCCCCCCCGCCTCCAGGTCACTAAAACGGCACGCTCCTGCCCCTCCCTAACGAAGTGTCGTATGGGGAGTTTATATTACATTCACAATAATATTTGCCTAACCTATATACACCACATTATTGATTATTACAAGGAAAAGACAAGATAATAGTAATTAATTTGGAGAGACCTCTTGACCTAAGCTCTGGCTGGTACACAAAAGACCCAATAACACCCAAACTAGCCAGAAACTTAGGCATTCTCCATCTTCACCTTCATTGCAGAGAGCTCCAACTTAGCTTGCTTGTGCTTTCCACCTCGGGGAGGTTCATGTTTCTCCCCGCAGTGCACTGCAATTCTCCATAGCCATGGAGACCAGGTGGTGAACAGGTGTGAGCAGCCGTGAGCGACACATTCACTCAAACCAAATTTCCGGACGAGAGTGGGCGGAGAGGCATGTTGACCAGACCGGGGCTGATGGCGGGGGAGGTTACAGTGGTTCAGAGCAGGTCCCCCACCCTCCAGGTTGCTCAAACAGCATGCTCCTGCCCCTCCGTAATGCAGTGTCATATGGGGGGTTTATATTCCATTCACAATAATATTTGTATAACCTTTATACACCACATAATGCACCTCCACCCTGACTCACCCACACCCGCATACACTCCTGACACAATCCTATCTCACCCTCAGTTACCCACAAACGTAACCAGATGCAGACACTCACCGCACAGCACTGCCCCGTCCTCCCTCACCCACACACACATGCACTCACCAGCCATAACTGACTCCTCCTCCTTCACCCACACCCACATACACTAACCATCCTCTTCTCTCACCCATACGCACATACACTCACCACCCAAACCGGCCTCCTCCCTCATCCACACACACACTCACCACACAACACTGCCTCCTCCTCACTCACCCACACACATACACTCACCACACAACACTGCCTCCTCCTCTCTTACCCACACACACACACACTCAACACACAACACTGTCTTCTCCCTCATCCACACACACACATACACTCACCACACAACACTGCCTCCTCCTCCCTCAGACACACGTCCACTCACTATCCAGCATTGCCTCCTCCCCCCTCAACCCCCACCCACACCACACACCACTGCTCCTCCTTCACCGACACACACATATCCTCACCATATAAAAAGTGTCACGTGCACACATACACCGCTCCCTCATACGCCTAAGGGCCATTTATATAGAAGTAGTGCATGTACCTATGGTGGAAGTGACACACTGTAGGTTAAGGAGGCATTCCACAAGGACTGACAGTTTGTTTTATTTAACGTCTCTAGAGCACATTGATTTATATCATCAGCTATTGTACGTTAAACATATGGTAATTCTGACATATTTCTTTGGAGGAAAGCTGCTGCTGCCACAAAGGCTACCCTTTCTGATAAGCAGCAAGAGGTCTTTTATAAGCACTTACCCACAGACAGGACAACACCTACAACAGCCTTTGATGAACCCGTTGCGGACCACTGGTTGGAACAGAATATAGTCAAAGGTGCAAATGTGTTCACAGAGCAGGATCAATCGGATGACCCACACCTTCACAGCTCCACACCTACGTCCTGCTCCTCAACAATGACTGAAGCCATATTCTACGTCACATCAGAGTAACCATTGTCTGTGTACCACTTATTGTGGCTTCCTGTGTGATGTGTTGTGTAACTAGATATGCAAATATTCTGTGAAACAAAGCATTGTTTATTTGTTAGTAATACAGTCCAAAGGATTTGTGCATCCGTCTTGTTTATGCAGCACCGAGCTGCGTTGAAGCCGCGAGCTGCCACGAGTGCAGCCCGCATAGAGCTCTGTGCTGCGGCAGCTACCGCCCCCTCGTACGCGTGCGCGTCACTAAATCTGCCTCCAGTCAGCACGAAATTTGCTTTATAATAAACAGAGGGGCCTATTAGAGGGTACCAGCCAAAGTTATAGTCATCCAACTACATTTACTATTGTTCATTTTTCATTGTGTTTGTCGGACCGTACTAAATAATGCTGTCATGGATTCAATCAAGCCACTCTCCATACATGTTCTACTGCCCTCAATACCACTCGCTAGTCACAGTACACAACTACTCCACACTCTCACTCGTGAACTGCAAACTCTTCCACTTCTGATTATGTTATCTCATTTTATTTATTTTAGTCTGTGCGGCTGTAATCGATTAACACGACCTGGGCGACTCGGGTCACTCGAGTCGTCTGAATTTCAAATCGAACACCGTGAGTGGAGTCGACAAAAACACGTGCCGTGTGCAAAACGACCCAACACCAGTAACCCACCTCTTGGCTGGGGTTTGCTAGGAACGATGACGTCACACCTGAACTGGTACCTGTAGGTACCACTACAAGTCCTATTCGTTGTTTTAATGCTTTTTTTTAAATAACCCAGATTGTCAGCTTATACGATCCTAAAATACTTGAAATCCTATTTTGCTGTACTTATATTGGTTATTAAAACAAATAATTAGGTTTTAGATTAAGCCACCATTTTTTCCGCCCCGAGCGTGCAGAAGCTTATTCGGTTATTCGACCCGAGTCTGCAGGATGTGCGCATGCGCCAAAAAGTGGCTCGGGTGACCAGAGTCGATTAATCGATTACGCCATGCATTACATATAAGTTCATGATATAAATTGGTTTCAATGCTGAACAGCTTTAGTCAATAGTTTGTGGTTTATTGTCTCGAATGATTTGTTAGTAATAAAACTATTTGTTATAATTTCTGTCATTCTTTTTTTCAAATGTGGATATCTACCCATACACACTATTCACCTTAATACCTGCTTTCAGTTTATGGTCATAACCCCCATCATCACCCCCAGTCCCCTACACGTTATACACACATGGGGTTTGTCTTCCAGATACGCTGGTACACAACTGCATACCACCTGAGACTACTAATACATATTGTTTTATATTATAAATGCTGTCTACTTTATAACCAAGCAGGTTGCAGTAATGGATTGCATATCTCTGTAGTACTCCTCATTGAGGAAGAATTGACTGGCGTGTTGGTTGTTGAAGTATTACGTCCTAGCAACATGTAAGGTCATATCAGAATGGGTACAAAGTTGTGACAGTGCGCACCCATGGCAACTTCATAGTGATGTTCCACTGGAATATGAAGGCCGCCGGCACCATGCCATGATATCCAACTCAGGCACATTATCCTGACACTGAGCTAATCAGTCAGTCCCCTATCCTATTAATGCTGAGTGCCAGGCTAAGAAGTGATAAGTATCAATTTTGTAAGTCATTGGTTTGGCTCCACCGGGAATCGACCTTCTGACCATCCGCCCGGGAAGCCTGCGCTCTACCGATTCGGCCACAGCATTCTGGTGATCAACTATAGTACATGCAGCGAATACAATGTATATAGTAGCCCTTTATATATAATAGTTAGGAAGTGTCAAGTCAGCCGATAATGTCGGCTGCGGATTCTCAGAGTCTGCACAACCGACAAAGTCCTCTGCATAGACTTTTGACATTCTAGACCTTGCGCAGCCGACCTTGTCAGCTGCGCATACTCTGAGAATTTGCAGCCGACATTGTCGGTTACCTAGACACTTCCTGATATTTATATACAATATATTATTGTGAATAAAATGTAGAGTGTTCAATTGTGTTTTATTTCATCGCGAAAGAGTCCTGAAAATCGCAAGATATGCCCGACACACCCCCTGCTTATACTGTGCATGTTCCCCGCATTGCCTACACAATCCCCAGTTAACATCAACACCAAGCACTCCCCACATAATCGCTACCCTCCCACGTGACTCACCTTCCGCAGTCACTCCCACATGGCATTGACAACTCCCCAGCTAATGTCCACTCTTAAACACATGTCATTAACACTCACCCGGTGCGTGCACTCACGCCCACACAAGGTTGGTTGGTCCTTGGTCTTGGCAACATGTAAGGTTGGTTGGTTGTTGGAGTTTTATGTCCCATCAACATCTAAGGTTCGTTGGTTGGTTGTTGGAGTTGTATGTCCTGACAACATCTGAGGTCATATCAGAACGGTTACCGACTGGTGACAGTGCGCACTCATGGTGATGTTATAGTGTTGCCCCACTGGGAGACCAGGCCACCAGCACCATGACCTGATATCCCACGCAGTCATATTATCATGACACAGAGCCAACTAGTCCTTGTTCTATCCTAATCATACCGAGTTCCTGACTCGGAAGCGTCAAGTATCAATTCTTATGTCATTAGATTGACTCGACCAAGGTCCGAACACGTGGGATCGTTTCCTACGATCTACCATAACGGGAGACGGACGCTCAACTCATTTGGCCATCCCGTCTGGTTTCCGACACGAGGTAAATGCCCACTGCGCTCTATCTAACGTGTGGTAATCCATATCCCACACCCAGCTAATGTTAATGACCACTCGACCACATGTCTGCATTCACTCTGCCCACTTAATGTGTACACTAACTGAAGCACCATGGACATAGCATCCGGGGCGTCGGCACTGTAGGCGGCGCAACGCAGCGTGCTATAATGGGCTGTAACCGTGCATTATTCATAGTGCCCGGATGTCATTCGATGGTTCCCTGCTGTGTTATATCATTTTTTTCTGTTGTCTATTAAGTGCATTAGGCGCCTATTCGACTGCTTCGATATAGCTCTCACGCATACACTGTCCACCTCAGCAGGTTTGCGTTCAAGGTATGCCTCCAAGTGCCTTGGAGACATTCCTGACGTCACGCTAGTCTGAATGGTAAAAGGAGTCGGTTGTTTCAAAAATGAGGCAGCCATTTGCAAATGAAAAGAGGAGCTATGATTGGTTGAAACCACTGAATTTGGCGGCCATTTTCGAGGCGCTTTTTGTCTCCAGTCTGAAAATGGAAACATCTCCGAGACGGCTCGGAGGCATACCCTGAACGGAAATAAGCCAAAAGCCGTCTCGGAGCCACCATGGAGCTGTCTCGAAGGCATACCCTGACCGGCTCCCCTGGTATAGGTGTAGCTTGAATAGGTGAGTGGGGTTTTATCTCCTATTGCCGTCAAAGGTCATGTCAAATAAAACACTGCATTACTGCGGTAAGTGTGAAGAACACACGCTAGCATTATTCAGGGTTGGGTCCCTCGCTGAAACTGGGCACTAAAGGGTGACTTGGAAGCTAAAAGTGAAAACTTTCCAAATGATAGCAGATTCCATGTTGCTATGAAGGATATCATACTGTCAGAGTTGAATTTTTAACTTCACTTTTTATTTTGATCTTATACAAATTGAGCAATAGATAAATATCACTTGTGTAACATGAAAATCAAAGGCACATCCAGAACATCATTTTAGCATATATGACAAAGTCAAATGAGATTTTATTGATTACAATTATGCAAATAAGGTTATCTCTTACTAGATCTTTTTTTTAAGTTGGAAAAAAAAGTTTGGCTAAATAAACAGTGTCAATGTATAAAATTTCACTTTAGCACAAAATCAAACCTTTGATATGTTTGGGAGAATATATTAAATGCAGCATTGCTAACATACTTAATCCACACAGGCTACAATACTCATTGGACTTGCTAACAATAAAATAAAGAATTAGTTATCATCATTGTAACGTCAAAAGCAAAGTTTCACTCTGATCTGAAACCACTAATAGCCACCCACATAAAATCCAAATGGCAACATGAGTGGGATGAAAACATCAATAAACTTAAAGAAATTGAACCATCTGTGGGAAAGCCACCACAGACTCATGCGGGAGGTCGGCGGGACCAAGTGGTCCTTAGTCGCTGCCGTGTTGGCCACTCATGGCTTACACATGCTTTTCTGCTCAAGGGGGAACCTCCCCCTGAATGTATTGGGTGTCAGTCCCCACTGACACTCAAACACATTTTACTAAGTTGCGTTGATTTTTTGGCCCTGCGCCAACGGTTCTACACTGCAGACAGTATGCATGACCTTTTTACTAAGGTAAAACAGGAAAACATTTTAGCCTTTTTGAGGGCAGCTGGACTGTACCACCTTATATAGTTTACTAAATGGATTCTATTAATTATTAATGAAACTTTTCTTTTTCTATGGGAATTTGTTTCCCTTGACCACAGATATATGATTGTGAGCTTTCTAATTTAATTAGTGTCTATTGGCACATAGTTGATTGTCTGCTTTTACATGTAAAAGCGATGGTTTGAACAAAGAACAAACATTTCTCGCCGTGAATATGGCCTATGCTGCCGACATGGCGTAAAGCAACCACCAATCAATCAATCAATCAATCAAGATGTGGTCCCCAGTTTCAGAGAATAATCATGTTAGTCATTTGTGGACAGGGGCATTATGATATACTGTCCCATTCATTCGCACAATATTGGCAGCAAGCCAGCTCAGTGGATGTCATAGGTGTGTATTTCCGTGATCCCAGTATAAAGTCCACGGCTGGAATATGTGGTTGTGTAGGCCTTCTATAATGAAATCAATACAGGCAAGAACAGAAAGGAAGAGTATAAAGAATGAAAGTAGAGAGAGACACAATGCCCTCAGGTTTAATATTTATAGAGGTACATGGATCTGGTATGGCATACCACTTGACTGTGTTCTCCAATGAACATCATGCATTGCTGTGTCACCATGGCTACGGTGATCTGCCCACCACCACCATCCTGAGTGTGTGCCTGAGCTGAGTGTGTGGTGATCCGTGACTAACAGAGGGGGGCAGGGGGTAGTGAGTAGAGCTCTAAGTGCCCCTTACACACTATCTCTAGTGCCTCTTTCACACTATCTACCTAATACACAATGACTATTGACCATGAGTAAAGTATCACCAGCAACTACATAAATACATTCATGCACCTGGCACTATATACCATTTACCATTATAGACCATTTGCATTCCCCCACGAATGCGTTTTATCAGAATATTTTAGACCAGGATGGGTAGTAGATAACGTAACTTGTAGGTAAGTGCTTTGCTGCAGCCATCTTCACTTGGAGTAGAACTGACGATCTGGCTATCATTCCTTTAACCTATCTCACAGGAAGCAGGTGCTCTAACCAATGACAGATCCCACTTGATTCAATGATATCGACACATTGCCCAATCACTGCCCATACCCCTCCCACAATAACCCATTTATTTGGCGAATCCTGGTTTCGAACCTTGGCCGAGCCAAACCGATGACTTACAAATTGATACTTGTCACTTCCTATCCAGGTGCTTGACATTATTAGGATATGACAAAGGACTTGTTAGCTCAGTATCAGGATAATGTGCCTGAGTGGGATATCACCTCATGGTGCTGGCAGGCTGGTCTCCCAGTGGGGCACTGCTCTGGGATCGCCATGAGTTCACACTGTCACAAGTCGGTACCTGTCCTGATATGACCTAAGATGTTGCCAGGGCGTAAAACTTTACAACATCTACAGTCAGGATGGGCACTGACACTGCGTACTCACGGCGACTTTATAGGGATGCCCTTGAGGGTTACATTTCTACTATTACCTTTGAGCCAATAATTATCATTCCAAATTCATTGATTCTACCAATCCAAGTTTTGTTTGTTTGTTATTGTTTTACGTCATAGCAACATATCCGGATGGGTACCGACTTGTGACAGTGTGCACTCATGGTGACTTTATAGTGGTGCCCCACTGGGAA
This sequence comes from Branchipolynoe longqiensis, assembly GCA_030323885.1. Classification (NCBI taxonomy): domain Eukaryota; kingdom Metazoa; phylum Annelida; class Polychaeta; order Phyllodocida; family Polynoidae; genus Branchipolynoe; species Branchipolynoe longqiensis. The sequence goes on from CM059187.1 coordinate 93,531,001, forward strand.
ATCAGGCTGCCGGCACCATGACCTGATATCCCACTAAGTCACATTATCCTGACACTGAGCTAGGCCAGTCCTTGCCCTATCCCATTAATGCCAGCGCCAGGCTAGGAAGCAGCAAGCATCAATTTTAAAGTCATTGGTTTGACCCGACCAGGGTTCGAAACCATGAACCTGTGAGTTCGGATCCCCAGATCTCCCAAAACAGGCGACGGATGCTCAACTCATTCGGCCACCCCGTCTGGTCCCCAATCCAAGTTAGATACTGGAGTAGTTATTAGGAATTTGTGGCTGCATCAAAGAGCATATTCCGGTCAATTCAATATAACCTAATATTGCTGATGGATGTCCAGCAAGCCAATGTGCATGCCAACATTAATTTAGCGCGCTTTCTTTGCTCTGGTGCGCATTGGAGTTGTATGTCCTACCAATATCTAAGATCATATTAGGACTTGCTATTTCAAATATCTCCAAAAGTCAACTTATTATTAAAAGTTAGTTCAAACTAAGTTAAAGTAGAGTCTGTGGTGGAGTGGGTAGAGTATCTGACTTTTTTTCTAGGTCGACTCCTAATCTGAAGGTCGCTGGTTCGATTCCCCATGCCCCCACCTCTGTAAATTTGGATTTCCATTGTTGTGGCAGCGTCATCAAAGGCCAGTTGCTCTCATTCCTTGTCTATCTGGTGTGGGAGGTTCAAAATCCATTGTGTCGGTAAAAGTGTAGGCTCAGACTTTCTATTGACAAACTGTCTAATGGTGAAAACAAATCTATTCAGACTTATCCATGATAGGCAGTATAAATCTTCAAGGGGAAAAAAAGAAATAATGAGTAACTTTATTTATTAATCTAAAGAAATATGGTAGAAACTCAAAAACCTCTGACTTGAGAACTTTAACCTCTGTGTCCTTGACCAATGTAACTATAGGTAACATGCCCTAAAAGCTATTGATTTGCATAAACCTTTGATATAACTATCGCTCCGGGGTTTATCTTCTAAGTTAAAAATGTACTATTCTGATGCGAATTAGTAAATTAGCCTGTGTTGCCATTCTATCATCAATATTTTAACAGGTAACACAGGCAGACATCGACCTAGGAGACCTTTCTGCAACGAGTGAAGTCTTACTGGAATCTTGTCGTGGTATGCTTCAATGTAACAAAGCTGTACAGTCGAAGCAGAGTAGTAGAGATGACATGTGCACCCATTCCACCACTCAGTGATTCCAGTGTAGCTAATCAGACAAGGTAGTAAATACACATTACTTATACGGTATTCAAGAGTGCAGATGGCTGTTTTAATACTGACATAAACCTTCACTTGACTTCCTTTTCCCATAACTCGTAAATATTGTTGGGGCAGCAGTTATGACTGTTTAACAATGCATTACCGTAAAGGTTCCACTCAATACAAGGAAATGGCAACAGCAACAGCAAAATCATTCTACAACATCCCTAATGAACCACATATCCATAGTGAAGCATGACATGGTGTGGTGTCGTTATTGACATCTGCAGGACACTTACTCATCTAGATACTACTACCATATCACCTTATCTACTAATGCTGTACGCTAACAGCATTATTCTTCTTTGTTTTTCTTTTTTTACTTTATATCAAACTCTTGCTGATTTTAGACTATTATATATGTGAATGAATGTGGCATGACATGGCTTGAAGACCAGCGCTTCGACATTGAAAACATACCTTTATTCGCTGAATAAAATGATCGTTTACAACAAGAAGAATGCTCACAGAAGAGACGATGGCTGAATCAATAAGACGTAAGAGTGCCGGCTGTTTTCCGGGAGGTCGTACGTTAAACCCGCGGCTGAGTCAAAGCCCGGCTGGGGTCAAAGCATTGAATTACAAAATGCTAACTTGTCACTACCTAGCCTGGTATTCGACTTGAATAAGATGGCATAAGCACTGGCTTGCTTAGTATCAGGATAATACATCGTATCATAGAACTGAGTGGGATAGCAATGTGTAAAAATATACAGATTTTCGGTTCGGATTTATATATTGGCAAAGAACATTATTATTCTTGGGAGATGGAGTGGGGACCAGGATTATGTAACAGAGAATCTATGGGTACCCCACTCACTTTGTGACATAAGCGCCTATGTGGAAATGTGATAATGCATAGCGACCGAGATTGTGATGTGATGTTCATACTTAAGAGACAGTTAATAATTATTGAAATGTTCCCTTCCTGCACCAGAAACAGTGCATAGAGGGAGAGAAGCATTGATATATGTTTGTTGTAACTGTCTGCAACCAGCTGTTACCACGGGACAGATGGAAAAGCACACCCAGCCTTCCTGCATACATTATGGACACCACCTGCAGCTGGGGTTGATTGACAGCTGCCCCCAATTATTATTAGGGCGTCGCCCACCCAGGCTGTAGATGGTGTCTGATTTGCTGGTTGTGTGAGCCAAGTCACCTGCATTGCTTATACCTGACACACAGACCCCACTCTAGGCACTCTTGGCTAGGCGCTCTAGCAGAGGACACTCCACTTTCTACACTCAAATAAGCAACATCTATTCCAAAGACACTGAGATGTGTGTAACAGCCATTGGACTCCAGTTCAATGGGCTGTAGGCACTGATTCAGGTATACACAAGCAAGAGTCATGCGGATCTGTGTGGGCAGTTTGTAAGGATTGAGGGTGATAGGTTGCCAGTAGGTGAACAGGGGTTGATGCCAAAGCACAACCTCTTCAGAGTGAATCTTGCGCGACTTGTCTTCCTTTCTTCCTCATGAGTTGTTGAGAGTAAGGACAGGTAAGAACTGAGAGACAGTTGTCAGAACACACCTGTGGAGACTAGTAATGTTTGGGGTTCAGATGGCCGAGTCCCAACATATTACAAATATGTTGGTGCTCATGACCCGTTCTTCCAGTGGGGCAGCACTATAAAGTTGCCATGACAGTGCACTGTCTGAAGTCGGTAACTGACCTGATATGACCTTAAATGATGCTAGGATGTAGAATCCAAACATATTCAGTTTGTAATCTGCATTGGAGGTTATCGCAGCTTTATGGTATATATTGTGATTCTGTACTGGATGACACAGAGATGGAGCGCAGGTAACAAAAGGATTTGATTGAAAGCCGGCAGTAGCGGCTGGGCCCAGCCTTTAAACAAAAACAACAAGTAGTAGGAGGGTGGGTCGGCAGAAAAAGTATGCGCGTCACTGGCTCACCGATAAGTGAGGAGACAGTGGCGAGCTAAGGTTGGCAGGAGAAAAGGTGTGAAAGTTCAGTGGCCAATCGGGTGGCTGAATGGTGGACTCATCTATCCAACTGAATTAGAGTCCAAAATGTAGCGTGTGCGGGTGGAGGTATGTTGTTCCCGCTGAATCAAGTGCAATGCTAACAGTGCGCCCAATGCCTCTACTAAAAGCTCACCTGTGTCATAAGATGTGTACTTGTGCTATGGGTAGCTATAACTTGTATAGAGTAATTCCATTTCTATAACACAAAGTCAGGAATAAGGCTCGCCACCATTCACTTGGGGTTTTCACTTGAGCAACATCAAATCACATTTACAAAATCTCCACTATAAAATATCTGCTTCAGCAAATCTCCGAGATTATACAAATGTTGATGGTTGTATGTAGGTCGCCATAGGCTGATTGTCCACAGCTAAGGCATAGTTTGTGGTGGTTGTCTTGTGGTAGTGTGCATAATATAATCTGCAAAGAGGAAAAACTATTCTATACCAAATACTTAGCCATATTCGACCGTGTATATATATATATATCACTTAGATATTCATTAAACATTATTTGCAGATTGATGTCCATCAGTTAGGCTGCTATGGAGAAAATGAGTAAAGATAATTTATGTCCACGATTCCAGCGTGCAAATCGATGCTACTTGTTCATGCTTTCATTTCCAATATCTCCCAAATTCACCCTAGAACATGAAGATTACATTAAGATAAAGTGGATTATGTGAAAGTATGACGTCTGAACACTTTGGCTTCTGGATACTGAATGCTTTATTCACTGTCCAGGGTCCTGAACTGCTGGCACCCTTTGTCTATGATGTCATCTCATTTACATATTCCTTTGTTCTCCACACATGCCTGGATGTCTTTTATGCATATTTTACATCCCCCCCTCAAAGTATTTCTGAGATATGCAATATCTCAAAAATGTTCACTGTCACACCAAGTTTACATGTTAAGCACAATAAAACAATAATACAGGAAAATATCATGGGTACTTAGCTTTCACCCACAGGGTAGCCAATGTCCAACTGTACCCGGTCACTCATGTCCTTTGAAAATGTCCGGCTGCTTAGCCTCCTAAATGCACAGTGTCCAGTTTGACATAATAAAATATAACGACTTTGAAATCAAACAATACTTAAACTAACATGCACATGTGTTCATATGTGATTATAGTTTGCAACTGACTAACTTATAGGTCTAGCCTGTCTGCCGATCTAATCACCCGACCTGACATAATTAGATTAGCTGCGTTGTTGCAGAGGATGAGCTGTCCTGGCGGCCTGAGGCCCGGCAGTGTGTTAGCAGGTGGCATCGTCCTTATCTCACACCGTGTGAAAGTATGACGTCTGAACACTTTGACTTCTGAATACTGAATGCTGTATTCACCATCCAGGGACCTGAACCGCCGGCACCCTTTACCTCTGACATCATCTCATTTACATATTCCTTTGTTCTCCACACATGCCTGGATGTCTTTTATGCATATATTACAGATTATATGAATTGAAAAATCATCATCCTGTCGTGTGTGGAGCATGATAACAATTTGAAATATTGCCCCTATAGCAGAATTTAAACCAACACCTGACCTTAGTTTGAAGTCTCTTATATTTCAATTGGCTAATTTTGGAGTTATTTGAAGTGCAACGATGCAAATTAATTTTGACAAGCATGCCAAAGTTCTGACGCCATAGCACTTTGCAGTAGTATGCTCTCTTCAATTGCCTCAGCATTCCCTTCTGTGTGGCGACATATGTTTAATAAGTGCACTACTATCTAAGTTTGCGATGTAGAATCAAATCTAGATTATTGTTTTGGGTTTGGAAATTTGATGTTTTCATCGGACTATGCAGCTTTACCTATTACACTACCTAGGCTCCCTGATGCAATCATCAAATCCACGCCTACCTGTCTATGAGGCTCCTTGCCTGAATCCTATTTATTTACAGACTGAGCCCAGCGAATCATTGGCGGAAAAACAGCACCTCGGCACTGACAAGATATGTGTACAGATGAATAAAATAGTTACTCCCTACAGAAAAATTGCATTAATTTTAACAAGGTGGTTCCATATCAGGTGTTGTAACATTAATTTCAAATTTTCACATTTATAGGTTTGCCTCAACTGGGGATTGAACTCACGACCTCACCGCTGACAGGAGGGCAATATACCGGTAAGCCATCCCGTAGAACCAGGACACTGACACTCAGACACATTCTGCTCATGTGTCGGCCCGTCTCGCTAGATTACCGCTGTCATTGTGACCAGACAGCTTAGCACTTTGGAGGCGATTTAAAAACGATGTCTCATTTCCAGCTCACGGCCAGTACCGACGCTCGCCCATACCCCACACGCGCGGGCATCATTCCCCTTCCCTCACTCGCACACCATCCTCTCTGCTGGCCCACCCCTATCCCCCAGCACTCACTGCGCTACCCTCACCGCCATCTCACACCCATTTTAGCCATACCCAGAACCACAGTTACATCCCCCAATTCCACCCTTATGCACCCACACCCACTCACAAACATGCCCACATCCACACCCACAACCACAACAACTTCACACACCCCTCACACCCATCACACCCCTCAAACCCCTCACACCCCTCACACCCCTCACACCCCTCACACACCTCACACCCTTCACACTCCTCACATGCATCACACCCATCACACACATCACACCCATCACACCCCTCACACGCTTCACACCCCTCACATCCATCACACCCATCCTGCCCCTCTCACGGCATCGCAAGTCTGGTGTATCGGTATAAAGCTCCCGCTCCCCTCCCACCACACAGAACACTGATATAAAATAGGCCGGTAATCAGAATAGTATCTACCGTCATGGAAAAGAATACTCCAGTACTATTATACTGCCCACACTAGAAAAAAACAACCCATGACCCCTTTCTTTACCACCTTAAATCTGCATAGTGCGATAACACCATTAATTAGTTTTTTAACTAAGCACTTGAATATATATAGAAATATATATATACAGTATATGTTCCCCTTGCACTTCTACTCGTATAATGCATTATACATCACATATATATATAATTTGACACTCTGTGATACATAACATGTGACATATGTAAACTATGTTAGCGCGTGCCGGCCTCAAGGGTAGGGAGCCCGCATGAGGGCAGAGGGGAGCGCTGCTTGGATGTACTAAGAATAAACCACTTGTGTCCTGGTCGTCGGAGAGTTCACTTGTTGTCCTTACATGGTGTCAGATGTGGGGTTCAAACCCACGCCCACATTCGTGGACCAGAAATGCGCCTACAAAATTTCAATTTAATTGTGAAACATATTAACAGTTGCAACATGTATTTTGCAGATGCCCTGTCCAGAGCGCACACTGACAACACCGCACCTCACGATCTGTTCGACAACAATATGTCCATTGCGAGTGTAGACGTATTGAACAAAATGCTACAACGCATTCAAAAAGAAACAGCAACAGACAATACGCTTCAGCAGGTAATGCACTTCGTCAAGGTAGGATGGCCGACAAAAAACAAACAGATACCAGCTGACGTTAAAATGTTTTACACGTTTAAAGAAAAAATAACAAGTAATAATAATGTCCTGTTGAGAGGCAGTCAAATTATTATACCGAAGGCAATGCAAAAGCTAACCTTAAAGTTAATACATGAGACACACATGGGCATAGTCAAGTGTAAGCAATTAGCCCGAGACCACGTGTTCTGGCCGGGAATGAATCAACACATTGAAGATATCGTAAGTAGATGTATGACATGCCAACAGTACCATAATACCCCTCATACAGAGCCCATGATTTCTCATAATATTTAAAAAAAAACGTTCATGAAAGTCTGAACCGACCTATTTGAGATAGAACGTAAAACGTATCTAATCACGATTGATTATTACTCAAAATTTCCAGAAGTCTGAGAGTTAAAAACAACAACCTCTGGGTCGGTAATTAAAGCGTTGGCTGAAATATTTGGCACTCACGGAATACCTAAAATATTAATGTCGGATAATGGGCCACAGTTCACAAGCAGTGAATTCCGTGCATTTGAAAGAGCATACGATTTTAAGCATATCACATCCAACCCCCACTACCCAAAAAGCAATGGGCAAGTGGAACGTTCAGTTCAAACAGTGAAAAAACTCATAAAAAGTCACTAGCAAATGACATGGATTATAATTTAGCGTTGCTAAACTACCGAAACACACCGTCGGGCGCACTAAATGCGTCATCGGCGCAGTTACTAATGAGCCGGAGATTAAACTCAAAATTGCCAACCACGGACAGTCAGCTAAAACCAACAATGCAAAAATCAAAAGCCAAAGAATTTAAAGAAATTCAAACAAAACAACAAAAGTACTATAACAAAAACGCAACGACAACCCACAAACAATTAAATGTGCAAGACCACATCCGGTATAGAACACGCGAAGGAAAATGGGCTACCGGAATAAGAATGAAAATAAATTGTCCAAACACACGTGATTATGAAATTAAAACAAATGCCGGGAAAACACTCAGACGAAACCGTATACATTTGTTTAGAACACCAAACCCAAACGATGACACAACTAAAAAACAAGACAAACGAACTAGCAACAAAGCTAACGTGCACAAATTACAACCCACAAATAGATATGTAACTAAATTTGGAAGAGTGTCAAGCAAACCAAATCGACTAGGTATTGATGAACGACAGCAATTAGCTCTGCGAGTTGGGAGTGCAGGTGGCTAATTGGGTTGACAAATAACATTCACCGGCTAATTATAGTCAGTGGAATGTCGCGTGCAATTATCACGCAGGTGCAAGCAGCGAATAACAATTGACAGACCAAACTACGTACCAGACATCTATTTTCAGACATTCGTACTAGTAAAGGGTGTGTTGGAACACCGAAGGTATGTTACTAAGAGTTGAAACAACCTGACCGACGGAAGGTCACCAAGAATCTTGGTTCGAATAAAATGTAAAAATAGCAAGTGTTTACAGTAACAGTACATAGGATGAACCATGTCGATAATAAAGAAATTGTATATGCAATTAATTGACAGCCAAAGTGGCTACATGGACATAGATATATATATATATATTGATTATTGTTGTTCATATTGTATTGAAATTTGTTTATCGTTGTTGTTGAGTTTATTATGTTCTCATATATTTCTTGTTAACAAAATGGAAGGTAGTTGTTAAGAATTTATACACATGCTAAACAAAGGTGTCACAAACACGTATGACAGAAATTACATCAATGTTAATACCAATCAGATAGTTAAAAAACGATATGAATATAATTACGTATTACACAAATTAACGTGTTAGTATTAAGTAAAAGTTCAAAGATTGCAGTTCTCCATCTTGTAATTCTCCAAAATATTCTAATGTTCCATGTTTGTACACCATCTTCTCAAAAAAAAAAAGAGAAGGGAGATGTGACATGTAAACTATGTTAGCCTGTGCCGGCCTCAAGGGTAGGGAGCCCGCATGAGGGCAGAGGGGAGCGCTGCTTGGATGTACTAAGAATAAACCACTTGTGTCCTGGTCGTCGGAGAGTTCACTTGTTGTCCTTTGGTTCAGAACGTTAACTCTGGCTGGCCAAGATTTCTAGCTTACCGTTTATTTCTTATGGTCAAAATTTCCAACGGGAGTGATAGCGATAGTGGTACTCGTGCCAGCTTGGCGGCTACTCGTGATGGGTTTGCCACCCTGCGAGCAAACCCAAGTTGCCCAGGCCGCTGCCATCAGCGGTTAGGGTGATAGTCGTGTTTGGTGGACGAGATACCAGGCACTCCGTTAATAATATTAATATAATGTATTTATATTTCACATATCCAACTTAGATACTTTGCCACTTATTGAACATGTCACTATAGAGTAAAACCTCTCTAAAAATCGACCGACCTTGTGACCCACTTTAAATGGTCCATTTCGGGAGCTGGTCGGTTTAAGGAGTTAGAATATGGTTACAATGATGTCGTTAGGACCCTACTAAAGCGATCGATATAGGGGAGTGGTCAATATGTGGAGGTGGTCGGTTAGGGAGGTTTTACTGTATATAGAGGCGCACTAAGCCAACTTAATAGAACCTCTTACAGGCTGAAGCCTGTGAGGTCAGAGTTTTGACAAGCAGACTAGAATTAATGTGGCATGTTTGCATGTCAAATATCTCCCTAGTTAGTCATTTAGATCTAACTTACTTCCAACTAAAGTAAGGGAGGTTATAAGGATGGACCTAATATATTTATCCTAGAAAATGACACAGCCTTAAAACCATCGGACTTTGCAACTTCAATGCTGTCTGTTATACTTTGCATTCCTGGTATTCACAAGAAGGAATATCATACTGTGGAGGTAGCAGTCTACCTTTATTAAAATGCCCCCCCCCCCCCCATCGGTATAAACACACTCTCTCCCCTTTGGTAGTTTTATTCCAGCATAATATAGACAGGGGCGTAGCTAGGCGTACGCGCTTACATCAAAATGTCCACATCGTTTAAAAAAAAATTAAATATTAAAAAATAATAAAGAGAGAGATAGAGAGAGAGGAGGCATGTAGTAGTTTGGAGTGTCGAAAACTCAAGTCTAAAATGTGTAAAATCCGCCAGCTTAAGCTTAAGCTGCCCCCTAAACCCCCTGCCGAAATTAGGAGCACACTTCGTTAAAGGTCTAGCTACGCCCCTGATAGATGGTTGGGCGGCGGGCGGCGGTCGGCGAGCGGCGGGCGGCGGGCGGCGGGCGGCGGGCGGCGGGCGGCGGGCGGCGGGCGGCGGGCGGCGGGCGACGGGCGGCGGGCGGCGGACGGCGGGCGGTGGGTCCGTCCTTTGTGGCGCAGTCGCGCAGTTGACAACTGTCAACATGGCTACGCGGCGGTGCGGGAGTGCGCATGCGCACCGATCAGGCCATTAGGCCGTGTGTGCGCAGCACAATGCGCGGTGGACGAGTTGATTTGAATAATTCACAGTTTGCTTCATGACAGGTGGACAACAGCCCGATGTCAATCCATTAGAAGCATGGCATCATTGCCTTCTCTAGTGTATACAATACGCCGTCTGACAGCTGTGTATTTGACAATGTCAGTTTGATTTGGTTACGTAAGGTTTTGGGCTTGTTGTGTGGAAGTTCTTTTTTAATTGGGAGCTTTAAATTATGTATTGTTCTTAATTATATTTGTTAAAGGCAATGCCTAGAGGTGTGCAGGGTCATGTAGGGTGCATTACTGGAGATACATGAGTGCATGGCATGTACGGTTATGTCGGCTGAAGCTCTAGAGATACATGAGTGCACGGTGTGTACATGGATATGGAGGTATATTACTGGAGATACATGACTGCATGGGGTTACGGTTATGTATGGTTAAGTTATAGAAATACATGAGTGCATGGTGTGTGCGTGTGTGCATGGTCATGTATGGTGAAGTTCTAGAGATGCATGAGTGCATGATGCGTACATGGTCATGCACGGTGCATTACTGGAGATACATGATTGCATGGTGTGTATGGTTATGTAGGGTGAAGTTCTAGAGATACATGAGTGCATGGTGCGTACATGGTCATGTGGCGTACATTACTGGAGATGCACGAATGCATAGTATGTACGATTATGTAGGGTGAATATCTAGAAATACATGAGTGCATGGTATGTGCATGGTCATGTATGATACATTACTGCAGATACATGAGTACATGGGGTGTACAGTTATATAGGGTGAAGTTCTAGAGATAGATGAGTGCATGGTGTATACATGACCATGTAGGGTGCATTATGGAGATACATGAGTGCATGGTGTGTACGGTTATGTAGGGTGAAGTTCTAGAGATAGATGAGTGCATGGCGTGTGCACGGCCATGTAGGGTGAAGTTCTAGAGATGCATTAGTGCCTGGTGTGTGCATGGTCATGTAGGGTAAAGTTCTAGAGATGCATGAGTGCATGGTGTGTGCACAGGTATGTAGGGTACAGTGCTGGATGAGGTATGAGTGGTTGTGGGTGTACGTCCCACACCCACCCACGTTCAGCGTTACTTAATGCAATAGACGACAATGGAATAGGGAATGGAATAGGGAAACTCTGTCGAAACCATATCGGATATATTATGTTTTTTGTATTCATATAATAAAATATATAACACACATCTTCATTCTCATACAGTATTATATAGACGAATGCGTTGGTTGAATATGAAGAGGTAATTCCAGTGAAATGTCCATAAGTACCTTCAAAGGTATTATTCCCTGATCCACATCTTGGTACAGACGTGACTTATTGGCATATCTATGCAGTATGACCATACATATATACGTGAGGTGTATATAGGAAGAGTTCAGGCGCAAAACCACGGTAACCCATATCCAAAATTGCATTTTAATCAAAGATTTTTCCATGAAAATAATTATAATTTTCAGAACTTCAACTTTTCATATAATCATATAGTTATGGAGCAATGAAAAAAACTACTTTTTGTAGGTTTGATTCCAATGTTTATCTCCATTTTTGGATTGGCCTGTACATGGTGTTGCGCCTGAACTCTTCATAATGTGATGGTCCACGGTCTTCCACACTGCCACGCACTCACGGAAGAATGCCAAGATTGAGTAACAGTATGCTTCAACTGGTTTATTACAAAATCTATCCACTCTCCGTGGTGTCAATAGTCAACTGACCGGCCCGCTAACTCGACAGGTCCCACACCGCCTCGATAGCTGGGTGGCGGGTGTGCTAGCCACACACAGTAGAAGGCAGCCCAGTCGGGACTCTGCCCGGTGGCTAGCATGCCGCCACCTAGCACAATTCAGTGTAACTGCATAGGTGTGTGGTGTAGTGTCGGCCACCACCACGTGGTAGTGGAGCTCATGTACAGACTGCTACATTATGTATCGTTCAAATAGGTTTTGAACAAAGATGGAGGAAAGAGAGGGAGTCTACCCAGCATGCACTCTGTACCGTTACCCACATCCACAGGGCCTCCATATATCTACTCGCTCAAACAAAAAACTTGTGTCTTGTATGTTTTTAAATTTGTTTAATAAATAGTTTATTCCCGGGCGAGTGAAGCCTGACGACCCGTGAGCAGAGGGCGGAACCCTGGACTGCCCCCCCCCCCCCACCCCCAATAAAACACACCCACGCGCATTGACTTGTTGGTTGGAGGTTTGCGTTCTGGCAACATCTTAGGTCATATCAGGACGGGTACTGACTTGCGACAGTGCACACTCATGGCGACTTTATAGTGCTGCCCTATTGGGAAATCAGGCCGCTGGCACCATTGGTCGTAATGCTCGCATTGCGGTTGATGCGAGGCGAGGGAGGACCCCCCCCCCCCTCTTTCTCCTCCAGCCGTTGGCCATTACATAATCGCCCACGCTTCCTTCCCTTAAAACCAGCCCCAGGGCCGCCTCAGGCCACTCGCCCTCCTGCCTCCAGACACTCCTCTCCTCCATCAATTTGATAAGTCAGAAGTGAACCCCCGATCTCCCGCTGGAATACTCCCTAATTATTACTACTGATGGCAGTGCCTAGATAGGCCTAGTCAATACGAACATCATGGCACCATTTATCACCACTAACCCCCCCCCCCCCCCCACCACCCCCACCACCCACACCCCCAGTAAAGAAAACAATAAAGGCACACCTTTAATAATAGCACCGTTTACCCAACAGTTGATCAGATAAAAGGAATAATGTTCCTGGCGTGACAGCTCCTTAAAACAGCTCTTTAAAACAGCTCTTTAAAACAGCCGCTAATTAATGCTCTGGATGTGTTCGACAATAAAGCATTAAGCACGTCGCTTTAATGTGTCGTTGAAGCAGATGTCCCACCTTTGTCACTCTTTGGCTGAATCATAAATTAATTTGAATGTTAATTTATCCCCATACAACAACAAATAAAAAGGGAAAAAAGGGGGACAGAAAGAGAGATGCCCGTCCCCCTCCACTATGTAAGCTCCCAGCCACACACCCACACTTGTACACACACTCACATCCACACCTACACCCACCCACACCCACACACTCAAACATCCACACCCACACCCATTCCCACACTCACACCCACACGCCTATACCCACACCAACACCTACACCCACCCACACGAACACACTCACACACCCACACACACCACCCACACACCCTCGCACATACCCACACACACACCCACACACACACCTACACCTAGACCCACCAATACCCACACACTCACACACCCACCCACACCCACCCACACCCATTCTCAACTCACACCACCACACCTACACCCACCCCCACCCCCACACCTACACCTACACCCACTCACACCCACACACACTCACACACCCATACACACACGCACACACGCAAACCCATACCCACGCACCCATAAACACCCAAGCACACACGCACACCCACTCCAACCCACACACACACACCCCTCACGAGGTCATCTTCTGGAATAATGGTCGGCTCTTTGGATATCTGAGAGGAAATAAAATGTCCATAATCGTTCCATTTACTAATGTAGGAAAGATGTCCGAGTAACTTATGTGACTAATTACTGTTAAAGTTGCATAGTCCGATGATTTTCACCGGGCGCGGTGGTCGAATTGGTAAGATGTCGGTTTCGCCTGCCAGAGATCTTGAGTTTGGATCCAGATCGAGTCAAACCATTGACTTATCAAATTTATACTTGTCGCTTCCTAGCCTGGCGCTTGGCATTAATAGGATAGGGCAAGGACTGGTTTGCACAGTATCAGGATAATGTGACAGTGTGGGGTATTGGGTCATCGTGCCAGCAGCCTGGTTTCACAGTGGGGCAGCATTATAAAGGCAGCATTTGTGTTGACTCTCACAAGTTGGTAGCCGTCCTGATATGACCTTAGATGTTGCCGGGACATAAAACTCCCAACCAACCAATCGATGTTTTTGAGTCTATGTCATTTTCGGAGGTAAATATAGTAAGTTGATTACATTAATTATAATCATTATAAGTTCATTATAATCTACCTTATTTTCGTTTGAAGTAACTTCGATTTAACATGACTAAATTCAGAGATATTTGAAGTGGATACATCCCAAATTAAAGTTGCATAGTCCGATGGTTTTGAATTTCTGTATTTTTTCTGAGATAAATATATTAGATGGATCACTAGTATCTACTTTAGATTAGTTCAAAGTTACCTATATTTTAAATGGTAAACTTTTGAGATATTTTGAGTGCAAACATGGAAAATTAGTTTTGGCAAGCTTGCAAAAACTCTGACACCATAAACTTCTGCAGTAACAGGTCCTGTTAAACCGACTCAGTATTGCCTTCTATGCAAAAACAAATGCTTAATAAGTGCATCAGTATCTAAGTTAAATATCGTGTTCTCTGTGGCGGATTGGTTAGAGTGTCTGACTTTTATCAAGGTCAGACTCCTAATCTGAAGGTCAGTGGTTCGATTCCCCATGCCCCCCACCTCTGCCAATTTGGATTTCCACTGCTGTGGATAACTTACAGTGTCATCAAAGGCCAGTTTCTCTCATACCATCTCTATCTGGTGTGGGAGCTTAAAAATCCCTTGGGTCGTTAAAAGTGTAGGCTCAGGCTTTCTATCGACAAACTGTCTAATGGTGAAAACAAGTCTATTCAGACTTATCCATAATAGGCAGTATAAATCTTCAAGAAAGAAAAAAAAAATGTAAAATCAAATCTAGATAATTGGATTGGTTTTGAAAATTTGATATTTCATCGGACAATGCAGCTTTAAGGCTGGCGTGCTTCCCAAAACTCTTACCGCATAGACTTCAACAGTAGCAGCTTATATTACAACGTCATGGCATGTCCTTCTACGTAGCAACAAATCCTTACTAAGTGCGCCATTATCTAGGATATATATTCAGGTTCAAATCTAGATAACTTACTTTGCTTTCGACAATATGATGCTTTCGTCGGACTATGCACCTTTAAACAGGCACAATCAATTAGGAATTAACGACTGGAATAGGGATCAGATAAGATGGCGAAGAGGAAGTGTCTAGCTGCTAGGACTACTCAAAGATCAGGTCCCCTGAATTTCGGATCACGATACCAGTAACCTGCTCTTCCAGTAGGGCAACACTATGAAGTCGCCCACTGACATATGCCATTACCTATTCTGCTAGGGTCTTAGGTGTTGCTAGGACATAAACCTCCTCACAAACGTCATTGTGCAAAATTGACTCATGCAAGGTTCGCCCTGGCGATCCCCATTGATACAGTCAAAGAACAATCGAATTGGGAAGACCAATTGCTGGTGTTTGAAATTTACCCTGCTTACTCGAGTATTGGCCCTTAATGCAAAATATTAAAAACAAATTACATTTACACTTAACATATCATGTGTCCGTAATCAGGGATACATATGTTATCAAGCATCCTATGTATATCTGCAGGAGGGACTCATTGGCCGAATGCGTTGAGCCTTCCGTCTCCTGTTTCGGGAGATCTGGGGATCAGAACCCATGGGTTTGTGGGTGAGAACCCTGGGGGAGTCAAACCAATGACTTAAAGTTTGATACTTGTCGCTTCCTAGCCAGGCACTTGACATGATTAGGATATGGCAGGTACTGGTTGGGTCAGTGTCAGGATAGTGTGACTGAGTGCGATATTGGATCATGCTACTGGTGCCCTTGTTTCCCAGTGGCGCAGTACTATAAAAGTTTCCAAGAGGGCACACTGTCACAAGTTGGTACCCATCCTAATATGTATGACCTGGGATGTTGCTAGGACGTAAAACAACAACAACACAAACAAACAAATATTTAAAAGCAATGCTTGAATAAAAAACAAATAATTATCGCCGTGAATATGGCCTTTGCTGCCGACACGCCGTAAAGAAACCACCAATCAATCAATCCTAACTATATCGATAATAGTCCAATGAATTCTCTATACGAGTGTCCAATGAAAGTATTTTGAATGGACAGGACTGCCCTCTATGGAAGATCTTCTGATCAAAAAGAATCTCCGGTGGACTGGACACATCATGAGGGTGCCATCAGACAGGCTACCAAAGCAGATCCTATACTCTCAACTGTCTTCTGGTTACAGAAAGAGAGGGTGCCCTCGTCTCCGGTTCAAGGATATCATCAAGAGAAACCTGAAGCTGAGAGACATTAAGCTCATGGACATCACTCTCACAGCAGAGAGCTAAATGGAGAGTGACAGTCAAGTAATGAAAGCAGTCTTTGTTGTATCATGACCGACAGCGTGATGATGATGAGACACAAATGAAATTCAGTGAAGGTACAAATGACAGGCATGATACACCCAGGAGGTAAGGTTCAAATGGTAAAACCAAAACTGAATGACCACTAACAGAAACATTGTGACGGCAGTCAGGGAAAGTAACTATGGGTAAGCTAAAATAACTAAGCAATCGCGGAATTAATAAGCTTAAATAGAGTATGGAAATATAGGAGACTATTCACAGAGAAAGAATGCATACAGTAGATAGCTACACAACAACTGAAAATGACTGAATGAGGGGAACCATGAGACCATTAGTGTATTAATGTCTAGCAGCAAAAACAAGTAATTCGACTTAACCGTTATGGACAGCATAAATACACTGAAAATATGTTCGGGCAAAATAAACGCTCATCGGGCAATAATAGCGAAATGATTTCGTACGGTACGAGTTATATGCATTACCGGCGCGATAGTGTCCTGTTCTGAGGAGGGAGGAGTCAGGTGTGAGCAGAATAATAAGTTAGGCGCAGTACTTTGCAGTCGGATCACCCAATACCTGTCTTCTAATGAAGATGGGTCGCCACTGTCTGAATGTTATTAGCTCGAGTCGGGAGGATGCGTGCATTTTTAACGGGCGGAGATTATTACTGAGACAACTCGGCGACACATCCGGTTTGTGGCCCTGTACCTGATTGGCTTCCTTGCCACAGCTGCCTGAGCGGAGGACATCATTGCGCATGCGTTTCATTGATGTCGCAATTCCTTTCGGGCCGGGTAAGAAAGACACTGTGTGTGTATCAGTGGAATATGGCATATCAATTCGTCTAGCTGTACACGACTAGAAAGAAAAGGACAAGCAGAGGACTAGTGTGGTGGACGCCCCACATTTTATTTTCTCAGGCCATGGCCGAGCAAAACAGCCCTACCGAACATGTATACGCAAAGCTAAACATCCTTGAGGTGAATGGCGATTTGGGGACGGATCGGCACCGGAAGTGACGGTGGCGCCAATAGGCCCAGAGCAAATCGTATATGGAGCGAACATAATATAGATATTCTGATAGAAAAGAGAAATAAATAATCAAAAGCAGCGCCGCCAATTTATATATATTATATAATGCTTATATTCAACATAATGATTAACAAATCAAGGCAGGGCCTGCCCAATGTATATGCATAGGCGGGCCCTGCTTTTCTCCTCAAGGGGGAACCTCCCCCTGAATATATTGGGTGTCAGTCCCCGCTGACACTCAAACACATTTTACTAAGTTGCGTTGATTTGTTGGCCCTGTGCCAACAATTCTACACTGCATACAGTCTGCATGACCTTTTTACTTTTAGGGCAGCTGGACTGTACCACCTCATATAGTTTACTAAATAAATTCTATCAATTATTAATAAAACTTTTCTTTTTCTATGGGAATTTGTTTCCCTTGACCACAAATATATGATTGAGAGCTTTCTAATTTAATGAGTGTCTATTGCCACATAATTGATTGTCTGATTTTACATGTAAAAGCGAGGGATTGAACAAAAAAACAACATTTCTCGCCATGATTATGGCCTATGCTGCCGACACGGCATAAAGCAACCACCAATCAATCAATCAATCAACTATAATCTATTATGGGAATATAAACAAGGACACTATCAATCTTCAGTCCCCAATGTAATAGTATATTCACTGTATCCTATCTAACTGACCCTGTGTAGTACAGTATTAACCACACTGGCGCCACCTGTGAGGGCCTCTAAGTACTGTATCCCAGCTGCGTCTGGCCGTAATCGCCTATAGACCCTTCGGGACGGTCAAATTTTAATAATATATATCCTCTTCTCAACGACGTTAGTCTTATCGTTGTTCTTTTTATCTGGGGCCAACTGTATATATATATATATATATATATATATATACATATATATATATATATATGATGTATGACATATTATGCAAAAGTAAAGGCTTGTACGAGAATTACTTAACTATATTGTCCGCCTAATCGATCCCGCCCGCCCCACAGGAGGGAAGAAAGGACAACTACATAGCTTATTACATGCGATAAAGGGTTTATCACAATCCATATATGTGTGTATATGTATATGTGTATATATGTGTAATATAAAATGGTGTTTTATATAAATAATACAGCAATGCAACTGGAGTAGATTATATGTATGAAGGCCTATGGAAAGTTCTTTAACGAGTAGCTTGAGCTGTATGGTTAGCACTTGTGTGTGCATGCAAGTAGCGCTAGTGGGTGCTGTGTATGGGTTTATACGCCAGCCCCACACAGCAGTGAGACGTCTGCTGCCACTGAATTTTGTTTTAAATAAACGGTTGGTTTTATCTAGCCAGAGATTTCAAAACCATATTGGTATTGTATTGGTTGTATAATGGATTAAAAATGCTACCACGCGAGTGGGGAACCCCACGCCAAGGAAGGGGGGGGGGCGAGGCAGACCCACCCCCCACCCAACCCTAGGGGGGGAGGCCACTAAAGAGCGTATTACACGTGATAAAGGGTTTATCACTATCCATATATATATATGTGTGTTTATGTGTAGGCCTATGTATGTACACAGATGTGTAATTGTATTTATTTCACCGACACCCAATGCAAACACAAATATAGCGCAATGATCTTACGAAGTTTGATCATCATCTGCCAAGGGGTTATATCTCCCAAGTGAATTTAAACTATGAGGCATATAACAGATAGTATCGCTTGGGGGCGGGGGGGGATAATCAAACTACTTCTACTTTCTGTCTATTCTAGCTCAGGTTCAGTCCCTCCTTTGGAACCAGCGGGTTGAAACTCTTATATTGTAATGATATATGTTCATTCTGAATCGTGCAACCCATCTGGAAGGTTCTGAAAGGAGTGAATGATTTGTCTAGGTTAGGTTCATGGTTAATCAATATGAATAGAGGAAGAGATAATGTGAGTGAACCATGACAATTTGCTTGCACCATATATTAGCAAAAAAAGTAATTTATTCTTAGGAAGAAATAAACGGAATAAATTGTGTACCGTCAGTATCAAATGTCAAAACCAGTATCACCTCCCGTATAGATCGAGGACACTCTATCAACTAGACTATCAGTGTCAGACGTATGATCTGCTGTACTTGAACGTTGGTTGGTTGTTGGAGTTTTATATCCTGGCAAGATCTAATATCATATGAGGACATGTACTGACTTGTGATAGTTTGCACTCATGCCAACTTTATAGTGCTGCCCCACTGGGAAATTAGGCTGCTGGCACTATGATCCAATATCCCACATAATATCAAGATGGATACCGGCTTGTGACAGTGTGACAGTGTGCACTCATGGTAATTTTATAGTGCTGCCCCAATGGGAAATCCAGTCGCCTGCACCATGACCCGATATCCCACTCAGTCACATTATCCTGACACTGAGCTACCCAGTCCTTGCTCTATCCTATTGATGCGGAGTGTCAGGCTAGGAAGCGACAAGTATCAATTTTATAAGTCATTGGTTTGACTCTAGCGGGAAGCAAAGTCCTGATCTGCCAAATGCGAGGCCCGCGCTCTACCGATTAGGCCAGTGCGCATGGTATAGATGAACGTAAACGGAATGTGTGGAAAGGTGTACAGCTCAAAGTGCGTCTTCCCACCACCAGGTGTGACCTGTCACATGGAATCGGGTGTCGACTTGTGCTTTGTACATTTTCATAATCTTGCACATTAATTACTTCCATTTGATTTATAAAAAATATTTAAATTCCTTGGATCATTACCTCCAGTTGAGGTATGTTCATATTCACATTCGTTTGGTAGGTAATTAATTACCTCCATTTGAGTCAGTAGTTAGCTATGTAAAAGCAAAGTTAATTCAAAATAAGTGACTTAAATTATAATGATCAACCTAATATATATATATTTGAGAAAATGACAGACACTCAAAACCATCGGACTATACAACTTTAATATACTCGAAGGTGAAAATGTCTTTGCAAATAATCAATCAATATTTTTAAATATGTGTTCCAAATTATTCAGAAACATTTGTGGCAAATATCGCAAAGTTTATCTTCCTTATATGCTATCAATATGACCATTGTATCTGACTCTATGAATCAGTGTTATAAATTATTGCTTTAATTACTACGCCTTGCCTTGCAAGGTGCAACTTTTTATTTTGTATTTAATTTTTGTTTGATGCTGTGTGTATACTGTCCATAGCATGTAAGCTTGAGTGCTCGGGCCTGTTCTCAATGCTGGCCAGTTGTAGTAGTGGTTTAATCTTATCACACAGTAGGAGGTGATAAGATATCTTTGTTTCTCACACAGTAGCAGGTACATGGTGATTATTTAGTATATCTAGATGTTTGAGCTTGTTTTGTGTTGGGGTTGGCTATCCAAGGGTGATTCGAAATAGGGAAGGACTGCTAGGTAGCTGTTAGGCTTGGCGGTTAAGTGGGTTCTTGGCTCGAAGATGTTTGAGCGTGTTTATTTTGGGTTTGGCTATCCAAGATCGATCCGAAATAGTGAAGGTCCATTAGATAGCTAATGGTTTAACTTCTAAGTGTAGGTGTTATTGGTTATATTTTCTGATCACCCTTGTAGTGGGTGCGAATAGTATATTAGTTTTTTTGTTTTTTGTTGTACTACTACTTATGAAATAGGCTACTCTACATTTATAGGCTTGTACATAGTTTGTAGCTGTTCGTTATCGAATGAGGGTCGTCCAGATTACCCCCTTGGGAAGCACAGTTTGTGGGCCGTGACTTAACACATGCTCTTCTGGGGTTTTTGCCCCAGGGTGTTTTCAGGGTCTCCCTTTTTTTACATTTATATTGTTGTATGTTTTCAGATCGGGAGTCTCTGTTTTTGATGGTTTGTGGTTGTTTGTTATCTACTGACTTAATTCTGAAAACGATGTGATGAGTCACATAATTATTTCACCTTCTTTCTATCGGCGTCTTTTCGCCTGTCCTACTCAGATTTACATTTATATAAAAATAACCTACAAACGCTACGCCATGCTGACTGTGCGCCAGTAACTGTTGGCAATAAAAGCGTTAATCGCTAGAACGGCGGAGCAGAGCAGGCCAGGCGCTGTGACAGCTTGAAAAGGTCCCATCGCTTCTTCTACAGATCGATCGTGAACGACTAAATGTCGACGCGCCGCCCAGAACGAGGCGCCGCTTGAGGTACAAACAATTCATCGACGGTTTGCGGTCGGGACATCCTTTTATCGCCCACTTCGGAGTGCCGATGGCGGCAAGGTTGCAGCTCTCTTGCTTAAAGTCGCCAGCTATCCGCCGCGTGGGAAACAAACGAACTCGATTTGAAATTCTGTTGCGACTGAAAACTCCCCAAAACACCAGCGGCTTGTCGTGGCTTCTGCGCATGCGCGGATTTTCGCACGTTGCGGCGATCACTGCTATTTGTTTTGTTTACACTCGGCGATTCGACGCTGATCGAGCTGCTACGTTAATATCGCTTGGAATTTAAGGTTAATTTAATTAAATTTCATTATTTTAGTATGTAATTCTGTTAAATATGATCGCATTCAATAGATTTCGGCGTAATCGGTCCCTAACCTGCGGCACAAGCTGAGAACCAACTTGTCACTGTGTGAGCCTGTTGCCGGCACAATTTCAGCCAATCACAGCGGCGATTTGTATATTCGGGCGTAATCGATTATTCAACTCGGGTCACTCGAGCCACTGTTTTGTTT
Organism: Branchipolynoe longqiensis; assembly: GCA_030323885.1. Classification (NCBI taxonomy): domain Eukaryota; kingdom Metazoa; phylum Annelida; class Polychaeta; order Phyllodocida; family Polynoidae; genus Branchipolynoe; species Branchipolynoe longqiensis. The sequence goes on from CM059187.1 coordinate 93,553,141, forward strand.
ACACTCGGCGATTCGACGTTGATCGAGCTGCTACGTTAATATCGCTTGGAATTTAAGGTTAATTTAATTAAATTTCATTATTTTAGTATGTAATTCTGTTAAATATGATCGCATTCAATAGATTTCGGCGTAATCGGTCCCTAACACTGCCGGGCACAAGCTGAGAACCAGCGAATCTTGTTACTGTGTGAGCCTGTTGCCGGCACAATTTCAGCCAATCACAGCGCAGCTTTTGCATTGCAAATGGCCGCCGCCTATGGGGGCGGCCATTTTGAAGACAACAAACTGCCATTGCAGTTCAGACTAGCACTGCCCTGGTCCCATACTCTCCCCACACATACTTGGTTCATTTAAACATAAAAACTAAACAAGATTGTGCTTGGAGAGCATTTGTCGGAGTACGCGCAGTGTCCCAGCGAGCTATAGCTGGTCCCTTTAAGGTTGCATAGTCTGATGGTTTTGCTAGGAGTTATAAAATTGATACTTGTCTCTTCCTAGCCTAGCCCTGTGGATTAATAGGATTGAGACAGGACTGGTTAGTGCATTGTCTGGATAATGTGACTGAGTAAGATATATCAGGTGACGGTGTTGCCACACTAGGAAATCAGGCCGTGCACTGTCACAAGTCGGTAGTCATCCTGATATAACCTTAGATGTTGCTAGGACCTAAGACAACAACGAGGTAAAACGTGTTCTACAGCTCGATCGTGAGTGACTAAATGTTGACGCGGTGCCCAGAACGAGGCGTGGCTGGAGTTACAAAACAATTCATCGACAGTTTGCTGTCGTGACACCCTTCTATCGGCCACTGGGGAGTGATGGAGGCACCATGGCGGCAACTCTCTTGGTTAAGGTTGCATAGTCCGATGGTTTTGCTCTCACTTATAAAATTGAGATTTGTTGGTTCCTAGCCTGGTGATGGGCATGAATAGGATAGGGCTAGGACTGGTTGGCTCAGTCTCAGGATAATGTGACTGAGTGGGATATCGATTCATGGTGCCGGCGACCTGATTTCCCAGTGGGGTAGCACTGTAAAGTTGCAATGAGTATGCACCGTCACAAGTCACTACCCATCATGTAATAATGACATTAGGATGTAAACCAACAACAAAACGAAGATCTTCTACAGATCGATCGTGAGTGACTAAATTTTGACCCGCCGCCCAGAACGAGGAGCTGCTAGAGGTACAAACAATTCATCGACAGTTTGTGGTCGGGACACCATTTTATCGCCCACTGCAGAGTTCCAGTGGCGCCATAGTGGTGTCGCCTTGTTTAAAAGTTGCATAGTCCGATGGTTTTGAGCTTTGGCCCTTTTTTCCGAGATAAGTATTGTAAATGGATTGTTACAATCTACCTTACTGTGATGGGGCCCCTTGGTTGGCCGCCCGGAACTTGACTCTCATGCTGTAGACCCCCCCCACCCCCCAAGTAAGCAGGAGAACAAGTATGTTTGCTTCTGATGTCTTTAATCTCCGCTCACTGCGGCATCCACAATCAAGTGACCCGCCTATGGCCTGCCGGGTCCTAGGTGAACTTCCTCGGGGGGAGGTGGGGGGGGAGGTTACGGTAGCCGCACGCAGTAGGTGGCAGCCCTATCGTGGCACTGCCTGGTGGCTACCATACCGCCACCTATTGCTGTAAACTGAGACGGTGACGGAGCAGTCCTTGCTGCCACCGTATGGTAGTGGAGCTCATGTCTGGACCACTAGATTACTTTATTCACTACCCAGTAACTTTGATTTTAAATCTTTGGACATATTAAAAGCACAAATATTCAATAATAATTTTAGCAAGCATGCAAGAATTCTAACAGCATAATACCCCAGTCACACGAGGCCTGCGTTCGCTAACGATCGATTCGGGACGTCAAAACTTCCTCGTTGCGCCCTCCCTACGCCCTGATTGAGTGCTGTCACCGCGAGGTCGCCAACCTCCCGGCGTCCATTTCGGGAATTTTGAACGCAAGGAGGTTGCTGCTGCTGCACGTGCAACCTCCTTACGTCCTGTTCCGGCGGCGCCATTCAAAATGGTTGGCGATATGGCGCCGACATGGCGCCGCCCTGGTGCCGCCCTGGCGCCGCCCTGGTGCCGCCCTGGCTTGGTGCCAACACATGCAATGCTGCAGTCACCATGTGGTCGGCTCTGACCTGGCGCCGACCTGGCGCCGACATGGCGCCGACATGGCGCCTAAAACGAATTTGAATTAATGTATCGAATGGAACGCTGGGTGGTTGGCGTCCTTTAGGGCGTAGGGAGGTTGGCGGTGAACGCTGCCTCTCGTGTGACTGGGGTACTGCAATAACATAGTCTATTAAATTCACGTAGTATGCCCTTCTATGTCGCAACAAATGAAGAGTCCTTTTCCGAAACGCGATAACCGCCGGTCCAAAAAGTGAGTTTGCAGTGCCACTGCCGGGATTGTGGATCATCTTTCTATGCCACTGCCGGGATTGTGGATCATGTTACTATATATTTATACATATATACATGATGAGCTTTTTATATTCAAGATCACTTTATATATATATGAAAAGCACAACCTACAAGCTACAAGCTTGGCATTTGTATTGCAAACTCATTTGTGTGATTTGTGCTTTTGCACGTTTTGGAAAAGAGCTATTCAGATGCTTAATACGTGAACTAGTATCTAAGTTAGATATGTAGAATGAAATCTAAGTGAGTGTTTTGGTGTTGAAAACTTTGATTGTTCATCGGACAATGCAACTTTAAGTTTTGTGCTTGCGTCAGCGGCTGACGTCATTGTGTGCTTTCGACTACGTCACTAGTTAGTTACTCCAGCAGCACTATCTCCAGGACAGGACAGCTGAACAAACAACCAATCAGAACAAGTGGTGGAAGCTGCCTTACGGAAATACCCACATGAATTTGCAATCTAAAATGCTAGATATACAGTGAAAGTGCTTATTTATCAGAGCCTGTGAGTTTTGTGGTAAATAAGTAATTGATTGAAATTATGTCGACTAATCAACTTTCAAAATCAAATTGCGAGGTTCTTGTGGCCACCATCTCATTATTGTTGGATTATCTTCACATTCCTATACTTTATATCAATATAGGTAAATAGTGCATGCTTGAACAACCACATCGCTTATATATTGGACTATTGTTTTATATTGTGGTTCCTCTACTTCAGATATTTATATAAATATCTGTAAGGGTAGCAGTGTATTAACTCTTTTTTGTTTGTTTGTATTTGTTATTCAAGTAAGTAAGGTAACCTCTTCCAAAAATGTCATGATAAATGTCTTTCTATTCCTTTTTAGCAGTACATAAAGGATCTGTTTTATGCATTGCATATTGTAAAATATTCTGATGAAACGCATCGGTGGGGGAATACAAATGGTCTATAATGGTAAATGGTATATAGTGCCAGGCGCATGAATGTATTTATGTAGTTGCTGGTGATACTTTACTCATGGTCAATAGTCATTGTGTATTAGTCAGATAGTGTGAAAGAGGCACTAGGAGATAGTGTGTAAGGGGCACCTAGAGCTATAGTCACTACCCCCTCCGCCCTCTGTGCGTCATGGATCACCACACACTCAGCTCAGGCAGGTGGTGGCCTAGCAGCTGTAATGTATGTGTGAACGCCGTGAGTTATGTGATGGAACTGTTTATTCAATCCTTAGGTTCCCGGCATGCCCCAGTCTGGACTCACCATGACTACCCCCTAGGATACATAACATCTCCTTTCCACACTATGATTTATGTATAAATTACGTTTAAATCTAACATACACCATCTATATATATATCAATCAATCCTAAATGTAACTACATGTAACTAGTGACATTTATATATTATTTTAGGCTTGGCTTAAAATTAACAACTTATAAACTAGTGACATTATATATATCTCATGTCTGTAATAATATGTCACGTATCATGTACATCTAGGATACATAACATCTCCTTTCCACACTGTGATTTATTTAACGAATAACATTATAAATTATGTTTAAATCTAACATACACCATCTATATATATATTAATCAATCCTAAATGTAACTACATGTAACTAGTGACAGTTATATATTATTTTAGGCTTGGCTTAAAATTAATAACTTATAAACTACAACATACCTTCACTGAACATTAATGTACTATATACACAGGTGTCACCGTATATAATATATTCAATAAATCTAACATATAAATAATAATCAAATATAACCTGCCTTAAGCCTAACCGTTAATATGAACATTAGCCACCCATAAGATGCATAAGGTGACATACAAGTGAAGCAAATTTTATTTAATAGGTATCTTAATGAATAACTGCACCTTTATGGCACGGAAAGATAAATATAGATCCTTAATAGTATGTACGTACACTGTATTTATTCTTAACGATGGCTATACTGCATTTAGGAATGGCCAAACCTGAATGGTTTTCGAACTGTCCGCCCATACCTCGATACGTATGGTGCATGCACTTCATTGATCATATGAGGTGTGTCGTTATCATCTGTATGTGTGGAAAGTCGTGTATTCGTGCCATGTGAGTAAATTGTACTCTTGGGACATTTATAAATGTATTTTCTGTTCCTGCATAATGTGTTCTTGTCATTATTAACTATTTTATAATCTCTAGGACCAGGAGTATGTGTCCCAACGACTATTCCAGATTTCCATTCGTTATTATGATTTTTATATTTTATATCATCACCTACCAAGATACGTGGTAAATTGGAACCTGCATGAGTGTCAAAATACTTTTTCTGTCGTTTCTGAATATCTCGCATGATATGCAATTTTGATCCCTGTATGCGTGGCATTAGATGATTATCCAGTAAAGGCAAACGAGTTCATAATTTTCTTGACATTAACAACTGGGCAGGTGAAGCACCAATACCCGGCAAGGTAGTGTTCCTGAAAGTGAGTAAACCCAATTGTACGTCGCCCCCATCTTTAGAGGTCTTTTTTATCATTAATTTAATCGTTTGCACAAAACGGTCAACCTGACCATTGCTTTGCGCATGCATGGGATTAGTGTACACAGGGATGAACTCATACACAGTAGCAAAATCTTGATATTCCATACTTGAGAACTGAGGTCCATTGTCAGAAACGACGTAACGTGGGATCCCATACCGTGCAAAAGTCTGCTTGAGTGTCTCTATTATTGCCTTGCTTGATGTTTTCTGCAATTTAATTACCTCTGGGAATTTTGTGTAGTAATCTATTATAAGAATGTAATCTGTGCCATTGACATGAAATAAATCTATACCTACTTTATAGAAGGGTATGTCTATAACCTCGTGACTTATTAATGGTTCTCTATGTTGTGCATTCTTAAACTCTTGGCAAATTGGACACCTTGAAATAACATCTTCTAATTGTTTGCCCATCCCAGGCCAAAAAACAGTGTCACGCGCTCTTTGTTTACAACATCTGATTGCATAGAGTTAGGAATTATTATCTGATCACCCTTTAATATCAAACCTTCCCTGGTGGTGATATCTTGAATATAAGTGAAATATGGTTTGATATCATTTCAATATCTTTGCTCTTTTCTGGCCAACCATCCCTAGTGAAACGAAGTATTTCCTGTAATGTGTGATCAATCTTAGTTGCACATCTGATTCGGTGCAAGACATCAGTATCAACACTCACGATGGCTACAGACAGGTCTTGATCGAAGAGATCGTTTGGTTCAACACTTGTGGCATGTGCCCTTGAAAGGGTATCTGCAAAATAGAGCATTGGACCCTTAGCATATACCACCTTTAAATTATAATTTTGTAAACGCATACGCATTCGTTGCATACAAGCTGATAATTCATGCAAAGGCTTCATCATAATCGACACTAACAGCTTATGGTCAGTTTGCACAACAATTTTATTGCCAAAGATATACTCATGAAATTTACGATATCCAAACCAAATAGCCAGAAGTTCCTTCTCAATGACAGCATAACTAATTTGTGTGGCATCCAATGCTGTTGATGCCATGGCCACAGGTTGATCATTCTGTAAGATTGTCGCCCCAAATCCATATTTGGATGCATCAACCTGTAATACGATCTGTTCCATGCTATTGACAAATCTCAGAATGGGTGCACTTGTTAATAATTCCTTTAACATTTTGGATGCTTTAATTTGTGGGTCATCCCAATGCCAAGCTATCTCCTTCTTTAACACTGTCCTCAATGGTTTAGTAATGTCCGCCATATTTGGTATGAATTTGCTGACATACCCCATCATCCCTGAAAACCTTTGTATTCCCGGTTTATCAACAGGGTCAGGCATATCCAAAATTGCCTGTACTGTCTCCTCATTGGGTCGAAGTCCCTCTGCTGTAATTAAATGACCGACATAATTGACGCTAGTTTGACATATTTTTGACTTTTTCGGGTTCAATTTCAGATGCATGGCCCTAGCACGAGATAAAACTGCTTCTAAACGAATGTTATGTTCGGTAACAGTCATGCCATGAATGAGGATATCATCAGATATTACATGAACCCCTGGTATATTTTGTAATATCTCGTTCATTTCCTGTATAAAGATATCACCCGCCGTCTTGATACCGAAAGGTAGTCGTGTGTACCTGACTCGACCCCAAGGGTGTTGAATGTGCATAGTTTCGAACTGGCCTCATCCAATTGGATTTGCCAATACGCGCTATTTGCATCCAACACCGAAAAATATTTTGCCCCGTGTATTTGAGCCACAACCTCTTCAATTGTACGGACAGGATAGGGGCCACGCAAAATTGTTCTATTAAGTTTAGTCGGATCCAAATAAACCCTAATTTTCCCTGGTTTCCTGACAACTGTTATAGAACTGACCCATGATGTTGGTTCAGTTTCCTTAACAATAACACCTAAATTTAACATATGTGTCAATTCTTTCTTAACATCTTCAGTAACCGTTATAGGGATCCTATGCGGAGGGTCAATGATCGGGGGTACAGTAGGATCAATATAAATAGTAGCATTCACCTTTATTAAATCTAACCCAGAGAACACATCAGAATATCTATTTACCACATCCTTGGCAGTATCCTCAGTCGCAACTGCATCACATCCCAGTTCTGTAATCCGGGCTAACAGTCCTAACTCGACACACGCCCCTTTCCCAAGGATAGTGCTCCCCACATTTGTAACTTGAAACAGTAGGTCACGTCCTTTCACGTCTAGATGTATCTCTCCCATAGGCATAATCCATTGGCCATTGTACGTCACCAGCTGACAGCGCGACGGTTGTAAATGAACATCCTTCATCTTGTTGAATATCTTTAACAGCAGGATATTCGCCTCCGAACCTGTGTCCATCTTGAATGAAACCTCACAACCTCCAACACGCACTGTCGTATACCAAAGATTGTCAGAACTTTTAGTGTTACAACATACGGCCCCAACAAACAAATCATACTCATGGCAACTGTCACCATGCAAACTGTCACTGGTATCTGGGTCAATGGCCAGTTCATTGACTGTAGTATTACGCTGCTGCTTTGCATGACAAACCTTGACAAAGTGCCCTATCCTTCAACAACCATCACATTCCTTCCCTCTTGCCGGGCAATTTCCTCTTGGGTGCTGATATCCACAATTTCCACACGTAAATCCCGGAGAATTTGACTGTCTAAATGGCGTTGCCATCGACCTCTTCCAATGCGGTTGCCGCATCATCGGCGCAACTCGACGGTCAAAAGCCGTTGCCACACTGTCGACACATTCATCACTCTTGTGTCCGCTCCTGGACAGCTGGGCACCTTTATTTTCACTTAATCTGCACATCTGTATGCATTCCTCCAGGGATAACTTAGATGTCTGTAACAAACGATCCCGCAATGAATTATCCTTCACGCCACATACGATTCGATCACACAGCAACGAGTCCTCGATGACGTCATAAGGCAATGTGTGATCCTTGACTTGAGCTCTCGAATGTAAACATCCATATTTTCACTGGATTGGTTGTACAAATTAAATTTATAACGGACAACTGTGATGTTACACTTGCCCTCACAGTACTGTCTGAATGCCTCGATCAACGGTCCAATCTTGTCTTTGTCAGATTCTTCTATATTTAACGTTTTATGAATTCTTTGTGCCTCACTTCCAGCGACGTGTAAGAAAATGCAGCATTGCACTTTCTCTGATTTAGATGCAGCACCGGACGCAGTCACATAGATTTTGTAAGACGTGATCCATGACCTCCAATTGACATCCATATTATCCTCCACATTCAGTGGACCTGGTGGTCTCAATCCTGTTAAAGCCATGTTTAGGATTCCCTCTTAAACATCTGACACCATGTAATGTATGTGTGAACGCTGTGAGTTATGTGATGGAACTGTTTATTCAATCCTTAGGTTCCCAGCATGCCCCAGTCTGGACTCACCATGACTACCCCCTAGGATACATAACAGCAGCCACACCGCATGGTGGTGGTGGGCAGATCACGGTAGCCATGGTGACACAGGAATGCTTGATGTTCATTTGTGGAACTGTAAATGCTTGATTCTCATTGGAGAACACGGTCAGGTGGTATGCCATACCAGATCCATGTACCCCTATATAATATTAAACCTGAGGGCATTGTCTCTCTCTACTTTCATTCTTTATATTCTTCCTTTCTCTTCTTGCCTGTATTGATTTCATTATAGCCTGCCTACACAACCCACAGATTCCAGCTGAGGACTTTGCAACTGGTGATCACGACGTTCTTTCACACCATAGGGTTAGTAATACTGTGTACAACATGATGTTCTAGACTGGTACTTTATATATATTATAGACTATATACTGCAGACCGTGTGTTATTTTGACTAAAACGTTAGTTCATTACGACATTATAGACTGGTGCTTTATATACTATAAAAATAATACTGTTGACCAGAAGTTATTTTGACTAAAAGATGTATGTTTCTATTCAAAATTGACAGATATTGCATTTCGGTAGTTAATTTTAATATGATGGTAATGACTGCAGTAGTTACTAGATAGTGTTAATTTCAAAATGTATCGAGAATTGATTGACTTTGACTGGTTTGGTGACTTGTGTAGGTAGTGTTTTTCTTCCATCTAGTTTTTTATCTGTTACATCCATTTTCAATGGGTTAGTTTCATTTGAAATTCGCTTGTTGACGACTTTTCCGGCAGAGTATGTCTATTCTTAAGGGAAACATTAGTCTTTGACAATGGTATTACTGTAATATGCCATGATTGAAGCCTCGTGTAGCCGGTGAATAGAATTGTTTTATTGGGACTACTTTCGGTTTCTGCTGTAACCTTGAGATGAACGTAGTGGTGTAGTAATACACTATGTGATACTTTTCACATTTCTTCTGCTTTCCAGGCATATTTCTATACTTGGATTCAATTCTTTAATTTATTTCTACCACTGCATACAACAGCAGCTTGACAATGCCTATCACATGGCGTGAATTGGGTACATATACTGCTGAGACTGATAAGATAGATGCCTGGAGTAGGTCCATGTCACAGATTCTTGATATCATTAAGGAGGCGAATGAGGAGCAATTATTTAATGTGAGGGAACATACTGTATTGAGGGAGTACAGAGAAGAACGCAGGGAAAAGTGAGAGTTATTGCAATTCGAACATCGTCAGCGGGAAGTATGCAATAGGTCATTGAAGGTGTATGGAAAGTCTGTACCCCTTCTTGACGGGACAGATAGAGGTGGTTTAAGCGAGTGGATAGACTTAATTGAATGAATAGGAGCTTTAGAAGATGTTTCTGACTTGGATATCATTCCTTTTGCGTTGTCTAATGCAACTGGTACATTGCATGAGGTCTTGTTCACTGCTTTCCAACAGAAAGGTGCTAAGTCATGTGGGGATATAAAAGAAGTTATAGCTAAGACTTTGCTAACAGCAGATGAGCGTAGTCATCTAAAGAGTATTTTCATGTCTTGAGACAAAATGAAGGTGAGACAGTAGCTGCTTATTGTCAAAGTTTCAAAACTGCTGCTGCTAAAGGTTGCAATCTTCCTTCTGCCATCTTTGGTAGTGATACCTTCGAGATACTTCTTTCAAGGTTTCTTGACTTCTTGCTCGACGATAATACCATGTGGTATGTCGAAACTAATCATCCTAAATCTCTAGAGGAAGGTTTTGAAATGTCAATTCTTAGTGATAGATCTATTATTAGGCAGCAAAGACATTCTAAATCACGTCTGGGTAGCTTAGCTATTCCTGATCAAATGGATAGTCTAGATTTTCTTCTTTGGATTTCTCAAAATCTTATGCTTCTAAGGGAGTTTCTAAATCCTCTTTCTTAGGTTGATACTCGGCAGGGTATTAAAACCAATCAAGGTGAGATAAAGTCTCTAAGAAAGTGTGTAGATAACTTGTCTTTGCCCAGTGGGATTTCTGAACATTCAGCAATTCATTCTGTAAGAGCTGCAATGCATTATCGTGTCAGTTCTTATGCGCAGGGCGTACATCTTGGTTCGCCACGTGAAAATCTAGAGCTGCCGGTTGGGGTAGACAATGCTTCTAAAATTAGGCACACTTCAGTCGCACAGCACACGGCTAAGCTTGCATGGTCAACACAACTGCAGGGAGGCTATGGGAAAGTGACATCAACTGCGCACATGCAGATGTTGTCGACTAAACCAACAAATGCGTATCCGCACATGCGAAAAAACAATACTGCTAGGCAGGGAAGACCTAACAGACCAACTTGGTACTTATGTAATGAGCCACACTTGTTGTGAGATTATCCATACAAACTTAAATTACTTGCTAGTAATGTGGATATGAGCGGTACTACACCGTTGGGAAACTAAAATGTGCACTTGATGCACATCCTACAGTTAATTTTGAATTTCTTGGATATAAATTATCTGGTGTTGTACACTCAGGTGCGGCTAAAAGTTTGATACATTTGACTCCTTTTCAATTTCTAGTTGATATTGCTATAGCCGATGGACAATTGTATCTGGGTAGTAGACTGAGATCTCTCTCAGGACATCTAATTTCAATTGAAGGTATAGCGTATATTTCTATCTATGGTACGTTATGTCCTTTCTTTGTAGTTAAGTCACTGAGCTTTCATATGCTCTTAGGTACAGATGTAATGGAAATTTGTGTAGCTGAAATTAGCTATTGAGCTAGGTTTGTTTCCTTGTGTGATATTGTACATCCTTGGATAAGTTTAGAATTAATTGACAGAGGAATTGCAGGAATAGGTCTAGAAGTAGATTATTGTAAGATACAATTTCCTTCTTTATTTCCTGATTCTGATGAGAAACTTAAAGCTATTAAGGTTGTTGAAATGCATATAGATACAGGTAGTGCATATCCTCTAAATCAGAGACATTATAGAAAACCTTTAAGTAAGAGATATCTTCTAGAAAAGAAAATAGAAAGAATGCTGGATGATGATTTTATAGAGTCTAGTTGTAGTCCTTGGGCTTCACCAGTTACATTAGTGCCAAAAAAGGATGGTACCATTCGTCTCTGTGCTGACTACCATGAGCTAAATGCAGTTCCAACTAAAGATGCTTATCCTCTGCCCAGGATACAGGATATTTTTGATCAATTGCATGATGCTAACATTTTTATCACCATTGACCTTAAATCTGGTTATTGGCAGGTAATGGTAGATAAGGAAAGTAGACCTAAAACCGCTATTAACACTCATATGGGACTATTTCAGATTAAACGCATGCAACTTGGATTAACTAATGCAGCAGCTGTATTCCAAAGAATGATGAATGTAATATTCGCAGAATTTTTAGGAAAATGTTGTTTGATTTATCTGGATGACATTATAATCTATTCATTCACCTGATGAGGAGAATCATCAAAAAGATGTAGCAAACATTTTGACCATCTTGCAGGATAATAGTATGATTATTAAGGAATCTAAATGTGAATTTGGAGTAACTGAAGTAAAACTCTTAGGTTACATTGTGTGTGCAGCAGGATTAAAACCGGATCCTGAAAAAATTATTGCAATTAGAGATATGGCTTCACCGACTAGTAAAAAAGAAGTAAGACGTTTGCTAGGCTCGGCAGGGTATTATAGACAATTAATTCCTAACTATGCTGATGTTGTAACTCCTATAACTTATTTGACTAGTAATAAATGTTGCTTTGTCTGGACTATAGAATGTGAAAATGCTTGGAATGGGTTGAAAAATCTCCTATTAGAATGTGTCCTTCTAAAATTTCCTGATTCTTTTAAGCATTATAAACTGTATACAGATGCTTCTGAGTACAGTCTAGGTGCTGTGTTGGTACAGGAGGATGAACATGGAATAGATAGGCCAGTGCATTTAATAAGTACTAGATTTTCTTCTGCTCAGCGTAATTATCCCTCTATAGAAAAGGAAGCATTTGCTATAATTTAAGCTCTAGTAAAATTAAGACCTTACTTATATGGTCCAGCATTTACTATCTATACAGACCATGTTCCATTCAAATGTTTTTTCACTAAAGAAATCCGTAATACACGTATTCAACGTTGCGGAGTATTATTGGCGGAATTCTCAGCACCAATTGTCTATATGAGAGGAGTAGATAATGTATGGGCTGATATGTTGGCTAGGTTGAGACCTAATACATAAGCTAAAGAACCAGTGGAAATGTTTGCATTTGATTCAATGTTAGCAGAACAGCCAATTGCTTTTCAGCACTATAAACTGTCATATAATGAAGTAATTAATGAACAAAAAAAGATGCCAGAATATACATTAGTGGAGAATGAAGAAACAAATTATTTGTTGATTGATAGTCTTCTTTATTCTATAATAGCTCTTACTAAGAAAGATACGTATCCTCGATTAGTCTTGCCGAAAAAATTCTAGTCATTTGTTGTAATGTTTTGCAAACGATCTAGCCATCTTCCAGCCTGCATGAGCCAGGATTCTCTTTACTGAGATTCCTAGTTTTCTTGCCTTCAAGACCATGGCCCCTCTCATTGAATGGGATGCATAACGTCCAGTTTTGACGCCTGCCTCCTTAACTACCTTAATGGTCCATCTTGCAAGCATGTCTCTCAAGATAGCCTTATGCTGTTTAATAAAGCTAATCAAAAGCTGTCTGGAATTCTGTATTCCTTTTGTGTTGGATATATATGCCATAATGGCCGAGACTACACAAATTTGTCGATCATCAGGAAAATTATTCACATGCACCGTGGACAGGGGGTCTCCTGTGTGCTTTGATTTTAGCAATTGATCTAAATCAAACGTTGCCTCCTTGCTGTCTATCTTCAGTCCATTTAGAGACAAAGCCACTATTGTCTGCCCTCTATGGCCCGTCACTAGCAGTAAAAGGACTGCTAACTTAAATCCTAGTTCTTTAATAGATAAATGCTTATTATTAGGCCATGACTTAAATAGCTTGAATACTACTGAAACGTCCCAAAATCTTTTGGCTTTGGTGGGTTTCTTTCATACAACGATCGTAAAAACCAGCGTACCACCTGGTGTTTTCCAACCGTTTGTCCCTCTATTCTTGGTAGAATAATTGACAATGCACATCTTTCTGCATTAATTGCCCCAAATACTAATCTTCATCTTCCAGCCTTCTTAAAAATCTGACAACCTGGGCTATTGTAGGCCTTAATGGCTTAACTTTCTTAATCAAATAATGAAGTCTCCACTTCTTCAAATAACTAGTATACAATTTAACTGTTCCTTTTCTCCAGGCGTGTGAAATTAACCTTTGTTGTGTAATTTTGTCCATGTTTATTAAAAAAAGGGATGCCAATAGGGGTGTCATTGACACGTCTTCGTGTGTTGTGAGCGACCCTTGATGCTGTAAATTTTCCTTGCTCTTGCTCCCAATGCCACTGCTGCCAGCCATGGCTGTGTGTACCATTCCGGTACTATCAGAATTGTGTGTAAGCGATCCATTCTGATCTTCCTGGCCACTCTGCTGATAATGCTGAATGGTGGGAATATATAATAGAATTCATTATTCCAAAACAAAGAAAAGGGATCCACTTGCATCTGGATGCCAAGATACATATTTTGATATCTTCTTGTTGTTTTGTGATGCAAACAAGTCCACTTGTGGTGCTCCCCATTTAAGACAAATTTGTTCAAAAATACTGTCACTCAATGACCATTCCAAATGATCATGAAAATGGTGACTTTTCCTATCCACTAACGTATTCTGACTACCTGGAATATGCGCCACTGTTAGCCATATCTCATGTTGTTGGGCCGAGTTCCAAATTAATTTGGCTACCTGGTTACAAGGTTTGGACCGAGTCCCCCCCATATTACGAATGTAAGGCGTCACTGTAGTGTTATCCGTTAACACTCTAACATGAAATTTAGGTATGCGCACTAAGCTGCATAAACCTAAGTAAATCGCTCTAAGCTCTAACACGTTAATGTGATCAGAGATTTCATCATCCAACCAATGTCCCCCAGATGCTTGGTGGTCCCTATGAGCAACCCGTCCCTCTAATGATGCATCTGTCGTGATGATGGTGTTGGGTTCACCCATTCTAATGGGGTTAGGAGAAGAATTAATGTTTGAATACCACCACATAATATCTTCTAACCCTTCTGGTGAAATAGTCATTTTCCATTCAAAGTTACCTTTAGTGCGAGCTAATGCTAAGTTCTTATCTATCTCTAGTGACTTAATATGAGCTTCGCCATATAGAATAGCTGGGGCATAAGCTATCATGATCCCTATCAGTACCGCAACCTGCCTAATCTTTGGCCGATTTATTTCCAATAATTGGTCTACTGTAGTCACAAACTTATCTAGCTTTTCTTGTGTTAGTGAAACTGTCATGTCCTTACTATCTAACACAAACCCCAAACATTTAAAACTGTTTGTTGGGTTCAATACTGATTTGATGTCATGTATATAAAAACCTAATTTGGTAAATGTTGCACATAAATTATCTACTGCTGTTTGACAGTCTGTTTTCGTTTGAGATACAATAAACAAATCATCAATATAAGGGAACATAATGTCCTTTCCTAGCCATATGCGAAAATATTGGTTTCAATAAATTCATAAATAAACATGGTGCACACACTAAACCGTTTGGCATACAAGTAAACTCATAGAGTTGGTCATTCCAACAAAACCGAAGAAATGTTCTGTCTGGTTTGTAAATAGGAACCGTATAATACGCATCCCTGAGATCATAACTAGCAAGCCAGGAGTCTTGTGTAACCAAATCCCTAGCCATTTCCAAAGAAAACATTTTGAAATGTTTATATTGGACTAATTTAAACTGGTTAAGTCCAAAATCATTATAATATCCCAATTCGGTTTGGGTCTACAACAAATATTAGAAATAAATTTGCCTGCCACATGAAGAACCGGCTCAATGATCCCTTTATCACAAAATTTCAGAACCTGTTCATTTAATGCTTCTCCCTCTGTTATAGCAAAACGATACGGAAATGAGTTCCTTTCGGTACTCGCTCTTCCATAAAAGGAATTCTTACTCCCTCGACAATACTAAGTGTCATCAAATTATCTGTAATCTCTCTCCATTCATCCAAATAATTATTAATATTTCCTGCCTCAAATTTACTTACAGGAGTCTGTGTGGACATGGGAGTTTGCGTGGAAACTTGTATTTGTTCCCTAGGTGAGGGAACGGCTTCTGTGCAGTGAACTCCCTCTTGAAGGGTCAGTTCCCCTTGTTCCACCCGAAGGACTGTCGCTGTCCTCGTCCTCTGGACTGATAGCCGTACCCCGTCCTTGTATGGCCTCCTCGTCCGGTTTGACGGTTTCGAAAATCCTCCATGGCTTTCTTAAAGCATGCAGGATTCCCATCAGCAGCCTTCTTTTTATCCGCATCCATGTGCTTGTGACACTTGCTGCCTGTCTCCACCTGTTTGAACAGGTAGTGGAGCTGTCTGCCAAACATCTTGGAATTATCCAGTGGCTTACCCTTAATGGGCTTGGAAGGAAGAAACAAGGTAATACTCCTTCCCATCATTGTCCACAACTTTCTTGGACCTGGCCACCTCCTTTCCTGCATCAGTGCAGACCGCCTTAAAGACGTTCTCTAAACGTTTGTATGAGAGGAGATTGCTTGCCGCGGTCAACATAGCAATCCCGCCATCCCTCTGGCTGAGGAGAACTTGTTCTCAGCCTGCATACGATATGCAATGGGCGCAATCGCGGACAATGCTGCCAACATCGCCTTCGGAACGGTGTGGAGCACCCACTCAAACTTCTTTCGGTCCTCACTGAGCTTGACATCACTGTCCATCTCCTTAACCAGCGAGTCTGGGATCCCTTTAATCCCCGTGAATTTCTCACCCACCTTCGTATTCAAATGCCCTTTGATTGTCTCTCACATCATGGTGGTGGTGAGGACCTTCTTCGCCTTCTCTTGTCTGCATTTCTTTCGGACCTTCCCTCCGATTTTAGCGTACTTTCCTGCATGCTGAGTGTCCAAGTCAGACTCTGTTGAAGACGAGTCGGACGAAGAATCCAAAGACAAGTCTTTCTTACTCTTCTTTGTCTTCTTATTCTTCTTCCTCTTCACTACCGGCTTCTTTCGTGCCCTAGTGTACTCGTCACCATCGGACGAACGAACTCCTTTCTTAGAGTGTTTCCTCTTCCTTGCTGGGATCCTTTCCTATGAGGAGTCTTCGTCTGAAGAATCGTCTCCAGAGTAATCCTCCCATTCCGAATCGTCAGATTCTTGGATCCGCCGTTTTGTCTTGCGACGTGATTTCGCTGGGATCATCTCCTCCAGTTTAGTCTGGAGCAAGTGTGTTAAACACGCATCTAGGCCAGATGGGCCCGGTTCTGGCCCACTCACCTTGTCAGAGCCTTTAGGCGACCCTTGGACCGCCGGCCTCAACGACAGGTCTTCATCATCGGTAACCCGACTAGGAGCCTCCGTCTTACTACGCTCTGTAGCCAGTGGGACCCTGAAAACGATCGATAAACGAAAATGTTAGGGAATGCTCAACCAAAACGTCACAAAAGTTAGAATATAACCCAATTTGTGCGTTACTTGTGTTGAAAAACGTATTTAAACCGTTTCAACACAGGCATGAGAGGAAATTGTGAGTGTTGTAGGTTAATGGTAATGAAACCAAAACCATATGAGGGGTAGGGACCAGTGTAGCGGTAGCCTCCCACACTCTCTATCCCATAAACTTCTCCCTCCTGTGGTGTAATGTGCCAACAAGTTGGAGAAAATGATACGAGATTCGGAGGTACACCTAAGTAAAACAATTTGGGGAATCTAAAATGAAACCCAGGAATAAATCCTCACGATATATAGCCCCAACTGTGCAGCATAACCTGTAACAAAGAACAATGGCGACATTGTTCTATCCATGTTTTAAGAAATCGTAAAACACCTCCAAACCTTTGAAACTCTACAAAAAGTTTCATACACTTTATCATAAATACCGCAATAAACAATACTTACTCATTAATATGTCGTTCTAGGTAGAAAACTGCTGGAGCAACTCAACAACCGTCCTCCCATTGTGAGTTGATTATGCTAATTGCTGGACCTGGATGTGCTTCCTTCTCCCTTGGCTACTAGTAGCCTGAGGCTTAGTACAGAGGTAATATATATATATATATATATATATATATATATGTATATGTGTGTGTTTGGCTTATATATAACACTTACAAACTAGTGTAGGTTGCATATGTGTATATAACAACACACATGTGTGTTTACATATGGGTTTGAGTAGAGCCACTCCCAGAGGACAGATAACAAACGTGGGGTATAAAATATACAATGTCCCCTATTGTCGCCCAGCCCGACGACGCTGCCTCATCTGCGCCGATGTATGGCCGCGTTACCAGGACATGCCCGGGCTTCGTGGAAAGGTGACTGACTGATCGACAGTTCCTTGTGAAACATTAACTGATTGTCACGGAGAGCCATAGCGGAAGGGGGAACGGTGGCGGGTGGGCAGGACGTGGGGGCGGGGGAAGGGAGTGGGGGGGGGGGGGGGGCGCCCATACGGCCCGGTCCAAACTGCCGCATTACCGGGGGTGACGAGCCCCGGGCCCGAGGCTTTTACTGGGCTCCCCGGTACCGAACGAGGTGCAGCCGGCGCCTTCTACTTCCTGCCCCGCCCAGCCCCGCCCCGACCCCGGGGCCTTTATCAACGAAAGTGCAGGCACAGTGCCGAGCAACAAAGACTGCAAGCCCAGGTCGCTTCATGTTACAGCCCACACCTTATGGCGGAGAATGTTTGTGTATGTGTGTGTGGGGGGGGGGGGGGGGAGGAGAGGGAGGGGGGAGGGGAGGGGGCGTGTGTGGGAGGATATGAGAGTGGGTGTGCAGGTGTGATGTGTGAGGGGATATGAGGGAGGGGTGCAAGGGGGTGTGTGGGAGGATATAGGGGAGAGGGTGCAGTTGTGTTGTATGGGAGGATATGAGGAAATGTGTGTGGTCTGATATCGGGTATGTTTTCCTCTTTCGTGTTCCTGGAATGCACTCCAATGTTGAATCTAACTCGGTCAATGCGCAGCAACCCAGAACTAGAGTCTGGCATGCCATATCGGGCAATAATTACTTACCGTATCATCATGCTGTCGGTCACGATGTGACAAAGACTGCTTTCATTACTTGACTGCCGCTCTCCATTTAGCTCTCTGATGTGAGAGTTGCGTCCATGAGTCGATCTTAATGTCTCTCAGCTTCAGGTTTCTCTTGATGGTATCTTTGAACCGGAGACGGGGGCGCCCTCTCTTTCTGTAGCCAGAAGACAGTTGAGAATAGAGGATCTGCTTTGGTAGCCTGTCTGATGATATCCTCATGAGGTGTCCAGTCCACCGGAGATTCTTTTTGATCAGAAGATCTTCCATAGAGGGCAGCCCCATCCGTTCAAGTATTTCCTTATTCCTCACTTTGTCCTTCCAGATTAGCCTCATGATTGAATGCAGATGTCGCATCATGAAGGCATGCAGCTTTGTCAACTGCTGTCTGTACACTGTCCAGGCCTCGGCTCCGTATAGTAGGGTGGATAGCACGATTGCACGGTAGATCTTTCCTTTGACCCGAATGGACACATGGTGGTTGTTCCAGAGTCTCTGGCATAGTCGGCCGAAAGATGCGCTAGCCTTGGCCATCCTCCTCTGTATCTCAGCATCAATGCATCCATCACTTGATATAGTGCTTCCGAGATAGGTGAATTCCGGAACAGAGTTCAGCTTGTTTCCGTCAACCATGATCTCCTCCTCTCGGGTTCTTGTAGAGTTGGGTTGGTACAGCACCTCCGTCTTCTTGATGTTAATTTTCAGGCCAAACTTCTTTGATGCATCGGAGAAAGCGTCCACTATTTTCTGGGTCTCTTCAGCAGAGTGGGCAACCAGTGCACTGTCATCTGCGAATAGTAGCTCTCTCACCAGTATCTGAGTAGTCTTGGTCTTCGCTCTGAAGTGTGCGACATTGAATAGGTCAGCGCTCTGTCTGGACTGTATATAGATGCCATCCCCCATGTCTCGGAAAGCCTTGTCTAGCATTACTGATAGGAAGATGGAGAAGAGCGTGGGGGCCAGTACACAACCTTGCTTGACCCCATTGGTAACCCTGAACGATTCCGAGACTTCCACTCCAGCACTAATGTTCGCCATCATTCCTGTATGTAGAGCCTCGATCATAGTTGTGAACTTCTCTGGGCATCCGCACTTCCTCAGTAGCTGCCATAGCCCGGTCCTCCCGACTGTATCAAACATTTCATGAAAGCTGCCTGCAAAAGTTTTGAAGTGCTGCTGGCTTTTGCAAGTTACCAGCGGCACTCTCTCGGGGACCAAATAGAGGTTTCACACCGGCAAGAACATGTCAAGACAGGCGCAAAACTATTTGTCCCTGTAGTGGCTGGTCGGGAGATGTTGGGAGTTCCATACATCAACCGCCGATCGTTTGGTTTAACCGAGCTTGGTTTAAAGGGGTTGGACTGTATAACGCAATGCCATTTGTGTTCACATTAGACCCCACACTTGAACCGCTAGACCACACACACCACATAACACCTGGGTCTACACCCTTCACCCCATAAGTGTTACGTAATATTCCAATACCCCCCAAACTTGAAAATCATAAAACAAATTAAATCAATTTAAAATGTTATTAATTAACTGTTGTTTTGAGAGAGAGAAAAACCTACACGAGTAAGAAACGTAATACTGCTGTATTGAATTTGTCTTCCAGTAATAATTTGTTTATCGAATCCATAGAATCCATAACACAGTAAAACCTCTTTAACCGACCACCTCCACATATCGACCACTCCTCCATATCGCCCTGAAAAGTGCACTAATGGCCGTCTCAGTTACTCTTCTTACTCCAGCGGGTCCTGACAACTGTCTGCCAGGCCCCACCTTTAAAGTATTCTAAGCAACTCATAAGGAAGAAAGGAAGACAAGTCGTGCAAGATTGACAGCGATAAGGTTCAGCTTTATTGGCTACAACTTTTGTTCACCTACTAGCAACCTGCGAGACTGACTCACTTACAACCTGCTACACAGACCCATATGGTTCCTGCTTACATATATCAGAATCAGTGCCTACAGCCCATTGAACCTGGGTCTAATGATTGTTGCCCATAGCTTAGTGTTTTGGAATGTTTCTTCAGTACTTCTAGAGAGAGTGTGTCTGCATAGCAAGTGCAAGGAGTATAAGGTGTCTGGGCTCACACAGCCAGCCAATCAGCCACCCCCTACAGCCTGGTTGGGTGGCACCCAAAAGGATCACCTGTCAGTCAACACCAGTGCAGGTAGTGTCCATAATGTATGCAGGATGGCTGATGTGCTTGTGGTCCCGTGGTAACAAGTAGTTGTCATACAGTTACAGTAAATATATGTAGATACTTCCACTCCATTTTCACCCTTCCTGGTGCATGGAGGGAACATTTCTGTAACAAGTAACAGTATATTTCTATCTGGACATTGTATCACAATCACGGTCACTGTGTGTCATAAGATTTACGCATAGTTTCTTATGTCACGATACCAGACGGGATGGCCGAATGAGTTAGAGCGTCCGTCTCCCGTGCTGGTAGATCGTGGGGTCGTGGGTTCGAGTCCCGGTCGAGTCAAACCAATGACTTTAAAATTGATACTTGTCGCTTCCTAGCCAGGCGCTCGGCATTATTAGGATAGGGCAAGGACTGGTGTGCTCAGTGTCAGGATAATGTTACTGAGTGGGATACCAGGTCATGGTGCCGGTGGCCTGGTTTCCCAGTGGGACAGCATTATAAAGTCGCCATCAGTGCGCACTGTCACAAGTCGGTACCCGTTCTGATATGACCTTAGATGTTGCTAGGACGTAAAACAACAACAAACAAACATCTTATGTCACACAGTGAGTGGCACCAATTGCTTTTCTATTACATAACAATGGTCCCCAACTCAGTCGCCTGAGCTATCAATGTTTTCCCCCAACTCGTCTACCATGACTGAAAGACCGTATATTTTTACAGCTCGCTTTGTTTTGGTCCAAACCGGTCGCCCCTACAATATCATTGCAATGATACAAAAAAAGACTTCTTAAACTGACCATCTCCCTAAATGGACCATTTAAA
The DNA here is from genome assembly GCA_030323885.1 of Branchipolynoe longqiensis. Taxonomy (NCBI): domain Eukaryota; kingdom Metazoa; phylum Annelida; class Polychaeta; order Phyllodocida; family Polynoidae; genus Branchipolynoe; species Branchipolynoe longqiensis. Next base: position 93,574,656 of record CM059187.1, read on the forward strand.
GTCGGTCCTATAATTGGTCTATTTAGAGAGGTTTTACTGTATTTAGATTTGATAAACTGTGCCCTGAGGCTGGTCGCATGGTAGTGCCTTCTCTGTAGAGAACAGCAACAACTTCAAATACCTGCCTGCTGACAGTGCATTTCCGGTGACTGAACATTCTGTATATGCTGGAACCAGCGAGTGCTGAATGAACTGAAGGTAATGACTGTATTTGCTGGCGCCATCAGTGTTGTTCCAGGCTGGCAGGTTTTGTGGGATGTCAGGCTGACAGGCTGGCAGGGTGGCTGGCAGGCTGGCAGCCTGGCAGGCTGGCATGGTGAAGCCACGCAGACTGGCAGACTGGCAGAATATTAGACTGCTAGATTCACTAGACATCCAGACTACCAGGCTGCCAAACTCCCAGACTGCCAGACATTCAGTCAGATTGCCACTGTCAGACTGTCAGACTGTCAGACTGCCAGACTGCCAGACTACCAGATTACCAGATTACCAGATTACCAAACTATCAGACTATCAGACTGTCAGACTGCCAGCCCGCCTGTATACCAGTTTACCAGATTACCAGACTATCAGACTATCAAACTGTCAGACTGTCAGACTGCCAGACTGCCAGACTGCCAGACTGTCAAATTACCAGACTATCAAACTGCCAGAATGTCAGCCTAGTAGACTGCCAGACTGTCAAACTGCCAGACTGCCAGACTGTCAGCCTATAGGTGCGGTGAATTAGAGGCTTTGTTAATATGTAAGGCATACGTCATACCGTAACAAAGGAAGTGTTATAATGAAATAGCGGATCAGTTTTCGCGCCTACAGTTGGGACCCACTTAACTAACAAGTACACATCAGCGGAAGTAGTTCAACTAAAGGAAACTCGTCTCTAAATGGGTGAAGCGAGTACAAATATGTATACTGATAATGACCACTGTCAGTCATAATACTAGGAAGTGCCTTTGTGGTCACCTAGCTAGCTAGCCCTCGATATTAGTTAAATGTGTTTGCTTTGTCCACAGGCTGTTTTTCTGCAATAACAACAACAGTCAGATAAATAGAAAGAAGCGTTACCTGGAAGTTTTCAATATGGAAATCTGATGCAAGATTTGTTTTTTTATGTCTTTGCTATAGCTGATAAGGGATAAACAAAGACACCACACTAAGGTCTATTCAGTGGCAGTGGTAGAAGGGTGCTGCTCTTTATTATTATATTCCATGCCTTGGTTAATATTTACTTGATATGATATATTCAGTGAAATTCAACAAATTAAAGTAAAGTATGTTTTATTTAATGATGCCTCTAGAGAACATTGATTGTTGTATCGTCAGATATTGGACGTCAATCTTATGGTCATTCTGACATATTCTTTGGTGGAAACCCATTGCCACCTCCTACTGTAATGGTTTAACACTAACCCAATAATGGAAAGACGTGTCAACGTTAATCCTGTGATAGGTGTAATATATGCATAAAAGACATCCAGGCATGTGTGGAGAACAAAGGAATATGTAAATGAGATGACGTCAGAGTTCAAAGGGTGCTGGCAGTTTAGGGCCCTGGATGGTGAATAAAGCATTCAGTATCCAGAAGTCAAAGTGTTCAGACGTCGTACTTTCACAATAGGCGCAATATTCCCCATTTCCATCATGTCCATGACAATATTCTTCTCTCTAGATCGCCCAGTTAGATTCTTATTGGTGTATCTATGCGTATATGTATAAGTATATATATATATATATATATATATATATATATATATATATACAGATATACATGCATGTATATATACGTACCTGTATGACTACACTCCATTTCCTGGAGGTAACATACGATTGAGAGGTTATCTGTGATCAGGTGCTTTTGAAAACAGACTGTCGGGTTGCTTCTATTACATAGTTCCAAGTTGTTAGATATCAGATGCAGTCTACAATGGGTGTGATAATCTGTCGGTGCTACCTCAGCTGTTGTCATGTAGCAGAGAACAGCATTGTCTACAACCTATAGACACCATGCATAACATAGCAGGGGGCGCCACCTGTTCAGCTGCAACATCCATCCCTTGTTATTCCTCTGAATAGCATGTTGTCACTGCTAATGAACTGGTCTTCCAGCCCTAATCACAATTGCCTCTACACAGTAAACACATCTACAACAATATAATTAATTATACAGATATACAATTACAGGAAAATAAGCAAAACATTGGTACATGAATGATAGGTAAAGAACACGATAAGAGAAAAAGAAACATGCAGGGAGGTAACTATGTTAGACTAGTATGGTAGGCGTTAGTAGGGGGTGGGGCATAACTGATTATCTTTCTAGTAGTAACATACTCGTTGAAAGGATAACGGGGGATGTAGGGTAGGCATTTGTGATTGAACTTATGTTCATGGTAATCTCAGGTGGGGCCTATTGAGTTAGTAAGTAGGTTAATATTGATTAATCATGTACCTCAGTAGGATCCAACTAGAATCATTTCCAGGCTCATTCCGTTGTAGATGGTGTTGTTGGTCTAGTTGGCCGCTACTGGCTGAGTTTGCAGTATTTGTTTGTTTGTTTGTTTGTTTGTTTGTTTGGGGGGGGGGGGGGGGGTGGGGGGGGGGGGCGGGGGGGCGGGGGGACAGGGAAAGGAATGGATGCCTGGCTTCTCCCCGGTGGCGGGTGGCGGGCGGCGGGCGGCGGGCGGCGGGCGGCGGGCGGCGGGCGGCGGGCGGCCTCCCCGCATGTATGTCTGTGTGTCATATTGTGACATTAAATGTGCAGACATCTAATATGCACAAATATACACATATTCGTTGGTTGCGTGTTGGAGTTTTCCGTTCTGGTAACATAAGTGCATACCAGGACGGGACACACATATTCAGGAGTATGACTAGTGAATAGGAGGAGTGTTTAGAAGTTGGATCTTTTGACTAGATGACCTGATCTAAAGTTGTGGCTGGTTAACTGGCATAATGGATAGTTGGACAAATTATCCAAATCTTGATTGGTTGTGGCTGATGTGGCCTGTGAGATATTTGCTTTGTCATTGTGAGGGTTTAACTTCAAAAGTCTCTTTTAAAACCCACTTGATTTGTGCTTTTACATTATGTGTAATGCAATAGTCGGATTCAAATATGACAGATTGGTTTTTGGTTGCTGGAGTTTGACATCCTGGCAACATATAAGGTTATATCAACAGGATTCCGGACTTGTGACAGTGTGCATCCATGGCGAGTTTATAGTGCTACCCCACTGGCAAATCAGGGTGACATGATATCCTACTCAGTCACACTACCCTGACCCTAAGCTAAGCAGTCCTTGCCCTATTCGTCAGACTATGAAGCAACACAACTTGTATCAATGTTATAAGTCATAGGTTTGACTCGACCGCGAATTGAACTCCCGATCTCCCGCACGAGAGGCCTGTGCTCTACTGATTCGGCCACCCCGTCCAGTAAATATGACAGAAAACCCGGTGGAAATTTCTCGCTGTTTGTATGGCCTTTGCTGCTGACACGCGGCACTAAGCATTCACTATTTTGCAAAGTTTTGCTACTCTAGAATTGTTCTCGGGTTCCACTGTTGTCAAGCTCTGACTGTTGGCTGGTTGGATAAGTCAGCAGGAACATATTTGGATAATATCTAGAGTTAATAGACTTAGTGTAGATCAGCGAATCCTGCTGCAAATCGATCAACATAAATTGCAAAGATTCGTGATCGTCCTTTTGAAATAAAAATCAGGGTCGGGCGGGCAGTATTTATTTCATACTTTTTATGTAGACGTAATACTTAACCAGACGTGACGACTGAATGAGGTGAGCGCCCGTACCTCGTTCCGGTTGGTGGTGGGATTCCAACTTATGGGTTCGAACATTGACAGGCGGGGAAGACAAAGTGGGCGTGACTACCTCGGGCATGGCCGTCTGGCTTAGGCGTCACCTCCAGGAAGAGGAGACGTGTTAGAAACACGTGGGGGGGGGGGGGGGCACCAACGGGGGCAGACGGGGCGGCGGGATGAGGGGGCGGAGAGGAGGGGAGTGGGCGGGGGTAGAGCAGGTTGGGGCTGGGTCAGATCAATGGGTGCACCATTACGAGTTCAATATCCATCAGCCAATAAATTAGGTGGAGAGGTGGAGCGGGAACACCCTGTGATTAGACCACAGCCCTTGAGCAGGTGCGTGTGTGGTTTGTGCGTATGGTGTGTGTGTGTGTGAGGGAAGCGGTGTATTACACGGGAAGACACGTTCAGACGGTCACGCCCACCGCCCACTGCCCACCGCCCGCCGCCCACCACCCGCTATGCGCCACAAGCTGCCCGCCGCCCACCGACCGCCACACGCCGCCCGCCGCTCGCCGCCCGTCACAAGCTGCCTGCCGACCGCCGACCGCCACGCACCGCCTGCCACCCGCCACAAGCTGCCTGCCGCCCGCCGACCGCCACGCACCGCCTGCCACCCGACGCCCGCTTCTTGCCGCTCACCGCCCGCCACCCGACACCCGCTGCCCGACGCCCGCTGCCACCGCCCGCTGCCCGCCGCCCGCCGCCCGCCGCCCGCCACCCGCCGCCCGCCGCCCGCCACCCGCCAAGGGGAGAACCAGGCATCAAAAGAAAACCAAGGGCTGAGGTCGGAAAATGACAGAGCTACTTATGACATGTGCCGGCGCGACCCGGACCCGCGCCCGCCCCGAGTCACCGCCAGGGTTTCATTGATAGGCGTCAATCGATGGGCGGCGTCCGGCGTGCGCGGCCCGGCGGCCCTGGCTTAGTATGCAGAACGGGCGGCTGGGTGGGGGCGGGGGCGGGGGCTTGGGCGGAACGGCCGCGTGGGTTGCACCGTCTGGCGTAACTGGTTGGTATGCTGGGTGGGGGCCTAGTGGCGAGGGACGGGCTGTGGCAGCCCCGGGCAGGGAGAGGAAGTGGGGGTAGGTGCAACCGGGCGAGGGGAGGGGGGGGGGGGGCGGAGCCCGGGAATGGGGGAAGGCTGGGATAGGGAGAGCAAGGGGCGAGACACAGCAAAGGGGGTGAGTGGAGAGAAGGGGGCTGGGGGTTGCTAGTTGATATGCGGTTCCACGAATGATGTCGTCGTGGGCGGGTTGTGGGTGTGTGGGTGGGTGGGTGGGGGGGGGGGGGGGGGGGGTAATGGACATGTGGAGATGGAGGGTGTGGGGGGTCTAGCGGGGACGGGCGGGACAGGGCGCGGCCGGGTGCCGGGGAGGAGATATGGGGGTAGCCGGAGACTCGGGTGTCTCGCCCGCCGCGAGCAGTTCACATCAAGCGTGGGGGAACAAAGTTAAAACACGAGCACCGAGTAAATATAGCCCGTGGTCATCGACGTGGGATCAATGCGGCCAACGCGAAGGGCGACATCACGCCGTGTGACAGCGGTGGGAACACTGGCGGGCTGTCACACCTGGAATGCTGTCATACTGTAATAACTGTCACTCCTGGCAAATTATCACATGGTCCATTGTCACCCCCGGAACACCGTCATGCTGTAACACCTGTCACACCCGGTACATTGTCACATGGCCCATTGTCATATTGCCATTATCGGAACACTGTCATATTGTTACAACTGTCACATCCGGCATTTGTCACACCTGGAACGCTGTCATACTGGAACAACTGTCAAATCCGGTACATGGTCACACTGTCACATCGTCCCACCTGGAACACTGTCATACACGTCACGCTGTCACACCCGGCCACCTCTGTCACACCAGGCACACTAGGCACACTGTCACACATGTTAGACTGTAACACCCGGCACATTGCCACACCCGGAACACTGTCACACGCAGAACAATGTCACATTGTCACACCCGGAACACTGTCACATAGGCCTACGTCACATTGTCACACCCAACACACCGTTAAACACGTTGCACTGTCACACCCAGTCCACCGTCACACTGTCATCCTGTCACACTGTCACACTCTCTATGATTGTAGTTTTTTTAAGAGGTTGTATGGTTTATTATGGTTCTACACCATTAAACATCCTAAGTAGGCCTACATCTAAGATCCCTTCAGGATCACTACCAGCAGTTGTAGTCGTAGTAGATAAATGGTGCCAGCGATGCAACTTTCTATTGAGTTTTAATTCTAGTTGGGTGTGCACTGTCACAAACTGGTGTGATTAAAGTTACATAGTCCGATGAAAACATCAAATTTTCAAAACCAAAACAGTTATCTAGATTTGATTCTACACATTCAACTTAGCCACCGGTGCATTTATTATGCATTTGTTGCTGCATAGAAGGGCATAATAAGTCAATTAATAGAAACCGTTACTACGGAAGTCTCTGGTGTTAGAGTTTTGGCATGCTTGCCAACAGTATTTTGGCATGTTTTGACGTCAACTATCTCCAAACTTAGCCATTTAAAATTAAAGTTACTTCAAACTAAAGTAAAGTAGATTATAATGATTAGTATAATATATTTATCTCAGAAAATAGCAAAAATTCAAAAGCATCGGACTATGCAACTTTAATGTGCTAAGCAGGCTAATTTGGGTGGTGTGGTTTTGGTGATTAACGTTATATCAGTTATTGGTGCAGTGTTGAGGATCAAAGCACTGAGCTGACGATCGGATATTCTGGTGTTGGAGATTAACGCGCTGGATTAGATAGTTGGCATTGTAGTGTTGGGGATGAATGTACAGGGCCGACTACCGGATATTGTGGTGTTGTAGATTAACGCGCTGGATTAGATAGTTAGCAGTTCAATGTTGTGGATGAATGTACATGCCCTACTACCGGATATTGTGGTGTTGAAGATTAACGTGCTGGATTAGATAGTTGGTAGTGCAGTGTTGGAGATTAATGCACTGGGCTGACCACTGGATATTGTGGTGTTGCAGATAACAGTGCTGGATTAGATAGTTGGCAGTGCAGGGGATTAAAACACTCAGCCGACTACAGGATATTGTGGTGTTGTAGATTAACACACTGGATTAAATAGTTAGCAGTGCAGTGTTGGTAATTAACGTACAGGGCCGACTTCCGGATATTGTGGTGTTTCAAATTAACATGCTAGATTAAATAGTTGGCAGTGCAGTGTTGGGGATTAATGTACTCGGCTGACTACCGGATATTGTGGTGTTGTAGATTAAGACGCTGGAATAGATAGTTAGCAGTTCAATGTTGGGGATGAATGTACAGGGCCGACTACCGGATATTGTGGTGTTGAAGATTAACGCACTGGATTAGATAGTTGGCAGTGCAGTGTTGGTAATAACTGTGCTGAGCCGGCTATTGAGTATTGCGTGTTGTAGTGTAAACGTGCCGGCTGGTGGTGTGGGTGGTGTGAACAGGTCAAGTGAAAGCACTACAGGTAATGAAGGAAAACAGGGTAAGAGTGAAAAGTAACAGAATGAGACTCTTTGGTTTATTGCTTATATAGGTTCTCAAGATTCAAGATGGCCGTTGTCACATGATCCTATTCATCAATCACAGTACAATGCAGTGGTCACATGACTTAATCCTCCAATTAGAATACAATGCAGTGGTCAATGATCATAACAATACCATGTGGGGGGGGGAGGGGGGCATGTGAGGTGACTCTTCCAAAGACTGTTCTTAGCCAAGCTCGGAAGTGACACTCCCTCCAAAGACTATTCAATTATACAAATTCTATACTCTCAATGAACAATAGTTTACCAATTTCACACATCCCTCATATGCCTTTGGGTTTTTATATTTTAACATTTATCATTATATAGACAGTTTGTAATTTATTATAGTAACTTCACCTCGGTTCACATGTATTATATCGGACAATTTTGCAACGTACTCCGCCCCTCCACTTCTTACCATCTGCCCAGCAGTATAGAAAGAAGTGCACAGTACTACGTTGTCACCTTTATATCCTCTTTAATATCTTCTATATCTTTTATCAACCTAAACAATAAATTGAGTCTGAAATAGTCGCGCTAATAGATAAGGTACATCTGACTTTGAGAGCAAAAAGAAAAAAAATTCCGAAAATTTTCATTTTCCTTTTTTCTTTTATGGTTTTTAATAAAATAATTCTATATTTTATTTTTATAATTTAAATATTAACTATGTTTTAAGTCTTATTTTACCCCGCTGATAACATATATGATGTCTTAAGAAGCATACGATTCATTTGCCATCATTTTTAGCTTATTCCGAGCATTTTTTAGTTTTGTGACGGTTTAGAGGTCGTTCTGCATCGATTCTAAGGCACAGTCCAGTCACTTAGCATCGATCTTACATTAGTGCTTAATCGGATTTGGTATTTGCTGTCAATCCTTCACATCGATACGCTGGTACAAGGCATTTTGTTTTACCGAATGCTAAGCTCGTAGAAAACCTGCGACGTCGATGGTAGACGCGTGGTTGATCGACAGGTCTCCATAGGAATAACATTACGGAACTCAAGTCAATGAGAAAACAAGGCCTAAGCGGTTCGAATCGATGACCTAGTTCTAGGAACTATTTTCTTGCAAATCTAGACCAAAATCTTCGATTTCACCAATTTTAAGTCGTTTTATCCCGAAATAATGGCAAAAGATGAATCAATATGTGTTTTTGTAACTCCTGTACAAAGATAAAGCATCAATTATCAGTTTTAACAATCATAATCGCATCAACAGAAATTCACATATACGATAACGTAACTTGGCAGCATAATGTAAACAAAGCAATGACAGTGGTTCCCTTTGAACTTCAAAACCATAATACTTATCCACATCATTAAATAATGATAGATCTACATGCTTTTGCTCAAGTTTAACGTATAGAATAGTAGTATTAGAATGTTCTGTATTTGTTGACGTCGATTGTCGATGTTAAGGCGTTTTCTCCACGAAACGGCAATTTATATTGAATATAACTGTCTCTGTGTTAGTTCTACGTGAACTCGTACGTCTTCGTTGCTTAATATCACCAACACGATCCAGTCACTAGCAGCGTATGCGTTAGTTCTAACTGAACTATAGCATTGTCCATCATATTGCTGTAGCGAAATCCTCGACTCAGTCACATATGTCAAAGTTCCCGCCGAACTCTGTTGACGATCAGCTTGTAGTACAGTTCTCCAGAACTGCTACGCTTGATAGTGCTGCGTACGAAGTTCATCGAATGTCAATGTTGATATAGCGATTCTATCGAAGACTAATGGAAGCACTGGTCAGCATATGCTTTAGTTCTCCACGTGAACCTAGCATTTCCTCACTGCTGACGCGAAATCATTGACTCAGTCACATATATTAAGAATATAGTGACCATCAGTATATGCTGCAGCTCCTCGCACACTGAGCATAGTCGACTGTTCGTACTGATGTCAATTGTTTCAGCTGTGATTCCAAAGTTCATAGAAGGCAACGGATGACTTCCTTCTTCTTCTACATACAAATCACTGATACAATATATCAATTTTATGTTTTATATTCAATAATTTTGAGTAATTTTAATTTTAAATTTAAATCTATAACCTCATAGATTATATTATATCATTTGGTAAATGAATATAGTTTTGTTATTTTGTAAATCATGATCATTAATATGTCCCTATAACATGAGTAATGTCAATAATATACATCTCCAGTACAAAGATCATTAATATGTCTCCTCAACATTAATAATGTCAATGAAATAACTCTTCAGTATAATAGATCATTAATATGTTTCCACAACATTAATAATGTTAATGATATATATCTAGTATCAAAAGATCATCAATAGGTCCCTATAACAAATTAATGTCAATGATAGTTTTAGATAGTTAATAGTTAATAATATATGCAATGTTCAATCATATGTCAATGTCAATGGAACCAATTAAAAGTGTAATACATGATAATGTTCATCAATTATGTCATGAAACTCAATGAATTTTGTATGCAACATTAAACCCTCATATGTACATGATTTTCAAAAGAACCTTTTGTATAGACAACCTCTGCCTAGGATACTTACATCTGAAATATATGTCATAACAATTAATGTAAATGCAGTTCATGACTTTCAATCAACATATTTCCACAATATATGATAACATTCCATCACAACCATGCACTATAAATGAACCATTTATCAACCTCTGATTATGACATTTAATCAATTATGATAACTTTTTACATTATATTATTTAGCTTTTAAATGAATTCTATGAACCATGCAATATTTAATCTATCATTTGTCAATGAATTTCAATGAATAACTATAAACACATGCACACCAACATCCATACACATTTTATAAATGAATAAATATCCAAGTCACCCTCTGTTCATGATACTTCAACATGAATAACATTTGCTGACAATGATGGCAATAGTGTATTTTATGCATTGTTTTAATTAATTCAGACACCCTCTATCTTTGATATTTCATGGCAATGATGATAATATTCATAGATTCTTGTTAATTTTTTATCGAAAATTCAAAATCATTAGATTTTATTTTCGAAATTGTTTTATGTGTTCATGAGAACATGTAAGATTTGGTTATTCCCACCCTCTGAACACACGTTCATTCCATCCCTATGGAATAACATTGGTTAGTGTCCCTATCTTTAGACAACATTTAAGGAAACTCTCAGTCAAACCTTATAGAATGTTGTTAGTCATCTCTTGTATCATCCATATCATCAATAGTAAAACATGTTATGCAGTGTAATATAGTACAATGTCTATACAATCTTAGCAATATTAATTAATTAATAATAGTATGATATATTGCAAAAAGTGGCTTATGATCTCAAAAAAAATATATATATGTTAATTACACTTCAGCCTTGCTGAGTTACAACATACTTCCTCAAGTTAAACAACATATTCAAAAATATATTCAACTCTTCAGTCCTATTGAATTCAAAATAACAAATGAACGTAAATGCAGCTATCTATAATGTAATGGAGTTACAGAGTAATTAGTTCATGCCATTTTATATTAGTGAGAAAGTCATTCCCCAATAGTTCATTAATGTTGTCTTACTACCATCAGTTACTCCCATTTCGCTGTGTAGCCTGCTGAAAATCAATTACACTACATCAAGCTAGATATGTGAAACTATAATGAGCATTATAGTTTTCTACGTAATTGGTATCTGTTGTTGATTGCATATGCGGGATACTGTTTGTAAAATATAATCTATTAGATTGTAGATGATTGTATGTCTAACAGTAGTTAACTCTTGGTATTCCCTATCATTGGGTTGTGCATTTGTGGCTATTATATATGTTGGGAAGTGCGTTATCTATATAAAATATATATAGTGTGTACGCATATATGTATTTGGCATATTGTGAGTTAACTTAAACATATTTTGTTTAAAGAAAAAAATTGTTGAGATATGCCCTATCTTTAGGTTAGCTGAATAGCCTCCCATCGGAACAGTGCGAGCTTGTGTTATAAAAAAATAATTTAGTTCATTCAATACCCTAGGCATTACTGTTGCCTCACCAGGTATCTTCTCCACTTGATAAGTAGCAGAAAGCAAATTATGTCTCGCTCAGCAAACAATAGGACAAAAAATAGGAAGAATCTTGCAGATCACTTTGACATAAATGAAAAAGATCTTCACGTCAGACATTACTTAAAATCTCCCGACGTTCAACTAATGCTTTTGCTTAGCGGAATATTTTTGAAAAGTTCAATATAGAATAGAACTTCTACAAAAGTATTTATACATTCGATCTCACAATTGAAATCAATCCAACGATCAGTCCTGTACATGGGTGAAAATCATTATTACTAACAGTTACTTCCCTTCATTGTATAGCAACTCAGTTACTCCAATTTCACTGAAAATTTATCAGCTTAGAACATATGGATCAGAAAGTAATTAAATCAAATTGTAGTTTACAAGTATCAACTTTCTGTTTAGGTTTTTCATCCATATGAATCACAATCAAGAACATTATTTAGTTTTATTGTTACACAAATAATTACTTTTATAATATATATCAAATTATTAAGTAATCTGAACATATAGAATAAATTTCTTATTGAAAAATAAAAAATGTTTTAACAAGTTAATTTAATTGTCTTATTTCATAATGTTAAATCAACTTATCTGTATTGTAATACACATAACAATATAGAATAGATACTTTAGATGTCTTAAGTATGTTAGTTGGATGTTTCTTAAGTATCGTTGTTATCGAGTTCGGCATGTTTTGTAGTAAAAAAACCATAAGACATGATACCTTACAACAGTTTTTCCGTCATTGACGAAATGTTCGTGTGTAACCCCCCCGTCAACCACAACGTCCGGATTAGCGACATTGTAAGACAAATCGATCATGTATTCTTGTTATGTCTAATTTTTACGCTTCACGCGCCGTTGAATTATCTGTAACTACTGTTTCGCTTCATACAAGCCCAAAACAACTTAGCCTTTCGCTTCACGCGTTGTCGCCGTCGACACCCGATAAGAAACTTGACTCCCGGGCTCCGTCTGCCGGTTTCTTTATCGTCTCCTTACCGTAAATACTTCACGGGAAAAGTGTACGCTCGTCGAATAGAATTGCTCTATCGACCTTACGCAGCCGTCTTTTCTCATACTCGAGAGGTGTAGGTTCGATAAATTACCTATATTTATGGAAAAATAGTTTTTTAGCTTGCGAGAATTTAATAGAATCAATACGGTAATGCAAGTCAATGTGTTATTTTAAGCGTTTTTAGATTTTTCACGGCCAAAGAATAATGATTTTTGTACTTAAGAAAAGTTAATACAAATCCAATGGTGTGTTCTAAATTGGATTAAATAACATCTTTGGTTATTTGCAATTTATCCGCTTTAATAATGTCCATTCTTACATATGCAAGATCTACCTCTTTCACAAACATAACATCTTCAAAGTCTTAGCGAAAGTGCTATAGTATTAGTTTTTAGGAACATAACATTTCAGTCGTTAGTGTGACGAAATTTAGTTCTTTTCAGTAGCTAAACAGTTTAAACTCAAAGTATTAAGTAACACCTGTTTCACGTCTCACCACGTAATTTGTAGGCGTACTAAAACTTAACTTAGATAAATAGAAAAGTCAATGGTAAATAAATGAAATTGTTATTTGTTAGTAAGACATTCAGTCACCACAGGTGTACTTTTTTCGCTCTATGTCCCGATAGAATAACAATACATTAGTACATAGCACCAATTTTCTTTAAAGCATTCACTTCCCTTGCTTACTCCACCAGAAATGCTCCGTAGCATTTGGTAAGCAATAAGTGTCAAATTTACTTTATTATGGAAATGCTACTACGGTGTCAATACCATTCACTGTATCTCTGTAATACCAGAGAATTTAGTAACTTAAATAGTGGCGTAACTTACGATACAACCCGTTAATCTTGGCGCTAATTTAGTAAGGAACATAAATATTTTTTATGATTAGACCTCGAAAACCCTGTCGATTAGCTTTGGAGCTGTCGACTTGCGCTAGTGTTAATATTTGCTTCGTATTAACGCAATGGTTAGGCATGGCGCAATCGTTATTTATTAGTGGCGCAGCAACAAAGAAAGTTTTTGCCGAATGAGCCGAAGCACTCAGACGTCTGCGGATTCGCCGATCCTTCCGCAGTGTTCTTTGCTGTGATTGGTCAATTCTTTTATCTGACGTCATATTACCAATTATTGGATTTACGCTCCGCGCTTGCTGTCGCGTAAGTGGACCAGTACCAATTTCTCTCGAATGTAATACTTTAGATTTAATTTTTCTTTTATTCACTAATAATTCATTAGTGCGTCGATTTTGATCAGAAATAATCGGATCGAAAGGCAAAGGTTGTGAAATACCTTTCCTTCGTTCAGTTCTAGTTAATCGTGGAGCAATATCATCCCACATGATTTTAGAATCAACTAATTTAACTTTATCACGGTTAACAACTTTCCGATCGTTATTAGGGCCTACCACAGTCACTACTGAACCCCTTGATCTAACGACTATGTAACCTGGATCGTATTTCCTCTCCAAAGGTCCAGCCTCATTTACAAATAAAACTACTTTATCACCAGGAGTTAGTTTTACTGCATTCGCTTTTTTCCTCAAACGAGCAACATTATAATTTCGACTTTCTTTTCGATTTTTGACAGCTTTAGCTAACGCCATAGATAAGTCATCTACACGATATGCTAAGTTCGAATCAATCGTCCCCGTCGATCGATACAGTAAAGAACTATGCTTCGTACCTGGATGTCTACCATAGGTTAGAAAGAAAGGAGAATAGCCAATGCTATCAGAAGGTACAGTACGATACACATATATCACATCAGGCAAATGGGTTTCCCATAGATTAGCACGAGAATTAACCAACTTTCTTAGAATGCTTTTTATGGTTCTATGATATCTTTCCACCATACCATTTGACTGTGGATGATAAGGTGTTGTATGTCTTACCTCTACACCTAATTCTTTAAAATGATTCATTATCAATTTATTTTTAAATTCTAACCCATTGTCTGAAATAAACATACAAGGAATTGCATGGTGAGGAATATAATCATTAAATATATAATCATGAATCCCCTTCGATGATTTATCTGGCAATGTTCTATATTCAACCCAACCACTACAATGATCTATAATAGATAGTAAATATCTATTACCACTAGTACTAACTGGATATGGACCAGATAGATCTGCAGCAATTACCATACCAATGGCATTGATTGTGGATATGCACGTGTACGTTTACTACAGTTAACCACACAATTTGCACAATTGGTAATTAATTTATGGACATCTCCAGCCATACCAGGCCAACGAAAATGTTCCTGTAATCGTTTTAATGTTTTAGACATAGCCATATGACCTACCTCTGTATGAGCTATTTTTATCACAGAATTCCTGTATTTTTTTGGTAACACTAGTCTAGGATATGTATCTTTCTTAGTAGGAGCTACTGTTGAATAAAGAAGATTATCCATTATCAAATAATTCTTTTCTTCATTCTCACCTAACGTATACTCTCTCATTTTTTTCTGTTCATTAATTACCTCATTATATGACAGTTGATAGTGTTCAAAAGGAATTACCTGTTCTGCTAACAGTGAATCAAAAGCAAACATTTCCACTGGTTCTTTTGCTTCAGTATTAGGTCTTAATCTAGACAACATATCAGCCCAGACATTATCTACACCTTTCATATAAACAATTGGTGCTGAAAATTCTGCTAATAATACTGCCCATCGTTGTATACGTGTATTACGAATTTCTTTAGTGAAAAAACATTTCAATGGAGCAGGATCTGTATAGATAGTAAATTCTGCACCGTATAAGTAAGGTCTTAATTTTACTAGAGCATAAATAATAGCAAATGCTTCTTTCTCTATAGTAGGATAATTACGTTGAGCAGGAGAAAATCTAGTACTGATTAAATGCACTGGTCTGTCTATTCCATTTTCATCTTCCTGTGCTAATACAGCACCTAAACTGTACTCAGAAGCATCTGTATACAGTTTATATGGTTTAAAAGGATCAGGAAATTTCAACAGTACACAATCTAATAATAGTGTCTTCAACTCATTCCATGCAATTTCACATTCCATAGTCCATTCAAAACTACTTTTATTACTAGTTAAACAAGTTATAGGAGCAACTACATCAGCATAATTTGGAATTAATTGTCTGTAGTATCCTGCCGATCCTAACAATCGTCTTACTTCTTTTTTACTTGTCGGTGAAGCCATATCTCTTATTGCAGTAATTTTTTCAGGATCCGGTTTCAGCCCTGCTGAACATACAACGTAACCTAATAGTATCACTTCTTTTACACCAAATTCACATTTAGATTCTTTAATAGTCATATTGTTATTTTGCAAGATAGTCAATATAGTAGTCACATCTTTCTCATGACTCTCCTCATCTGGTGAATAAATAATAATATCATCTAAATAAATTAGACAACATTTACCTAAATGTTCTGCAAAAATTACATTCATCATTCTTTGGAATACTGCAGGTGCATTAGTTAATCAAAATTGCATACGCTTAAATTGAAACAATCCCATGTGTGTATTTATAGCTGTTTTAGGTCTGCTATCCTCATCTACCATTACCTGCCAATACCCTGATTTAAGGTCAATGGTGGTAAAGATTTTAGCACCATGCAACTGATCAAAAATGTCCTGTATCCTGGGTAAAGGATAAGCATCTTTAATAGTTACTGCATTCAATTTTCGGTAGTCACCACAGAGACGTATAGTACCATCTTTCTTAGGCACTAACGTAACTGGTGAAGCCCAAGGACTACAACTAGTTTCAATTATATCCTCATCTAACATTTTATTTAATTCTTTTTCAACTATATGTCATTTACTTAAAGGTATTCTATAAGGTCTTTGATTTATTGGATATGCATCACCTGTGTCTATATGCATCTCAATTACCTTAATAGCTTTAAGTTTATCATTAGAATCAGGAAATATCAAGGGAAAATGCTTTTTCCAATAGTCTACTTCTAGAACTATTCCTGCAATTTTTCTATCAATTAATTCTAAACTACTCCATGGATGTACCATATCACATAAGGAAACAAATTTATTCCTGTAACAAATTTCAGCCTCACACATTTCCATTATATCTGTGCCAATTAATAATTCAAAAGCTAATGATTCAACTACAAAGAAAGGACATAACTCATTATAAATAGAAATATAAGTTATACCTAAAGTTGGAATTAAATGACCTGAGATTGATCTCAGCCTACTACCTGGATACAATTGTCTATGTGCTATTCCAATATCAACCAAATTTTGAAATGCTTTTACATGTATTAAACTTTTAGCCGCACCTGAGTCTACCAGACCAGTTAATTTTACTTGATTAAAATCAATGGCAATACTCGGACGAGTATCAAGTGCGCTATTTAGTTTCCAGAAGCAGTAGAGTTTATATTACTACGCAGTAATTTCAAGTGTGGACAATTTCTCATCAAATGCAGTTCATTACATACATAACAAGTTAAAGTATTACGACTAGCACGCCGTGTCTGATACGCGTGTTCTATTTTAGCCGTCGACGCCTGCGCGTGAGCAGTCGGCGTCGCTTTGCCATTGCTATACTTTACTGTGTGCTCTCCGACTGGACTGAGTTTATTTTTAGATGTACTAGCCAATTGTGCCTTCGGCGCTACGTTTACGCGCGGCGACTCAAGACGTATGCCCGCTGCATAAGAATTGCCACCATATGCTGGCGCAACGTTTACCGCGTGAATTTCTCCACGTGTACATTTATCCTCAGAAACAGTTAAGCGTTCTACACATCTCCTTAGTGACTTCAGTTCATTCTGGAGCGACTTTAGAGCCTGACTATCTTCTGATATCTCTGAACTAGCCTGAATCCTCTCAGCAGGAACCCTTTTCGACAATTTAGAAGAATTAAAATTTAGACTATCTACCTGACTAGTCATACTCAAATCTGTTAGTCTTGATTGAGCACGTCGTTGCTGTCTCAATACAGACCTATCACTTAGTATAGCAAGAGTGAAAGCTTCCTCTAATGATTTAGGCCTATTGGTTTCCACATACCACATACTGTTGTCATCTAATAATGAATCAAGAAACCTTGATAGTAGAATTTCAAAGGTGTCAGTCCCCAAGGTAGCAGAAGGTAGTTTCCATCCCTTACTTGCAGCAGTTTTAAACCGTTGGCAATATGCTGCCACTGTTTCACCCTCATTCTGTACCATAGTCATTACTATACTTTTTAAGTGAGTTTTCTCATCAGCAGTTAACAAAGTTTTAGCAATTTCCTCTTTTATTTCATTCCATGACCTAGCACCTTTAACTGTGAAAGCAGTGAATAACACTTCATGCAGTGTGCCCGTTGCATTTGAAAGTGCAAACCGAATTATATCTAGGTCAGAAACATTAGCAAGAACCCCAATCCTCTCAATAAGATCTACCCACTCTCTCAATGCACCTCTGTCAGTACCGTCTAGCATAGGCACAGACTTTCCATATGCTTTTAGAGCTCTTATCTTGGCTTCACTACTTTTATGTTCTAAACTAGCTAACTCACGTTTTTCTCTACGTTCTTCTCTTTGATAGTCAGCTTCAGCACGTTCAGTAACCTCCAGTACCCTTTCTTCATTTTTTTCAGTTAGGTTCTCTATGCTATCTGCCATAAACTTAGTCCATGCTTCTAATCTATCACAATCATCACTCAAAATTCCCAAATCTACTTGGTTCTTCAACCACAATGCAAATTGTTCACGTAAAGCATCTTCTTTTAACCGTGTTATAGGCATTGTGAATGTGTAGTGTGTATTGTGTAGCACAAGTGTATTTAAATACAATATATTTAATAATATATTAACCTACCACAAGTCAAATATATTTAAATACGATATATCAACCTACCACAAGTCAAATGTATTCAATACAATATATTAACTCACCACAAGTTAAATGAATTCAAATACGATATATCAACCTACCACAAGTTAAATGTTTTTACATACAATACACAATATATCAACTTACCACAAGTCAAATATATTTTAATACAACATGTTAACCTACCAGAAGTTAAGTATTTTTTTTCACGCTATTGAAATCCTCCTTGTAGCGGGTCAATGGGAAATTTAGTGTGTTGCGTAAGGCGCAGTAGAAACAAAGTCAAAGAATTATATCCAACCGATAGAATTTACCTGTAACATAGCAGAAAAGTGAAAAGTCTCTCCGTATGTATTAATACGCTCCCAATTACTCCAAGGTTAAAGAAAATTACCGAAAGTAGTCCGAAAATGAAAACAATTCTTGCGGCGACACGAGGCTTCAGACAGACGATAAAACTGTAATATTACAGTGATATCAACGTCAAAGACTAATGTAACCCTTAAGAAAAGACACTTTCGTCGGAAATTCGTCGACAAAGTAATTTAATTCAATTTAATCCTTGCAAAAAGTAAAAAGAATAGAGAATCAATAGAAGAAAAACAACTTATCCACTCCAACCACCCACCAGTCGCAGTCTCTGTCAAGTTCTCAAATCTCTCAACCTCAAGAAATTTAGAATTTAAAATAGCATATCAAATTAAATGAAATAAAAATACTACATATATAATATAATTCCTAAAAAATAATTGTAGTACTACTCCTAACGTCAAAAATGAAACTACACGTGTATTGAAGTCACACCACGTGCGTTCAAGTCACCCACGTGCGTTCAAAAATAACAGTAGTCAGCTAACAAGTAAATAAAGAAATATAAATGCATAGTATTATAAAACAAATAAAAAGAAAATGCTACCGAAACTCACCGAAACTCTATAATAAACTATCTATAGTCAGTACTAACCAAATCTCGGTAGTCTCTCAAGTCGTGGTCGCCATTTTGTAAACGTGCCGGCTGGTGGTGTGGGTGGTGTGAACAGGTCAAGTGAAAGCACTACAGGTAATGAAGGAAAACAGGGTAACAGTGAAAAGTAAGAGAATGAGACTCTTTGGTTTATTGCTTATATAGGTTCTCAAGATTCAAGATGGCCGTTGGCACATGATCCTATTCATCAATCACAGTACAATGCAGTGGTCACATGACTCACTC
Source organism: Branchipolynoe longqiensis (assembly GCA_030323885.1). Classification (NCBI taxonomy): domain Eukaryota; kingdom Metazoa; phylum Annelida; class Polychaeta; order Phyllodocida; family Polynoidae; genus Branchipolynoe; species Branchipolynoe longqiensis. Next base: position 93,594,157 of record CM059187.1, read on the forward strand.
CTCCAATCAGAGTACAATGCAGTTGTCAATGATCATAACAATACCATGTGGGGGGGGGGAGGGGGCATGTGAGGTGACTCTTCCAAAGACTGTTCTTAGTCAAACTCGGAAGTGACACTCCCTCTAAAGACTATTCAATTATACAAATTCTATACTCAATGAATAATAGTTTACCAAGTTCACACATCCCTCATATGCCTTTGGGTTTTTATAATTTAACATTTATCATTATATAGACAGTTTGTAATTTATTATAGTAACTTCACCTCGGTTCACATGTAGTATATCAGACAATTTTACAGTAGGTTAAGGCACTGGACGGGATATGTATTATTGCACAGTGGAGGATTATTAATAAAAATACGCTGCGTTTGGGTGTGTCTGTGGTGAGCCTGATTGAATTGTTCGTTGATGCGTGTATGTGAGAGATGGGGATGGTTGGTGAATACAAGTCCCGGGTAATGACTGCCTGGGCTGATGGTGAGATGGTTACTGGAAAACTAATATGTAGATGATAGTGTGACAAAAAAGGTATGGCTGCCATCTCCCTTACAATCCTTCCTGGAATAGCGCTGTGATTAATAACCTTCTACCTGTCCCTGGAAGTTGTATCACTCGCCCTACCCAAGGGCGAGCGGGACGTTAGCTCAGGCTGTACCGTGTCCACCTGTCAGTCATCCTGGCGATCCTGGTCAGTGGACACATGTATAGTGTGTGCTATTTTCCATTCAAACCAGTGGTCCACAACTAGTTCGTCTGAGGATGTGGTATGTGCTGTCCTGTCTGTGGGAAAGTACATATCAAAGACCCCTTGCTGCTTATTTGGAAAGAGTAGCCTATTTGGTGGCAGTGCATTTCTTCCAAAGAAATATGACAGAATTACCACATGTTTGAGGGGCAATAGCCAATGATACGAAAATTAATGTCCTTTAGAGGGGTCATTAAATAAAACAAAGTTCCCTTTTGTTCGCCCTACCCACCCACATCACCCACACAAACCATCTATAATGTAATACTTCTAGCTTAATCCCAACATTAATCAGAAATTAGCAAATATTGAAATATAATTTCTTATCATTTAAGCAGAATTTACCATCTGCTATCCTGGAGCAGTGGTTCCCAAATCAAAATTGCCATATATTGTGAGGTGGCCTTTAATGAGTAGCGTCTGCGCTAAGCAATTCCGTTATGAAAGACAATGTGGCTGAGAGGAATTGGTCTCCTGTGCTATCTAGTAATAAGCTTTAATGACAAAGATATTCTCTTTGATATTGACAAAGTAAATTGCTTTTACACGATAAATATATTTCCCTCATAAGAACCATCGTTTCATTTTATTTTATTTTATTTTATTTGTCCAAGCCGATGCTTTCCTCTCCCAGCCTTCGTTGTTTTAGTTATATATTAGCTTGGTTCCTTGTAGCATAGCAATGCAATCCTTCCAACAACTGCAATCGGAAAGATAATTCACAACGTGAACAAAGAACTATATGACATGGACTTGATTCAAGAGGTCACAGATGCCTACTGGTTACTGTCAAATAAGGTCAAATCAGGACATCAACTCAAGTGTTTAGGCTCTCAACCCTATGCATCAAGTGCTGTTTTGATTGTAGGGCTGGGTGGGCAGCTGAGAAAAGCTGGTAGTTGTTGCTGGTCCGGCGTCTGGAGCCGTAGCAGGTGAGGGCTGCCTTGGCCATCTGGAGGCGACCGAAACTGACGTCACCCATCTCGTGCTGTGAGATGTGGTTCAGCGTTGGTCCCACAAGGGGGGGAGGATGTGTGGCAGTCGGGAATGGAACGCAGCTGGTGCCACCATAATAGTCCCTTGTTCACGCGCAAATTACGCATGTTGACAAACCATCATGAACAATTGTTCAAATTGTCACACGTCCGATGAGAGCATCACATTTTCAAAAACCACAAGACTAATCTAGATTTGAGTTTGCATACCCAGGCAAGACATGTCACCATCATCATGCTGTCGGTCGTGATGCAACAAAGACTGCTTTCATTACTTGACTGTCGCTCTCCATTTAGCTTTCATGAAAGCTCCCTGCAAAAGTGTTGAAGTGCTGCTGGCTTTTGCAAGTTACCAGCGCCACTCTCTCAGGGAGCAAATAGAGGTCTCACACTGGCAAAACTATTTGTCCCTGCAGTGGCTGGTCGGGAGATGTTGGGAGTTCCATACCAAGCCCTTGATGCTGCCACAGTGACATGGTTTTCTGTTTAGGGTTTGCTCCTTTAGCTTTCGGTTCTGAACTATTTCCTGAGGCAAAACGGGGAGCCGCCTATTGACTACAAGGGTTTCGGTTTGGCCTCCACTTTAAAAGGAATCCGTCGGGTCATGGGTGATGTACCTCGACGGGCGATGCCGATGCTTCCACACATGCTGCGAAGAATTTTCGCGCTCCTAACTAATAATCCAGGCCACGTTGCATGGAGGGCGGCCATTCTATGCTCCTTCAGAGGTCACCTGCGGAAGTCGCAAGTGACCATGTCAGACTCTACCCTTCGTAGTTCTGACTTTGTTTTCTACGACTGGGGGATGCTCCTGACCGTCCGACGTTCCAAGACCATCCAATTCTCGGAACGGGTGCTCGAGATCCCAATTGCCAGGTGCTGCGACACCGATATCTGTGCAGTGCATTGGACGGAGAGACACTTCGCGCAAATCCGGGCAGACCCATTTGAGCCCGCCTTCCGGATCCCATGCTTGGATGGTCTCTCCTGTCCCCTCTCGTACCACGTTTACCAGGAGACCTTAAGGATATTTGCCACTAGGGCGGGGCTTGACGCGTCCACCCTCTCCTCCCACTCCCTTAGACGGAGGGGTTGCACCTTTCTTGCTATGTGTGGGGCCACAATCGAGGAGTTGAAGGCTAGAGGCGATTGGGCCTCCGAGACGGTTTATAGCTACCTGCAGACCCCCCTGGGGACTCGTATAGTGAACGATTTGAGGGTGGTCGCGGCCCTCTGCTCGGATGAGTCGCTTGTTGGGTTGGGGGGAGTCGCTTAGGCTTCTCCTTTGGCCTGTTATCTCGCTTGCCCAGACGCTCAATAAAAGTGTCCAACCCAACACATGTCTCTATCCTTCCTTCCTTACGTAGCCACACTTTATAGTATGTATAATTTATTATGCAGTTATAAATAGGCGGAGTATTTTATTATTATTATTTATTCCATCATGTTACTTCGATATATTATTATTGTCCAATCAGTGACTTGCCCTGATTTGCCCCAGTTGCCTACTACTAGTGCCTCCACCATGCGCTTTTCTCACCAATCCGCCCGGGCAAGTCACTTCCACACTGGATTTCAAACTTTAACCGGTATGCCTGTTATCACGCTTGCCCAGACGCTCAATAAAAGTGTCCGACCCAACACGCGTCTCTATCCTTCCTTCCTTACGTAGCCACACTTGATATATTTATACATATAATATAGCAACTGTTTAACCAAGAGAACAGCCAGTGCACCAAGTGGTGGGTTTGATCATTTTGGTTACACAGTACAGGCTGATTGAGCCATTTTATTATTATAGGGTCTTTGATACTAACTATATATGTTGTTGAATAAAAGGCAATTGTATACTCTAAGCTAATTTTATAGAACATGTCACTGTTGTAGCATCTGACATCAAGATATTTACGTGTGTATCAACAAATTAATTGAACATTTCTAAAGGGGAATGCTCGCTCTAAGCTAATTTAATAGAACCTGCTACTGCTGTATCCTATGGTGGCAGAATCTGTTGGGGCTTGCTCACATTAATTTGGCAATTTTTCGCTTCTAATATATCCAAAGTTAGCCTTTTAAAATCAAAGTTACTCAAAACTAAAGTAGCGTAGATTATAATGACCAATCTAATGTATTTATCTCAGGCAAAAGTGACAGATACTCTAAACAATTGGAATATGCTGAAGATCAAAAGTATTGTAACTATGCACTTGTGGCTATGCTCATCTTTGCATGTGCAAATTGTTGGTTGGTTGTTGGAGTTTTACATCCTTGTAACATCTGAGGTCATATCAGGACAGTTACCGACTTGTGACAGTGCGCACTCATGGCGAATTTACAGTGCTGCCCCACTGGGAAATCAGGTCACTGGCAGCATCACCCGATATCCTACTCAGTCACATTATCTTGACACTGAGCTGACCAGTGTGTACCTTATCCCATCAATGCCGAGCACCAGTCTAGGAAGCGACAAGTATCAATTTTAAAGTCATTGGTTAGACTCGACCAGGAAGCGAACTCCCGACCTTCCACATGCGAGAGCTTGCGCTCTACTGATTCGGCCACCGCGTCCGGTTGTGCTAATTATTGATGATGTCAACGCACCTCCATGTCTCAGGTCAACTCCAGTGCTTCACTTTGTTTATAAATAGGTGGCAGTTTGGCACTGCAGACTGGACAAAAAGATCCAGTTGGCAGCGTGACTAGTAAGGTGTCATCTTCTATCGAATGTGGCTCCCTGTTGAAACAAGTAGGAAGGCCACTATCTAGGTCAGTGTCTAGGGCGGCAGCAGTTATTTGGCTGTTTCCAAGTGCCTAGTCATCCGAAAGCTGATTTCTAGTATTCATACATCACAGTGAAGCCTTTGTCCTTAGACCTTGGTGTAAAGTCCCCGGCTGAAATCTGTGGTTGTGTCATCATCATCATCATCATGCTGTCGGTCACGATGCGACAAAGACTCCTTTCATTACTTGACTGCCACTCTCCTTGTGTTGTGTTGTGTTCCTCCTAGCTGATTTTCCACTGTCGACGGAAGATGAGCTCGAGCAGCACGATCCTTGGTAACCCAGGCGACGACCGAGCAGGTATGGTGTTTTGTGCGGTTGTACATTTCATGAAAGCTGCCTGCAAAAGTGTTGAAGTGCTGCTGGCTTTTGCAACTTACCAGCGGCACTCTCTCGGGGAGCAAATAGAGGTTTCACACCGGCAAGAACATGTCCAGACAGGCATAAAACTATTTGTCCCTGCAGTGGCTGGTCGGGAGATGTTGGTTGTGTAGGCAGGCTATAATGAAATCAATACAGGCAAGAAGAGAAAGGAAGAGTATAAAGAGTGAAAGTAGAGCCAAGCCCTCTGGTTTATTATTTATAGTGGTACATTGATCCAGTATGATATGTCACCTAACCATATTCTCCAATGAGAATCAAGCATCTACAACTGCACCAATGAACATCAAGCATTCCTGTGTCACCATGGCTACAGTGATCTGCCCACCAGCACCATGGGTGTGGCTCCATTGGCCACCCCCTGCCTGAGCTGATTCTCACTAATTCATGTTGCTTGTGAAGAAATTGTTATGGATCAATGAACAAATAAAACTAGGAATGTAAACAATTAACCTTTTAAGGGTTTGACTACAATCTTTAAGTCAATTTTTGGATTGACGTTTATGGGGATTTTCGCCTGAACTCTTCATGTGTTTGTGTGTATTTATATAATATACATCCATAATATATGTACTTAGATGCTAATCCATTAATGGCCTGGGCAGGAGGGAGGAATCAGTAATCAGGAGTGGGAATAACATAACCAAGCCAATCGTCATCGTTGGCGCATTCGTTTAGATTATTCGCGGTTGAGCAGCCCGGCAGGTGAAGTCTGACATGAGCTTGAAGTTATGCAATAATGATAAATTTATCATCACCATCTGTATAGTGTTTTTATGAACAGGAAAGTTAATACAGTAGTTTAGAAAAGATTTGCAGCTGACGAATGTCAGTGGAAGAGTGGAGAGGTAGGGGGAAGCAGAGGCTTGAGGAAGAGTGTGGGAGAGGGAGCCTCTGAATCTGATTGGCTGGTAGTGAGTGGACCTCCTGGGAGGAGGTGTGTGTGATTGACAGGTCAGTGTGGCTGTTTCACTGGCTAACTCCCTACCCCCAGTAATGACACCTCGGTGGTCATTTAACCCAATTAAAACCGTATTAAGTAAATCTAGTATATTCTTCTGGTTGGTCTCCGGTAGTTAGCATTATTCATACCTTCAGATAAAATTGCAGCTGACCGAGGACAGGGCAGCACATGACGGCATGTTTGCTTACTGAGGCTGTCCTTGGTACCTCTATTTGTATTTACTTACCGAGTTTGTGTTTTCCTGGTGTCTAACTCGTTATGCAAATATTATTTTGAATATAGCCCACCTGTATTGCCTGTCCGCTATCAACCATATATACATTTGTGTTGCTATATATCAGCAGGGGGAATTAATATATGAAGGCCGCTGATGACAATATACAACTGAGTGCGAGTATTATATTACTGTGTAATTGGGCATGTCGCATAGGCAACATGGGTAATTCTGGACCAAGATGGGACACCTGGGATCCCACCACTATACACCCCGACCTACACTTTTAGTGCCCCCTTTTAAATATAGGTGGTAGGAGGTGACTCCAGGTGGCACCCCTGTGCCCGCACGCTGGTAGCCGTCGCTTGTACCCGGGCCAAGCCCCTGTGACGTCACTTCCGCCCTGCTGCCTCCACAGATGGCACTTCACCACCAGATGCCGGCCTGACAGCATCACCCACCTTTTCTCACCGCCGCCACCTGACCCTACTTTAAGATTTTGACATGGTTGAGTGCCCGGATCCCGCAGAGACTCAAACTTGTTACCTTAATTATTTGATCCTCACCATTGTACCACATTACCGTGACCTGTTTTTCTCCTATCTAGATTAATAAATCCCATACTAAGTAGTCCTCTGTCGTATCCTGAATTGTGAGCCAGTGGGTCGACATGCTCCCACATGTAGGCGGAACAGTTCTTAGGTTTGCATACACTCGCTTTGTTATTTGCTCACTACCCTTGGTTGGAGCACTTTGGCTACCAGCTCAATACCGGCAATACGGCGGTCTAACGACTCAGGGAGGTCATGTGCGCTTGTGCTTCCCCAATATCTACCTCACTCATGGAGAATTTTGACTTTAATAAAGCGGAGTGGCCTTTTAAGGAGGGTCCATCCAGAGATAGTGCAACCAAACTAATTGTATTGTCTTCTCACTTACGCAATGGATAAATACTTTGCTGATCACGTGGTTGCTTACGAAGCATATGTTTTCGTACTTGCTGCTATCTGATTACTGAATGTGTGTTTGCTTATTTGATGGTGTTTGTTTATTTCGTTTGTGTTTGCTTACTGATCTGGTGTTTGCTTACTGTGGTGTTCTTGCTGATTGATCCTCTGTTTGCTTCCATTGTTAGTTTTCTTGTCCTTCTGTGCTGACGGTTGCATCCTGTGCTAGTGATTGCTGCCCAGGCTGCTCGCGATGCACAATGCAAAGTGTGATGTACTTAATTATATCACCGGACTGGGTGGCCTAATCAGTAGAGCACTCGTTTCCCATGTGGAAAGTCGGGAGTTCAATTCCCGGTCGACTCAAACCAATGACTTCCTAAATTGATACTTGTCGCTACATAGCCTGGCGCTTGGAATTACTAGTATAAGGCAATGACTGGATAACTCAGTATCAGGATAATGTGACTGAGTGGGAAATTGATTCATTGTCCTGTTACTTTCATTGGCGCAAACATGTAAAGCTACCACGAGAGTGCACTGTCACAAGTCGGTACCCGTTCTGATATGACTATTGCTGTTGCCAAGAGGTAAAACTCAAACAGGCCAAGCCAAATCTAGTACCTCATGGGATACACGAAGAGAGAGTGATTGTGGCTATAATGGCACACCCGGCATGCTGCCTAAAGTGGCTGTCACAGATCACCGGATTGGGGAAACGGAAAGAAACCGAACAAAGTCTGTTGATATCCGGCAAAGTCCGGTTTGTGTCCATTGCATATCCATTGCATATCCGGTGATATCCAGTGATTAGACATTTTGAACGTGCAGAAAACTTGGAACGGATGCCACCGGATTGATGTCTACATTTCTTGTCCGGTTTGAGTCCGTTTAGTCTGCTTACCGTCCGTTAGCTATCCGTTCATGTCTGTTTCATGTCCATTTCATTTCCGTTTCATGTCCGTCTCATGTCCGTTCGTCCAGCGGTGCTGGATCTTATATCGCAACATTTTGATACATTATAATACATTTTGATACTCATCACGCCCGAATACCACCGGACTAGACAATTCTCTCCGTTGCTCAATCCGGCATAGTGTGACAGGCACTTAAGGGTTTATGATCAGAATAAGGTTGTAATCCCAAGGTGTAAAATGGTCACACATATAACCAATTAGTTGGTGGTATCGTCATACACGACGGATGTACGTTCTTTATTACTCATCATCATGATCATACTGTCGGTCGCGATGCGAAAAAGACTGCTTTCATTACTTGACTGCTGTTCTCCATTTTTTGTGTGGTTGTACATTTCATGAAAGCTGCCTGCAAACGTGTTGAAGTGCTGCTGGCTTTTGCAAGTTACCAGCAGCACTCTCTCGGGGAGCAAATAGAGGTTTCACACCGGCAAGAACATGTCAAGACAGGCGCAAAACTATTTGTCCCTGCAGTGGCTGGTCAGATGTTGGGAGTTCCATATCTCAACCGCCTTTAATGCTGCCACAGTGACATAGTTTTCTGTTTAGGGTTTGCTCCCTTAGCCTTCAGTTCTGTCAAGAACCTGTACCACAAGGCAGTGGTTTACAACTCTGCAGGGCAGGGGTGTCAAACTCCCTGAGGTAGTGTAATACCTGCATACCTGAGGTAGTGTAATACCTGTATTACTCAACCATTACTTAAACTCATATAGTCCGATGCTTTTGAGTTTCTGCCATTTTTAAAGATAAATATATTGGATCGCTTTGATATGCAGCGAAGGAGGAAGACAAGGCAGGAAGTGGAAATAAAAAATACTTTATTGTCTATAAAGTGGGTAATGCAGGAGTAATATGAGGAACAAAAAGTAGACAATAAAATGAGGAAAGCACAATCAAATGAGGACAAGCAAGTACATAGGAATCAGTGGAACAATGCAATAGTGTCTTATAGTGTCACTGATAGGGGAGGTGCCCCGAACCGCCCTCCGCCGGAAGAAGTAAAAGCGAGTGTAGGGTGAGTGGGTGGAGAAAATCGTGATGAGTGGATCAGGCCGGACGTGGAGGCGTAGTGACTGGAGGAGGCTGGGCTGCCGCTTATAAGGCTGAGAAAGGGGGGGGGGGGTTATGTCAGCCAACGGTCGCTGGCGGGCTGGGGAAGGGTCGGGGGGGGGGGGGGCACTCCTCCTCTGCCGCGAATCAAATGCAATGCGCAAGCATTGCGACCAATTTGAAGTAACCTTTATGTGGCTAAATATGCAGTGTTTTGAAATAGAACGATGCACAATTCTATCTTGGCATGCATCTCAAAACTCTTACACCATACTGTTCAGTAATATCAGGTTCTTTCTTATACTTAGTATTCCCTTGTACTCGACAATGTATTCCTTTATAACTGCACCAGGATCTATGTAAGATTTAGTAGAACCAACTGTTTTGGTTTTGTAAATTCCATCTTTTTTATCCAACTATGCAGCCTTACCTACTTAAGTGGTGTTTTCTGTGCCGGAGTGGTTAGTGTGTCTGACTTTTTTCTAGGTCAGACTCCTAATCTGAAGGTCAGTGGTTTGATTCCCAGTGCCCCCACCTCTGCCAATTTGGATTTCCACCGCTGTGTATAACTTACAGCTTCATTAAAGGCCAGTTGCTCTCATACCATTTCTATGTGGTGTGGGAGGTTAAAAATCCCTTGGGTCGGTAAAAGTGTAGACTTGGGCTTTCTATCGACAAACTGTCTAATGGTGAAAACAAGTCTATTCAGACTTATCCATGATAGGAGGTATAAATCTTCAAAGTACATAATTAGTATTACTTATCTCAAAAGCCACCTAGTTTTGGGATAGAGGAATCGCGGAATAGGAGGTGGCATGATCCCACACCTGATCTGTGACTGGACTGCGAACCATAGCTCACTTGCCTCTTAATTACACTCGTTATAGCTTGGTTACCGGGAAACTAGACGGGATGGTTCAGATGAAAGAGTGAATGTTTCCTATTCAGGTCTCGGTGACAGAATGTCGGTTCCGACACAATGTCGTTGCAGTTCGGACAGACCGACTCCAATAAAAGATTTCCAAAGTTTTATCACATTATCTTCTCTGGAGTTTGACAAGATAGGAAAAGCAGATTCTGTTGACACCGTTAAAAAGTTTGTCATCAAGACTGATTTAATTAGCGTGCATTTTGTTAAATTAAATTAAATGTTGCTATTGTTCAAGTTGTAGCTATGTCATGAAATGGGTTCAGTGTACAACAACACCTAGGAATGTTTTCAGCTAATGAGGATGTATGTTATTGTCATGGGGGCGATGAAAATAGGAAATATTGCGCCTAGAGCAGGACTCGAGCAATATTGCGCCTAGAGCAGGACTCGAACCCACATCTCTTTGCATTCCGGGCCAGTGTGCTATCCATTACACCACCTAGGCTCCCTGATATCACCACACTACCATGCCTACCTATCTATGTGGTTACTTGCCTGAGAGGTCAGTGCAGACCACTAAACTCGTCCCCCTGGAATTGTAAGTCTTGTAATGCTTAGGCCTACAATTACATACATACAGGCAATGCACTAACACATACATAAACTGGGTAGGTTCAACAACTATACAGCATGTAGCTTGTACAGGATCATGGTCACGGCAACCAGTGTCATGGGGGTGATGTAAATGGGAAATATTGCACCTAGAGCGGGACTCGAACCTGCATTCCGGGTTAGTGTGCTAACCATTACACCACCTAGGCTCCCTGATATCACCACACTGCCCACGCCTACCTGTCTATGTGGTTACTTGCCTGAGAGGTCAATGCAGACCACTACAGTATCTTAAAGTTGCATAGTCCGATGCTTTTGAGTTTCTCTCATTTTTCTGAGATAAATATATTAAATTAATCATTATACTCTATCTTACTTCACTTTGAAGTAACTTTTATTTGTAATTGCTAACTTTTCATATATTTGAAGTGAGACACATGTAAAAATAATTCTGGCAAGAATGTTAACATATGCTTCTGGAGTAACAGGTTAAATTGACCCAGTGTGCCCTTCTACGTGGCAAGAAATGCCACATAGATATTGACATCAGTATCTAAGTTAGATATGGAGAATTACACCTATATAACAATTTTTATTTTGAAAATGTGATGCTTCATCGGACTTTGAAGCATCACAAATTTAGTCGTAATATACCACAAGAAATGAACTGTTCAGCCTCCGAATGCTACGATCCTGATATGACATTAGGTGTTGCAAGGATGTAAACTCCAACAACCCACCAACTCTGGACAGTATTATGGACAAGGATATAGGATCATTATGTGACTGAAATTATTCCGCAGGAGGGCAGCACTAAAATGCTGACATGGCAATGCACTCTCTGACTATCCATCTCGTTGTCACCTCAAATGGTGTGAGAATGTAGAACCACAAAATCCCACAATGAAGGCTTCCCTGAGTATTTTACATCTTGTAAAGACTAGGTCTCCATAAAGTAAAGTTGAATCCTTCCTCCAACTAATAGATTTACCACCTGTTGTGGTCAGCAGTATGTAAAGTCTACGGCTCGAATCTGTGGTTGTGTAGGCATGCTCTAGTGAAATCAATACAGGCAAAGAGAAAGGAAGAGTATAGAGCATGAAAGAAGAGAGTGAGTCAAACCCATGTTAAACCCATGAGGTAAGCTTTCAAGTTTTGAGCAAAAGAATAATTACCACTAACAAAACGAGAAGGGGGCAATGAGGGAAAGTAAATCTAGTTAACCAAAAATCTAACCAATTGTAGAATTAATAATTCACAGAAGGTATGCACATTTAGGAAAATACTCTCAAACAGAGAAAGAATGCATGCATTAGATAGCTGTATATCACCAGAAAGTGACAATATAAGGGAAACCACAGAACTATTCCTCCCTCTTAGCGAAAACAAGTCATTAGATTTCTTATAGGCAGTTTAAATATACTGTCAAAAAATTAAACCCCAAGGACGATCGTTCAAATGGTGACCTCTGCTTGAGACTTCCAATGATCACTCTTTCTTGGTATTATTTTTGTAGAATGGGGTCCTATCAAATCAACGTTTCCAAAATGGCCATAATTGTCCAAAATGGTCATAATTTTCCTAAATGGCCGTCATCATGCAGAGGTTCACCACCCATGTGCGACGGTTTGTGAATGACTAATTTTAGAGCATTTACATGCGAGGGAGACAGCTGTAGGCTTCTCTTTAAATATGATATCTTTTGACTAACAAAATCCCTTTCCATTGGCCGGTAGTACCTGGATGCTATTCTCATCGAGGAAATTTAGTATATTTTCTGATGCTGGATTTGGGGATTCAAATTTAAATTTAAAGGATGTCCACAGCAAACATCAGGTTCTTCTCCAATCAGCTGCAAGCCATCACCACCCCCTCACACAAACACGCGCCTCGCCAACAACATCGCGAGGGTCATGTCCGAGGTCAGCCAATGACCCTGACAAAACATGAAAATACAAGAACTTCTTTTCTTTAAACTACTATGAATCAAAATTGGATATCATTACAAAACGATGAAACAAAAATAATGCAGCATTTAAAAAGAAAACCTCTAAGAATGACAGAAATATGCAAAGACAAAACAATATTATGTATAAAAAAATTCTTATCAAACAGGATGTGCATGTGAAGAGTTCAAGTGCAGAACCCCATAAATGCCAATCCAGAAATTGAATTAAAATAACAGATTTTTACTTGAAAAAATAATGTTAATTATCATTAATTCCACTTTGTGTGTGATGAAATGTTTATGGAGCAATGAACTCAAAAATAGGAATGTAAAAAATGAATATTTTGAAAGGTTGATAGCCATGTTAAATCTCAATATTTGAATGGGCGTTAACAGGGTTTTGCACTTGAACTATTCATATGGTTAATTATTGCAACTGGTAATTTCCTTTATGTACCAAGAAAGTGCACTGACAGGCTGGAAGACCAGTATTCTGGTGGTGACAAAAGGCATTATTCACTAGGTGACCCATTGAAAAGAATCCAACTTAGATACCAAGGCACTTAGTAAGCATGTAGTAGTCTGCCCTCTATGGAAGATCTTCTGATCAAAAAGAATCTCCAGTGGACTGGACACCTCATGAGGATGTCATGAGACAGGCTACCAAAGCAGATCCTCTATTCTCAACTGTCTTCTGGTTACAGAAAGAGAGGGCACTCTCGTCTCCGGTTCAAGGACACCGTCAAGAGAAACCTGAAGCTGAGAGACATTAAGACCGACTCATGGACATCACTCTCACAGCAGAGAGCTAAATGGAGAGCGGCTGTCAAGTAATGAAAGCAGTCTTTGTCGCATCGTGACCGACAGTATGATGATGATGATGAGTAGTCTGCACTGACCTCTCAAGCAAGGAGCCACATAGGCAGGTGCATGTAGAGAGGGTGATTACACCAGGGACCCTAGGTGGTATAACAGTTAGCACACTAGCCCGGAATGCAAGAGGTCTGTTTTTGAATCCTATTCTATGCACAATATCTCCCATTTCTACCACCACCCCGACAAGGATTTCACGCTATATAGAAGGGTTTACTAAGACAAAGTAATAGAATCCGTTACTGATGAAGCCTATGGGATCAGAGTCTTGACAAGTACGCCAAAATTAATTTGGCATGTTCATACTTCAAATATCTCCTAAATTAGTCGATCGAAAGTCAAGTTCATTCTAACTACAGAAAGGTAGATATTACCGATTAATTTAATATATACATCCCAGATAATGGCATACATTCGAAACCAGCATATACTTTATTTGTTTGTTTAACGACCCCCACCCCCAACCCCAACGGCTATTGGAGGTTAACAAAACCAGCATAATATGCCCCTTTAACTGCATGAAGCTGTCTTTTGTTTTCTGTCTTCCTATTTTTTTATTGGAAGACAATTATATTCTACTTAGCACATGCAATTCTTTCCTCTTTGTTTATTATATTTTATTTCATTTATCCTGGTTTTTTTTAAAGACGACACTGCACACCGACTATATTAAGTGCATATTAGTTATTGCACTCCGTTGGTGTTTTGCATAGATAGCGGGTATTGCGTGGGTGTTGGATCTGTGCTTAATTAGTGTTGGCGTCGGTGATGACGGTGGGTGTGGGCGTGGTGCTAATTGGGTATTAATGAGCCTTATTTCGAGCTCGTGTTGCTGCGCTATTCGGACCTAACTTCCGCCTCAGATTAGCGAGGCTAACCGCTTACAAACCCGATAGATGGCGCCACCCGCAGCGCTGCGCCGCAGGTAACCGCAAACACAGCCTGGTTTTACTAGCCGCTATTTATATTCACATAATATTATTATATCGCACATATTTCCTGGATGACTAATCGGTGCCAATAATGGATTCCCTATGGCAGTGTCCATTGCAGTTACTGTCGATCTTTCCTCGTCGAATAAAACTAATATCGAACTGGGGAATGGCGAGGTCAAGTCTCCTGTGATACTACAGTAATCTGTTCTGTCATTGTCATTTTCTTCCTGATCAGTATAGCTAGAGAGAAAAAAAAGGTCGAATATTAATTTAATTCCGTAAAATATAGAAATTCTTTCCACGCTGAGGCACTAGTCATCTCACAATATTCATTTCAGATATTTGAGACTGTCTCAAAAGGCGCTAAGCAATATGGGACAAAACTTTGTTCATAGTAATGATCAACACACTCTCTACTCATGCATTTGCTCAGGATAAACTGATTTATTTTGTACATGCTGTTTCATAATCCCAATAGAATACATATTGATTTGAAGCAAAGGTCCTTGTGTTTTCAGTGTAACCGTTTCTGTGCTGTTTTGTGTCAATTGTTACTATGGACCAAAAAAACCGAAGAGTTATCACCTTTTGAGACAGGTTCATTTACACTATCAGTATGAATGCACAAATGATATACCCTTTCTCTCCTATTCTTCAACGGAAGGGTTCAATATTAGAACAACTGGTTAAATAGGCACCTATATTGTTTACTAGTGAATTAATAATGCTTCATGAGTACAAAAGGCACGTCGTTTACATTAGATTGGCGATATCAGTACTTGCTTACATAAGCTTACATAATTTCAAGTATTGGTGAGAGGGGGCGGGGTATTGGAAACGAAGGGAAGCAAGATCGGGACTCGACCCCACATTTCTGCCATTTCGGTGCTAATGTCCTTAAACATTAAGGTAGATGGACTACCCTGTGTCCCCTGCATCCTGGGCACACTTACCCGTGTATGTCACTACTCCTCACTAGTAGTATCTATCCTCACGTCCTTCTCACACACCTCCATATACACAACGCATATACGGGTGATGGAAATAGCAATACAGGTGTCTGTTCTCACACAGTGTATACCCATATTATTAATAATGACATCTCAGGTAAAAGGCGCCCGGCAGACAGGTAGGTGTCGATAATGAAGAATTCAGGCGCAACACCCTGTAAACACCAATCCAAAAACTTAGATAAACATTGGAATCAAACCCTCAAAATGTTAATCTTGTTACATTAGTACTGTTTTGTTCATTGGTCCATAACCATGTCATGAAAAGAAAAGTGGAATTAGTGAGAATTAAAATTATTTTCAGGAACAAATCTGTTATTTTAATCAAATTTTTAGATTGGCGTTTACGTGGTTTTGCACCTGAACTCTTGGTAGCCTATGGAGTATCATGGTCGGCACGCTAGCCTAGGAATGGCAAACATTATGGGTTTGCATTCTGCTTTACGCGCAACTCGGGAAGACAACATCAGGATTGGAGATTTGCATGTCCCAGAGGGAAGTGGAAAACAAGGAAAAGTGGAGACAACTGGTTGCGAAGTCACCTGTGGTGTGCCAATAAACCTTGCGGTTAAGGGATTGATGGTGATGATGATGTTGGCGATGATGACAATGATGGTGATGATGACTGGAGGACCTTGGTTGGTGTTGGTCTTCCATCGGCAAGTCCAAGTTGCCTTTAACTAAGAGCAATCTTGCAGCCTTCATTCACTGGGCCGGTGTGGATAACTGTGGAAGTACTTGAAGTAGCACAGAGCCTTGAAGATATTGAACGCTCGACGACATATGATGAGTTCAGGCGCAAAATCCTGTAAGCGCATATACAAAAATTGCGATAAGCATTGAAATCAAACCTACACAAATTATATTTGTGTACTTTCCTACTTTTTTGGTCATTGCTTCATAATCATGCCATCACAAGCAAAGTGGAATTAGTGAGAACTAAAATTATATTCAGGTCAGAACCTTTTATTTTTATTATATTTTTCGATTGGGGTTTACTGGGATTTGCGACTGAATTCTTCATATGTCTTAAAGATAAAACTATACTCTTATGCATACTTGTAGAATTTGGACAATAGTGCTTTCCAATATTATAGTCTTATTTTATAAGGATAATAATTGATGGTGTACATAATGTGTGTGATGGGTTATGCATCAGGTTCGTTACAACATATCTTGTTTTTTTATTATAACCAGCACATAATTTAGTACCTACACAATCTCATCAGCTTATAACTGCCTGTTTTGTTCGATTCCTAATATAGATGACATGGTATACAAGCTGTTGTAAACCACATTCAGGGATTTTGTCAAATAACTGGAAAATCATTTCAGTAATCACGTGAAATCCATAAAGAACTTAGGGATTTCATGAAATCCCGATATGAAACAGGGATTATTACCACATGCTGGTACTGGGTGAGTAGAGTCTGATATTACAATGTACTGGTAGTATATACAGCCAGTTATTAACATGTGCTGGTACTGGGGGCGAAGAGTCAGATATTACGATGTGCTGGTAGTTGGTGTTCACAGAATTTTATTACCGTGTGCTGGTACTGGGTGTGTCGAGTCAGATATTACAATGTACTGGTAGATGGCATATACATCCAGTTATTAACATGTGCTGGTACCGGAGTCGAAGATTCAGATATTATGGTGTGCTGGTAGTTGGCGTACGCAGCCTGTTATTACCACGTGCTGATACTGGGTGTCTAGAGTCAGCTATTATAATATAGTGATAGTATATACAACCAGTTATTAACATATGCTGGTACTGGGGGTGTAGAGTAAGATATTACGGTGTGCTGGTAGTTGGCATATACAGCCAGTTATTCACATGTGCTGGTGCCGGGGTCGTATAGTCAGATATTATGGTGTGCTGGTAGTTGGCGTACACAGCCTGTTATTACCACGTGCTGGTACTGGGTGCGTAGAGTCAGATATTACAATGCGTTGGTCCTTGCCATATGCAGCCATTTATTACCATGTGTTGGTACTGGGTGCGTAGAGTCAGATATTGTCATGTGCTGGTGGTAGTTGGCGTATTCAGCCAGTTATTAACATCTGCTGGTACTGGGCGTGTCAGCAGTCAATCATTTCCATTCACTGGCGCTGGGCGTACCAGTTATCACCAAACACTGGTAATGGATATACACAGCCTGTTATTACTATATTATCGGGTGAACAATGCCAGTTGCTGCCTGGGGTTGGCACTGGACGTGTCGGGTGCTGGGTGTAGAGGGTGGCTTACAAGGCGGCGTTCCACGCGTGGCACCGCACCTCTTACATAATGCAGCCTACGACATGTAGGTGTCGCCTCCGGCCACACTTAACTGCCGGTCTGGGGATTTCTACCTGTTACGCGCCTTAATAATTTAGCTGCCCGACTCGGATCGCTTTGTGGGTCGAGTAGGGTGTAACTTACCGACCTCGGTCTTATCTAGATAAAGGATTCACCCTGTACTCGCAGTACATGGGTGAATACCGGCCCTATATAAAAGCTGTCGAAAAACCAGGGAACTGAAATGAGAGCCTCAATCCACAATCTAAGAAGGAAGATTTATTCTTTGTATATGTCTTCATATTTCCCCGCTACCTTTGAGTTGAAAAATATAATAAAACATCTAGTTTAATAAGATTTAAAAGTGAAATCGCCGGCGTTCTATGGCTGCCATCTTGTCTTTTTGCATTCTCTCCCATTTCACCAACTCTGTGCCGATATAAGTAGCCATTTGATAGTGGAGGCAGGCATTCTACTTCTTATTCCATACTAAAGCTATTTTCGCCCGTATTTTCACTACATTGTCATTCACCCATTTAGTACAAGTGCAGGGTGAATCTTTTATCTAGGTCTTACCCCGTCCCGCCTGATGGTTTCTGTTGGTGGGTTTGGGCGGAAGAAAGAGAAACCCACAACGTTGCACACGTCAGCTCTTCCCTCTTCTCCCCTTTCTCATGCACCATTTCCTGCCTCCGGTCTTCCTCTACCGTTATCTTTCTGACTCGCGCTCTTGGTGTTCTTCCAATTTCCCTATCCACTCCTTTATCTCTTGTACCCTCCCCTTTTTTTGTTTTTGTTGAAGATTTATACTGCCTATCATGGATAAGCCTGAATAGGCTTGTTTTCAACATTAGACAGTTTGGCGATAGAAAGCCCGAGCCTACACTTTTACCAACCCAAGGGATTTTTAACCTCCGACACCACATAGACATGGTATGAGAGCAACTGGCCTTTGATGACACTGTAAGTTATACACAGCGGTAGAAATCCGAATTGGCAGAGATGGGGGCACAGGGAATCAAACCACCGACCTTCAGATTAGGAGTCCGACCAAGAAAAAAGTCAGACACTCTAACGACTCCGTCACAGATAACACCACAAGAACACCCCTATCTCCCCCTTTCTCTCTTTTGTCCTACCTTCTAATAACCTCCCCTCTGTCTCCTTGCTCACCTCTCTGTCCTCTTCCAATCTACAGTCTGGTCCCTTCTCCCTCCTCAGGCCGACTTCTCTTCTTCACAATTCCCATTTCTCTAGCATGCCCTGCTCCCCACTTCTCTTTCCTTCTTAGGTAGGCGGAGGCTTTTCAGAAAATATGTTATATATGTTATGTATTATATATTATATATAGTATATTATATAATATATATTATACATTAGGTATTATATATTATATATTGTATGTTATATATTATATATCATGTATCATGTAGCATATAGCATATAGCATATAGCATATAGCATATATCATAAAGCATATATCAAATATCATATATATTATATATATTATATATACTATATATTATATATATATTATATATATTATTTGTGGTGTTCTCTGTGGCAGAGTAGTTAGAGTGTCTGACTTTTTTTGTAGGTCAGACTCCTAATCTGATGGTCTTGGTTTGATTCCTCATTCCCCCACCTCTGCCAATTTGGATTTTCACCGCTCTGTATAACTTACAGCATTATCAATTGCTCTGATACCATGTATATGTGGTGTGGGAGGTTAAAAATCCCTTGGGTCGGTAAAAGTGTAGGCTTGGGCTTTCTATTGAAAACTGTCATGGATAAGTCTGAACAGACTTATCAATGATAGCAGAGAGCGTGTATATAAACAGATGAGAGGGACAACTCCCGCGAAAAACGGTAACACAGGCTACAGTGGCGTTCCTGGCGGTTAGTGTAGAACAAGCCTTGAGTTTGCCGGTACGCTCAATGCAAAACATTTGTTTTTATTCAAAATTAATAGAAATCCAGAAGCCTAACCTTATCAATCTAATATAATCCTTTTGGTAAACATGTTTTCTATATGTCTTCCAAGCGGTTTGTTTCTATGTGGTGTAGTTTTAGAGATATTTCACTTTTTCTGTACGAAGACTGCTCAAGGCCATTGACAATGCCTTGAGTTTGCCGTAAGCGTAGTGAAAAACGTCAGTTTTATTCAAAATTAATAGAAATCCAGAAGCCTAACCATATCAATTTAATATAATCTTGTTGGTAAACATGTTTTCTATGTGTATTCCAATCAGTTTGTTTCTAGGTTTTGTAGTTTTAGAGATATTTAACGTTTTCTGTATGAAGATTGCTCACTGCCATTGAACATGCCTTGAGGTTTGCCCATAAGCTTAGGCTGTTCAACAACCACCACTTGGAGCGCCACAGTCGGCAGATGTTACATGCTCTAGTATGGGAGTTGTCCCTCTCATCTGTTTATATACACGCTCTCTGATGATAGGCAGTATAAATCTTCAAGGAAAAAAAAGGTACATATCATATATATTATATATATTATATATATATTATATATTATATATATATTAAATATATTACATATATTACATCTTATATATGTGTGCTATGTAATCAATTATGTGAATAACAAAAATAAAGGTAACTGTTATTTCTATTTCGCCTAACCGCCCGTCCCGGTGACCCTTACCCCTGGCGCCACCGGGTGCCCCTTTTCTGTACTACTACCGGTTGCTGAGAGTCTCACGTCGGCTCCTGTGTCATCTCACCGGTGCAAGTAGTTGCAGTTCAGGTGATAAAGATAGTGCATGACTTGCACCGCCTCACCTCTCTGTCAGCTTTATCGTAATTTGAAACGCAATATTCAAATTCAGGTGCTCGCAAGAACTATTCAGTTCAGAAGTCTCCAAGAAAATAAGCAACCTAAGTAGAAACCAAGTGCAAAAATGTAAAGTTCAAAGTCAAAGGGGGAGGAAAAACCAATATGGACGACGATGTTTGTTTTGTTTGTTGTTTTACGTCCTAGCAACATCTAAGGTCATATCAGGATGGGTACCGACTTGTGACAGTGTGCACTCATGGCGACTGGGAAACCAGGCCGCCGGCACCATGACCTGGTTTCCCACTCAGTCACATTATCCTGACACTGAGTACACCAGTCCTTGCCCTGTCCTAATAATGCCGAGCGCCTGGTTAGGAAGCGACAAGTATCAATTTTTAAGTCATTGGTTTGACTCGAACAGGGTTCGAACCCACGACCCCACGATCTACCAGCACGGGAGACGGACGCTCTGACTCATTCGGCCATCCCGTCTGGTCAGGTGGACGACGAAGAGTGTTTGGTTGCGGTCGAAGTGGTTATAGTTGCATGGCCCGTGGGTTTGACTTTCTGCCACTTTTTGTGAACACAACGTTAGGTCGATTATTATAATCTACTTATGTTTTACTTTCAAGTATGTTCTGTTGTACGAGCTAACTGCTGGAGATAATATGAATAAGCATTGCTTAGGACCGACCCCCCCTAAACGCTCGGAGAATACACAATTTCTGCGACTAGTACGACACCTGGTGATAGGCAACGACACCTGTGTTGTGAGTCGACAGTGTGTCACTGTGTTGTTTTACACTGATGATCGAGATTTTCAATTAATCAATCAATAGGATACAGTTATAATGATCAAAAATGATTAACAAAAGGTAAGTATGTTTGGTCTATGAATCCACATTTCTGCTGAAAAGTCTGTCAGTTGCTCAATATGAAGCAAGCGTTAACGGAGCCTCAATTGCCTCTCCACAGATGCTGTGTGACCCACAACTCCAGTCTGGATTATGCTCTGCGCATGTCTCACAGAAATTGTGCATTATTTATTTATTTATATATCAGCATGAGTATAGTATTAACCAATCGTTGTTGTTATGTGATTCAACATGAATATGCAAATGGCGGCCCCCATATAGGGCTATTTCCGTTTCCGTTTGCTGGATTTTGGTGATTAATTTTCCACCTCTATGAGTACGAGTATTGTTTATGTATATGTATACACATGTTAGTCCTTAGCTTCCCCCCTGGATGGGTCGGTATTATAATTGAAAACATGGGAGAATTAATTTTGGCATGCTTGTTAAGGTTCTGACACCATAGCCTTCAGCATTAACAGGTGCTATCTAATTGAATTGATAGATGCCCTTGTAGTGTATTCGTTTAGAAAATGTGATGCTTTCATCGGACTATGCCACTTTATGTGACACACTAGTCAAGTGCGTTTAGACCGGATTTCTAGTTTAGCACCGAAAAGTTGCTATGCATGGAGCAGTGTTCGGCCTAACACCACAAGCTTAAACTAGGTTACGGTAAACCCGTTCCGTAGCTGGTTTACAGGAGGTGTTAGGTACCGATTAGGGCCAAATCTATTCAATGCTGTCATATTTAACAGAGTTACATAGTCAAATAGTGAAATTTGATTAAATTAACCCTAAAATCGAAGCGAGATTAACGCTGCCGCCGCAACGGTGGCGATATTAATATTTTCAAATCGACGAATGTAAAGTAAACAAATTACTGCCGCCGCGTCGACGTCGATATCCATATTGTTGAACATCAACTAAACATGGCTGCCGCCATTGCCGCCGTATTGGCGGCAATATATTAGGCCCAAATCTATTAAATGCTGTCATATTAAATAGAATTACATACGCCATAAGTGAAATTTAACCAAATTAACCCTAAATTTGAACCGATATTAACGCCACCGCTGCATTGGCTGCGTTATTCATATTGTCGAATCAAGGGATTTCCCAAATCTATAAATAACTTCACGTTTAGCTATAATGTAAGTGCTATGCGCTCCTGCATACTGCTTGACACACTTCCCGATGTCGGTGATAGCTAAACGGTGTCAGGCTTTAACACCAAAAGCCGCCCATGCATATAGGCCCTGGTAGCTAGAAATGGAACAAACTAAAGGTGAAATCAGCTAAGTCAGGGAAAATGTAAAAGTGTTTCTCCACAAGTTATTCAACTTTTAGCACATGGTTGCAAAACACTAACTCATGCGCAGATGAGTCCATTGGAGATCTATATTCATATGAATAAATCCGACATCTCAACCGTGGCATTCTGTTAGCTTTAACATGTGCAATCCCTTGGTCAACTCATCAGCATTATTTTGATTTCCCAAAGAGAAAATATGATTGTTTTGACACCTTCTTAGGATTACTTAATGAATGTAGTGAAAGTGAATGAACTAATCACATCGGTAAGTGCCTTTAATCTGGTTCACAAGGAAAAATGCTGAACATTACTTCACCTCTTCCAGTGATGAGCGCCCTCTATAGTGGTCTGTTCAGAATACATCACTAAGAACTGGTGACTTCAATGAGGGATATTGCATATTTAGATTTTCTTTGAAGTGGGCGATGGTGGGGGCAAAACTTATTTGATTGAGGTAAACCTCGTTGTATTGGTCTATCAGGGTAAGTCGCCCTGCCCATTTCATTTCTAAGCAGATTTGGTTCTTCTTTTTTTTTATTTGAAAGGTAGAAGAAATGCAGTATTTTGTCCAAGATTATCCTCTCAGTCAGATTATTTTGATAACCAGCCAGTCAGTCCTTGCGGTAGACATCGGTACTATTCAGAGCAGGTAGACCCGGGTACACGTCAGAAGCGACATCCGACGACAAGACGGAGAATAGCACGGCACAAGAGGTGGGAGAGCGTGGGAGACGGTATTCTGGCACCTCAGCCTGCCGTAGTGTACACCTATTGATGAAAGTCCTACGCGCCCCCTGGCGAGGAAAGTCGGAAGTGGGAGTGGTGTGTGGGGTTGGTGGGGATAGAGCGGAAGGGGTAGAGAGGGGGCTGGTGAATGTGTGTGTAGGGTGGGGGAGGGTCACGTGTGGCAGGGTGCGGGAAGGTGGAGTACGGTGCGATGAAGAACTGGGGGAATGAAAGAGAGGGAGGGGAAGGGGGAGGGGGGAGGTTGAGGAATAAAATGATCGGGAAAGGATTGGAGGGGAAGGGGAGGGAGAGGATGGGAGGGGTGCGAGTTGAGGGGAAGGGGTGAGAAGAGAAGGGAGGGGAGGGTAAGGGGAGGGGAGGGGAAGGGGAGGTGGGTGAGTGGGGACGTTGGGAAGGGAGGGAATGATGGGGAAGGGACTGGAGGGGAAGGAGAGGGAGAGGATGGGAGGGGTGGGGAGTGGAGGGGAATGGATGGGAGGGGAAGGGAAGGGAGGGGAGGGTAAGGGGAGGGGAGGGCAGAGGGGGAGCGGCCAGTAGGGCAGCGGAGGAGAGGGACGGGAAGGAAGGGATGGGAGGGGACCGACGGGGAGGGGAGCGGAGATGAGGGGAGGGGAAGGGAGGGAGGGGAGGGTAGGGGATGGAAGGGGAGATGGTATTCGGGTGCAGGGCATTATGCAGTACACGGTGTCAGATGGGTAGGACAATATGTGCGAAGTAACCCCGGTTCGGATGGACTGACACGGTAGGAAAAGGAGTAAAAGGCGAGGACATGGAGGGGCACGAGAGGGGCACGAGAGGGGCAGGACGGGCCGGTACGGCGCGGGACATGGTCCTGTACGCCGGGAAGGGAGGGCACAGGACGGGGCAAGGTGGGGCGGAACGGGGCACGGGGGGATGTGGTGGGCCAGGCGTGACAGGGCGCGTTTGGGTTTGGGTTTGGGTTCCGGTTCCGGTTCCGGTTCCAGTTCGGACGGAGGGAGCGGCACAGCGGGCGGAAGGCGTGTAGTGTATTCGGGCACCGTAGCCCACCGTAACACAAACCTATTGATGAGCCTCCCGGCGCGCCACCCATGTTTGCCCGGTGTAATTAACCCAGCGGTGACGTCAAAGAAGGCGGGTAATGGAAGAGACTCACTTTCTCACTCCCTTTCACAATTTCCCTCCCTCTCTCTCTGCACGGTGTCCATCACACACACACAAGCATCTCCATCCTTCCCACATTACCCGGCAGCCTCAGCAGCAGCTGGGAACGCACGCTCTGGGTTCCACCGCAATGAATGCTTCGGAGGAGGGGGAGGGGGGAGAGATGTTGTAAGGGCCCGGTCATCCGATCTGCCGAAATAAAACCCTCAGTAAAAGAAAGAAAGGGAAAGAAAAAGACAGAAAAAGAGAGAAGGAAAGAGACAGAAAAATGATGCGAGTCAGTCTGGAAGTTCTCTAATGGATGGTGGTGTGTGGGGTGGCGTGGTGGGGTGGGGTGGGATGTGGTGTAGTGGGGTGGCGTGTGGTGTAGTGGGGGGTGAGGTGGACTGTGGTGTAGTGGGGTGGAATGTGGTGTGGCGGAGTGAAGTGGGTGGGGTGTGGTGTAGTGGGGTGGGTGGGGTGTGGATGGGTGTGGAGGGTGTAGTGTGGGGGAGTAGGGTGGGGTGTGAGTGAGTGGTTTGGTGTGGTGGTGTGTGGTGAGGTGGGATGTGGTGGGTTGTGGTGTGGGGGAGTGGGGTGGGGCGGGTGGTGTGAGGTGGGGTGGGCGGTGTGAGGTGGTTTGGGGTGGGGAATGGATGCGCCGAGGTAATGTAGGGTTGGAGGCGGAGGGTTGGAGGTTGGGAGGGGAAGGATGGGAGGGGGACGTTGGGAGGGCGGAAGGTGGGAGGACAGACTAGGGGGGGGTGAAGGGTGTGAGGGTGGATGTTGGAAGGCTGGGTGGTTAGAGCTAACAGAAGGATGGATGTGTGCCAGGATGGGGGGGAGACTGCATGGGAGTTAGGGTCGGAGAGTGGCTTGTTAAGATAAGGGGTCGGTGCATAGTGTACGCACCGCCAACACTAGGTAGTGCAGTGTGTGGGAACACTTTAATGAGAAGTTGGTGTTGGATCGTGGGGTGGGGTGTGCTATGGTGTGGTGGGATATGGTGTGATGTGGTGTGGTGTGGGGTGTGGTGTGGTGGGGTGGGGTGGGATGTTGTGTGGTTGGGTGTGATGTGGTGAGCTGTGGTGGGTGTCGTGTGGTGGGGTGTGGAATGGTGTTTTGTGGTGGGGTGGGGTGTGGTGTGGTGGGGTGTGGTGTGATGTGGCGGGCTGGGGTGGTGTGGGGTGCAGGGGGAGTTGTCTGGTATGGTGTGATGGCATGTGGTGGAGTTTGGTGTGGTGAGGCGTGGTTTGGTGTGGTGTGGTGTGGTGCGGTGTGGTGTGGTGGGTTGGCGTGGGGTGTGGTGTGGTGGGGTTGGGTGTTGTGTGGTGTGGTGTGGTGGGGTGTGGATGCGTGTGGTTGTGGGGTGGGGGTGGGGGTGTCGTGCGTGGGTGGGGCGGGCGTGTGTGGGGTGGGGTGGGGTGGGGTGTGGTGTGGTGGTGTGGTGTGGTGTGGGGTGTGTGGGGTTGTGGGTGGCGTCGTGTTGGTTGAGGTGTGCTGTGGTGTAGTGTGGTGTGGCGTGTGTGGTGTGGTGTGTGGAGTTGGGCGTGGTGTGGTGAGGGTGCCGTGGTGGGGTGGGGTTGGGGTGTGATGTGGTGGGATGTGGTGGGGTGCGGTGGGGTGCGGTGTGGTGAGGTGTGGTGTGGTGTGGTGTGGTGTGGTGTGGTGGGGTTGGGCGTGGTGTGGTGAGGTGTGCTGTGGTGGGGTGGGGTGGGGTGTGGTGTGGTGAGGTGTGGTGTGGTGTTGTGGGGTTGGGCGTCGTGTGGTGAGGTGTGCTGTGGTAGGGTGGGGTGCGGTGTGGTGGGGCGGGGTGGGGTGGGGTGCGGTGCGGTGTGGTGTGGTGGGGTTGGGCGTGGTGTGGTGAGGTGTGCTGTGGTGGGGTGGGGTGGGGTGTGGTGGGGTGCAGTGGGGTGGGGTGCGGTGCGGTGGGGTGTGATAGGGTAAGGTTTGTGTTTGCTGGTGTTTCGTGGCAATAGCTCTGAGAGGCTGATACTGAAATTTATGTTAAGATATTATGTATTGCGTCGTGTGCCATTTGGCAGGGATGTTATATTATATGGTTTTCTATTGCTTGCCCTTTTCTCATTTTATCGATACAAATAGCAGAGGCTAACGTCATACAGAAAGCGCATGATTTGTCTGTCAACTCTCGAGCACCTTTAGTACGTTTTCGAAATCGATATGAAGAGTTCAGGGGCCAAAACCCCCTTAACAATGATCCAAAGATTTATTGTAACATCGCAGTCAAACATTCAAAAAGTTGGGTTTTTTCACATTTCTTTTTTTGTTATTGCTCCATCATCGTTATTTCATTTTTTTTTAAAGAGGTGCAATTAGTGGGAATTAAAATTAGCTTTTTGTAAAGATCTAAATAATTGAATTACAATTTTGGATTGGCGTTTACGGGGTTTTGTGCCTGAATCTTCATATTCAAGGTCCGGTCATCTTGTTGAGATGGGGGATTGAACATTTTACAAGGAATTCAACTGCAATCTGAACGGTTCAATCTCAAAGCAGAAAGAACATACAACGTGGTAGAAAAATAGTTGTTGACACCTTTCTGACTGCAGGGATGTCCCCAAGTGGCTAGTTAGGGAAGTATGGTGGTATTGTAGGAGGTCAACAGCCATAGCTCCTGGTCAGAAGGTCATTTTCTTTTGCTACATAAATGTAAAGCTTGTTTCATTTAATGATGCCACGAGAGAAAAGTGATGTTTATATCATCGGCTATTGGAGCTCAAACATTTGGTCATTCTGACATATTTCTTTGGCGGAAACCTGCCGCCACATAGACTGGTCTTTCCGATAAGCAGCAAGGGGTCTTTTATATACACTTTCCCACAAACAGGACAGTACATACCACAGCCTTTGATGAACCAGTTGTGGACCACTGATTGGAATGGGAAAAGAGCCCAAACTACAAATGGGTCCACTGAGCAGGATCGTTAAGGGTGACCCCATGTGGTATTGTTTGACCTTGACCTAGGCTGGTTGATTCAAGTGTGCACGGAGGCTTAGTGCGGGGAGTCTGCGTCGAACCATCACTTCTGCCAATCAGGGGTATGCGTCCTAACCGTTCTACCCCCCCCCCCCCCCATCCATTTGCCTACCTGTCCATTTGGCTCCTGGCATGTGAGGTGTGTTCAGACTATTACAATACCGATATCATATCATCAGAAGCACTTGCTTGTTACTATTGCACAGGTCTATCTGGTGGCTATGTAGTGCTGGCTTACTGGGATAATATGCCCTTTTCGAAATCTACTAGCTTCAAGTTATATAGCCCGATCAGTTTGAGTTTCTGCGATTGTCTGGGATACATACATTAACTTGATCATTTTAATCTACTTTACCTGGATTTGAAGTAACTTTTATTTTAAATGGTTAATTTTGAGATATCTGAACAGCAAAGATGCCACCTTAATTTTGGCGTGCATATACATATACAAACTCTGACAAGGCAGGCTTCAGCAGTAAACGGATCTACTAAATTGACTTAGTATCTCCCTCTATGCAGAAACAAATGTTTAGGCCCCTGTCATACATCACTGGATTGAGCAATGGACATCATTGTCTAGTCCGGGTGTCATAAGTTTCAAAATGTATTAAAATGTGTCAAAATGTTGCGATATTGGGTTAATGGCCACTGGACGAATGGACAGGAAAAAGACATGAAATGGACATGAACGGATAACCAACCGATGGTAAGCAGACTAAATGGACTCAAACCAGAAAAGAAACATAGACATCAATCCGGCGGCATCCGTTCAAAGTTTTGTGCATGTTCAAATCGTGTACGGACACAAACCGGACTATCAACGGACATTGTTCGGTTTCTTTCCGTTTCCTCCAATCCGGTGATGTGTGACAGGGGCTTAAATAAGTGCATAATGTGATGCTCTCAGCAGACTATGCAGCTTTAATAAATGCAACTTGATGTTTTCAGCAGACTATGCAACTTTAATGAAAGCATTACGGGATGCGGTGACCGAATCGGAAGAGCGCAAGCCATGCGGGCGGGAGATCGGGAGTTCGGTTCCTGGTCGAGTCAAGCCAATCACTTAAAATTATATACATGTTGCTTCCTGGCCTGGTGCTTGGCATTATTAGGATCGGGGTAAGACTGGTTAGGTCAGTGTCAGGATAATGTGACTGAGTGGGATATCGGGTCATGGTGGCGGCAGGCTGATTTCCAAGTAGGGGAGCACTATGAAGTCACCATAAGTGTGCACTGTCACAAGGTAGTCACCGTCCTGATATGACCTTAGATGTTGTCAGAACATAAAACTCCAACAACCAACCAATAAATGCAAACCCAGGGGCGACTTCCTCATTTGCCACTATCATCAGGACTAAAGCCTCATTTATCGAATGGATAAATTACTCATTTCCCATCGAGATTGCTTAGTAACACATGCAACAAGCAACAACTAAGTAACCAAAAGCACAATCAATGTTCCAAATAAGCCCAGAAACATAGCCTTCATCAGTTCTGTCTCATTTAGCCTAATTATTTATTCCCACTGTTAATTATCCTCCACTGTGACTTCTTAATGTTACCTGAGAACGCTGCTACCCTTAGTTCTTTATGTGAGTCTACCTAATCTGTGTAAATTGCCTGTACATAAAACAGGGCGACCACAGCAGTTCTTCTGCTGAAGAAGCCAGTTATAGAAAGGAAATAATCTGACTGTAACTCCTCAATGATCTGCTGGAAACTTTATGTTCAGGGTGAGATAACGCGATTGAAATAGCTTTCCATATCTTTGGCGTGTGTTCTTTTTCGAAATGAATGTGGGTGTCATTTCTTAGAGCTACATCATTGGTCTTTTCGTCATGAGTGGTACTGTTATTTACACAAATTCACTGAGTGCTAGTTTGGATCTAATCATGATTCCGAGCGTAACTGTGGGCAAGCAGTGGCTATTAGTCTCATGCATCCCCAATGACTCTCCTCATCTGTTAAGTTGGTTGTTGGAGCTTTACGTCCTGGCAGCATCTAAGGTCATATCAGGACAGGTACTTGTGACAGTGCACACTTGTAGTGACATTATAGTGCTCCCCCAAAGGAAAATCAGGCTGCCGGCACCATGACTCGATATCCCACTCAGTCACATTATCCTGACACTGAGGTAACCAGTCCTTGCCTTATCCTATTAATTCTGAACGTCAGTGTAGAAAGTGACAACTATTAATTTTAAAGTCATTGGTTTTACTCGACCGGGAACCGAACTGCCGACCTTCCGCATGCGAGGCCTGCGCTCTACCGATTATGCCACCGCGCCCTGTCCTCATCTGTTAGAGTGACGTAGGTCAGGAATAATTAGACCTAGAAGTCAGTGCATTTACAGTAAATTTGAAGCCTTTAGGTCATGCTTACAATTCAATAATCGGTAAATAAGACTATTAAAAGCGGTACATAGCTACCCAATAACTGAAAGTGACAAAACAAGGGAAACAATGAGACTATTATTGGGAAAACAAGTCATTATAATTTACCTTTATGGACAACATAAATACGCCGCCCCCAAACAAATATATATAAAAATGCAGGCAACTAAGCGAGCTGCCCCTGAGCAAATAGATCAGGCTAAGCAGTAAATACATAAATACAATTAAAGCTGCATAGTCTGATTAAGCTTAAAATTGACAAAACCAAAACTCCTATCTAGATTTGAGTCCCCATGTCTAACTTAGATACTAATGCACTTATTCAGAAAGCCATATAGAAGGGAATACTGAGGCGATGTAATATATCCTGTTACTGCTAAAGCCTATGGTGTCGAAGTTTTGGCATGCCTGCAATCCAAAACAATCGGACAATGCAACCGCCCCCTTTATATGAATATAATATTAATAAATTATATAATAAATAACAAAATAAGTGTATGCCCCTTAGAAAGGCACGCTCGGCACCGCTTAGCCTACATTCCCTCCAGCCTGGCGTAATTAATGTTCGGTCCTTACCCGTCACCGAGTGAGTGCCAACTGAAAAAGAAGGCATCACCAGGTGACGTGTGTAAACATGGCAAACCTTAGGCCAAATACGTCGGACCTGTACCCAAGTTGACACATGGAGGCCTGGCCATATACAGCACAGGTATTGTAAGTGTCTTAGATTACAGGTACCTTCAAGTAGACGTTGTGTAGCTTCAAAGGGTGACATAAGTGTTCTATGAATAACCCTCATCCAGCCAGATGTGCACAAACACAGCTCCACCGACAATCAGGAGTTCACAGAGGGACATCAAGAATCGAATGCATATATAACTGCTTGTATTTGCTATCCACCTTAAAGGTGTGCACAAACACAGCTTCACCGACAATCAGGAGTTCAAAGAGCGACATCAAGAATCGAATGCATATATAACTGCTTGTACTTGCTATCCACTTTAAAGCTCCATAGTCTGATGAAATATCAAATTTTCAAAAACAAACCAATTATCTAGATTTGATTTTACATATCTAACTTAGATACTGATGCACTTATTAAGCATTTGTTTCGGCATAGAAGGCAATACTGAATCAATTTAACAGTACCTGTTACTGCAGAAGTCTATGGTGTCAGAGTTTTGGCAAGCTTGCCATAACTAATCTTACATGTTTGCACTAAAAATATCTCAAAAGTTTACCATTTAAAATAAAAGTTACTTTGAACTATTGTAAAGTAGATACGAGGGATCGATCTAATATATTTATCTAAGAAAAAATACAGAAATTCAAAACCATCAGACTATGCAACTTTAACTTCCATGTTATTCACTGCGGAGCGGGCATTCTCTCCTCCCCACCTCCTCTACCCGTGAGTCAACTGTCACTGTGCTCACTTTCAAAACTATGCACAGTAAAACCTCTCTAACCGACCACATTTACAGATTGACCACTCCCCTGTATCGACCGCTTTCTTTGGATCCCAAACGAATGCCCATACCATTGTAATGATGTTTTTTTAAATCCCTAATCCGACCACCTCCCTAAAAATGGACCATTTAAGGTTGGTCCCATGGTCAGTCGATTTAGAGTGGTTTTACTTAATATACATATATATATTTTGGTATCATTAAAAGGCTATTGTCTGGGCGATCGCTTTGGACCCAAATTAAGCGATTGATATAGTGGAGTGGTCGATCTCTGGAGGTGGTCGCTTAGCGAGCATCTCTGTATATACATAGCTATATATATATACACATAATAGGCCGGCCACACCCGCCATGGTAAGATAGGATCAACACACACAGCAGGTGCACGGCGTGCTGAGGCGTTTAGACGCCCCTCCCCCCACCTCCACACAGCACACAACTACCAGCTCACCGGCACCCTCCCCCTCCCCCACCTCCTCTCCCCTCACCCCCTCCCCTCCTCCAGCCCCACGCTACTAATCACTCGGGACAACTTCATTACCGTCCGCGCCTTGCGTGTGCACCGACGTCACCCAGGGGCCGGTGTTACAAGCAATTCCCCGCCTATTCCAAGCCCGCGAATATTTATATGGGTTCTGTAAATATAAATTCCCAGTAAAGAATATATATAATAGGACATAATTGTCATTAACTAGTCGCATAATTTTAAATATCAAGTGGCTATGGCAAAGAACATAAAATTTACCCCTATTACCATATATGCAAAATAACTACTGATACTGCATGTAAGTACATGAATCCATAACGTGATATACATATAATATTCCTATAATTGACTCACGCAGACAAGAAGAAGAGGAGAGGATCGAGTTTTTTTAATATTTATTGGAGTACATAAGCTGTAGACAGGTCGGGCATCAGAGTGTGGAGAGCATGATCAGTATTGTGTATTGTGGTATCGTGAGCAATAAGAGTAGATATCAATCTGAGCATATCAAGGATAATAACAAGCAATGTGTAATATTGAATCAAGGTCATTAAATCAGAAACATAACAATCAATGAGTGAGCGAGTAGAAAGGCGAGACGGACATCTGCCCTCAACCCAACAATTGTCCAAGGGCTGATGGAACAGAAGAGATCACCAAGGTCCTAGTGTAAGCCAGGACCACGGCACTCTTCCAGGGGGCCAGCCTCTTTTATAGCATCAATGAGCACTCCTGCAGTTACACACACCTGGACCGCACCTCTCCTAAGACTCTGCAAGGAGAAAGAGGGCCCAGGCCCGAATAAGCAGGCGGAAGCAAGAGAGAGTACTTTAGTTAAGCATGAGACTCTTAGTGGAGATCCATCTGGTCGTAAGAAAGCTGGAGAGGAACCAGGCTGGTTAAATCGGAGCTTCCTGCTTCCTTCCTGCTTCCCCCTGCGACCGGGCAGCAGGGGGAAGCCGGAAGGAGGGGAAGAAGGCAGGTAAGTGGGGGTAGAGCCTTATACCGAGTTTTGGAGGAGTGTATGGATACATTAAGGCTGGTATTAGTCAGGGCAATGTCAGAGGCAAGGAGTGTATGGAGGCCGAGGAGTGCCCCGGGAGGGGAAGTGACATTACTCTGTTGGGCTAACGTGAAATAGATGATGAGAAGAGCGGCAATGAATATGAAAGCCTGTTCACCATGAGAGGAAAGATAAACAAAACGGATTTTAGTTCATGTGGAGAAAGAGGTCTTGGGCTATGCATCAACACCTCAGGCTTCGACACAGGTTTTTGCACTGTTTAGGTAGTTTGTGATTGCGCCTGGTGACCTCAGGTAGACCGTGTAGGATAACACATCATATACGGTAGGCTTCAAAGGGTCCACCTGGTGCTGCCAGCAGAACCTCTTGTATGCGTGCAGGTGCATCGCTTTATTCGCTCAGGTCCCTCTGGCTAAGGCAGCGGAGAATGCACTGACTAGCTTGAGGTGTTGTGTCAGGCTGTAAGTTGAAAGATAGAGGCATAAAAGTTACGATCTTCCAGTGTTGTGGCACAAGTGTGATCTATTACAGAGAAAAATCAAAATTGTTTAGGGAAAACAGGACAGAGATTGATTTTAGGTTGCACCTGTTACATTTGGCCAGTGCTGTAGTTTTAGCTGCAGGATTATGTGGTGATCTGCTTAAGTTATCTGCTAGCACAAGTGATTTTCCTTCCTTATGTAGAACCATAACATTACAGCTTTTAGTGGCTGATATTAGCAAAATCTGCCTTGCAAAAGCGCACAGCACGGAATCCCTTCCTGCACCTGACTCAAGAACGTGCTGTGAAGCGAGATTATCTGTGTTAATTACTACATGATAATTGCGAGGGTCTTTTGGAAGCAAATAAGTTAATGTTGTAACAAGGTTGAAAGCTTCCAGCTGATTTATAAATTTCAGCCTCTGCGCTACCTCAGTTGGGTATTATTGTGCCTAGAATGCTATTGGCGACAACGTGTCTCCGGCCTTAAGGTTTGAATCGCACTCTATAACCCAGTCTGTCAGTGGGGCTGGAGGAAGGAGAACTACTTAGTTAAAAGTGGCAGCAAATTTCAAGAACCACTCAATATCCTTTAGAATTTCACCGGAGAAAGGGTGCTGGCCAGAATTAGGGGATGCTCTTATCACTGCAAGTACACTGTTCATAAATGTCCTGGCAGGTTTTACGCATTTTGCAATGTGTTGCATCTTTCCTGCTATACTCTGCAGCTGCCTCTTCGATGCTACCCGTTTTTCTTTCTGGGCCCGGCAGTCATTCAGGACCTTAGATAACTTTTCAGCTGTACTGTCGCAGTGCGGTTGTTAGCGTCAACGAAAAAACCTGACCAAATTAGTTTATAGACTGGAGGGGTACACTTTGTGGGGGCAAGAACTAGGCCTAGATGATGTGTGATGTCAAGGCAGACTTGATAGGCTCCGAGTGCTCTGGTGTTTTACTTTTCTACCCCTACAAAGTCATCTAAGTAACAGAGACAGAAGAAACCCATCTGTCTCATTAGTGAAACTGCTGCATGTGTAGTCCTGGCACATGCCAGTGCCGAGGTCCGGCAGCCAAAGGGTGGGGCTATATCAATGTACAGTTTGTCATCTAGGGTCATACCAAGTAGTGTTGCAGAAAGTGGACAGATTCGAAGCTGTCGATAAGCACGAGCTAAATCTGCTGCCCAGAGGAAAGAGGAGTCATCGGTTAGTACTAGGCAGTCAGAGAGAGTGGTTATTGAAGGAAGTGAGAAGGAGAAAGGTCTCCCTTGCTAAAACCCTTTCTTAGTTCCGGCATTAATGCTAGCACCTAGAATTTATACTTGTATAATACGTTATATATCACATATATATATATGTAATTTGTTAGAAGCAGGTACTCAGTGCTAAACTATCCGAGGTCGCGCCCTGTATTTTTTGTTATGTTCTCTTCCTTGTCTCCTCTATATAATTGGCCGCACCGGGGTTTAGCTACCTACCTTACCGTGGTAGTTCTTCCACTGGCCGCTAAGAGGAGGGGGCCCTGTGGCCTGAATGGATCTGGCTGTGGTGATGGTGGTAGTGTGGTGGTGGCGGTGATGTGGGGTGTGTGATGGTGGTGGTGGTGGTGATGGTGGTGGTGGTGATGTTGGTGATTGGGGTTGTGGTGGTGGTGTGGTGGTGGTGTGGTGGTGGTGTGTGTGTGCTAGAGGGTTGTATTGCACACTAGACATGGCAGCGGCCGATCAGCTAACTATTGTATAAACAAGGACTGACACGCAATCGACGGGAGGGGAGATCCGGAAGTGGTGGTGGGTGGGGGTGTGGGGTGAGGGGTGGGGGTGAAGGGGTGAAGGGCTGAGAGCGTGAGGGGGTGTGTGGGTGAGGAGATAACGGGGTGAGGGGCTGAGGAGTGTGAGGGGGTGAAGATTGATTCGGTGAAGGGGGTGAGTAGGTGATGGGGGTAAGGGGGTGAGTATGTGATGGGGGTGAAGGGGTGAGGGGGTGATTGGCAGGAAACCAACTGCAAACGTCCTCGGAGTAGGGCGCGAGTAGTATACAGCAAGTTGCATTGTTTCACCGCGACATTTGTCAAGATGGCGGTCATGCTATGCGTAGTGCGCCCATTCGGCTAGCCTCGTCCGCCCCATCATAGCTCAACTAACTGGGCTCTGAGAATGAACAATTATGTAGTTAGGTCTCCGCGGACTCGACTGTACAAAGTTCTGAAACAGCGATAATGCATCTGTTGTGTGGTTTTATGAGTGGGAGCTTGCCCCAGTTATTCCCACGCTCTAGATAGTGAAGTATATTATGCCTGCGCCACGTTCACATTATTGTTGTGTCACAGCACTGTGGTGGGACCGAGGTGTTATGAATTTGCTCATATGAATGTCTCAGTAAATAGGTATGCGACACACAAAATAGGCTAACATTATATACATTTAGAGAATGCTATATATATATATTATGTATAATACTGTTGACAGGGCGCGGTGGCCGAATCGGTAGAGCGCGGGCCTCGTATGCGGAAGGGTGCGAGGTCGGTTCTCGGTGGAGACAAATGAATGATTTATAAAATTGGTACTTGTTGC
This sequence comes from Branchipolynoe longqiensis, assembly GCA_030323885.1. NCBI lineage: Eukaryota > Metazoa > Annelida > Polychaeta > Phyllodocida > Polynoidae > Branchipolynoe > Branchipolynoe longqiensis. The sequence continues at coordinate 93,630,006 of CM059187.1, forward strand.
TTCATAGCCTTGCGCTCAGCATTCATATCATAGGGCAATGAATGGTTAGGATAATATGACTGAGTCGGATAATGGATCATGATGCCAGAAGCCTGATTTCCCAGTGGTGCAGCACTATAAAGTTGCCATGAGTGTGCACTGACAAAAGTCAGTACCCGTCCTGATATGACCTTAGATGTTGCCAGGACGTAAAACGCCGACAACCAACTATAATACTATAATTAAACCTACCACACATTACCTCGAAAATTGTGCATATCATTTCACGGAATGCTAAATAGTTTTACCTATAGCTAGTAGGATAGGTTTGCAATACACTAATTACCTAGGCATTATATAGTTTTAAAAAGAAGTCATATAGATTCGATATCAAAATATTAGTATTGATATTCCCCGAAATAGATTGGGAGTACATAATCTTGACAGAATATATGCAATTTTCTAGACAAAACAATGTAAATGCCAATCCTAAATTTGAGCTAAACATTAAAATCAAACCTTCAAAGAATTCCTTCTTTCACATTGCTATATCTTTGTTTGTTGCTCCATAATCATTACATCACCAGAAAAGTTGAAATCGTAAGAATTAAAATTAGCTTCTTGGACAATTCTGTCATTTGCATCCAAGTGGTGGTGGATTGGCATTTATGGGAATAATGGAAATTATTACTAGTAAAACAAAACATATTTCACCCCAAATGACACAAAAGGTCTCCAAGCAAGATGGCTAAGAAAAAGATATTATGGGTCTGAATTTTAAAAAGTTAAAAAAAAGTTTTTTTAGACAATTTAAGATTTGCGGAGGGGGGAATTTAACAAATAGGGTGAGGAATCTGAAAATTGTTTTTAATTTCCCTCCTGGAAATCTGAAAACGTTTTCAATTTCACGGGAGGGAAATTAAAAACGTTTTCTGATTCCTGGGGGAACTTGGAAAGGGGGGAAATTGAAATTGTTACACCAGTCTTCTGTGTTTGCAAGGTAGAATAGCAAGTCTAGATAAGTACTTCCATTGCAGCAATGTTATACTTTCATCGGAGTATGCAGCTTTAAGCGAGTGAGTCACACAGGAACCAGTGGCAATGCCGTTCACGTGACCATTCTCCATCATCTGGTACCCTGCAATTATATGGGTTTTCTAAGCAATTTAAAACAAGAATTCAGTTCAAAAAGGGCCTGAGTTGCTCCAACATGATTGATTGCAAATTGTACCTGAGGGATTGTGTGTGCTCTATACTCATTGAAAATTATTGCATTTTTTTATTTTGGTTCCTTTTCTTTCTTCAAAGGTTTTATTACAGTTGAATATTTATTGAGTCACTAATCTTCCGGCCTTAAGCTAGGATTCCTTACACGTGGTATGCGGCATGTGGCATGCGAATGGCATATGTGCGGCGTAGATATATGCCAACCCCCAACATTTGTTGGGGTTTTTCCTCCAAATTTGTGAACGAACAGTATTGGTTTCTATGGCAAACGCAACAGCATTCGCATTTGCATGCCACACCGATGGCTACAGGGACTGATTCAGTTGCCGCATTCGCATCTGCATTTGCATTTGCATTTGCATTTGGAGGCATGGAAGCACCCCTATTCACTTAGATGCTTTTCCATTCTTTGCCGCATTCGCATTCGCATTCGCATGCCGCATACCGCCTGTAAGGAATGCTAGCTTTAGCAGTTATGGTGCAAATGAACTATGTATGGATGAAATAATGAGATGTTGGGGTTTTTCCTCCAAATTTGTGAACGAACAGTATTGGTTTATATGGCAAACGCAGCAGCATCCGCATTTGCATGCCACACCGATGGCTACAGGGACTGATTCAGTTGCCGCATTCGCATTTGCATTTGCATTTGCATTTGCATTTGGAGGCATGGAAGCACCCCTATTCACTTAGATGCTTTTCCATTCTTTGCCGCATTCGCATTCGCATTCGCATGCCACATACCGCCTGTAAGGAATGCTAGCTTTAGCAGTTATGGTGCAAATGAACTATGTATGGATGAAATAATGAGATGGGATGAAAAATACAACCAACAGAAGGGAACACTCAGATTTTACAAATATTTTGGGGGATCTTATTCTGCTCTGTACATGTATACTTCAGGATAGTCATTGATTTGCTGAACATAAATGTGAGGAGGGTTCAATGGGTATGACTTGCTGTTACTATTGTAGTGGACATGGCAATATGCAGATAATGGTTGCAGTATTCATTTAAATTGCCTTGGTCACCTACAGCTCTATGCTTAGTGTATGCCTTAGCTTGGTTGGTTTTTGGAGTTTTGCATCCTGGCAACATATATGGTTATATCAGGAAAGGTACCGACTTGTGCAAGTATGCACCCATGGCAACATAATAGTGCTTCCCCAGGGAAGTCAGGCTGCCACAGTGTGATATGATATCCCACTCAGTCATATTATCCTGACATTGGGCCAACCAGTCCTTGCCCTATCCTATTAATGCCAAGCGCCAGGCTAGGAAGCAACAAGTATCAATTGTTGGTTTTTTGTGTTTTTTGTGGGTTTTTTTTATTGAGGCTGTATTTATACTGTCCATAGCATATAAGCCTGGGCATTCAGGGTTGTTTTCAAGGCTGACCAGCTGCAGTGTTGGTGTTATCTTATCACACAGTAGCTGCTGATAAGGCATTTGATTGCCTGCATTTCAGCAGCAGATAGATAGTTGGTTGGTCTGGTTAGTAGTCTATCTTAATTTATTTGGATTTTCTTGGCATATATGTGTTTTTCTTTTTTCTACTCTTACTACTAGACTAGCATACTCCTATTTACATATCATAAGCTTGTGCTATCTGCCGACTTTTGGCACGTTACCTTCTGTCACGTGCTGGTAGGCCGTGACATATCACCTGCCCCTTTGCAGTCAACTCGGATCACCCAAACCACTTTTTGGTGCATGCGCACATCCTACAGACTCGGGTTGAATAAACGAATACGCTCGGGGTGGACAAAACATTGGCTTAATCTGAAACTTAATATTATTTTTCAATAACCGATAGAAATACAGCAAAATAGGATTTGAAGTATTTTATGATTGTAGAAGATGAAAATCTGTGTTATTAAAAAAAAGTATTAAAACAACACGGAGGAGTTGTACTGGTAGGTGTTGTACTACAGGTACCAGCCCTGATGTGACGTCATCGCTCCTGGCAAACCCCAGCCAAGAGGTGGGTTACTGAGGTAGGATCTTTTTGCACATGGCACGTGTATTTCTCGACTCCACTCGCGGTGTTCAATTTGAAATTCTGACGACTCGGGTGATCCGAGTCGCCCGGGTCGTGTTAATCGATTACGGCCCATGTGATAGAGTGTAATGGGCTCTCCAACTTGTCAACATGTTCATGTCCACAGAAAAGGGCGCTACTTTATCACACACCCCTCCTCCCCCCTAAAATAATACACATCAACATTTTTACTACAGAACATGAAGACGTAAATATTAGCGTTTTAAATATAAACATTTGATTAAATAATAAAAGTTGCACTTTCCCAACGAGCCCCGTCCTGATATGACCTTTGATGTTGCTAGGACGTAAGAGAACAACAAACAAACCAACCAATCCAGTCTGCCTTCTGTGATATACAAGATTCCGCATGTGATTTTCTCCGTCATGCATTATATTCGGGACTCGGTGTATACGAGCAAGAACACAACAAACAAACCAGACGGGATGGCAGAATGAGTTGAGTCAAACTTGTAATCACCTAGCCTGGTGTTCGGCACTATTAGGATAGGGCAACGACTGTTTGGCTCAGTGTCAGGATAATGTGATTGAGTGGGATATTGGGTCATGGTAATGGCAACCTGGTATCCCAGTAGGGCATTAATATAAAGGTGCCATGAGTGCGCATTGTCACAAGTCAGTACCCATCCTGATTTTGCCCATAGATGTTGCCAGGACGTGAAACTCCAACAATCAACGAACCAAACATACAAACCTGGATACCATCATGCAGCTAATTTACTAAGAATACCAAATAAGACCATTCATGAGGCTAGCTTCCACGTACACAGGTAGACAGCTGTGTACCACCTGCTATTAGAAAATAAATAATATTTCTCTTTAATACCGACCCAACCAGGGGGGAGGCTATGGACTAACACGCGTATATATATATACATAAACAATACTCGTACTCATAGAAGTGGAAAATGAAATCACCAAAATCCAGCAAACGGAAACGGAAATAGCCCTATGCGGGGGCTGCCATTTGTATACTTGTGTTGAATCACATAACGACAGCAATTGGTTAATAATATACTCGGGGGGGGGGGGGGTCGGTCCTAAGGCTAAGCATTGCTTATTCATATTAGGACCTAGATCAGCCAGAAGAGGATCTCTAAGTTATTCGGAAAGAGAGAAATTCCAAGAGGAATGGAACACCAGTAGCAGTCGCTTTCTTCAGCATGTTTAAATGCATGCATGTATAGAACTTCTCCACCAAGAATATAAGAATATGATGAAAAAAACTAAGCAGCCTGCCTCAGAGAATGCAAAGACCAGTGCAGAGAGATCCAAGGACATGGTCATATGCATGATCATAGTCATTGTATAGAACATAGCATTTGGCATGCTTTTCTACCCCATTGTGACATACCCACTGTCATTCATATGGGGTGCATGTGAAAGCTGAAAAATCAGCATTGGTGAGAAAGCTTGAGTCTCTTGGGATGGAAACAATCACACAGAGTTGACAAAAACTTCTCTCCAATGAAGTATTCAAGAATGAACTCACCAAGTTTCTTGTGAAAGAGTGGAGGAAAGATCACTAATGAAATATCTTTGATAGAAAGATCCTACTTGCTTCTCATGGTGATCAATGGCTGTTGTAGGCCTACATCACCGATAAGCACCATCATATAACTGTATCCATCCCATCATTCCTCCAAGGTGACCACAAAGAGGCCGAGATGCTGATTGTCTTCCACATTGAAAATATCCTTGCAGGCTATGTCACGGTGAGGGCTTTGAACACTAATACCTTAGTGATAATGGTTTCTGCCCTTAGGCAGAAACGCTGAGAAGTCTGGTCCATGTCCAATATCAACATGGACTGGCATGGCAAACAACAGGAGGTACATCAATGTAACAAACATTGCTGATGTCCTTAAAGAGAAGTAGCCTGGTCTTTCCAGAACATTACCTGGATACCATACCTTCATTGGATATGACTTCACATCAGCCTTCTACAGGTAGGCATAATATATTTGCAATAAAATCTGGCCTCTATTAACGCTCTACAACCCATCTAAACTAGACTTCAGAGTAGAGAAAGATGTTTTCAAAAATTAGCTTTTAATCATTGGTGCAGTGGTAGACCGATGGTTATATTTGGATATTTTTATTATTACATCAATTATTATTAAATGAATTTTTAAAACAATTCATATATTGGCTAATTAACATTACAATAATTGTAAGTATTTTAAGTATACAAGCTTGTACAATTTCTTATGTGTATTAGTTCAAGAAAGGGAAAAAACAAAACCCGCAACTTCATAGAGAAGGACAAAAGTGGAAGGTATGTTAACCTTTTCATAACTATGGGTGAGGGGTATTGTACTTGGTACTCTTGATCTGGATGTCACATCAGATTGTGTCTGTTGCATGAATGAATAAAGCAAGAGATGTGATATCAATGAAGCATTATATAAGAAACTAATGTAAATGACTGACAAAGTTGATCAGTTAATTACTGCTCGAACATCTTTAATATGATTGCCATTATAAATTTAGAATATCTTATTACACTGCCTTTCATTGACTTCCAGGACAACCCATTGGCAAATATCAAATGGGCTGGCTGTGCACTGCTGCCACTTGTGGGTACATGCAGTTACAGCATATCCAGCTGACAGGTTGTCATCAATGGATTATGGATGCAGTGTTAATGGCAACCTGAAGGCAATCTGGCTCAAAAGGCCAACTATATCAGACACTCTTTCCAAGGCAGACAATTACCCATTGTAATGTCAAATGTATTCATCCCACGATGGTGCTGTCTGTGTCAGGTCTTCATGTGCCAATAGAATCTCCAGATTTGTCTCACATAAGTCACACTAGAGCTTATCCCATAGTAGATACAACACACGACACAACATGTGATCCGAGTTCAGCACCAGCAGAAGAGTAGTAAGCTGATTGCTTAGTTTTATTCACTTATATATTGTTGTCAGATACATACAACAGTGGATGTTATATACATTCTTATTGGCTCTTTCACTCATGCACACCAGTCACTCCTAGCCCGCATGATCACTCCCTAACACAGCTCACCATTGACTGCCTTCAGGACTCACCCCCTCCCACCCAGCTTTGGCCACCACCTACCTATCATGGCCTTACCTAACCTGTGGTGACCATGTGGTTGGGCGAGATAATGGGGAAGGATTGTGCTTAAAAGGGCATTGTTTCCCTCCCGAGTGTGAGCATTATAAAAGGGGTACTGTTTCCTATTTAGCCATCTTGATATTCAATATATACTTAATCGGAGAATTTTACACTGGGATCTACTGCTAATATGACAGGTTCTCTGGTGTGTGATCCTTTGAAGTATTGTCTTCCGACAGAATATGCACACCTTTTCATACACTCTGGACTGTGATGTTTTCTGTTGTTTACTCTGATGACTTTCCGAATTAGGAGGGTCTGATGAGATGCCTTCATGTTGTGCCCTCAAAGCAGCGAGTTACCTGTTCATGGTGAAGCTGGAGCGGTATTGTCTATGATAAGACACGTCTGGAACACTTTCACCATCTGTAATAAGCTCGGCTAACAGGAGAACAGGAACATGATTCCTCACCCTTGCTGCATCCAATAGGGTCATCCAGGAGTCATTAGTGGAAGGCTGGATGAGCTCGTCTGACAAACCCAATTTTGTTGACTCATAATGAATGTTACACTTGGCCAAAATATGTTTAACAGTATCTTCCATTTTGTGAGAAATTATAAATTTGTGGTCACAACATATTAATTACATTGAACAATATACTGAGTATACAAACATGAACAAACATTCAATCAGCAAATTGTCATTAAAGTTGGTATACTCATAAATGATCAGTATTTTTAGATGTAGCATTTACCAAAAGAGCATTGTATTCACCATCACCATATGTATATACATTTTTGTCTCTTCACCATCACCATCTGCGATACTACTTTTACACCACCACCAATTGAATGAAAGTCTGTTCACAGCCACGCGTTGAAATCACCATGGCCATTTGTAACATCTGCCAACAAAAAAAAACATTTGTTACAAACAATTGTTACATTTATATTTCTTGACATTTATATGTAAATGTAGCCGCAATATCATCCTTCTTGACTGGTACAAAATTAATGATACCAGAAAAAACTCACTTTCGTGAAATTCAAAAAATCTGATAGGGGGTTTACTCATCAGGCTGTAAAATCACAAAGCTACTCGATCTCACTTGCTATCATATCAAAATATACTCTAGAGATACACATCTTTCAGAAAAACATAGACGCAATTTGCCCCCACAAGTGGTACCGACAACCCCTTCTGGCCCATACACTAACGTGGTAGAACCTCACCCGCACCTTTTCCTGATCGGTGGTAACCTGTAACTCCCATGGATAATAGCTTTAGCTGTTGAAGCCTTGTTTATAGCTTGCTAGAAAGAAGATCGATGGCTTAAACGTCTACACGTACACTACTCCCATGGGGACCGTGCTCATAGACCAGTCAGAGGGGTATACACGGGTATAGGAAGTTAGTGTAGTTCCCCAGCAATTTGTCAATTTTAATAATTGAACCTATTTTGGTTACCGATGAACAACAAATATGTGCATGATTTAGTGCGATTATCAAATAAAATTAATTTTACCACAAAATATATATTTCCGGTTTTATTCACAGTTTTGATTATTCTCTGAATTGGTCCATGCGAACCAGATATATATGTGTATTGTGTATCTGTTTATGTTGTTGCTAGGAAGTAAAACCTCAGCAAAGAAGCAGCTTATTACGCATACACATGATAAACCCTGCGCGTTAAGTAAAGATATACTACAAGGTACCTCCTGAGCTGTTTTCAGAAAAAGAAATGAATCGATATTATCTTATTATCTGCATATTGGTGTTTGAATGTCTACAATTACCCTCAAAATACATATTACAAATTTATAATGACACTCAAATACTGGTGTTTTCTTGTTCTCTCCTAAATACCCTAAGCATTTTGGTTATGTGTAAGCTCCAATAATGCCAAAATTGGTTATTATTGTTGAGCATTTATTTTGTGTTCACAAACATTTAGGTCAACGAATTGGTCAGAGCACACACACACAAGAAACATAGATAGTGTACTGTCGTTCCAGTTCTTATGGCAATCTGTCGACATAAAGGCAATGTGGGCATGGTGTGCCAATATTAGTGCCATTTGGAAAGGTAAGTTAGTGCAGTCAGTACAGATTATTTCAAAGTAAGGCCAAATAATAATACAAAATTGGTGATCGTCCTTTTGAAAATTAAATCAGGGTCGGGCGGGTTTTTTTTATTTTTATTTTTTATTTTTGGCGTAGACATAAAACATAACCAGATGCGGGGGCCAAATGAGTTGAGCATCCACTTCCCATTCTAGTCGGTCGTTGGATTCAAACTCCGGGGTTCAAACGCTGGCCGAGTCATACAGATGACATTTATACAAAAGTTGAATTGCTGATATACCGAGGCATTTTTAAGTTAATAAAAATATATCAAATATAAAAATGTTCAGGGGCGGGCGATCTGTAAGGCACAGACGCGGACGATCACCAATCTTTATATATTTTTTGTTTGGCCTAACATTGGTTGTGGTAGTTCTGTGACGGCTTGGCTTGGGATTGGGATGGAGGTTATCTGGCGGGCAGGTTATATCAATTTGCACAGTGGGGGGCAGTGTGGGTGTGTGTTGCTGCGTCAGGTGAATGTTTTATTGTAAGTTTGTTGTTGATGTGCATTTTTTTAAATAAAATAGTTGGGAGGTAAATAATGCACTGGATTCTCAGGTGAGAAGTGACGTTGAGAGGTAGGCGTGGATAGGGTGATTGCATCAGGGAGCATAGGGAATGTAATGGTTGGGACGCTTTCACCAGAATGGCAGCAAGTGTGGCTTCTAATCCTGCTTGAACCACAATGTTTTCCTTTGTTTGCAAAACCTCAATTATATCGGCTGCTGTTGATCGGGATCTTGTACAGTGAAAACATGTTAAAACGTGATCGTTGGGGTCGATAAAATCTCATCGCGAAAACAGGGGTTCAGGTTACTGAAGTCAGTCATCAGATCGATCCTGCTCAGTTGATCCATTTGCAGTTTGGGCTATGTTCCATTCCAACCAGTGATCCACAACTGGTTCATCAAAGGCTGTGATATGTGCTGTCCTGTCTGTGGGAAAGTGCATATAAAAGAGCCCGTGCTGCATATTGGAAAGAGTAGCCTATGTGGCGGCAGTGGGTTTCCTCCAAAGAAATATGTCAGAATGACCGTTTTTTTAACGTCCAATAGCCAATGATAAAAATGAATGTGCGCTAGAAGTGTCATTAAATATAACAAACTTTATTTTATTTTTAATTTCCTGATCAGTCAGGGTCAAATGTATCTGACTAAATAAGTACATTTCAAGCAGGTACAAAAAATAGCCCACAGATAATTGCTTTGGTTTTGACAATTTGATACATTTATCACACTATGCGGCTCTAAGCACCAGTTCAGTGTTTAGATCTACGCCTTGTAAATGCTACATTTTTTAAAGCTCAGGTCAAATCGACAGTAAGCCTATCGGGGCTGTGGCCGTGGACCGTTGCATGCTGCACTGTCATTCACCAGCGTTTATTACGTTGATAAGTGCTGAATATTTCCTGTAGGTGGCAGCACGTCGGCGGCTGGTCTGCCTGTTTTATCGCCCATGCTCAGCAAATCGCTGTCACAGGGTACACACCTGCTGTGATGACAGCACTGCGTGGCTGTGCACCTGCATGCACAGGAAGCACCGCGGTTAGTGTTGCACAAGTCCACAGCCCATGCCAGGTAGGCCTGGTTATTGCCTGATATGGAGCTGTGGGCGCAGACGCGATGGATGAATTAGTTGACTTGAAGGTGAACGCTTCCTGTTTGGCAGCTCGTGAGAACGGAACAGTGTGGTCAATTCAATTCAATTCAATTCAATGATGTTTATATACATGTGTATATATAATGCTCAGATGATATATAGCTATTATAGTTAGTTATATGTATCATTCCCTTAGCCAGCTGTTCTATCTTTGATGCCTGTGTACTGTATATATATGAAACTGCCTCAAAGGTGCTAAGCAATATGGGACAAAACTTTGTCCATTGTAGCGATCAACATACTATCTGCTTATGCATTAGCTCAGGATAAACTGATTTGTTTTTCACATGGTGTTTCATAATCCCAATAGAATACATATTGATTTGAAGGAAATGTCCTTGTGTTTTCAGTGTAACTGTTTCTGTGCTGTTTTGTGTCAATCGTTACAATTGACAAAAAAAAGAAGAGTTATCACCTTTTGTGACAGGCTCATATGTCATTTTGCTATTATAGTTATATTAATCAGTCCCTTAGTCGGTTCTTGCATCTCTGCTGCCTGTGTGTGACCTGTAGGTCTATATATATATATATATATATATATATATATGACTGTAATTTAGTTATAATAGTTATATTTACCACTCCCTTAGCCAGCTGTTCCAGCTCTGATGCTTGTGTACTATATATATGCTCTATAATATATTATGGGAATATAAACAAGGACACTACCACTGAGCAGTTCTCCCCCTCTATTTACTCTACACCTGAATGTCATGGGAATTAGCTACTACCCACTCCTAGTCATTGAGTTAGTACTACCCAACCTGCTATGCCTAGCTTAGTTCCTTCATCCACCACTGCACTGCCACCTGTGAGTGGCTCATGACTGCATGATACCAGCTGCGCCTGGTCACTACCACTGCCGCTCCCGCTCAGCAGGAGGGATTTAAAAAAATGTAACCACCATAGTTATAACCAATCGTTTGGTTTAACCGATCTTGGTTTAACGGGGGTATACTGTACATACATAAAAAACAATAATCAAAGTGTCCACATACATTGTATATTACATGTGAAATACACGCTTACTCAAAGTCAAAGTCAAAGCCAAAGCTTGGGTAAACCAATGATCGGTTAATCCAAACAAATCTCTTGGGTCCCTTCAACTTCAAGTTTGGTTTAACGGGATTATGCTGTATATATATATATATATATATGTTAGCTATTATATTTATATTAAACATTCCATTAGCTGACTCTTCCATCTCTGCTAGCTGTGGACTATGTGTATACAATATAGCTATTATAGTTATATTAATCATTCCCTTAGCCGACTCTTCCATCTCCACTGCCCATGGACTGTATATAATATAGCTAATATAGCTAATATAGGTATATTAATCATTCCTTTAGCCGGCTCTTCCAGCCATACTGCCCATGGAGTATATATATATTTATAATATAGCTATTATAGTTATATTAATCATTCCCTTAGCCGGCTCTTCCATCTCCGCTGTCCATAGACTATGTATATACTATATAGTTATTATAGTTATATTAATCATTCCCTTAGCCAACTGTTCCATCTCCGCTCCCCATGGACTGTATATATGATATAGCTAATACAGGTATATTAATCATTCCCTTAGCCGGCTCTTGCATCTCCGCTGCCCATAGACTATATATATACTATATAGGTATTATAGTTATATTAATCATTCCCTTAGCTGACTGGTCCATCTCCGCTCCCCATGGACTGTATATATGATATAGCTAATATAGTTATATTAATGATTCCCTTAGCCGGCTCTTGCATCTCCGCTGCCCATAGACTATATATATATATTATATAGGTATTATAGTTATATTAATCATTCCCTTAGCCAAGTGTTCCATCTCCGCTTGCCATGGATTGTATATATGATATAGCTAATATAGTTATATTAATCATTCCCTTAGCCGGTTCTTCCATCTCCGCTGCCCGTGGACTATATATATACAATATAGCTATTATAGTTATATTAAATCATTCCCTTAGCCAGCTATTCCATCTCCGCTGCCCATGGACTATATATATACAATATAGCTATTATAGTTATATTAAGGCATTCCCTTAGCCGGCTCTTCCATCTCCGCTGCCCATGGACTATATATATACAATATAGCTATTATAGTTATATTAATCACTCCCTTAGCCGGCTCTTCCATCTCCGCTGCCCATGGACTATATATATGCTATATAGGCATAATAGTTATATTAATCATTCCCTTAGCCGGCTCTTCCATCTCCGCTGCTCGTGGCCAGCTGGCATGTTTGGTCCGCGTCTGAACCCGGCACAATGTAGAAGTGGCGTGTTGGCGTTGTTCCCGCCGTTGCCGGAAGGGGGCGCCACCAGGTCCCGTCCCGCGCCGCGTGTTGACCCAAAGCAGCAGGGTGCGCTGCTTGCAGTCGGCGCAAATGTCGCTCAGATCCCAACACAAACAGCGAGATGGCCGCGGAGGGATATCGCCTCCACACCCATCCACCAAACACCGCACAGCCGGGACTACAACCACTCCCTGAACCAATCAGACGCTCCCTGAACCAATCAGACGACGTGTGAAACCCAACGGTGTGGTGGGCAAAGTAGAGTGTGTGTGTGTGTGGGAAGAGTGTGTGTGGGTGGTGGGAGGGGTGTGTATGTGAGTGGTGGGCAGAGTGTGTGTGTGTGTCCGTGTGTGCTGGGAGGAGTGTGTGTGTCTGTGTTTGGTGGGAGTAGTGTGTGTCTCATGTGTGTGTGTGGTGGGAGAAGTGTGTGTGTGTGTCTGTGTGTGGTGGGATGAGCATGTGTGTGTGCATGGTGGGGGGAGTGCCTGTGTGTCTCTGTGTGGTGGGAGGAGTATGTGTGTCCGTGTGTGGTGGGCAGAGTGTGTGTGTGGTGGGTAGAGTGTGTGTGTGGTGGGAGGAGTGTGTGTGTTCATGTGTGGTGGGAGGAGTGTGTGTGTCTGTGTGTGGTGGGCAGTGAGTATGTGTTTGCGTGGTGGGGGGAGTGCCTGTGTGTCTCTGTGTGGTGGGAGGAGTATGTGTGTCCATGTGTGGTGGGAAGAGTGAATGCGTCTGTGTGTGGTCGGAGGAGTGTGTGTGTATGTGTGTGGTGGGAGGAGTGTGTGTGGTGGGAGGAGTGTGTGTGGGTGTGGAGGGTGAGGGATGTGGGTTTTTTTTTTTTTTTGGTGGGGTGTGTGGGTGGAGAACTTTGATTTGTCCTGGACCGGGCGCGGTGGCCGAATCGGTAAAGCGCGGCGCCTCCAGTGCGGGAGTTTGGTTCCAGGTTGACTCAAACCAATGACTCATACAAATTTATACTTGTCGCCTCCTAGCCTGGCGCTTGGTATTAATAGGATAAGGCAAGGACTGGTTAGCTCAGTGTGAGGATAATGTGACTGAGTGGGATATTGGCCTGATTTCCCAGTGGGGCAGTACCATATAGTCACAATGAGTGTGCAATGTCACAAGTCGGTATCCATCCTGATATGACTTTAGATGTTGTCAAGACGTAAAACTCCAACAACCAACCAGCCGACCTGATTTGTCCTTGGGTAGTGACATGGTGTATTCCCCGGGGTAGAAAGTCCCTGATGGAGGCATGTACAAGTAGAGTCTAGGTTCGAATCCACAACCACAGTGCACTTTTCCCGTCCACCTGAAGTCACCAGGGACAACTAGGACAGACGTCTACAGCAGAGTAAAATCAGTCATTGCACAGACAGACACACATTGGCACATACGCTCAGATTCATGCGTGGATAGGCATATCACGCAACCACAATGTACCCACACACACATGGCATGCCCACAACATAGCATTACATCAATGTGCCGACAATTTATCCGCACAGTCCGTCTATGCCGATTTAGATATATGTTTGTGTATGTATGTGGAGGGCGAGGGATGAGGGGGGTTTGTTGTTTTTATTGGTGCGGTAGACGGCGCGCAAGTGACAGTGGTAACGCCGGAAGTTAAGGTTGGGGTCGGTGGTGGCGCTACCAGTCCCCGTATGAGTAAGGAGCAAATACACGAAGAGTGTCCATTGGCTAATAATATAATATAATATAATAATAATATAATAATATAATAGAATAATCCCTTCTGCGACTTTATACTCGCATAATGTTTGCACATTACATAAAGGAGTGGGACGTAGCTCAGATGGTAGAGTGTCCAGCTTAATGTGTCGGTCATCCTATCGATCCTGCTCAGTGGACACATTTGCAGTTTGGGCTATTTCCGTTCCAACCAGTGATCCACAACTGGTTCATCAAAGGATGTGGTGTGTGATGTCCTGTCTGTGGGAAAGAACATATAAAAGACCCCTTGCTGCTTATCGGAAAGAATAGCCTATCTTGCAGCTGCAGGCTTCCTCAAAAGCAATATGTCAGAATGATCAAATGTTTTACGTCAAAGAGCCAATGATAAAGAGGTCCTGTTAAATATAACAGACTTTCATTTATACATTACATCTAATAAATATATATATACATATATATATATATATATATATATATATATGTATACATATATACATGTACCATACCAAATATCTTGCAAGCGTGGGTCCAGAAGTGGCCTGGATTTCTGGAATTTCCAGTTTTCTGGAGACAACCTAAATATATACTTAAAATACAAAAAAGACCATGAAAAGAAAGAAGACTGTATTGTCATGGCACAGAAGACGTGGAAGCTGACTTTGGGAAGACATGGCTTTTATTCGGACGCTTCCGCCCCATCATCATCAATTATGTTGGTATGAGAGCAGTAACGACCAACATAAGGTCATGGTAAATGATCAGTTTATGGGATGAGATGTAAAATGCAGCACATATGATGATATAACATATCAATACCATGTGATTGATTATATGAGAAGATAACATTTAACATGCAGAGCGAATAAAATTGGTGAGGAGAGAAGTAAATAAACAATATAATTATGATTTGTTGAATATCATACCAATTTGATAGTTCAATTACTTGTGTGTCAATTGTGTGGTAGATAACAACTCAAGTGTCAAATTTCTTTCATTGGTAATTTGATAAATGTTGTTTTATTTGGTGTTTTGTGTTTTGATTGGCTTGGCCAATCAGTCCGCAGGTGTGGGTGGGCGGGTGAATAAGAGGTTTGTAGATGTGGTCAGTCAGAGATGCTGTTGCAGACTGACCAGTAGATGGGTTGGAGTCATGGGCTCCAGTTTGTGTTGTGATCTGATTGGTGTTCTGGTGTGGAGGTGTGTCGATTATCTGGCTTTGTGATTGGTTGGCCAGTGGCAGGAGTTGAGTGTCGGTGTGGAAGCCCCCTCCCTTGCCAGTTGGATTCGCCGGAGGCTTCCCCCCACCTCCCCCCCAAGGCCCGCCCCTCCCCCACCTCCCCCCAATGCCCGCCCCTCCCCCACCTCCCCCCCAAGGGCCTGCCCCTCCCCCCACCCCGGCAGTAGTGGCAGGGGTGGGGTGCGAGGGGGGGTGAGGGGCGTGTCACCTTTGCGGTCCCTGTGCCCAGCAATGAACCCGAATGAGCGTCCCCGCTCATTCCAGACATTTAACCAGTTTCTTTTGTTTAAACAGCCAGGTTTCTGATCATTCTTGATTTCTGGAAGCCATATAAAACGTTTGGTACCTATACTAGTTATTCTATTACGTGGATATAAATAACGGCAGCCCCTTCATGTTTCTCTCTAACCATCTTATCCTCCTCCCGCAGATGGGGTGGCCAAATGAGTAGAGCGTCCATCTCCTGTTTTGGGAGATCGGGGGATTTGATTTTGTGGGTTCGAATCCTGGTCGAGTCAAACCAATGACGTAAATATATATACTTGTCGCTTTCTAGCCTGCCGCTCAGCATTATTAGGATAGGGCAATAACTTGTTTGGCTCAATGTCAGGATAACGTGACTGGGTGGGATATCAGGTCATGGTGCTGCCAGCCTGGTTTCCCAGTGGGGCAGCACTATAAATTTGCCATAAGTGCGCATTGTCACAAGCCAGTACCCGTCCTGATATGACCTTAGATGGTGCTAGGACGTAAAACAACAACAAACAAACCAAACAAACACATCTTATCCTCCATGATAATCACTGCGGAGCGGGTGTCGTCTGACATTAATGTGAGTCGGGTCACCTATTGAACGGTACCGATTGTATTATGTATCCTCTCTTAATTAACCTAGACACTTAATGTCCACACATCCATAACAATACATGCACATTCTACATATACACACATCGACACAAAGCACAGATTTAAACTCACACACATCCACACCCACAACTCCACACACAATCACACACTTCCACATTCTAGATACGCGCACACCGACACACCCACCCATGCAACATAAAAACAACAACAAACAACAACAAACAACAACAAACAACAACAAACAACAACACACCACAAACAACAACAAACAACAACAAACAACAAACATCAACAAACAACAACAAACAACAACAAACAACAACAAACAACAACAAACAACAACAAACAACAACAAACAACAACACACAGTAACAAACAACAACAAACAACAAAACACAACAACAAACAACAACACACAACAACACACATCAAACACCACCAAACAACGAACAACAACAAACAACAAGAAACAACAAACAACAACAAACACCAACAAACAACACCAAACAACAACAAACAACAACACGCAACAACAAACAACATACCACCACAAACAACAACACACAACAACAAACAACAACAAACAACAACACACACCAGCATACAACAGCATACAACAGCATACATCACCAAACAACATCACAGCACAACAAACACCAACAACACACTGCAATAAACAACAACAAACAACAACACCCAGTAACAAACAACATCATACAACAACACACAACAACAACCAACAGCATGCAACAACAAACAACAACAACATGCAACAACAAACAACACACATCAACAGACAATAACAAACAACAACAAACAATAACATCAACAACAACGAGCAAACAAAAACAAAAGCATGAAGCAACAATAAAACAACAATAACAACAACACAACCAAACAACAACAACACAACAACAAAGCAATAACAAAGCGCCACGTGTAAGACGGCCCACTTTGGGAGGTTGGTGCAGAGCCTCGGCTACGGATCTAAAATGAGGCTGTTGAGAACACTGGTTTCAACTTCCGGTGCCCGAGGGAAGGCCTGCACGAAAGGGCGCGCGCAAGGGTTGGGAGGAAGTTGTGGTCTGTTTTGTCTTCTGGCTTTTTGCTTAAGCGAATAGAACACTAAGAACAAAAAAACTAAAAGGGGAACAAACAGAAGCGCACTATGATTGATTGAGCAGAAAACAAGCGGTCGCATCTATGGGAGGCTGGGCCCGTTAAGGCAAGCTGGGATAATGATTGATTACTGGCGATGCAGAAACAAAAAACAACACAAGAGAAACAAAGAAAGGGAAAGAAAACAAACCGCAACCATCCCCGTGGTTGTTCGATCCTGGTGGGAAACTGTACAGATGCGCAAAAATATTCAGATGACGTCCTGTGTTTTCTTACCTCCCCTCCCCTTCCCCACTTCCTCTCCTCCCTCACCTAACCCCTCCTCTCCTCCTTGTCTCCCCTCCCCTTTCTCCTCCTCTCCTCCCTCTCTCGCCTCCCCTCCTCCCCTCCCCTCCCCCTTCCTCTCTCCCTTCCCCTCCTTTCCCCTCCTCTCCTCCCTCGCCCGTCCCCTTCTACCCCACCCCCCTCTCTCCCCTCCGCTTCTCCCCCATCCCTCCTCCCTCTCTCCCCTCCCTTCCCCTTCACCCCCTCCTCTCCTCCCTCTCTTCCCTCCCTTTCTCTCCCCTCCTCTCCTCCCCTCTCCCCTCCCCATTCTCCCCCTCCTCTCCTCCCTCTCTGCCCACCCCTTACCCCTCCTCTCGTCCTTCTCTCCCCTTCCCCTTTCTCTCCTCTCTCCCTCTCTCGCCTCCCCTCCTCCCTCCCCTCCCCCTTCCTCTCTCCCTTCCCCTTCTTTCCCCCCTCTCTCCTCCCTCCGCCCCCGTCCCCTTCTACCCCACCCACATCTCTCCCCTCCCCGTCTAACCCATACCTCCTCCCTCTTCCCCTCCCCGTCTCCCCCATCCCTCCTCCTTCCTTTCTCCACCCCTTCTCCCCCCACCTGTCCTGCGTCTCTCCCGCCCCTTCTCCCCCCTCTTCTCCTCCCTCTCTCTCCTCCCCATCTCCCCCATCTACCCTAGTGTTTTGAACCTAGCCTTCCACCACTTCCATCGCTAAATAAACACTAAGAAACATGGATTTAAAGTAATCCGCAATATCCTAACCGTGAACGTGGGAAAAATTAATTGCGGTGGGTTCCTTCATGAAGATGTAATTTACAGCCCATTTTTAGCTAGTGTGATTTTAAAGGAGCTTAGAATTGGATAATTGGGCGATTGAGAAGATTCAGGAGGCAGTGGCTTAGGTGATGATGATGGGGAATTAATTCAATGTGGCAAGCTGTTTAGTTTTAATCAATGTGTTATCGTTATAGACAGTTCTCGATGCTTCACCTGTTGAAAGAGTGAAGTAAAATATGGCGTGCTTAAAGTTGCATAGTCCGATAGCTTTTGAATTTCTGCCATTTTCTGAGATAAATACATGGGATCGATTGTTGTAATCTAAATTACTTTAGTTTGATGTACCCTTTATTTTAAATGGCTAATTATTTAGATATTTGAAGCGCAAACATGACACATTACTTACGGCAAACAAGCCACACCTCTGACACCATAGGCTTCAGGGGTAATAGGTGAACTATTAGATTGACTCAGGTTGCCATTCCATGCAGCAAAAGAATGCTTAATGAGTGCACCAGTATCAAAGGGAAATATGTAGAAAACAATCTAGATAGTTGTTTTGGTTTTGAAAATTTGATAATTTGGTCGTTACTTTGAAATGTACTCATTCTTATGATCGTTTCTTACAATTGGCTTCACTCAGCAAAGAAGAAGAGGAGAGAGAAGAAAACTTTGAAAAGGTTTAATCAAGTAACAATTTGGCCTGAAGCAGGCTATGCAGGTGGTGACTAGGACTTGTCAATTCGAGTGCCGGCAGGGGCAAAGTTCAAGTTCTGTATTAGGACATCATGTAATCAGATTGCTGCTGTGAGAAGACAGTCAGCGCTCCCCCCCCCCCAGGAAGAGGGTGGGAGGGTGGGGAAATGAAGTGAACAGCCACAGTCACCGAGGTGGACTGACTTGAGAACGGGAAAGGAAGAGCGAGGAAAACAGAAATAGACAGCCTCGTTCACAAATTATGCATGTTAGCCTCGCCAACATGCTCAATTAATCAGATAATTCACAAGGACAAAGGGCTAGTATGATATGGGTGTTTATTCCTCAGTACAAAGTTAACAGGTTAAGCTAACTGGTAATGAGTTCAAGTCCATAACTTCTATTAAAGCTGCATAGTCCGATGAAGCATCAAATTTTCAAAGCCAAAGCAATTATCTAGATTTGATTCTGCATTTTCTATGTAGATACTGATACACTTATTAAAGTTGCATAGTCCGATGGCTTTCGAATTTTTACATAATATTTTTAGATAAATATATCAAGTTGACTATTATTATAACCTACTAGTCATTATTCCAGAGACATTTTGATGGAAAAGGGCTAGTTTCGAAAGGGGCTGCCACATTAGGGTTTTTTGCGGGAGCATACGGCGGCGTAGGCGCTTTATGTCATATACACCGGCATACACTGCCATACGCTGCTGTATGCTACGCATATGCTATGTGTATGCTACGCATACGCTACACATAGGCCGTCATCTGCCGGCCTATGGCGGCTTATGCCATTGTACGCCGCCATATGCTTTCTCCCATCCGTCTGTCCAAATTTGTGTGTGCATGCTCAAAGAATCTCAACCTACAGGAGCGTATGTTTCATGCGCTACTCATACGCTTCTCATACACCGGCATACACTCCTCGTACACTAGGGGTACGCCGGCGTAAGCTAGGGGTACACCGGCATACGCTACTCATATGCTCAACTTGCGTCACGGCGTATCTCTGGTGTATGAAGCGTACGCAGAACCTATGAGTTGCGTATGGGAGCGTATTTTTAGCGTATGCAAAGCATATGAGTAGCGTATGCCTGTGTATGCCCGACCTATGGTCTCGGTATATAAAGGCGACGCACTGTATACCCAGGAGCCACCAGGTGGCTGACCGAGGAGAGATAACGTAGGTCTTGCATACGCTTCACATATGCTCCTCATATGCTCCTCATACGCTCCTCATACGCTCCTCATACGCTCCTCATACGCTCCACATGCCACTCAAAACTGTCAAAAGATTTCACAGTATGCTCCCATACGCTCCTCGTACGTTCCGCATAATCTCAAAAACACCTGAGAGGTCACCAAATGTCATGATATGTCGTCCCTCGCAGCTTTTTCCCATTTTCGACGTAGGTTTTGAATACGCTCCCGCCATATGCCATAATGTGACAGGGCCTGAATCAATTTCAGTTGAAAGAACCCAAGATCATTTTGGCAAGCTTGTCAAAAGTCTTCTTGTTGTGGCCCAGATTCACATCTCGCAATGGTCATGTGATGAGGAATGACCTATTAATGTGTAGGTAGTGTGGAACCTGATTAGTGCCATATATGGCACTGGGAATGAGGGTAGGACTAATAACGCCACGAGACCTAATTGGGTAGTGGTCTCCCTGCCTAATGGATGTCTGAAAGTAGGTGCCGAAAGGGATGGGGGTAATAAATTCACTGATTATTCTGTATATGTTGCCCCAAAGCCTTAGTTAATGCACCAGTACCTAAGTTGGATATATATAATCAAATGTACGTATGGGCTTTGGTTTTGAAAAAAAAATTGTTTCATCGGACCATGCAACTTTAAGCATTTGTTGCCACAACCAAGTGAACACTGAGGGAATCTAATAGAATATGTTACTGCACAATCCTATGTTGTCAGAGTTTTGGTGTGCTTGCGAGAATTAATGTTGCATGGTTGCGCTTCAAATATCTCAAAAGTTTGCCATTTAAAATTAAGTTACTTCAAACTAAATAAAGCAAAGTAAATTATAGCAATAAACCTAATATATTTGTCTCAGAAACTGACAGAAACTAAAAGCCATCGGACCAGGCAACTATGAATTGATTTACCATTCCTTTCTCTGCAGCAACAAATGCTAAATAAGTGTACCAGTATCTAATTTGATAATTGATGGTGGCTGTACATCGTGTCAGCAGCATGGATGAATATTTTTGTTGATTTTGTTTTTTATTGAGGCTGTATTTATACTGTCCATAGCATATAGGCCCGGGTATTCAGGATTGTTTTCAATGCTGGCCAGCTGTAGTCTTGGTGTTATCTTATCACGCAGTAGCTGCTGATAAGGTATTTGATTGCCTGCATTTCAGTAGCAGATAGATAGTTGGGTGGTATGGTTAGTAGCCGGTATTCCCGGCGATTATCTAAGTTCAATATCTAGGATCAAACTTAGGTAAATGTTTTTTTGTTTTGAAAATCATGATATTTTCATTGGACTATGAAGCTTTAGAATAATTAATGGGAGTGATAGGTGAATGACTGGACGTAGGAACAGTGATCACAGACAGAGCATGGGGGTTACGTAATGTATAGTAACGGAGACCTACATGGCATTGGTTGGTTGGTTGCTATAGTTTCATAGTTTTAGACCTGTCAAGATCTGAAGTCATATCAGGACTTTATAATGCTGCCCCCTGAAAGACCAGGCCACCGAATCATGACATGATATCCTACTGAGTCACATTATCCTGACACTGGGCCAACCAGTCCTTGCCATATTCTAATAATGCTAGTCAGGAAGCGACAAGTATCAATTGTTACGTCATTTGTTTGACTTGACCAAGGTAAAAGTCCATGGGTTCTAATCCAACGATCTACCAACATGGGAGATGGACGCTCCAGACCTACATGGTATGCTATGGATACTGCACGGTTCATTGAGGCTGAAGGTACCAGGGCTGAACATTGGGTGTAATGGAGTAGATGCTTAGGAAGGTTATTTTTCCTAAAGCCCCCAGTCATACCTACCTGGACGAGCCCTGGATTTTTAGCCGGACCACCCCTGGACCAGTCGCCCGGTATTTCATGTTCAAAATTCTCCAGTCATACAACACACTCTCTTCATGTCAGTGTCACTGCTAGTGCTAGCAAGCGGTCGCACCTGTCAATTTGTAATTGGAGCCTCTCAGTCGACCAACTCTGTCAGAGTCTACATCACATGAGACATCCTTTTAATTGGATGTCGGAAGAAGCGTTTATTTATATGCAATCAGATGATGCAGTGAATGAGGAGAGCATCACTATGTGAGGGCGTGGGTTCAATCTCCATCCGAAGAAATGCTAATGCAATTCCACATTATGCGCAGCGAAGGAGGAAGTCAAGGCCGGAGTGGGAAGAACACACTTTATTAAGTAAAGTGGGGGGGGGCAATGTACAATGGTGGGGAGGTAAATGTACAAGGATAATAAAGTGCAAGGATGTAAGAATGAGTGTCAATGTCAATGTTAGGGGATGGGCCCCGAAGAGCCCTCAGCCAAGAGAGAGGAGAGGACTCGAGGGGCAGGAGAGGCGGGGAGGCGAAGGAGGTATGCATGGACCGCGCCAAGGTCCAGGGCCCTGGGGCATGATGTCCTTGAGGGGGAGAGGTAGCCCTCGGCCTGGCGACGAGGATTCCTCCAGGTCGCGGGGGCGAGGGCGGTGATCATAAGTCCGACCAGGGCCGCGACCTCGGACGCAGTGTATCGCAATCAGAGGACGGGATTGTAGGGGAAGGCCTCGTGGTCTGGGTAGAGGTAGGTGAGCCCGAGGCGAGCCACCTCGGTCCGAGCAACCTCGGCGCAGGGCCTGGGGAGGTGGGCGCGGCTGAGGGCGTCGGCAGTCCCGGATGAGGTTCTTGACTTTGTCAGGTGCGATGCGGAGGGTCATCGCCTCACTGTCTATGGCGAAGCCGAGCCAGGTGAGGCGGACTGCCGGGGGGTGGCACTTCTCGGGGGCGACCTCCAGGCCGAGGGCCCCGACGAGGGCGATGAAGGCATCGAAGGCCTGGCGGGCCCTCAGGAAGGTGCGCTCGCACCCGACAAAGTCGTCCACGTAGACGAGGGCATGGAAGCCCTCGCGGCGGAGGACCCAGGCAACTGCGAAGGTGACTCGGACGCAGGCGGCGCCGGAGGAGCGGCACCCAAAGGGGAGGGCGAGGTCGACGTAGGTCGCGCCATCGAGGGTGATGCTGTAGAGAGGGCAGGAGAGAGGGTCGGCCCGGAGCTGACGGTAGGCGCAGGCAATATCCGCCGTCCAGGTGTAAGCTCCGGGGCCCTCTGCGACGAGGCGGCGACCCACGTCGACTATAGGCGTGGGGCCTGCCGAGAAACTCGTGCCTGGGGATGCCAGCGTTGACGCTGCAGCCTGGGGGGTATGAGAGGTCAACGATGACCCGCCTCTTGCCCGGATAGGACTTGGGGCGGATCATCATGGGGGAGACCTGGGCCCAGGGCGTGAAGTGGGGGGCGAGGAAGGGGCCCGCGAGGGCGCCGTGGGCAAGCTCAGTGGCTATGAAGTCGCGGAGGTGGGCATGGTGCTCCGGGGCTTCACGGTGGTTAGTGTAGGTAGGGCGGGGGGGGATGCTGGCAGAGTAATTGGCAGGGAAGCCAAACTCGAGGAGGTCGACGAGGTCACCATTGTGGTATCCGTGGAAGCGGGCATACCAGGCAGGGATGTGGAGGCCTGGAGGGAGGGGGATGTGGGCGGCCAAAAAATGAGGGAGGCCCGCGATCCGGAGGGTGTCGAATGCACGGGAGAAGGTGGGGTTGCGCTCCCAGGCGGGGGCGGAGAGGTGGGGCCAGATTGAGAGGAGGGTGGGGCGGTATTCGTGGGGGGAGGGGCCGCAGGAGGGGGCAGCGGGGAGGGTGTCCTGTATGTCAGGATCGACGATGTCGGCGATGGGTTCGCCTAAGTCGCCGAGGGGGGACATGGGGGGAGGGGGGAGGGGGAGGGTGAGGGGGGGCGGAAGGGTCGGCGGCATGGCCGGGTATGGCGGGAGGCCGGGTAGGTGGTGGAGGTAGGCGGTGTCGCCGGGGGAGGGCGGGAGGGGGCGACGGCGGCAGCGGGGGTGGTGGTGGGGGGCGGTGGTGGTGGAACACTGCTGGCCGGGAGAGAGAGGGGCGTCAGAGGCGGTGGTGGTGGAGCAGTGCTGGCGGGGGGAGGGAGGGAGGCGCGGCAGGGGAGAGAGGGCCGGCCGGGCCGGCAGGGCGAGCAGGGTGAGAAGGGCGAGCAGGGCGAGCATGGGTGGTGGTGGTGAGAAACTGCTGGCGGGGAGCGGGAAGGTTACGTAACGGGCTTTGGGACGTGGGTTGGTGGCAGGGCAGGGGAGGGTTACGTAACCGGCCGGGCGAGATGAGAGGCGCTGCGGGACAGGAGGTCCCCCGGGTGTTGCGTCGGCCCCGGAGGTGGGCCGGCGGGCACCCTGTTGGCGGGCTGAGCACTTCCGGTCGCCTAATTGCAGTTTCCGGTTTTGGGCCATTGGATGGGCGGCTTGTGACATCACAGGGATGACGCTGACGTGTGTGAAGGCGGCAGATGGTCGGGTGATGTTAGGAGCCCTCCCGGGAGGGGGGTCACCACTGGGAGCGGTTGGTGCTCGGGCTGCATGGTGGGGGGGCGGGCCTTTGCACCGGTCCCTCCGGGTGCGCGCCTCGCCCGAGCCGGGTGGGCTGGTCGCCGCCGACGGACTAAAAATCCGCCAAGGGGATCGCAGGGGGGGCAGAGGCGTGTTCCCGGAGGCGCTTTGTGTTGCACACCGCCTCACTGTGCATAGTGAGGATGCACCTCACCGGCAGGGGCGAGGTCGCAAAACCGCCTCGGACCAGCGCCGGACCGTGGGCCAGGGATGCATGACACAGTCGCGCTGGACCGTCAGGTTGTGGGAGAGGAGGCCCGGGATGGAGTCTGAGGGGAAGCTGGGGTGGGACTCGAGCATCCTGACGGTGAGGTTGTCGTCCTCCAGGGTGGCCTCTCCCCTTTTTACCGCCTTCCCTTGGGGCCGCGCTCGATGAGGTCGTGGGGGAAGACGTAGCCCTGGGGAATACCTCTGCATCGTCCCGTGTTCTGCGCCTCGGCGGACTCCAGTATTTCGCAGACCGCCTCGGCCGCCGAGGTGGGGCTGTGGTCAGGGGTGGAGGCGAGTAGGGTCCGGGAGGCGACCACGCGCGTGGCGGAGGTTCTGCGCCTCATATTCTGTAGGTAGAGGGGGTGGACGTAGGAGGCGCTGGGAGGCGGGGCGGACCGCTTTCGTTGTGTCGCGCGGGCAGCGCCCGCGGCCTCGCGGCTGAGGCCCTCCATGAAGTCTGTGAGGTGCTCCAGGACTGAGGGAGCCGAGAGAGGCAAGGGCACAGGCGCCGGGGCCGGTGCGTGGGCCGGAGGTGCCCCCTGGAGGAGGAGTCTCTTCACGAGTCCGGTGAGGTGTTCCACGGCACGGGAGTTGGCGTCGATCCGATCGTCGGCCATGGAGGCTCCGTCCGGGGCCTTGCCCCTGGCGGCAGGGTGAGAGGAGGAGGGCGGCGACGTTGCGTAGGTGGAGTCGGCTGTGGAGGAGGGTGGCATGGCGGCTCCTCTCCTGGATGTGCGGGTGGTGCGTCAGCCTCTTGTGCGCGGCATGACTGGCGTAGGCCGGCGATGTGAGGGTCGCGGAGGCGTGCAGGCGGCAGAAGGGGGCCAAAATAGAAAAATGGTCGAGGTGTGTCTGGCAGGGGTAGGAGGCGGAGTGGAGAGGGAAAGCTTGGAGGCAGCTTATAAAGAGGGGAAGGAGAGGTGGGGGGGAGGGAATAAAGGCAGTAATCAAACATTAATGCTGCAGGTCAAATAAATGAATGTTCACACTAAGTGGGATGAATGAATAAATAGTAATATAGTTTATTTATAGGGTAATATCCCCATAATTGAAATAATAGGATAATAATAGACCACTATTTTATTTTACTTTCAACATAAACATTTGGTAAAACAAGCCCTAATCAAACAGATCAATACTTTTACAGAGAAAGGATATGTAGTTAAGACATAAAACCCAAACAAACAAACACTATTATCAACTTCACACCAGTTGAGGGTGGAGCCAGAAATTCGAGAGATCTGCAACCTTAGGCGAGACTGGAGATCTATGCCTAGCTCCCAACCAGCGCGGGCCTCGCGTGAGGAAGTTTGGGAGGTCGGTTCCCGGTCGAGTCAAGCCAATGATTTTTAAATCAATACTTGTCGCTTCCTAGCCTGGCGCTCGGCTTTAATAGGATAGGGCGAGGACGGGCTAGCTCAGTGTCAGGATGATGTGACTGAATGGGATGTTGGGTCATTGTGCCAGTGGCCGGATTTCCCAGTGGACCAGCACTATAAAGTTGCCATCAGTGTGCGCTGTCACAAGTCGTTTCCTGTCCTGATATGACCTTCAATATTGCTAGGACGTAAAACAACAACAACCATCCACCGCTCACCTCCATTACATCCATGCAACCACGACAGCCGCCCCAGCAAGACCCATCCAACACCTCGCTGTTCTTCCCGACCTCCCCTCTCGCCGCTCCCACTCCCCGCCCCCGCCCCCTCTCCCTCTCACCCCCATCCATATCCGCCTCTATGCTCCAGCCCTCTCCCCACCCAACCTCCTCAGCCCTCAGCACTCCTCCCCCTTCTCTATCGCTTGTCCTCCCCGCGTCTTCCCTCTCCCTTTCCTCCTGTCCACTCCTCCTCCCTCCCTCACATCCTCTCCCACCCATCTCCCCTTCCCCCTCCCTCTGCCCTCTCTTCCCCCCCCCCTCCCATTATTCGTTCCACTACACCCTTCCTCCGCTCAATCAGCCGCGTTGGAAATACCCTGTGGACCGATGTAATTTGAGGCAATGCGCATGCGAGCTAAAAATAGTGATGATTTAATATCAATCCGTGAGATCATCATCACATGGCATGACGGGAAGCATGGTTCGGAGGCGCCCTAACGAACGCGCGCCCCACCCGGCTACCCCCCGCCCTGCCCCTACAACCCCCCTCCCCGCCCCCTCACCCTCACATCCTGCCCCTACACTCCCTCCTCCCCGCCCCCGCATCCTTCCGCCCTGCCCCTACACTCCCCCTCCCCGCCCCCTCACCCTCCCGCCCTGCCCCTACACTCCCTCCTCCCCACCCCAACATCCTCCCGCCCTGCCCCTACACTCCCTCCTCCCGCCCCCACATCCTCCCGCCTCCCCCTACACTCCCTCCTTCCCGCCCCCTCAACCTCGCCCTGCCCCTACACTCCCCCTCCCCGCCCCCTCACCCTCCCGCCCTGCCCCTACACTCTCCTCCCCGCCCCCTCAACCTCCCGCCCTGCCCCTACACTCCCCTTCCCCGCCCCCTCACCCTCCCGCCCTGCCCCTACACTCCCTCCTCCCCGCCCCCTCGACCTCCCGCCCTACCCTACATCCCTCCTCCCCGCCCACATCTTCCCGCCCTGCCGCTACACTCCCTCCTCCCCCCCCCCCACATCTTCACATCCTACTTTATGAGGTTGCACCTAATGGAATGGTAGTTGGCTGCTACTTGGTGAGGTTGCACATAAGGGAATGGTAGTTGGCTAGTATTTGGTAAGGTTCCATCTAAGGGAATGGTAGTTGGCTGGTACTTGGTGAGGTTGCACCTAAGGGAATGGGAGTTGGCTGCTACTTGGTGAGGTTGCACCTAATAGAATGGGAGTTGGCTGGCACTTGGTGAGGTTGCAGGTAAGGGAATGGGAGTTGGCTGGCACTTGGTGAGGTTGCATCTAATGGAATGGGAGTTGGTTGCTACTTGGTGAGGTTGAACCTGAAGAAATGGGAGTTGGCTGGTAGTTGGTGAGGTTGCATCTAAGGGAATGGCAGTTGACTGCTACTTGGTGAGGTGGCACCTAAGGAATGGGAGTTGGCTGCTACTTGGTGAAGTTGCACTTAAGGAATGGGAGTTGGCTGCTACTTGGTGAGGTTGCACCTAAGGAATGGGAGTTGGATGGTCCTTGGTGAGGTTGCACCTAATGGAATGGGAGTTGGCTGCTACTTGGTGAGGTTGCAGCTAAGGAATGGGAGTTGGCTGGTACTTGGTGAGGTTGCAGCTAAGGAATGGGAGTTGGCTGGTACTTGGTGAGGTTGCACCTAAGGAATGGGAGTTGGCTGGTACTTAGTGAATTTGCGCTTAAGGGAATGGGAGTTGGCTGCTACTTGGTGAGGTTGCACCTCAGGGAATGGGAGTTGGCTGCTACTTGGTGAGGTTGCACCTCAGGGAATGGGAGTTGGCTGCTACTTGGTGAGGTTGCACCTCAGGGAATGGGAGTTGGCTGGTACTTGGTGAGGTTGCGCATAAGGGAATGGGAGTTACTTGATACTATGCATAGTTGTTTACTCATTGAATATTTGACTGATGGCCATCTCAGTTACTCTTCTTTACGCGCTGCTACTCACGCGGTTCCTGACAACTGTCTGCCAGTCCCCACCTTCAAAGTACTCTAAACAACTGAGAAGGAAGAAAGGAAGACAACTTGTGCAAGATTGACAGTGATAAGGTTAAGCTTTATTGGTTACAACTCTTGTTCACCTACTAGTGACCTGCCACCCTGACTCACTTGCAACCTGATACAGACACCCACATGGTTCCCGCTTACTTATATCAAATCAGTGCCTACATCCCATTGAACCTGGATCCAATGATTGTTGCACACAGCTCCGTGTTTTGGACTGCTTCTCTCAATACTTCTAGAGTTGAGTGTGTCTACATAGCGAGTGCAAGGAGTATAAGGTGTCCGGGCTCACAGAGCCAGCCAATCAGGCACTCCCTGCAGCCTGGGTGGGTGGCGCCCAAAAGGGTCACCTGTCACTCAACCCCAGTGCAGGTGGTGTCCATAATGTATGCAGAATGACTGGTGTGCTTGCCCAGTGATCCTGTGGTAACAAGTAGTCGTTATACAGTTACAGTAAAAATATGTAGGTGCTCCCACTCCGTTTGCAGCCTTTGTGGTGCATGGAGGGAACATTTCTATAATAAGTAGCAGTATATTTTTATCTGGACATCCATATCACAATCACTGTTGATGTGTGTCATTACATTTACATATAGCTTCTTATGTCAGACAGCGAGTGGGCTCCCATTGCTTCGCTATTACATAACAATGCTCCCACACTCCGTCGCCAGCGATATTGATGTTTTTCCCCAACTTGTTTACCATGACCGAAAGACTGTATATTTTTACATCATGTTACTGGGCGCAGTGCCCGAATCGGTAGAGCGCATGCCTCGCGTGCGGCAGATCGGGAGCTTGGTTCCCAGTCGAGTCAAACCAATGACTTATCAAATTGATACTTGGCACTTCCTAGTGTTGCCCTCTGCATTAACAGGATAGGGCAAGAATTGCTTAGTTCAGTGTCAGGATAATGTGACTAAGTGGGATATCGGAGCATGGTGTTGGCAGCCTGATTTCCCAGTGGGGCAGCACTGTTAAGTTGCAATGAGTGTGCACTGTCACAAACCGGTAACCATCCTCATATGACCTTCGATGTTGCCAGGATGTAAAACTCCCACAACCAACTTACTCATGTTAGTTTACCGTTAAGAAGGGAATAGAAGACATTTCTCTAGGTGACACAATTGTATGGTTAATTGAATGATGAATCGCACTACCTGTGTTTAGATTGGACACTATATTGTGTTATTCACAGAGCATTTGCATGGAGCAAATATAGCATTTGTCACGAATCGTCAACAGTGGGTATATCCAGCTGCAAGCTCTTCATGGCGTGCATTTATTTGTTCAGCCGTTTCCATAGTATACTCTTCGAGCAACATAGGCACTTCCGGCCAACCGCTGAGGTCATAGCCGCACAGGATGCTATGTGCACGCACATCCGGTATTCTAATGTCAAATCTGGCGTTAATTATCAACAGGTGAAAATTGCAATTAGAAATTGTGATATTCTACAAATTTGTCTCGCACCCAGGTAGATTCAATCAAAGTCTTCGGATGCTATAAGGAGCAGAACGTAGCTGAGGTGGTAGCTTGTCCACATGTGAAGGTGTCGGTCATCCGATAGATCTTGCTCAGTGGAACAATTTGCAGTTTGGGACATTTTCTGTTCCCATCAGTGGTTCACAACTGGTTCATCAAAGGTTGTGGTATGTGCTGTCCTGTCTGTGGGAAAGTGCATATAAAAAAACCTTGCTGGTTATCGCAATGAGTAGCCTATATGGCGGCAATAGGTTTCCTCCAAAGAAATCTGTCTGAATGACCATATGTTTGACGTCCAATAGCCGATGATGAAATTCAATGTGCTCTAGGGCGTTGTTAAATAGAACAAGCGTCTTCTTTTTGGATCGGTGGTATTGGGTGCTAAGAATTACTGTTTAGTAAATGGTTATGTAACATTTGTTTTCATATTCATTTGTATATTCATATTCTACTTGGAAATCTACTAACATTCCATTTAAGAGTGGCTTCTATTTGGACAGGTGGTATGCTATAGAGTGCAGCGGATTACTGGTTAGTAAATAGGTTTGTAACATTGTGTTCATATTCTTATTAGTATTCAACTTGTAAATCTATTTAATTTCCATTTTAAATTGTATTCTATTTGGAGAGCTAATATTAGTTGCTACTAATTGCTGTGTGTTAAAAATGGAATAGAAATAGCTGAATGACAGAAATAGTCTATAATAAATGATTTCATGTCTCCTAATTAGTATCTCAATCCATAATTTACAAACCAGCCAACCTCAGTTGGGTATTGCATTTTGATTTGCACTTAAAACCCTGTTCGATTTTGAAAGCTAGCTTTGTTAATTACCAACTACTGCTTTCTCAATTGTGAATATCGGACAAACCTGCAGCTAAAGCACAGAAACTGGACCGAATTATATCACAACCGGCCGCGACTTGGTGTCGCTATCTATAGTTTACCACCTAATTAGCATCAGTTGCAGATTACATCTATATTGCTTCTTAAGTACTGTTCCATTTTGAGTGTTGGCCCTGCTCATTATAAAATATTGTTTTCTGTTAATTATGAATTATGAATAAGCATGGAAACTGAACAGGGATATTTTTATGTGCCAATTACTTAACGCCACCCACCGTCAATTGGCTTTGGATTTGAATTTGCATATAAAAGATTTATCTATTTTCTCTTCTTGAAAGTTGAAGAAGGTTTGAAGATTGACACTGCCTATCATGGATAAGTCTGAATAGACTTGGTTTCACCATTAGACAGTGTGTTGATAGAAAGCCTGTGCCTACACCTTAACCGAACCAAGGAACTTTTAACGTCATACACCACCTACACATGGTCTGAAAGCAACTGGCCTTTGATGATGATGTAAGTTATACACAGAGGTGGAAATCCAAATTGACTATTTTGAGATGTGCCTTTGTGAATTACAAATTTGTGTATTACAAATTGCTGCTTTGTCAATGTTAAATTCCCTTGAAGCGAACCAACAGAAACTATGAGTGCATAAAGATACTTTCAGCCGCACCATACTTGCTGTCTCTATCTATAATTAAACAACACAAACACGGATATATGGTATATATTTTGGACTTTTTTTAATGAACAAAAATGACAATCGTACATGCTTGAGTATAATGAAAGAAGGCCCCGAGATGCTTTAACCCTATAGTTCTAGTCTCTTATTGTAGGGTGGGCGGGATGGCAGAGTAGAAGATCCGTCACTGTCCGTCGCCAAGTCGTAGTAGCAGACTTTGGGTTTTTGCTCACTTTATATAGCAGCTTAGCCAGCCCGAAACGTCACGACTGCGTCAAGTTTTCGTAACTTTGTAACAGATTTCAGCTGCTGATGTTGTATCTAATTTGCACACGCATGTCTGCCAGCTCTGTGTGGTTACTCAGCATAGTTACAAAAGACCCGCTAGGCATGGTAGATGTCACTGTATATATTTAATGTTAAGGTTTGAGTATAGGTGGCGCCAACGGCCGTTTGAATAAGTATCCAACTCCGCCTTGTTCGATTACCCATGTTGTAACCAACATCGACAATGTACATCTAAGCAGCATCAGTTGAACATTGGCTTAATAATTAATTTGCACTTCAAATGGATGTCTGTATTTAAAATGTGCTATGGATAATTGCATACCCATTCTTATTTAATTATATATCCTAAATAGACAAACATTGAAACAACCAACCGACCAAAACTGTTGATGTTTTCATCAGTCCACAATTTGACATCCCGAACTATAGTTTACAAGCCAAGCAGCGTCCGTCGCGCATTCAGTATGGATGCGGATGGCAGGATGATCGAGGCGGGTGTTCAGCGCAGACCGGAAATATACTAAATCTGCGCATGCGCAATTATCCGGGACACACTCAATAATGGACATAATAGACGGATCTATGCAGAGCACTAAGGAGAACAAAAAAAAACACCATATGCAAAAGCTCACGCTGTAGCTAAACAAAACAGGCATTGCAATGAGTTGTGAATTGAAGTGAGGTGAATTGAAGTGAATTGAAATGAGTTCAGAGGAGGAAAGAGTGCAATGCACCAAGCTGCAGATTTGCAGCAGTTGGAGTTTCCACCCTAGTAATTGCTTGAAGGAGCTTGTTTCATGATATGTATTCATAGAAGGATGGGCACAGTTGCTAGAACACATATAATATTACAATACTCAGGTTGGTCGGTTGGTTGTTGGAGCTTTACGTCCTGGCAACATCTAAAGTCATATCGGGATGGGTACCGACTTGTGATAATGGGTACTCATGCCGACTTTATAGTCCTGCCCCACTGTGAAATCAGCCCACCAGCACCCTGACCCGATACACTGAGCTACCCAGTCATTTCCCTATCCTATTAATGCCAAGCGCCAGACTGCTAGGAAGCAAAAATGTTATCAATGTTATAAGTCATTGGTTTGACTCGACCGGGAACCGAACTCCCAATCTCGGCCACTGCGACAAGTTATTTATAGTTATTCCCCTGAATGTAGGTGAATGCTGATTATCCCTCCTTATGAATGATAGTGACAGTCCAGCAGAACAGACCACAGATACCTGACAACACAGCATCCAGGTAGAGAATCAGTCTTTAATACATCCTAGTTTGACAATATATACCGTTACAACGATATCGGCTTGGAGAGTACAATAGAGCCTGTCCATGTTGGATGTCCTCATATTGATTCTAGATCTCCACATGTGGTTGATTGACAGCCCAAACACAGTGGTGGAAGAGATATCACAAACATTATGTCAGAGAGACAGCCCCCAGCCCCCACCCACCTGCCTACCATGGCATGTGCTTGCTGGGGATATCGTTATCGGTCTGTGTTAACTCTCTGCCTGCTGTATCCCTGTGGTTCCAATAACCCTCTGCCTGCTATGCTTCTGTCGTTCCCATAACCCTTCCTTGTACTTTGCCTTAGAATCGCAGAATTTAACAAAGTGATTGTGTCTGGTTCCATTAGGGCATGTTATCGGGTTATCGCATATAAACGCAAATTGTGTGACTTAGTCGATCGGATTTAGGTAGAGCCCCCTCACCTGAGCGAGATGTACAAATATCACAGGTCTCAACTGTAGAGAACCTGAAATGGACATGAGTTAAAAAACTGAATCTGGCAGCCTGGCTAGCAACCAATAAGTATCAACTCTAAAGTCAATGGTTTGGTTTAACTAGGGTTCGAACACATGGGTTCGAATCCCACGATTTACCAAAGTGGGAGACGGACGCTCAATTCATGTTCAGCCATTCCGTCTGGTCTCTAATAGACGGAAATGACATTTGATGGCTTTCCCACAACTCCAGTTACACCATCACGGCTCAAGTCAAAGAAGGCAGCAAGAAAACCTAATGCATTTAAAGTGAGATCAATCAAAATCATGTAAGAAATGTCAGCGGCACAAGAGGCCTCAAACGGAAGATGTGGTGAGATTGTTGGGGCTCTAAATACCTCATTCAAAGCCACTACCACAGGACACACAACCAATAAGTTGGTTGGTTGCTGGAGTTGTATGTCCTGGCAACATCTAAGGTCATATCAGGACAGGCACGACTTGTGGCAATGGGCACTCATGGCGATTTTATAGTATTGCCCCACTGCGAAATCAGGCAGCCCTCACCATGACCCGATATCCCATTCACTCACATTATCCTGACACTGAGCTAGCCAGTCCTTGATCTATTTTATTAATGCCGAGCGCCAGGCTAGGAAGTGACAAGTATCAATTTTATTATAAGTCATTGGTTTGACTCGACCGGGAACCGAACTACCGATGTCCTATGCATGAGGCCAATGCTGTATCGATTCGGCTACCGCGCCCGGTTATAACCAATAAGTGGGGCATGCAAGCGATGACGGTATCACCACCAATAATGGTGGACATGCCATCACAGAGATGCTGATATATAAACCTATGTGCATGGCCAATCCCAGAAATTCAGAATAAAATTAATCTAGTGTTAAAGTTGCATAGTATTGTCATGGGGGTGATGAAAATGGGAAATATTGCGCCTAGAGGGGGACTCGAACCCACATCTCTTTGCATTCCAGGCCAGTGTGCTAACCATTACACCACCTAGGCTCCCTGATATCAACACACTATCCATCCCTACCTGTCTATATGGTTACTTGCCTGAGAGGTCAGTGCAGCCTACTACACTCGTCTGCTTGGAATTGTAAGTCTTTTAAATGGTCATTTAATGCTTACAATTACAAACATACAGGCAATGCACTTACACATACATACACAGGGTAGGTTCAACAACCATACAGCGCGTATCTTGTACAGGATCCTGGTCATGGCACCAGTGTCATGGGGGTGATGAAAATGGGAAATATTACGCCTAGAGCGGGATTCGAACCCACATCTCTTTGCATTCCAGGCCAGTGTGCTAAGCATTACACCATCTAGGCTCCCTGATATCAACACACTATCCATGCATACCTGTCTACGTGGTTACTTGCCTGAGAGGTCCGTGCAGCCTACTAGAGTATGATGGCTTTGAGTTTTTGCCACAGGTTTAAATAAATATATGAACCTGATTATTATAATTCACAAAGGTGGAGGCAGAAGTGGTATACAATGGTCTTTATTTGTTACTCGATTCACAATGATTAGCTTTTTGGTACAGGTCAGTTTCAGGGTGTCAGTCCAGATGGTGGGGGTATTCCCTCGGGATTCTCGTTATGATGTAGAGTGGACCGCAGACCGAACTATCAGCCCTCCACCCCTGCTCATGTTACTTGAGGTGTGGGTGGGTGGGTGAAGAAAATGGTTGTGGTGTTGTCCGGTCAGCTGCTGGAGGAGTTGTGGCGGTTAGGTTCGAATCCGGTCATGTGGTGTTTTTGGCGGGAGTTTTTGATTCAGCTCCTCCTGTAACCAGGCAGGGTGGTTCCACCACTCGTGGTAGGTGGTGCCACTGGGGTCGGGTTAGTTCATTCGTATTCGATAAGTGGAGTCTGGTCGGGGCGATCGGTGGGGCCCTGCCCCTCCCCTGCCTCCACCCGCAAATTAAACATGTTACGTTAACATGCACAATCTATATTGCTTTACTTTGAAGTAAATTTGATAACAGCGTGTTACCTTTGGAGATATTTTAAATGGAACCATGAAAGAAATTCTTTTGGCTTGCACTTGAATATGTTGGATACCACATTCTTTACCACTAACAGGTTCTATGAAATTGAGTTGATATTATTTCTAATATGTGAAAAACCTTGTCTAATAAGTGCAGTGGTATCTAATTTGGCACTTAATTTGGATATGGTGAATCAAATCTTGGTAACTGCTTTGTTTTTTTAGAAAATCTGGACTTTCATAGGAATGTGGAGCCTTGCCTGATACTCTCGACTAGAAACATATATATGACATAATCGGCAAAAAGGAATATGCTTTGACGATCATATCATATAAATAGTAATTCAGCGATGCAGAGATATGTTAAAAATAACATCCACAAAACACGAGCTAGGTTGAATTTGTATCTTTGATTTTATTGTGGGGGGTTCTCTGTTGAAATTGAAAATCTTTATTCCACCAAATATAAGCACAAAATACTTTCACACTTTAATATGTATAACCTATGGAATATTATATGTACTTTATGCTAAGTATAATTAGAACTCAGGACACGAATCAGTATAAAGTGGGTATTTATTACAGTTACGGTAGTGTTTTACATTGTCAGATGTTATTCTTGTTACAAGTGTTAGAGTCATGATTTCAGGGTAATGTTCGAGCGCTCAACCCTTAGTCTTATAGATGGGTGGGTGGGATGGCTGAATAAGACACGACGGAGACTCGCAGTAACCGTGCGGCAGGTTCGGGTTCACTGGCGGAAGTGAGCTGCTCAGTGCTCCGTCGCGAGTACAAGCCTAAGCCGCTAGTGTAGTAGGGGAGAAGATACACAAAGGACTGCACATGGCAAAGGTTAGTTCCAACTGGTTTATTTAGTCCACTCTCTCCTGACGTCACTCGGTGTTCCCGCTGTGGGGGTATCCCCAGTCCTTACATATATATACATATTACATCTCCCCTTTTTTTAATATTTTTTTTATATATATATAACTTAAATTTAACAGGATGCTAAGCCAATTATAACGTAACATTGTGTTTGGTAATTAACCGCAAGGTAGGGTTGATTATGTATCTTAATTTTAATTGTTTTTCTTATTCTGTCCACTTGGGTTGAACATTGCTATTTACAATCTGGTCATTGTTCAATGGTTTCATGCTGCCATGTTACATCATGTTTTGTGCCCTGCTAATGGGACATGAATATTGCTGTGCTGGTTACACGTTGAGCTGCCGGTACCCGCGATTTAATTACTTTTGAATCTTACTACTGGGCGTACCACTCGACCATATCGAGTGGTATAGTTACGTCTATCAGGTGTATGCGCGTTTCTTGGTTGTTTGTCTGTATGCGGTTTTGTGGGTTTGTTTATTGGTGTAGTGTTGCATGACTTTGGTTGCTTTTGTTCATCGGGTATTTTGAAAATGTATTTACGATTTCTTCGCAATATGTTATTTTCGACGTTTTTGATTGTATAGTCTCGTGGTCCGGGTGTGTTAGTTTGTACTATCATCCCTGTTTTCCATTGGCCTTCGTGATTTACATATTTGACCCGATCATTTGTTTGCAATCTGACATGTTGAAAGCCAGTATGTTTATCATAATATAGTTTTTGTGACTGTTGAATATTCTTGAATTGTTCTGCCTTAGATCTTTGCACTTGTGGTTTTAAATGTTTCATTGTTGTTGGCAACTTGGATCTTAGTCTTCTACTGAATAGCAATTGTGCTGGAGATACATTTATGTTAGTTAGAGGTGTCTTTCTGTAATTTAACAGTGCAATGTTGTAGACTTTGTTTTCATTTGTGGCTTTCTTTATAATGTTTTTTATTGTTTGTACGTATCTTTCGGCTAAACCGTTACTTTGTGCGTGCAGCGGGTTGGAAAATATCCTCTGGAAGCCATAATTCTCTGCAAATTCTTTGTATGCAGCGCTTTGGAACTGTGGACCATTGTCTGACATGACGATCTCCGGTATACCGAAACGGCAGAATATTTGCTTTAATACAGTAATAGTGGCTGTGCTGGTTGTTGAGATTAATTCTACCACCTCAGGGTATTTTGAGTAGTAATCAACTACGATAATGAAACTTTTTCCATTTATCTGGAATAGATCTATGCCTATCTTTTGAAAAGGTAGTTGGGGTATTGGGTGGGGTATCAGCGGTTCTGCGTGTAATCTGTTTCGCAATGATTGACAATTTGGGCATCTTGACACTACATCTTCTATTTGTTTTGATATTCCTGGCCAAAAGATTTTGTCACGTGCTAACTCCTTACATTTTACAATGCCCAGGTGTGATTCATGTATCAAGCTTAACATATCTTGTTGCAGTTTTAACGGAATTATTATTTGGTTATCCTTAAACAGTAAATTGTCGACATAGGTTATACTGTCTTTAAATGTGAAGAAAGGTTTTGCTAACAGATGTATCTTCTTTTTATCGATAGGCCAACCTTGTTGTGTCAGCCGAATTATTTCAATTAGGGTATCGTCTATTTTAGTCTCACTTGCAATTGTTTGGAGCATGTGTGGTGCCACATCGATCTGCGCGACAGCTAGATTTATCATTCGGCTGGATGGTTGTTGAATGAGCTCTCGAGAGGGCATCTGCAAAGTACATGTTGGTACCTTTAACATACATTAGCACAACATTGTAATTTTGCAACCTGAGTCTCATTCTCTGCATCCTAGCAGATAGCATGTGTATTGGTTTATCCATTATCGCAACTAGCGGCTTATGATCTGTTTCGATTGTTATTTGTTTTCCAAGGATGTACTGATGAAATTTGTTACACCCGAAACAAATTGCAAGGAGTTCTTTTTCTATGACCGCATAGCTGGTTTGTGCTCCATCTAACGATTTTGACGCCATTGCTACTTGTTATTCTGGAATAATACCACCCCCAACCCAGATTTGGAGGCATCTACTTGCAGAGTTATAGGTTTTTCTACATCGTAATACTGTAGTACTGGTGCCGTTATCAGCAGTTTTTTTAATAATGAAAAAGATTCAACTTGCTCATGTTGCCAATGCCATGCAATGTTTTTACCTAATAATTCCCTAAAGGGCTTGGCTATGTTCGACATATTGGGAATAAACTTTCCGACATACCCCACCATACCGAGAAAACGTTGTACACCGGCTTTGTCTATTGGTGCCGGCATCTCGATTATCGCTTGAACTCTTTCGTTTGTAGGTTTTACGCCCGATTGAGTCAACGTGTGCCCCACATAGTTTACTTCTTTCTTGCATATCTTCGACTTCAGGGGGTTGAACTTCAAATTGACCTCACATGCTTTTTTTAATACAGCTTCTAAACGGGTATTATGTTCGTCAATAGTAGATCCGTACACCAATATGTCGTCAGTGACAATGTTTACCCCTGGTAGGCCACACAGAATTTGATTCATTTCTTGTACAAATATGTCGCTGGCTGTTTTTATGCCGAATGGCAATCGAGCAAAACGGTACCGCCCCCATGGGGTATTGAATGTGCAAAGTTTGCTACTGTCATTGTCTAACTCGATCTGCCAGTATCCGCTATTCGCGTCTATTACTGAAAAAAAAATTGCGCCAGATGTGTTAGCTATAACCTCTTCTACTGTCCTTGTTGGATATGGACTTTTAAGTATAGCTTTATTTAGTTTGGTTGGATCTAAACAAATGCGGATTTTATTTGTTTTTTTTACTATCGTGATTGAATTTACCCATGGGGTGGGTTCCGTTTCCTCGACTATTACTCCTAAACGTATAATTTTTTCTAATTCGCCCTTTACCTGTTCTGCTATTGCGTGGGGAACCTGTCTGGGTGGGTCTATACAGGGGGGTATGTTTTTATCGATATGAATAACTGCAACGCTTTTAATCTTTCCTAATCCCTCGAAAATGTCACAGTATGCATTTACCAGAAGTTGTGCGCTGGGCTCCTCTGTTTGTACTTTGACCGGTGTCGGTGTCTGTGCAGTACGTGTTGTTTCCCGACGTCTTGAGATCTCATCGACACGCCGTATTAGTCCCAGTTCCGTGCATGCCTCGCTGCCTAGAATCGGGGAGCCCGTCTTGGTTATTTGGTATCGTAACATCCTCCCGTTCGTGATGATTTCTGCCTCCCCTTCCGGATGAATTTGTTCACCTGAGAACGTTATCAAGGTGCACTTAGTCGGGTGCAGGACAACATTCATTAACTTGTCGTATATGTTTCTTGGGATTATGTTAGCTTGGGATCCCGTATCCAACTTGAATTTTATCTTTTCGTTGTTGATCGACAGCGTAGCAAACCATGGTGACGTGGTCGTTGTATCGGCTTGTGCTAAGCAACCCACGAATAAGTCATTATCTAGGTCAACGTCACTGTCATATTCTGGTGGAGGCGGGTTGTTGTCATCAATTTGTATGACGTTCAAACTTGCGTAGTTCGTTTTCTTAGTTTTGCATACCTTGGAAAAATGTCCGAGCAGATTGCATTTCGAACATTGTTTCCCTTTTGCTGGGCATTGCCCGAATGGATGCATATACCCGCATCTACCGCACTGCGTTCGGGTGTTTGTTTTTGTCGGCGGGCGTTGACCTGTCCAATATGGCGCACGTGACGTGGCTTGAGCGGGTTTCATGTTGATAGAATCCACATGTTCGGCTTCTACTGTCACTGTCATGTCCTTCACTAGTGCTGAGCGGTGTTCGCTCAAACGGCATGTGTCCATACATTGTTCTAGTGTCAAGTTGGCCGTTTGCAGCAGGCGGTCCCTCAATCTCTCGTCCTTTACGCCGCAAACTAGCCTGTCACAGAGCATCGAATCTGCTAGATCCTTGTAATTGCAGTGCGCCACACGATATTGCAGCTCTCTGATGTAAGCGTCCATAGACTGTGTCGTCTGCTGCAGCGAGTTGAATTTATAACGAATCACTGTTATATTCGTTTTACCTTTGCAGTGTGTATGGAATGCCTCAATTAAAGGCTGGATCTTGTCGATGATACTGGTAGCTTTTTTTAGTGTCCTATACACTTTTTGTGCTTCAGCACCGGCTACGTGTAGAAATACTGCGCATTGTACTTTCTCCGTTGTTGAGTGTACTCCTGCAGCTGCGGCGTAGAATTCATATGAATCGTACCACATATCCCAGTTTACCGACATGTTATCCTCCAGGTTCAGTGGTCCTGGGGGCTTTAATCCTGTAAGAGCCATTTTTGGGTTTTGTACATCTGACACCATGTAGTAGGGGAGAAGACACACAAAGGACTGCACACGGCAAAGGTTAGTTCCAACTGGTTTATTTAGTCCACCACCCTCATGACGTCACTCGGGGTTCCCGCTGTGGGGGTATCCCCAGTCCTTACATATATATACATATTACAGCTAGGTGGCAGGGTTGTCGTTCCGGCGTATAGTGTAGGTGGCGCCACCGTCCCATAGAGATCAGTGTTAAGCTGGGATACGATCCTGAGCTCCAAATTACCCATGTTGCCACCGCAACATGAACAATTAGAACTCAGGACACGAATCAGTATAAAGTGGGTATTTATTACAGTTACGGAAGTGTTTTACATTGTCAGATGTTATTCTTGTTACATGTCATGATTTCAGGGTAATGTTCGAGCGCTCAACCAAAGGTAGTGGAGAGCGTGAAGGGACATGCCTTGATGGCATTGCGGGGCACGTACTGGTGGACCACGGCTGAGGTCCATGTGCCGAAGCTCTGGATGTCGTCCAGGGTCGAACCGAGGGCGGCGCATGCTTGTGCGCCTCCCCGGCATAGGCTGTGTAGCGTTACCGAGCGCGGTGCAGGGTGGCCGTTGGAGGCAAGGGCGAGCCGTATGGTGGCCAGCAGGGCGTTGGGGCGCAGTGGCATGCCCGATGTGGTGACGAATGCGGGGCCCGCCATTTGTAGCGGTGTGTGGCTAGCGTAGGCGAGCCAGGCCGCGACGGGGCAGAACGGGGAGCCGGGAATCGCGGGGACGGCGATGTCGGTGTGTTCGCCAGGCCTCCAGCATGTCTTGGTGGATGCCACGTGGATGTTGAGGCCGCCCGAGGTCAGCGTGAGATCAGATGCCCGAAGTATGTGTCTGCTCGTCATGGGATCATTGGACTCAAGTAGGTTTGATTGCCTGAGTATGGTGAAGTAGGCCAGTAACGTCGCTGTCATCAGAACCCGTCCATTCGGAGCGGTGTGTCGGAAGAATCTGACTATGTTCTTTATGTCTCATGGTGTGATGGGCGGGGCCTGTATCGGAACGTGGTCTGATGTCCTCTGTATTCCTCTTTTTAGGAGACCTACGGGGTACGTGTCAAATGCGTCAGGTGACCAGCCAGATATTGATAATTAGCATTTAGTTGGGGGGGCGGGTTTTTTTTTGGGGGGGGGAGTTTTACGTTCTGGCAACATCTAAGGTTATATCAGGATAAGTATCGACTAGTGACAGTGTGCATTCATGGTGACTTTATAGTGCTGTCCAACTGGGAAATCAGGCCCCAGGCACCATGACCTGATATCCCATTCAGTCGCATTATCCCGACATTGAGCTAACCAATCATTGCCCTATCCTATTAATGTTGAGCACTAAGCTAGAAAACAACAAGTATCAATTTTGCATTACATTCAGGGCTAATTAATATCAGAGAGACATTGAATTGCACAAACTTCTGATCCGTAAATTGCATAAAATAGCACGAGTAGAATTCCTCCAAAACAGGCAACAGGATCACCTCAAATTGTATGCATACAACACATCTCGAACCAAAAAAAACAAGGTGCACAAGAAGCAACAATGGTCCGTTACTAGAAATACAGATAATGTTTTAATGGATTAACACAAAGTATAGTGAAAGCTAGATTTTGGACCGTTTGTAATCTACAAACAGTTACAAGCCATAAACAAGAAGTGGTTAGAGTGTCTGACTTTTTTCTAGGTCTGACTCCTAATCTGAAGGTC
The DNA here is from genome assembly GCA_030323885.1 of Branchipolynoe longqiensis. Taxonomy (NCBI): domain Eukaryota; kingdom Metazoa; phylum Annelida; class Polychaeta; order Phyllodocida; family Polynoidae; genus Branchipolynoe; species Branchipolynoe longqiensis. Next base: position 93,672,658 of record CM059187.1, read on the forward strand.
AGTGGTTCGATTCCCTGTGCCCCCACCTCTGCCTAATTGGATTTCCACCACTGTGTATAACTTACAGTGTCATCAAAGGCCAGTTTCTCTCATACCATGTCTATGTGGTGTGGGAGGTTAAAAATCCCTTGGGTCAGTAAAAGTGTAGGCCCGGGCTTTCTATCGACAAACTGTCTAATGGTGAAAACAAGCCTATTCAGGCTTATCCATGAGAGGCAATATAAATCTTCAACAACAAAAAAGCAAGGAAACCAAAATGATTACTGAAACTAAATTCCAAAGATTTGAATCAAATTTGACTAGTGCTACCTAGCGGTGACAACAAGTATTAACACACTTATCCGTTATGAGCAGGGTAAATAAATTCATCACAGAAAAACAACAATAAAAAGATGCAACCAATACAAACTGATATAAAAAACGGAGACTGAGCTGTGCACAATCATCGATGGTGTGTATCTATTTTTTCAATTCAAATCATATATCTTCCTTCATTACTGGAGAGTCTACTTAGCGATGCTCAATGGTGGAGAAGGGTGTTACCGTAGCCTAATTGGATGCAGTGATGATACTGTGCCTAGTGTGATGGTATTGGCTTTTTAATGCAGGTGGGCGATAATATGGGTCCTAGAGGTGGTCAGTTGTGTGTTAACAAATGGGCGCCTGTTACTAATGCAATCTAAACGAAATTACATGGTAAATACGACAATGTTCTTATCCAAAGTAATAGAACCTGTAACTGTTGAGGTAGACGGTGTCAGAGTGTTGAGGTGCATGCCAGCATTAATTCTACATGTTTGCACTTCAACCCGACCTCAACAACATAATTCATATAGACTCACATAACTAACTCCACTAGAGTTACAGTAGAATATTTCTAACAAGCTGACATTTATATACCGCTTGCCTAACTGCAACTAAACATTAAAACTTACTACATGTTTACCAACTGAATACAGAAGATAACTTCTGCTCTCATTCTAAATACTATATAAATACTCACATTGATCTGACTAATATTGGTCTAGTTATATGATACTACTGTTACCATATTGCTATGGAACTTTGGGGTTACAGAATTTCATTGTGTTACATGCTGCAAATTGTGTATTCAACAGTTATTGATACCTTATTCTATATACCTTTTGTGTAAATAACCCTGAATTGAAAAATGGCTGGAAGACCAGTGCTTTGGCACTGACAAAAGACTTATTCTGCAGAATAAACATATTTACCACCAAGTAAAAATAGAAAAAACTCTCCAAAGTTAGCTGCATAAATAAATACCCATAACATTCTATTATATCTCTGAAAATACAGTAAAACCTCTCTAAATCGATCGACCATGGGACCAACTTTAAATGGTCGATTATGGGAGCTGATCGGTTCAGGGAGTTTTGTTATCATTACAATTGTATTGTATGTGCGATCGTTTTGGCCCCAAATAAAGCGATTGATATAGGGGAGTGGTCGATCGGTGGAGGTGGGTGGTCAGAGAGGTTTTACTGTAATCATCATAAAGGATATTTTAATCTAAAGTAAGGTAAATTATCACTATTAGGTTAATATATTTACCTACAAAGATTACAGAAATTCAAAGTCATTGAAATATATGCAATTCTAACCAGTGCTGAATCTCAGCAGTTGTGTGCACGTGTGACTTCCTGGAAAGGCGAGCAGCCATTGACATTTCAATGTCAATACCGCACTATGGATATGAGCTTTCTTGTTGAGCCACCATAATTATTACCATCCTTAAGGTGCCTGTCACACCTTACCAGATTGAGTACCGGACAACACCGGACAAAGAATTTTCTAATCTGGTGGTGTTCGGTATCAAAATGTATCAGTATGTGTCGAAATGTTATGCTTTCAACCAGACAAAACGGATGCTAAATGGACAAGGATCGTACATTAACGAATAGCCAACGGACGATAACTGGATGATAACCGGACGACACCGGACAAGCAACGGTGAACCGACGGGCAAAAACTGAATGTCAAACGAATGGACCAAACATCAACCGGACACGTACCGGACTGTTAACGGACGCACTGAAAACATATAAAAAACTGACGTACCGAATTCCTGCAACACCATCAATGGACTATTCAGGAAGCAAACCGGAGCCGTAATGGATGGGTACTGGACATGAAATGGACAAAACGGACCAAACGACCTTAAACCAGACACCAACCGTACACACCAGTCCGGCGGTGTCCGGTACAAATTTTGTGCATGTTCAAAACTTGCCACCGTACACACCAGACAACATCGGAGAGAGAACAGAAACGCCGGATGCCAACCATATATAAACCGTACATTGCCATATTTCACCAGATAGTGTCCGTTTTCTATCCGGTACCCGAATCCGGTAAGGTGTTACTGAGCCTTTATATATCGCCGCGATTCATGAAGTAATTAATAACGACCAATGTTCTCGTTAAGGGCATGCCAGATATTGTGATGATAATCAAACATCACTACTGAATGACTTGAAGTAACTTTTATTTTAAATGGCTAAGTTTTTGAAGTGCAAATATGGAAAATTAATTTTGGCATGCTTGCCAAAACTCTGACACCATAGGTTTCAGCAGTGGGAGATTCTATTAAATTGACTCTTAGATGTCAACAGAATTAGTTAATGAATAAGTGCATCATTATCTAAGGTAGACATGTAGAATCAATTTTAGATAATTGCTTTGGGTTTGAAAATGTTATGCTTGAACAGACTATGAAGTTTTAAGAAACATTGTTTCCAACAGCAAAATGTACACAAGGGGGAACCAATATAGGTGGTTTTATGTGTATGTATAAATGTTTACCTTTATGCAAGTATTAAATAAGCAGTTCAGATGAATATATTGTGTGCTGATTCTGGAAGGTTCTGTGTGCTGCAGTTAGAGCACCTTGGAGCCCTATTGCTTTTGGGGACAGGTAAGCAAAGCAGCTGGTCAGAAGGTGGTTCCTGTCCCACTACAGCTTGGTCACTTCTACCTGATTTCTTTCTTTAAAAAAAAGATTGGGGGGTCTTAGAGGCCAGCCAGAGTTTATTACTGGCTCGATGTACATATATATGAGCTGTGTCTTTATTATAACCACTACAGCGCAGATAATTTGTAAAAAAAACAAAAAAAACTTTAATTTGTAATGACTTTAGAACAAACCGACCATAGAAGTAGCTATAACTTAAATTTCAGAAATGTAATTTCATTGTTTCTGATGGAAAAACGAACACAATGGGGAAACATTATCTATGTTCTAATTTAAACTTGTTGTTAAGCTGTTAATGAGATCATTACAAACTGGCCATAGAAATATCTACGACTATACTTTTTGTATTTGGTCTTATTTGTGGTAATTAAATAATATTCAATATCAAAATAGGCATCATTGTTAAAACCATTATTATCAACATCTCAAGAACCCATATATACTACATACATTCAAAATACTGCTGATTCTTCACTTACCATAATATTATCCTCCAATGCTCAATTCACTTATTGTCTTGCTACTGTCGGAAGGTCGGAGGTTTGAGTTCTTGCCAAATCAAACCAGCGATTTGCAAAATTGATACGTGTCGCTACAATGCCTGATGCTTGGCCCTACAAGTAGGTAGTACAAGGATAAGGCAAGGAATGGTTACGACAGTAGCAGAATAATGTGCGTGAGTAGGATATCGGGTCATGGCGTCGGCGGCCTGGTCTCTCAGTCGCATTGAGGGTGCAGTGTTGCAACTCGGTGCCCGTCCTTAAATAACCTTAGGTATTGCTAGGACATGACGCCAAAAGAAAAGCAATTAGACAAACAAGCAGTGCCCAAGTGCTGTATGAACCGACGAACCTTCAGCCAGCTGCTGCATTACCTGAACATTATTCTTTCACCAGAGGCTAGTCCTGTCGTTTGTTTCACACTAAAGGCCCGGTCACATAGCCGTTAGTGGAGGTAGTGGTCTGTAGGATAGATTAACGTGGGTCAAACCTGGTGTGAGTATGTTAAACTATGTTGGAATACGTTAAGGTACGGCAGGTTTTGGTATGGATAAATATGTTACAGTACAGATATATACATTCTGGTATGTTCAAATCTGTTCAACTACATTCAACTACGTTCTGGTATGCAGGTATAGCAATACCTCAGGGAGTTTGACGCCCCTGGCTTGCAGAGTTGTAAACCACTGCCTTGTGGTACAGGTCCTTGACAGAACCGAAGGCTAAGGGAGCAAACCCTAAGCAGAAAACCGTGTCACTGTGGCAGCAGTAAGGACGGTTGATGTATGGAACTCCCAACATCTCCCGACCAGCCACTGCAGGGACAAATAGTTTTGCGCCTGTCTTGACATGTTCTATTTGCTCCCCGAGAGAGTGCCGCTGGTAACTTGCAAAAGCCAGCAGCACTTCAACACTTTTGCAGGCAGCTTTCATGAAATTTGGCACCTACTGAGGAAGTATGGATGCCCAGAGAAGTTCACAACTATGATCGAGGGTCTACATACAGGAATGATGGCGAACGTTAGTGCTGGAGGGGAAATCTCGGAATCGTTCAGGGTTACCAATGGGGTCAAGCAAGGTTGTGTACTGGCCCCCACGCTGTTCTCCATCTTCCTATCAGCAATGCTAGACGAGGCTTTCCGAGACATGGGGGATGGCATCTATATACAGTCCAGACAGAGCGCTGACCTATTCAATGTCGCACACTTCAGAGCGAAGACCAAGACTACTCAGATACTGGTGAGAGAGCTACTATTCGCAGATGACAGTGCACTGGTTGCCCACTCTGCTGAAGAGACCCAGAAAATAGTGGACGCTTTCTCCGATGCATCAAAGAAGTTTGGCCTGAAAATTAACATCAAGAAGACGGAGGTGCTGTACCAACCCAACTCTACAAGAACCCGAGAGGAGGAGATCATGGTTGACGGAAACAAGCTGAACTCTGTTCCGGAATTCACCTATCTCGGAAGCACTATATCAAGTGATGGACGCATTGATGCTGAGATACAGAGGAGGATGGCCAAGGCTAGCGCATCTTTCGGCCGACTACGCCAGAGACTCTGGAACAACCACCATGTGTCCATTCGGGTCAAAGGTAAGATCTACCGCGCAATCGTGCTATCCACCCTACTATACGGAGCCGAGGCCTGGACAGTGTACAGACAGCAGGTGAAAAAGCTGCATGCCTTCATGATGCGACATCTGCGTTCAATCATGAGGCTAACCTGGAAGGACAAAGTGACGAATAAGGAAATACTCGAACGGATGGGGCTGCCCTCTATGGAAGATCTTCTGATCAAAAAGAATCTCCGGTGGACTGGACACCTCATGAGGATGTCATCAGACAGGCTACCAAAGCAGATCCTCTATTCTCAACTGTCTTCTGGCTACAGGGATACCATCAAGAGAAACCTGAAGCTGAGAGACATTAAGACCGACTCATGGACGCAACTCTCACAGCAGAGAGCTAAATGGAGAGCGGCAGTCAAGTAATGAAAGCAGTCTTTGTCGCATCGCGACCGACAGCATGATGATGATGATGATGACATTCAACTATGTTAGCCTCTACTACGTTCACCTATGGCCACTAACGGCTATCTGACCAGGACTTTGTCCAAGTATGCTAGGATTGCACTAGAGCATGCTAGAGTATGCTAGAGTATGGTAGAGTACGTTAGCATCATGGATGCAAATTCAGCCTCTAACGTACCGCTCTTTTGAACATGTCCAAAAATTAAATCGGAGATCACGACCCACCCATGGTATCACCAAGTTAACATCTCAAACAAGTGTGGATGCCGGTACATTCAACTACGTTCCACTTCATTCAACTACTTTCAACTATGTTAGCCTCCACTATGTTCAACTATGTCCACTAACCGCTATGTGACCCGGGCTTTAAGTCCGTAATACCCGGGCGTCGTGGCCGAACCAGTAGAACCCGGGCCTCGCATAGGAAAGTTTGGGAGTTTGGTTCCTGGTCCCGTCAAACCAATTACTTATCAAATTGACACGTGTAGCTTCCTAGCCTGGCACTCGGCATTAATAAGATAGGGCAAGGATTGCTTAGCTCAGTGTCAGGATAATGTGACTAAGTGGGATATCGGGTCATGTTGCTGGCAGCCTCATTTCCCAATGGGGAAGCACTATAAGGTTGACATGAGGGTGCACTTTCAAAAGTCGGTACCCATCCTGATATGACCTTAGATGTTGCCAGGACGTAAAATTCCAACAACCAAACAACTTGGTCGCTAATATAGAAATATCTAGGATATCGACGTGCCAATTTTGCTGTCGGCTCAGTCATGTATTAGGGACTAGTGGAATAACCCTAGGTGTGTAAGCATTTACCACCAAATCTAGGGCGACGTACTACAAGTGTGGATTATTTTTCAATTTTTGTTTAAATATACCATTAACAAAGCAGTGCGGGTATCAAAGAAAAGTGACAAGAAAAAGAAAATTCAATATATTTATATTGGGTATGAATCTAATTTTGATGCTTTACTTGTGTACTTTCAGGTAAAGCCCACATATCGAACAATGGAAGGTGTATAGATTCGTGTATAGATTACAATCATGGGCGAGTTCGTTGCATGATTGGTTGGTTCACATTAAAAAGAAAATATTGGGTGGGAAGGGGGGGAAATAAAAGCGGATTGATTGACTACTGTCCCTCACCCGAGCGAACTCGCACAGCCCCCCCCCCCCCGCCATCACCTCCATCCATGCTCCCTCACTAGCCCAAGCACCTCTGCGTACAGGTGTGGGGGGGGGGGGGGACTGAATTGGAATGAATGCGCGAGTTCTATGCTATGGGTTCTAGAGCGGGAACTATAATTACTTATCGAGTGGCGCTGGGTCCCAGTGGCGTGAGGGCTTAATAAGCAAGACAACGGAACTGCACTGGCGCACGCACACACGCATACACACACGCGCACACACGCACATGCACACACACGCACATGCACACGCGCACACGAGCACACACGCACATGCACACGCACATGCGCACGCACACGCACATGCACACACGCATGTACATGCACACGCACATGCACATACACATGCACATGCACACACACATGCACATGTACACGCACATGTACACGCACACACACGCACACGCACACGCACACACGCGCATGCACACACACGAACACGCACACGTACACGCACACGCACACACACGCACACAGACACACACGCACAACGCACATGCACACGCCACCACGCACACGCACACGCACACGCACACGTACACGCACAGTACACACGCCAACAATCAAGCAACCACGCACACGCACATGCACACAAACACATACACACGCAAACATGCACACGCACACACACACACGCACACGCACACGCACACAGATACACACACACACATGCACACGCACACGCACACACAGACGCACAACACATGCACAGCACATGTACATGCACAAGCACAACATGCACACACGCACATGCCATACACAACATGCACATCATGTGCACCGCACACTGCAAACCTGCACACCACACAAGTACACACAAAACACGCACACACTCACATGCACACAGCACACGCACACGCACCAAAGCATACGCATACACACATGCACATGCAGGCATCACACAACCACACACTCACACAACACACACACGCACACGCACACGCACAAGCACACACGCAAGCACACGCACACGCACACGCACACGCACACGCACACGCACACGCACACGCACACGCACACGCACACGCACACGATATTCACAGAACATCCAACTGTTTCCGGAACACATGCCCCCCCCACACACACACTCTCTCTCTCAACACACAAACCTTGCTGCCGACACGGCGTAAAGCAACCACCAATCAATCAAACAATCACAAACCTTGTGCAGAACCTCGCATGGAGGAGAGAAGAGTGGATCCCTGACTGCATTAATCGCCGTGAATATGGCCTTTGCTGCCGACACGCATAAACAAATGCCAGAAAGAAAACTACGCTGTAAGCTAGGAAACCAATCACTAGAAAATATAGACCATTACAAATACCTAGGCATTGATTTGGACAGCCAACTGAAATACAACCTATGTATAAACAAAATTTGCCAAAAAGTAAACCAGAAACTGTGGCTATTTGCAAAGCTAAGAGACTACATGACACAAGAAATGTCAATAAAAATCTTCAAGGGCATGGTGCTCCCCTATTTTGACTATGGCGATGTAAACTACATGGGTGCGAAAAAAGAACTTCTAAAAAAAATGCAAACACTACAGAACAGAGCCCTGAAAATCTGCTGACTCAGAGTAGACAAGCTGCACCCCACCTATGACATACACAAAAGAACCAAAGTAAAATTGCTAGAAAATAGGAAAACATTAGCATACAGCTATAGTCAAGACAATAAACTCCTAACAAAACCACAAAGGGCTACTAGAGCAAATAATGCGCCACTACTAAAGCAGACCAGAAGCCAAATAAAAGATATTGAGAGAAGCAGGCTGGAAATGGCTGCCAAGGTGTTGAATGCCCAAACAGTAAAGGAACGACAAATTTCTGACCTAAAAACATACAAAAAATATCCGTGCAAAATAAGGCTAGGAAACCCCCACTAAGCTGCACTGTAAAGGTGCATGTGATATGTTACGGCCCACCAGCACGATGCCCAATTGAAGGTAACCATGCCAAAAGTAGCCAGATAGCACACCACACAGCTACGTACAAGCCTATGATATGTAAATAGTAGTAGGCTAGTCTAGTAATAAGAGTAAAAAAAAAAAAACATATATACCAAGAAAAAAAAAAAAAACAACATAACTACCTAACCATACCAAACAACTATCTATCTGCTACTGAAATACAGGCAATCAAATACCTTATCAGCAACTACTGTGTGATAAGACAACACCAACACTACAACTGGCCAGCATTGAAAACAAGCCTGAATACCCAGGCTTATATGCTATGGACAGTATAAATACAGCCACAATAAAA